>JANRMT010062833.1:32610701-32654674 GCA_026402145.1 Polypterus bichir lapradei
TTGTATGTATCAGACGCTTCATATTTTTTTGCTGCCTTTTCAATTGTGTAATTCGGTTTTTGTTCAGCGCTCTTCGGAACTGTTGCTTTTTGTCTATGCACTGCGTCAGTTCACGTGAGCCGCTCGGTGTACATGCATCGAAGGTTCCCAGCTGTGCTGTTGCCATGTCTTGCTATGTCCATGGCTGTATCTAATGCTACCGAAGTCACGGTACTTAAAACTTTCTCTCGCAGTTTCGCTGAGTTTGTGCCAAACACCACCCTGACCATCTCATCTTCCTCTGCATAAGCACAGTCCCTCACCTGTGAATATTTACCCGTGGCAGTTTGCTATTGGATTGCCGCTGACGGACGGCCTTATATGGGCAGGCACTAAATTACAAACGCCAGCGGCAGCCTGTCTATGAACTTAATTTAAAGTGTAGGTTTACACTGTGCTTTGTTTCCGAAGTAGCAGAACTGATGAATATGGTTGTATATATCACTCGCTCGCTTCTTATTGTTTCGCTGCCTTCTCAATTATATAATGCATGTTTTCTAAAGCGCTTTTTGGGCCTCTTCCTGGTTTTCTCCGTACTGCGTGATTACGTAGGAGGCGTGATGATGTCAGACGAAACTCCGCCCCCACGGGTTTCAAGCTCATCTCCATTACAGTAAATGGAGAAAAACAGCTTCCAGTTATGACCATTACGCGTAGAATTTCGAAATGAAACCTGCCCAACTTTTATAAGGAAGCTGTAAGGAATAAGCCTGCCAAATTTCAGCCTTCTACCTACACGGGAAGTTGGAGAATTAGTGATGAGTCAGTCAGTCAGTCAGTCAGTCAGTCAGTCAGTGAGTGAGTGAGTGAGTGAGTGAGTGAGTGAGGGCTTTGCCGTTTATTAGTATAGATAAATACTAGCAAAATACCCGCGCTTCGCAGCGGCGAAGTACTGCCTTAAAATTTTTATTAAGAAGAAAATTTAACCTTTTTAAATTGAGGGAAAGTATGCCAATAATTATTTGTTAAGGATCTCTTTGTATACCACGTTGTCAGTTCGGCCCTTCGGTTGTAACATGACCAAGCTGTGCGCTGAGCTTACTCTTGAGCATGTAACTTACAGTTGGCCATGTGAACAGTAATCTTGTCTCAAATCTCACAGCTTGGATTGCTGCTGTCATAATCGGTTTGAGTTTCATGGTTTGTTTCAATTACAATAGTATTTGCAGGATTTGTTGTGTTGAAGTGACATTCGGCATCTGTCAAGCATTGTAAGCACACAACCGGTTTCATCGATAAAATCACATCCAGCTTTTGAGAGTTTAAACACTCATAAACATCAAAGTGTCCACTACTGAAATCGTCACCTGTGAATCTAAGATGTTTAAGAGGCATTGGCGGTTGTCGAAAGGTGTAAAATATTTGGCCATTTCAGTACACTTGAAAGCGACAACCGAACAATTTAGCGGCAGCCATCAACTCACATGCAGAACCATAGGTGAAGGGCTTAAGCATTTCACTCTTATAGTGCTCCTGTGTAGTATAATTATCTCCTGTACCGTCATCAGTCCACACCTTGAACCTGTCCCAGTCATTCAATACATAAGACACAATGTTCCTCCGGATATCAAGAGTGAGCCTGATATGGCCGTGCAATATGTAACAAAGAGAATGGAAAAGGTAGGTGCCATCTCCGGGCATGGAAACCACTCAGTAAGTGACAGTTCTTTGATCGATAGTGATCACCTCGATAGACATGGTAATGGGGTTTGGAATGATAAAGGAAATGGGTACCTGAGCAATGTAAAGTAAGTCTAAAATACCTATACAATAACTATAATTGTAATAAACAAACAATAAAACAGCGGAGAAGCCGTGGATTAAACAAAAAGGCTGTAGTTATCAGTAGGGAGACGTGAATCCCGTGGCGAAGCAAGGAAGGGAATGTAGAGACCGGAGCGACGGACGGTCTTATATAGGCAGGCAGCCAACAACGTGGGAGGCGTTGGGATGGAGGACCCAACGCCACCTCACACAGTGACTGAGCTGCAGGCTATGGACGTATATATGTACGTAAGTAGGATTCAGTTAGCTTTGGGAACCCATGTACCAAATTTCTTGAACATGGGCCCATAAGTAACAAAGACTGTTGAAAAGTTCAATATGGTGGCCGACAGTGGCATCATACCACCGAAATAAGTACGTACATTGGTTTTGGTTAGTGCAGGGAAGCCGCCTATAAAATTTCGAGAAGATCGGGCCATAAATAAGAAAGTTCAACATGGCGGACGTTGTTGACCATTATGACCATTACGCGTAGAATTTCGAAATGAAACCTGCTTAACTTTTGTAAGTAAGCTGTAAGGAATGAGCCTGCCAAATGTCAGCCTTCTACCTACACAGGAAGTTGGAGAATTAGTGATGTTGGAAAGTTCAATATGGCGGCTGACAGTGGCGTCATACCACCGAAATAAGTACATACATTGGTTTCGGTTAGCTCAGGGAAGCCACCAACCAAATTTCGTGAAGATGGGGCCGTAAATAAGAAAGTTCAACATGGCGGACGTTGTTGACCGTTATGACCGTTACGCGTGGAATTTCTAAATGAAACCTGCTAAACTTTTGTAAGTAAGCTGTAAGGAATGAGCCTGCCAAATTTCAGCCTTCTACCTGCATGGGAAGTTTGAGAATTAGTGACGTTGGAAAGTTCAATATGGCGGCCAACAGTGGTGTCATACCAACGAAATAAGTACGTACATCGGTTTCCGTTAAAAGTTTAATATGGCGGCCGACAGTGGCATCATACCACCAAAATAAGTACCAAATTTCAGCCTTCTACCTACACGGGAAGTTGGAGAATTAGTGACGTTGGAAAGTTCAATATGGCGGCTGACAGTGGCGTCATACCACCGAAATAAGTACGTACATCGGTTTTGGTTAGCGCAGGGAAGCCACCTACCAAATTTCGTGAAGACGGGGTCATTCTTCTACCTACACGGGAAGTTGGAAAATTGGTGACGCTGGAAAGTTCAATATGGCGGCCGACAGTGGCGTCATACCATCGAAATAAGTAAGTACATCGGTTTCGGTTAGCACAGGGAAGCTGCCTACCAAATTTCATGAAGATGGGGCCATAAATAAGAAAGTTCAACATGGCGGACGTTGTCGACCTTTATCGACCGTTATAACTGTTACGTGTAGAATTTCGAAATGAAACCTGCTTAACTTTTGTAAGTAAGCTGTAAGGAATGAGCCTGCCAAATTTCAGCCTTCTACCTACACAGGAAGTTGGAGAATTAGTGATGAGTCAGTCAGTGAGTGAGTGAGTGAGTGAGTGAGTGAGTCAGTGAGGGCTTTGCCTTTTATTAGTATATATATATATATATATATATATATATTTATATATATGTGTGTGTGTGTGTTTTCAGAAGTCATCTTTTTTGTAAGATGTAAAATGAATCAATTACAGTTACACAAGAGGTAAAAATAAAAACATCATTGTGTTTCTCACATGAATACCAAATGGTTGTGGGTCTCTGAAATGATCAGATATGTTGGAGTCCTAAAACTATCCTAACTGTAGCTGGATACTTCCCCAAACTGCTTCTTTTCTAGATTGAGAAGAACCACGTGAGGTGATTTAAGCATGTAATTATAATGACCCTTTGGCCCACTCAAAAACATCTAGGGGAAAGACCCTGGACAACCTTAAAGGATAATATCTCTTGATTCACCTGGAAATACTTGTTACTGACCCATGTGGAGCTGAAAAATTCAGCTGAGATTGGATGCCCTGAATAGTTAACCTGTTTGTTTTGTCACCTTGACTCCTATCAGGTTAGGCAGACTGAAAAAGAAGTGTGCAAAGTAACCAAATGAATATTAATATCTTAAAATCTCTGCTTAAAAAAGACCTTCATTTTATGCATATCATGCTTTAGTAAAAGATAGCATAGCAAATTACTTACAATGCTTTACAATTCTAATTTCAAGTATCCAATATGATTTAAATATCTCATAAATAAAGAGTTGTTGGTGAAAAATAAAATTGTGTGTAACTCTTTCAAGGCAGGTGTCAACAGTAGTCACTATAAAGTGTAGGCAGTAGTTGTTGATAAAAGTTAATATCAAGGGGTAGAAAGCTAAATGTTGAGAAATGTCACCTAGAATGTATTGTTTGGTTTTATCTACGTGCTGCTGCAAAGACAGCAAGATAACTGGCATCCTCAGCACTTCTGGAAATTAGTTTCCCTTACAGACCAACATTAAAAACCAGCAGTGGCTCTCATCAAAATAAATATTCTGCAGAAGATCTTTTTGTGTACTTTGATTATTTGGATTCTGCACTTACAAATGAGTATTTTCAACTGCCAGAAAAAACTGAGTATTGCTGAAGTGGCCTCAAACATAAGATATTACCATAAACATTTCTATGACTGTTGCTGCTGAGGATTATCTAGGAATTGATCTCTGTGAGGCTTCTTAGTTGCCAGACTTCAAAAAAATCTGAGCTCAATTTTTTTTTTTCTGAAACTGGTTGCTTGATGGTGAGAATCACTCATTCATGGTCATAATCTGTGGATTGACAGTATAAGCCATTAAAACATGCACTAAAACAATTATTGCCTGTAAATATTAAATATTGTCTATATGAATATGTATTGTGGACGATAGGGGCCATTACAGGCCCCCAAAGTCAGATCATAATTGCACAGATAAAAGTCCTGGGGTTTAAGTAGATTCTTTTATTAAACACAGAGTAATCAGGAAACAATAATTGTCTACTCTTCTTTTTCTTTTAATTTCTCTCCCACTCTTGCATCCTTCTCTTCTTCTCCTGACTCCTTTTTATGCTACATTTGGATGTACTTCCTGTACTTGCCTCTGTGAAGTACTCCCAGGGACACTCAGAATCTCAAAGAGAAGAGAGGAGCCTCCTTTCAGCAGCTACCCTGTCAGCACCCAGGACCCAAGTATGCTTGCCCATTGGGACTATAATTCTCATGTAGCCCTTTGCATGTGCAAATGGGAGTTCAACCAGAAAGTATGTGCCTCCTGGTGTAGGAGGGGAGTACATGTCCCCAGTTTTATTCATTATTACTCTTATCTAATTTTATTTTTCTTTTCTTATACCTTTTTTCTCTGGCATCTTGTAAAGCTCCTACCCTTATAATGGCTTCCCAACTGGTGAAATGAACACCAACCATCCTTTCCTGGATGCCAGCCAATCCATGCCCTTAATTACATCATCTAATAAGATGTAAACCATTAAAAAATGGAGGGTGTTACTATGAAACAACTACCTATCTCCTGTTTTATTCTTCATTTGCATTTCATAATTCATAATGAATTCTGCAAAAAGCTGTTTGACTATGTGTGCTCCAGTCAGGTTTATAAATGTTTGTTGGTTAAACATAAAACATCACTGGCCATGATACATGTAATATGTACTGTATGCTCATTGAACTGCCTTTCCCAAGGTTTCTTCCATTTGTTCCCTACAAGGGTTTTTTTTGGAGTTTTTCCTTGTCTTCTTAGAGAGTCAAGGCTGGGGGGCTGTCAGGAGGTAGGGCCTGTTAAAGCCCATTGTGGCACTTCTTGTGTGATTTTGGATTATACAAAAATAAATTGTATTGTACTGTATTGTATGCTATGTTTTCATCACTTTTAAAAACTGCTGACTTTGCTTGTGATTACCTAATGTACTTACTAAATTTGATTTGGGCTTTTATTTTTGGATTAATAATTGTATTTGGAAACTAAAAGCAATGTAAATATGTTTTTCAAAACATATACATTAATTTTGCATATTTACAGTACTGTGAAAACGTAGGCCGCCAAAGAAAATAATTTTTAAAGCTACTTACCAGAGTAATGTTTATTTTATTATTGAAAATGCTATATAGCATTAGAATAAACACAAGTTAAAACAAGTTAGCATTTTGCCTAGCCACCCTTACATTACAAAACTGATGTAATTCGCTTTGCTTTATTGACAAATATTTTTTAAATAGTTCTGTGATAAAGTCTTGCAAGCTTCTTGTAGATTTACCTTAACTTTTACTTTTATTTTTGTTGTTTTTGCTGTCCAAGTCATCCCAGACATCTATAATTATACACTGACAAAAAGTAAAACAAAGCTGTTCATACAGTGTGTTTTATGTCATTCCAGTAGATGAAAATTATTAGTTTTTTCATTTCAAGTACATTTTCTAATTTATGTTAATGGTTTAACCTGTTTGTTTATTTGGATACAGTATAAACTGGCTGTGTGGACATCAAACTGGAATTATTCATTCGATTTAGGCATTTTTGTTAGATTATGCGTGACTTGCGTACTCCCACCTATAGTTGACAGTAATGTATCTTATCAGTGGTTGCCACCCATCTTGAAAAGTAAATTAAAAAAAAAAAACAGAAGGAGGAGACAATCTGGCATTAACCACGAGACTTTCTCCCTTTCACCACGTGTGTTTGTTTGAGCCGTGCTCACTCCGCTCATGGAGCAGACACGTAGTGCTGTAAAGGTGAGGAGAAGGAGTGTCTAAAGTTGTGTTCAGAGAAACGGCTTTTGTCACCAAATGTCACAGCCGTTGTTAAAATGTACTTGTTCTGCTGAATGTTTATAATACTGTTTGTCTCTCTGACTGTTTAAATAGTAGAAAATATCACTTTTGTGCTTCTTCGGATATTCTAAGCAAGATTATTTGTGATCTTTTATGCATCCTCTTATGTGTTCAGTATTTATCGCCCATAATGTTACAAGGCCTAGGCAATTCTATCTGGTAATGTTAGTTTACTGCATTATTTTAACAATTACATGTGGAAGAAATGCACCAAAAATGTTAGCCATCTGCATCAAGTCATAAAATATAGGACTAAGTGTAATCAATTTTTGTTTAATGTTGGCTATTCTTAATTGCGTTAGTAATTGACACACTTTGATGGCTAATTAAAAACTAACAAATGTTTTCTTTCAGCTTTAGTGAAGCAGCTGCCAATCTGTTGTTCTTGCTGCAAAACCTGTTTTGAAGCTCCTATAAAAGTCATTGTGGTAAGTTCTGTTTACAGTATCATGAGGGCATTTGTGATAATTAGGCAAATGTCCTAATTGGGCTGGGAAAAAAATATTGAACTAATTGATTCTGACAATTTGAGCTTGGCAATTGTCTACCAGGTCTACAAAGTAAACTTAAAGTAAATGTAGCTGCGTTTACCCAAAATTACCAAAGTTCAGTAGCTCTAGTTGGCAAATGGGATTCAGCCAAAGCTTGATGCGTTTAAATGATTCTACATATGTTTGTTTTTAAAAGCTTTAGTAAAAATTCAAAATAAAACAGTTCACACAAAAAGGAGAAAATTGATGTAGCAAAAAAAAGTTCTTATTTAAGAGAAGTTCTGTTTAAAGCTTATAAATCTTGTTTCATTTCTTTAAGTGTGCTTACAGTTGAACCATTTCTAAACAGTCAGAAAACTGTATGCTTGTCCCATTTCTATGCTGTAAATGGCTCTTTCAGTCCCTGCTAGCACTGGGAATTGTTCTAAACAGCTGACTCCATTAACACACTGTATCTTAGTTATAGTAAGAAAGTTCTACCTTTTACTAACTTACAGAGGGTAAAAGGCTGTACCATTGTCTATGACTAGGAAAGAAAATAATATTCTATTCAAATTAATCAAACACTAATGTGAGTTTAACTCAAAGATTTAACTTTCTAAGATTGGCATTAAATTTAAAACTTAAGGTGTGGTCTACTCAGTAAACTACTCTACAGGTATCTCTTGTACCTCGTATCTCATGTTTCCTCAGTTATCTAAGAATGTGGAAATGTAAAGAATGTGACAACTAATATTCAAGAAGATCTGAAATTTTGAAACACTATAAACTTAATCATCAACATTATGGGCGGGGCCATGCTTACCCATGTATTTATAAGAAGTGTCCATGCACATGCAAGACTTAGAAAGCTCTACTGACCAATATAAGCAAATCCTATCCTGCTCAACAATCCTTGCAGAAAGATAGCTTTCCATCATTCAAGTGCCACATTTGCAACGGTCTACTTCTTACTCAGACAGACTATTTTCATCACATTGGAAAACATTTGAAAAATCATGAACCTGTCAGTTGAGTTTGCTGGTTGCTCATACAAAGCAAATCTTTATGGGGCTTTCAATACTCACAAATGGAGAAAACATACTCCCATACAATTAATAATTTAAAGTCTGAAATTGTTGATGGACCTTTTGATAGTCCTCATGTTGTAGAATCACTTGAAAGACATAATGCTGAGCAGTTAGATGATGATTTACAGTCTGAAGAACTTGATGAGGAATCCTTGGATTTGACAAAACTTATTGAACTAAAATTAGCCTAGGTGTTACTTATGTTAGAAAATCTTTTCTGGTGCCAAGTGCAGCTGTGAATGAACTCCTTGAAGAGTTGCAATATTTAATTGGTTGTGCCGGTCACCCAAAAGACTATAATCCACTTCTTATAAGATCACAATTGCCAAGTTGATGAATCGGTTGTGAGACAGTTAGCCACTGTACTTTGCTATTCAAGTCTCATTCAAGCTGCAATAGGAAACCATGGTCCACTGTTGACTGCAAGGAAATGGAAAATATACTATAGAAAAATTTTCAGTGTTGTGAAACCAGTAGAATACGTGTTAGACCAAAAAAATAGAAAGTGTTTTCAGTATGTGCATTTACTGAAATCTCTACAGCAACTTCTGAATTGTGAATCTTGTGGACGCTAGGGGTCGCTGTTGCCCCATTGAACCCACCAGACAGATGTCCCAGACACACTTGTAAAACACCAAGAAGATTCTTTAATAATTTTCAATAATAGTGCACAAACCACACACTCCACAATTCTCAATCAATACAATAATAATAATCTTCTCCGGGTCAACACCACATCAAGTGTCCCGGAAGTACTGCAGGCTTCCGTCCTTGTGATCCCAAAGTACTTCCGGCTTGTTGTAATCGTAATAATCCCAGGGTTCTTGGTGAACTCCTCCTGGTGGAACCCATGGCACCCAACAGGGTTGAAGAGATGGACCTCATGCCCCAGGCTGCCCTGCGGGAATCCGAGGAACCATTTCCATCCAGGGGAGCTGCCATCTAGTGCCCTGGGGAATGTAGTGCACTGAACAGGCTGTTTTCTTCTTTTGAGGGATGTTCCGGCCGGACTGAAATGCCGGCAGTCCATCACAATCTATACTAAATTTGGCTGTAAATTTGAAAGAAAAACATGAATTAGTGCAGAGTATAAAACAGGTATGCCGATTCTTTTGGGATAGTCTTCTCATGCTCTTCTCTCAAAGGAGCGGGCAATTTCTTTAATCTTGTATGTTGATGATTTCAAAATATGGAATCCCCTTGGTTCATCACATAAAAAACACAAAATCTGTGCCTTGTATTGAATTTTAGGCAATCTGACACCTAGTTCTCACTCCACATTGTCTTCTATCCATTTGGCTGCATTGATCAATAGCAATAATGTCAAGGTGTATGGTTATGATAAAGTAACCATACAAAAAAAGCCTTTGGTTAGTGATCTCATAACATTAGAACAGCATGGGATTTTTGTGGATAGGTTGAGGAAAACATTGAAGGGCACAGTGCAGTGTATTGTTGCTGACAACCTTGGAGCACAAGGTATTGCTGGTTTTGACTTAATCTGGTAGATATTTTTGCAGATTTTGCACTGCAGATAGACTGCATTTTCAGAAAAATTAAGTTGGAGCTGGAGGTTTCTCTCAAAGAACTGATGAGCTTCACATAAGTCATCTTAAAACCCTTGAGGGAAATTCTTTGGGCAGCTGCTGTGGTGTTAAGAGTAAATGTGTTATGTCAGAAAAACTTTCACATTTTAATGTTACCACTGGTTTTCCTCCAGCCATTGTCCATGATTTATTTCAGGGAATAGTTCCTGTTGAGACAGCCGTCTGTCTGACTATATTCATTTCCAAGAAATACTTTACTTTGGTCATTTTGAACAAGGCAATAGAGGATTTTCCCTATAAATGGACTGATAGAAGAAATCGGCCCCACCCTGTTCCACTGACCTATGCATCCAGGAAAACAATTGGGAAGAACGAACTTGAAAACTGGAGTTTACTGAGATTTTTTCCTCTACTCCTTGGCTGATGATACAGCCTGGCAATTCCTTATTGACTTAAAGGACATTGTGGACCTTGTTGTTTCTCCAATTCAAACCAAGGAATTAGACGGATATTTAAATTTTAAGATCTCTGAGAACAGTATTAGATTTAAAGAGGTTTTCCCAGAGTCAAACTTTCTACCTAAACATGATTTCCTGGAGAACCATCCTCATTTAATCTGTGAGTTTGGACCTTTAGTAGGACTATGGACCGTGTGCTTTGAAGCAAAGCACAGCTTCTTCAAAAGAGTTGTGAGCCATACAACCTGCTTCGGAAATGTGCTGCTGTCCTTAGCAGAAAGAAATCAGTTTCTCATGGCACATCAGCTTTATATGTGCAGCTTGCCTAAATCTCTCCTGCAGGTAGAAAATGTTTCAACTCTTCCCATTGATGCTCTGAAAGAGGACATTGCATTTTCTATCAAGCAGAGGCACCCAGACTTGGAGAGTGTGAGTCTGGCTAAAAATGCAACTTACAACGGCCTAAACTATAGGAATGGGATGATCCTTACACATGGCTCATTGACAGGAATGCCTGAATTTACTGAAATAATTCACATAGTTGTTATCAAGGATAAGCTGCTTTTCACTGTTAGAAAGCTGAGCGCATGATACAGAGAATATTACATAGCCTATGAACTGAAAACGTGTCCTACAAAGGGGGTGGAGCTTCTTGACCCAAACGAACTGATAGATCCATACCCATTGGCTGACTACATAGTTGAGGCAATACAACTGACTACTCTAAAAAGGTACATACATATATAAGATCAGTATTTATTGAATGAGTGGTTGACATTTGTATCTAACAGTGTAAAGTGTAACAACACAATATAAAGAATTCATACAGGTTATTCCTGCACCCAAATTAATATAAACAACTTTTTCTCAACTCCAGACAATAAAGGGCTCCAGTTGATGTCATCAGCTAATAAGTATAGAGTTGCTTCATTTAAGATGAATTGGGAAAGATAAAACTTGACACTGGGTGCAGTGTAAGAACTGAACACTTTATACTGTAGTACACTGAGACCCTTTTCACAACAGCCATTTTGACCAGTAATACACATTCAAAGATGGAACTATACAGGATGAACAATATTCTATATATATATAGCTGTCTCATTCACTCATCTCCCTCTCACTCCCTCTTTCCATGTTTCTCTTGCTCTCTCTCACTTTGACTGAATTTTCTTTTTTCAGTTCTGTATGTTTTATTGGGGGCAGCATGGTGGTGCAGTGGTAGTGCTGCTGACTCACAGGAGACCCGGGTTCACTTCCCTGGTCCTCCCTGCGTGGAGTTTGCATGTTCTCCCCATGACTGCGTGGGTTTCCTCCTACAGTCCAAAGACATGCAAGTTAGGTACATTGGCAATTCTAAATTGTCCCTAGTGTGTACTTGGTGTATGTGTGTGTGCCCTGCAGTGGACTGGCACCCTGCCTGGGGTTTGTTTCCTGCCTTACACCCTGTGTTGGCTGGGATTGCCTCCAACAGATCCCCGTGAACCTGTACTGGGTGGTCCAGATCTAATTATGCAGATTCAGATTGTCTGGATGACTTTGATTTATGCGGGGACGATTCCAGTTCAGCGCAAACTGCACTAGATGGCGTGAGCTTATTCAGTCACATCTACAGTTATTACCAGTTTCAAATAAAAACTAACAGCGTCAGATCCCTGGGTGGAGGGGCGGTAGTATGTATCATGATCGTGAGTGAGAGAATAAAAGTGAAAAAAAAAGGTAAGTTTTACAAGTACAGTACCATAAATGTAGACGGTCTGTTACAGATGCAAACCAAGTGTATGTGTGTACCGTATAATATTAACAATAAGAGCAGCTCAATACTGAAAACAGCAAATATAGGAGGCAGTGGGGATCAAACCACTGGCATCTTGATTACAAGTCAGCAAATCTTACCTCTACACCACAGAAGCTGCTATATCACCCTAGATCCTTTTGTGAAAGTTTTTATTTCATCTTTGGACTTAAGACTTCACACATTCTATAGTTTATGCCTACATTTTGTAACATTTATTAGTAAAATATGAAAAGGTTTCTGTTTTAACAATGCGTAGAAACCAAACTCACATGAAATGCATGTGTTCCAAATAACGATCTATTATTTCCACTCTAAAACTCCAGCAGTTCACTCCCAGATAATCAAACAAGGCATGAGCTGGGAGAAGTTTGTGCACGTTCTAAGTCAATGGGGGGATGTAATAGCAGGCTGCTTGCTGCTTGTATTAATTGGCACATTTACAGGACAAAAGATGCTGACGGAGAGGTACGAACGGATTTAAGGTGGGAGTTTTCGCGTAGGCTCTGGTAATTCTAGTGTTAAAAAAATGTGAGGAGGCAGTCCTATGTTAATATATTACTTAAAAATAATTGAACATTTATAAAAGCTAAACTTGGAGCAGTTTGATCAAACCTTTAGTTTTTTTGGAGGATAGGACATTAATCATAGTTTCTCCACCTCTTTTCTGTATGCTCTTATGTTTTTATTTCCTAGATCAATGCTGAGTTTGGAGACAAAGTTCTTGGCACAGTTAGGCAAGCACTCCAACAAACTGCTGGAAGTCATCAGGTACAAGGGAGGAGCTGTAAAAGAGAAGACCACCATGATCTTGCAGGTTTTCGATGAGGTTTCTATGTATAAGTTGTGTATCGGTGAGAATCATGGCTGAATACTTTTGTGTGTTTTTGTGTATAATTTTAAATAATAGTAACTGTTCTTACACAGACTATGGACATCACCGTCAGAAGAAAATGCATCCTCAAATCTCTGATGATCTACTTGGATGAACCTGTTCAGCACCTTATCAAAGAATACCATGTAAGAGCTCTTTCTCACCCACTCGCACACCACAACATCTACAGACCCATCCTCATGTGCTGTTTCAGGCTGTATTCTTATTAGGTAATGATATCATTAAATAATACCTTAACTGTAATGAGAACAGTTACAGTAACTGACTTCAAAATATTTATTTCACCATAGCCACAAAATAGACTGTGTGCTTGGGTTTTACAGCTATGTTGTCATCATTATTTCAAATTAACTGGAAATCATATTTTCAAAACTTAAATTAGTTCAAAGGTTGATTATAATGAACAGGTTTTCTGTGGATCCTTAAAAAGTATAAAATCCAATAATCTGAATTTTCAGCCTTGAAATGTCGTAAATACTATTTTGACAGGTCTTAAAAATTCATTGGACTGGACTCGCTTTTAAATGCCTTTTGGGGAAAAATTAATACTGATCATGCTGTAAAAAAAAAAAAAACTACAAAACAAAACCAATATGAAAACAGTAATCACTATAGAAAACTGTGGAGCCTGGTCAGTATTTATTGGAGCACTACTAGTGTTGGTGTTTGGGTTAACATTGTGCTTCTTTAATCAAAAACTCTACTGTGCTTTCTTCTAGTTGTCCTCATGTATTACTTTTTCTTGAAGGATATTCAGGAAAATAAGACTGAAGAACTGGAGCAGGAAACCTTGGTAATCTTTGTCACTGGAAAAGAGCATCCTTTCCATCCACACAAGGACATTAAGATAGTCAGTGAAGGAAGAGAGGTCCTGAACAATTTGCCCTCGGTTCCAACAGCTTTTGCCATGTTCTTCGGGGTGATATATGCACTCAACATAAAATATCCAAAACAACTGCAGTACACCTTTGAATTTGTGCAAAAAGTCTTGATGGAGCTTGATGGAAAAAAGATGACCCCAAAAATTCATAGACTGATCACCCAGCTGTTCAGCCCGGACTAGGCGGAATTTTGCATTGACTTCCTTAATTTTATTTTCCCACTGGTGGTTAAATGTTAGTGGCTTTTACTATGCAAGATGTTTTTTTAGAGATTGTATTCAAATAACATCTTTGAATAACTGCTGGATTTAAGAGGAAATGTTTTTGGTCAGAAAGATGTTTAAGTTTAGTGCTCCTAATTTGTAATTTCACAACTGACGCTTTAAGTCACCAACTTTGTGGGCTCATACATTTTTTTGTTTAGCTACAACATTCAATACTGTTCATCTTTATAAATGTAAAATGAATGTAGAATATTTTTATTCTATCTTATTAAGAGATTTGTTCAGCCAGAAAACTGCAAAATTGTGATATCATAAATTTGAATTATTCAACAAATTTGTAGGCTCAGAGGATTTTTGTTTGAGCTAGTGCATCAAAATAACTTATATTGAATTGCATGGGTTACACTGAGTCAGAAACAGTGTTCCAGTGTCTAAGGAGTTGTTCCACTGTCTGTCTGTGGAGCAGCTTCAGAGTTTTTCTGTTGATGACATCAATAATTGTGTCTCTAGTGTTCAGCTGAAGGAGACTGTTTATCTTTATGCATTTGAAAAAGGATGTACAATATCATTATCACATGTTATCCTATTTTAGGGTATTAAAAGGAAATGTATTCTGTTAGAAATACATTTCTAGTTCCGTGTAACAAGTATGATGTTGTAATGGGATAGAACTCAGTATTATATAGAAAATAACATTTTGGTGTGTTGCTTAGTGTAACGGGCTATAAACCAGTGTTTTAAAGAAAAGGCACAATTTCTGAAAAATTCTGCTACAGGTTATTGCTGATGGCTATCTACAGGACATAAATATTTACCTGTCTTGCTAAAGAGTCACCTGCTTTGAATAGTCAGACTGCTTTGATTTAGTATCTCAGCTACATACAATGTGGGGATACAGAACTGTCTGCTTCCTTGGAAAATTGGTTTCTAATCAAGTACTCAAAGTAAATGTGTTTACACTATTTGTTATGCAGAGGAAATTGGCTTGCACCATTGTTTTCACTGATTGCCATGTTGAGCTATGCAGAAATTGAAGTATATACAGTATATATTTCTGGGAAAAGGAGAATAAAGAGAACAGAGAAGTATGGTCTGAGACACGGGACTGCTGTCTGTTTCTTTTATGCTTTACACCATATCGCTGTGGCTACACCCTGTAGCAACAGTGGCTTGTACCTGGCCCAGGTTCCCCTAGGCCTGAGGTCGGTAACAATGTCATCAAGTGATTGGAATTACTGACCAAATTTGTGGGCTCAAAGAATTTTTTAAGCCATTACATCCAAGTGAGTTGCGTTTAAAGACTACTAAAATAAACACATGGTTTCTTTTGCTGGCCAGGGCACTGACATGCTCATCCTGCTACACACAGTGTCCTATCCCAATATGTGATGTCATGTACTTTTTCCTTTTCTTCCGCCCCCCCCCCCCATACACTTTGTTTGTACCTCCATAGGGACATGATATATTGAGGTGGGGCACTATGTGCAGAAGAGTGAACATATCAAGCACACGGTTAGCAAATGGACTTAGTTTTTAGGTAAGCAGATGGCTCACACCTTTGAATCAGAATGTATCCATGTCCCATCTAAACTAATATGGGTACTGCATGATGCCTTGGGAGCATCTCCAGCATGTGTCTCTTGATGACATCAATAGTGTGATCTCTCTGGTGTTCACTTGAAGGAGACTGTTCATCTTTGTAAATTTGATATAATAAATTTGATAATAAATATGAATGTTTCAAAGAAATGTGTTCACAGTAGTCATTGATCAAAATATATTTAAAACTAATTTGTGTATTTGATTTGCTATACATTTCAGATAATGTCAACTGTTATTTTTTTTTTTTGACACAATTTAAAATAATCAGTTAACTCCAATCTTCAAAAAGGTTTTCATGGATTTAAACATTTTAGGTTAAACGGAATTAATTATAGTCATTAACTCAATAAATACAACTATTTTTTTATTTAGGACAATTTAAAATAATTGGTTTGCTCAACATTTAGAAAATAGTTTGAAAGTAAAGGTTAAACTGAATAGATTATTTACACTGTGCCAATGTCAAATATTTCGTGTGATTGATTACTTTTATTTTTTAAGCTGATCCAATGTTTTATTTTTTTCAGTGTAGTGAGATCAAGGCTCAGAAGTGGTCAATCTAACACTGTTAGCGTTCTGTCGACAGATTAATTCTCCTGGTATATCCTAATTATTTTTGCAGTGAATTCTGGGTCATTATCCTACTGAAAAAATAGGTTTTTGCTAATATTTTTCCTAAAGGCACATGAATCAAAATGTGTTTATATTTCTCTGTAGTTTTTAGTTTATCAATTTTGACCAGATCCTCTACAGTTTTAGCTGAAATACATCCGTACATCATAACAAAACTGCTTCTGTTCTCAGAAGACCGCACACATGCATCTATGCCCTTCTCACCAGTTCTTCTTTGGACATACTGGTGTCAATATAAATAAGAAATTTCCAAATTTAAATTCATTTTTACATGAGACTTTCTGCCTCTAGTGCTTACTATTAAGGTATTTCACTTATTGTAACATCTTTTCTTTGTTGCTTTGTCACAAGAATTCTTTCTTAAGTACAAAAGACACTACAAGGCCACCTTATTTAAGACTTCTTTGAATGGTCAAAGCATGTACTTTAGTACCAGATGACACTGCCAGATGCTGAATGTCCATATGTCACTTAAGTATACTGTTCTTCTGAAGAAGGCAGTATTGGTTTTTTTCCAAGCTGATTGTTGTCTTTAACCAGAGAGAGAGGTTGGGAGCATATGCTGATTACAGCACATTGTCGCACCCACTATACGACAAACTACTGGGATTGGGACTCGAGTGCAGCTGTGCAAACGGTGACACCTCAGCACTACACTGGAAAAGTGAGACTTTTTTTTGGTTAGGGCAGAGTGATGGCTCTGAGGTTAGGGATCTGCGCTTCTACTCCATTGGGCCGTTGAGTATGATGTTAATCTGCATCCAGCCCTGCAAGCTGGTCCTCCAACTTGCAGGGAAATCTTGGGGGTTGGTGGCAGGATTGGCACACAAGCCACAGTAAAATAAAAAAAAATCCTCTTTAACCAGTTCATTCAAAATTCTTTACGAAAGTATGCATACTACATGTTAAAAGTCGGGTTTGGTGTATTGATAAATTGAAAAAAATCTGCAAAGTATGTTACCTTAGCATTTTTCAAATCTCTCCTCAATGCATCCTGATATTGGAGGATACCATCTAACAGGCCAATTTTTTCAGTTAAACACTAGCACACCTGCTTCGGCTAACCAGTACCTCTTTATTTTAAATCAGGTATGCTATTGATTGAATTTAACAGATACAAGAAATGGCTGGAGAGCCATGAAGACAGAGTTTTGGGAGTCAACACTGTGTTGTTGTAGCAGTCCTCATATACAGTATCTCTGTAAAACATAAATTCTTGTAACTTTATGCTGTATCATTGTCTGTTTGTATTATTCTATTGTTATATAGTGTTATCACAAGCATATAAACAATTACTAATGCAGAAAACAAGATTTAAAAATAGTTTTCTTGGGTGGCTTAAGATTTTTACATAGTATTGTATATCTTGTTCAGTGGTGTGTCTGCATTTAGGACAAGTGATGTACTCCCCTTCTCGGTCCCAGCAGATATCATTGTTGTGCAAAAATTAAATAAGCAGTAAACTCATCAATTTAACGCACTGTTAAAATCTTTTTAGTATGACATGCTGTATGTGATATTCCCCTGATATGCTCAATGTAATTTCTTACCTAGAAAAATAATTCTTTTTGGAGTATGTGAGACTTTTTCCGTTTCCATGTCGCTGCAGTGTTCTAAATGTACCTTTGCTGATCGGTGCACATGTGTAGCCTGATCTTTTCAGTTTCAACTTGAACTTGAAGGCTAGAGTCCTTTGTAAACAATCCATTGGTTAATTTTTTGTGATGTAATTGAAATGGTGCGTGAACTTGCACATCTTGCAATTTTGAAGCAGTCTTCATTATTGTCATACTGTATATCATATTAATTACTTATGTGCAATACTTGTGTGACAGATGTTTACATTATTTCAATATGTTTAACATTGACTGACTTACTACTCAACTTTCCTGCTCTTTTCCCTGTGTTCCTTTTATTTTCATTATGTTATTTTTTTCATGTTTATTTACCTTTTATTATTTGAAAAACCTAAATAAAAGTAGGAAATATTCCTTAAAACATTTTAATGGTTATTATTTAGCAACAGACAGCCTGACAAATCTCAGCACAAGTCATATATATTAAATATTGAGGCATAACAGATCCTTATGATAATTTCAACTCAAAAGTAATTATTATGAAACAGTTTCAGTTATGTAAAAGGTACACTATGCTTTTCTTTACATCTGTCACTTAAATGACACCTAAAATATAGAAACATGCTGTATAGTATTATGTAGGAACATTCTGTAAACTTATTACATAACAATTCTAGGCAAGCACAAAAGGTAATATTTCAATAAATGCTATAAGCTTCAACACACAGCTGAGCCACAATCATCAAGTAAAAGATTCTGCTGCTTTCTAAACACTCAGTTTGATGTTTTCATCTAATCCTGAAATGGGAGCCCTATGGTTTCATTTATTAAAGGTACCAACTCTGAGACTGGAGGATGTACTACCATACAATTATTGAAAGCTGTAGGATATTTATATAACATGCACAGTTTAGGCTCTTGCTCTGTGTTAAAGGGAGTAAAATAATAACAACTTTAGAATTGCACTTAGTTTCATTGTGTTTGGCCTTGTATGAAAAATAATCAGGTACTTCTGATTGAGCTGATGGCATGGCCATTTTAATGCAGCAGCACGTTAATCAATACAATGTCATTATTTCAATTAGAAGTTCAAACTAGCAGCAGACATGTATACTTTCTCTGCTTAAGCATTAAAACAGCCAGAAATCATCAGAAAGCAATTTTTGTTTCTGTTTTTGATCTGAATAAATTGTGAATGACGCTGTATTTTACTAGGAAGGTGACAACTGAAGCTTTAGAAGAATAAATCTGTTTTTGACTTTGGAGGAAGTAGAGGTCTACTATACATGCTTTATAAAAAAAAAAAAATCATTTATTGTTCCCTGAGTGAGTTAGGAAAAAAAGTGAAGAAATATGAAAATTTATTAAAGCAGACAAACAGTGGAGTTATGTTCAAGTGCTTATCAGTCAGTCAGTCATTATCCAACCCACTATATCTTAACACAGGTGTCTGCTGGAGCCAATCCCAGGGCACAAGGCAGGAACAAACCCCTGGAAGGGTACCAGCCACCACAGGGCACACACTAGGGACAATTTGGGATCGCCAATGCACCTAACCTGCACGTCTTTGGACTGTGGGAGGAAACCAGAACACCCAGAGGAAACCCACGCAGACATGGGGAGAACATGCAAATTCCATGCAGGGAGGACGCGGGAATTGATCTCCTAACTGCGAGGCAGCAGCGCTACCACTGCACCACCATGCCACCCAAGTGCTTGTCACATTTTCAATAATACTTAAAAAAGTTACCAGCTCAGTAATGATTCATGTATGTCTATGTACTAAATAGCACACTCTGTTGACCCTTATGGAAACCTTTAAAACAAGAAGTGTTTAATTGTAGATCAAGATTAATCTGTGATTAAGACTGAGGAATGCTTTCTAATAAATAAGCTCAGGCAAAAAAAAAACATAATACTTATAATTTATTTGGACAGCTCTATCACAACATTCTTACAGTATAACCTATGTTTGTTGTACTGTATATTACTTATCCTGTTACACACAGATCTATACAAGACACAAAGTTTTATTTTTGGAGTGTTTATTCTGATTGCCAATTCAGAATAGAACAGCGCTCATCATTGGGCTGTTGGTGAATGGAAAATAGGGAAAAAGTACAGAGAATTTCACCATTAGTTCTTTTCTACAGCACACATTTGGATGGCAACAATTTCTACTGTTAACTTATCTAATAAACACGTGAGGACCAACCGTTATAAAATACAGATCACAATATATGCCTACACAAAGATATTTAAGCCATATGAACAGACACAATTACAGTTTTTCTTAATTTGGTTTAAAGTCCTCCAAATATAACAACTTTAAATGTAGAACATGTCAAAAGCATATGCAATACCTCACGTGAAAACCTCCACACCACACTATGCAATCGGCAAACGCACCAAGATTTCATACCACTGTTAAGTAAAGCATTATGTTATTAGTTACTTTTAATAAAAATAAATTTTTACAACAAGTGAAAAATTATCCTCTACATTACCTAAAACCTAATGCTATATCATTAAGAATTACTATTAAACTTCGATAAAACATTCTTTCTTATTTCCTAACCTGCCAAACTTGCTCACGTCTTACAGGTACCTTCTGCTGCACGGTGTACTCTCACACCCGCAGTAAACTCACTTACGTCCCATGCGTCACATTTTTAAAGGGATACAGCACTATTTAGTAAGCCACCAGCACTTGGCGACATGTAAACACAAAGAATTACATTATTATGAATTTGGCTACTTATTGCAAAGCTTATTTACTACATGAATGCCTACTCAACACCTTTAAAACTGTAATCTTCAACATTTTCAGCTGATTATTGTTAACCTGTTGAGACATGGGCCTCTCTTTTTAATACTATGAGCTTCTACTCACTACATGCTTGATATGAACACAATCCATCACATTTTTGAAAATTCAGCACACGCAATACGACCAAAGAACTGTGTAATTTTTTGACACAAATCTAATAACATACATTCAGCTTGTGCAGCCTCTAGTACAACCAAATTAAAGTTTCATTACATTTATTAGAATAAAAAGAAAAAATATATATATTGGCTAAAATAAATGGGGTGGCTTTCTTTGTTAATGAGGGTCCGCAGTATGTTAATCTTCATTTTTTCACAGTTTGATGGCTATTGTTTGTATTTAAAAATGTTTACATACATGCATGCAAACACACACTATGGTCTGGACACACGCCGGAATGACTAAAAAGGACGAAAATTAAAAAGAAATGTAAATGCCTGACTTGGCATTTACAGTTGCAATGAGAACTTATTTAGATGTCTTTCCATTCATGTAAAGGAACACCAGTAGTGTTTCTTGACATAATTGCTCTGAATAATTCAATGACTGAAAGTACTCACTGTAACATCAGTCTATACCATTAAACCCCAATATTTTAAAATGCCAATATAAGCCTGTATTTCTTCCAAAGAGGACATTTCTAAAAACATGTTAGGTAGGATCTTGAAAAAAATGATGAGGTTTTTGTTACATTTCTCTTTCAGACCTATTTTTCCTGTTCAAAGTTACAGGCTTAAAGGAAAAGTAATTAATTATGTATTGTATATTTTGTTCTTTATATTCTTAACTTGATTTGCAGCCACTTAACTTTGTAATGGACCTTGTGATAGTTTGCTCTATAAACAGACCTCTATAGAAATAAATACTGATTATTGATTGGCCAGTTCTTGGCAATTTAAAATCTATTAATGGTGGGGCTAGCTGTAATTTAATTTTGTTTCCCCTCATTGCTTGTTGGAATAATAAAAATAAAAGAAAATGCTTACTTTTTTGCTACTTAAAATTACCTTGCAAGATGTCTGTGTTGCCATGAGATAAAAAGTGTCACAGTTAATATTACTGATAATGTTCTAAGCCTAAGGTTGGACAAAAAAGCAAAAGCTATAAATAATAAGAACAGGAAAGTTAGGGATGATCAAACAAAAGTTAGGCTGCATGACCTAGTGGGTAAGCAGTTGAATATGCAACTACAAAAGAAAAAAAGTTCAAATCTCCTGAACAAGACTTTGCCAGCTTCCAATTTAAGAACTGAGTAAATCTCATCTTGTAAAGTACTTTGTAGTTAAGATTAAAACTTACAAAGAATAATATGTTTTGTGTCAGTATATGCAAGTCTAGAGGTACATGAAAAGGATAAACATTTTATTTGAGCCTTTACATCCTCAAAAATATACCAAGTTATTGGTAATGACTGTATTAATCTATCATACTCGTTTTAACGGAAGTGCTGCTATATCATTAATGCTCTGCCTTTAACTCAAAAAAATAAGAAAATTCTGAAGCACATCTGGGACTGCTTTTAATGTATATGCCTACATTTTTCATTTCCTGGCACTAATGGTTCAGTTCTCATTAGTTCATCTCTAGATGGTCATTAAGTCTCTGCTGTGGATCACCCACACTCCTAAAGCCTTGATTAAAAAAGTGTAAATGGCTTGTTGTTCAACTTTTTTTTCTTATCTTTTTTCCTTTCAGCGTAATATGGTTTTAAAAACTGTAATTGTTAACAATTTTTCTTCTACTAATCTGTCCTTATATGTCAAATATATTATGGTGCCCTCTGGCTACACTTTCTCCACATTTAATCGCATAAAAGAGATATGTAAAAAAAATCACAAACCTACTAAAATATAAAACTAAGGAGCTCACCAACTTAAACTGTTTCACAATACAAAATATGAGAATTACACTATTATAAAGTCTGAAACTTTGGCATTCCTTCCACTTTCTTAAAACAGAATATTCATGACTTGGAGTGAACGATTCATTTCCTAGATTTTAGACCCTAGGGTTATTCACTTCATCTCAACAAATAAAAAATTATACTGTGAGTGTACAGATCTGCAATGGTAAGTGATACAACTTCACTCCTCAGGCTGCCTCAGTTGAATTTCAAACATGGTCATTGTCTGTGTGAAGTTCTAAGAACTTGGGTTCTAAGATACCTCAATATTTCGAAGGTTTTTAAACTATGGATCACAACCCATTTAGTGTTGTGGGTTGCCTGCTTTTTGGTCTTGTAGAATTGTGACTCACCTTTGTATTCAATAGCACAGGGACACATGTATGGTTCATTTTAGGGGGGCTGATTCCCCAAACTGGAACACGTAATTAGATTGGGCTTGAGAGAAAAAAAGTATAAAAAACACTGCCCTTTTTGATGGATCCAAATTTTCTCATATTATTAAATTAAAAAAAGAATTGGCTCCTCTACTGTGATGTTGCTGCAATATGCTAGAAAATAAAGGGACAGTGGAAGGAATATTCAAGAATTTCTCCCCATTTTGTGTTGTACATAGCAGGTCATTAGATTTACTGTAAAGGGGCATTATTATAAGGTCATTATTGTTAAATATACAGAGTACAATGAAGTTCTTACTTGAATGTGTAAATGAACAGGCAGCATGTCACCACCATCCGGCACCATGACTAGTGACTAGTATGTTGAACTGAAGTAAACGAAAATTAAAAAAAGGATATCTGCACTCCACATGACAACATGGCATCCCTCTCTTTTCCAAATAGAAAATATCAGTATTGTAAGGAAGAATGGCATTTAACAGAAATAATGCAATATTATCCTTTAAAAGTGTCCTCATACAATCAAATGAAAACAGGTGCACTAAAATGAAAGTTTCAAATTTATTTTTATTTACTTTATTTCTAAAGTAGGACATTAATGGCTATTTTTAGGAAAATCTTCATTTAAATTCAATCTGATTTAATACTTTGCAGTTTTTCATTCTGTACATCAGAATGCTTTCTGCCGTTGAACGAAACTTTATGTAATGTCTGTTTGCATTTTTCCCTACTAATACCCAATCTAAGTTAGTGCCTTAAATGTACTTCTAGTCGTTCTGCTGGTTTTGTAGACAAAATTTCTTTCCATGCCTTATAAATATGTTTATGAACTTTGGCTTTTTGTTTAACGTGGATGGTTTCAATTTTGTTTCTAGCTGCACCCCCAGCCATTTTAATTTTATGGTTATGATATGGTTTTCAATGTGTACTTATTTGCTCTAACAAGGCCAATGGGGCATAATCCTGCTTTTTAATTCTGTGATTGCCACAAAGTTATTTTGTCACCCCAAAAGCAAAATGCCACTTTTTTGGGTAGAATGGTAAGTTAGTCCTACTGCATTCATGATATATTGTGAAAATGTGCTATACTGGGTTCTATGTGTTGTTGTTTTTGTTGAATGCAGCCATTGTTTTATCTTGTTTTGCACTTCTTATGCAAATATTGACTTTCAGGACAGTCATAAAGTGTAAAAATACAATTTATTTAGCATAGTCTTTACTATGTGAAACAAAAGACTGACTCAAAGTAAGTCAACACTTTGAAAATGAGTTCTTGTAAGCTGAAGAATTCCAATTTTCCCCAATTGAATAGTGTGTCACTTAAATGTGAAGGCTGCACTTTGTGTTCATGAAAAGCTAAAATTGAACTATTAGGTACTAGGAGTGAGTTATAGCAGAAAAAGGTATTTTGCAAAATAATAGACTTGCTGTTTTCTTAAAAAAAAAAAATCAGTTGTTATTAAACCCTAATTGAACCATCCTTTGATTTTCAGAATCCAGTAATCTCAATTTAGGACTGCTGAATGTTTTCCGTCAGCATTGGGCTCAAGGCACGATCAACCAGTCCATTGCCAAGCTCACTCATGTAATTTAGAGTCACCAACCAAAGTAAACTGCACATTATTGGAATGTGGAAATAAACTGGGGTACCTGGAGGTAGAAGTCTGCATTTCCACAGAAATCCATGACTCAAGGATTTGCAGGTTATATTTAAGAGTTATGACTGGACGCAGGCAGTAGAGAATTTATCGATATGGTCAGGACCATCTGGTCACTGTGTAGATAAACAACTGAGAAAATTGCTTCTTGAAAAGTAAATAAGTAAACTGTCAATGTTCTAATCAAATCTGTTTCACAGTAAACACAGATGCAGGTGAAAAAGAAAAAAAATATTATGTACACATCTGTGATGTGGTGGCATATTGTTTTTTTTCAAACTGAGTCTTCAAATGAAATAATATTCCAGACATTGTGGTGGACATACTTTTCAGCATGTAAATGTAGATGCACAAGCTGGTTGGATCATTATTTTCTTTTTGTTGGAAGCAGCTGGGAGTGGGACTGAAAAATCATTACCGTGCAGACCACTTCTTGAGGCAAACTCAAAACCATACAAGGGACAACATGTAAATTTCAGTCAGGCCGTGTTTTGAAGCTACTTGCATGAATTATGAGGCAGCAATGCTAATGAGTGTCCTGCTTTACCGGGGATAGATTAACATCAGAGTCCTGTCTCAAGAAAAAAGG
The DNA here is from genome assembly GCA_026402145.1 of Polypterus bichir lapradei. Taxonomy (NCBI): domain Eukaryota; kingdom Metazoa; phylum Chordata; class Cladistia; order Polypteriformes; family Polypteridae; genus Polypterus; species Polypterus bichir. The sequence goes on from JANRMT010062833.1 coordinate 32,635,858, forward strand.
GCATTGAGGTAATTTCTACATTTTTTTTTAACAAACTAAGGTGAACCAGTTTTTCTTTGGATTTGTAACTGAACATGTCAAATGGCTGTAATAACGTGCTACTAGAATTACTAGATTAAAATGACAGCAGATTCTTTGCGAGAATAAAAAGTGATGAGATTTTGGCCTTTGAAGCATCAATACAAACACCAGAAAAGTCAAAAAGGCTCACCATCCCTTCACCTTTAATGTCTTAGACATCTGACAGCATTTAACATTGTTCCTCTGTTCTCATGAGTCCTCAGTGGAGTCAATCTTTGCTGGCTGCAACACATACTTGGGATTAAGATCATAAAGCACTGCAGAGGGTGCTGAATGTGGCACAGAACAACTGCTTTTCTCACTTCTCCAAGATAATTGACACTTGCACCAACAGATTCAGGTGTAGTTTCTACCTACAACTTGTAAGGCTGCAGAAAAGTCAATTATAAGAACAAACATTGAAACATAATAAACAGTGCATATAAATATATAGTACTTGCAAATAGATTTTGTTTGTGTATATACAGTATGTTGCATGCTATGTATACTTATTTATTGATTGATTGGTAGATTAATTTTGTCAACTGTTCGGAGGAGACATGCAAGTAAGAATTTCATTGTACTTATACACATTACAATAAACTTGACTTGATACTCCTCAGAAACTTCTTTAGGTAAAAACTTGGCAATGATGCATATATGTAAAGGAAATTACTTCTACATTCTCCATTTGAAGCAGCTGCCTGCAAACACTTTCAAAACAACTGACAAAGTGAATAATATTTTAAAAGCGGCTGCAAAGACTGGGAAACGTGAGCAAATGTTTTGCTAAATAGAAGGGTTCTGATAGTTGTAGGAAAGCCAGGCTGGTTTATGAAATTAATACAGAGGGCAAGCTAAAACAGCAATCCAAAATTTCAATGTAAATACTGGAGCAAAGCGTTGAGTAGAGTGGTTGCAGTTGTGAAATTTCTAGCAGAAATATGACTGCCTTTAAGAGGTTCCAGTGAAATTTTAGGAATATGACATGGAAGATACATTGGAATGCTGGAAGTCAGTAGTGAGTTTCTAGCAGCACACATAAAGAAATATGGTAGTGTAAAAAAATAAGCAATTCTGTCTTTCAACCAACAACCTGATTTAAATTTATTGAAATGATTGCTTAAGAAATGTTTTCAGAAATAAGGAACCAAGTAAAAACTGTAAATTACTTTTTCCATCATTGTAAATTCTACTGCCCATATCACACTTGTAACCCCTGATGATCAATCATTAGCCACTCTATAGTGACTCTGCGTGTATTAGTTCTAACTTTATTACAGGATATGGACATTGACATAAACAGCTGCAGAGGTCAGTGCTATGATAAAGCTGCCAATATGTCAGGCCTCTACAAAGGCCTGCAAGCTTGTATTAAAGAGATAAATCCTTTAATTAAATGGGCACCATGCACAGCGCACAGACTCAACATGGTAGGAGCAAACAGTGTTAACTATTGTTCTGAGACACATGAAGTCTCTAATTTCATACAGTAACTTTTACTTTAATTGCTTAAAATGTACTTCTTATTGGCAAAATATTACTGCAGGATTAAAGCCTAATTAAATAAACAAAAACAAATGTTTTAAACTCATGCTGAAACTGCACACACACAAGTAACAAAAGCAGTGTATGTAAATTATGCCAAGATTCAGTAGAGATGAGAATCAAGCCGATCAGCTCTTAATTACTCAGAATGAAGCCAGGGCACTAACCAAAAAATGGATGGACTTGAAAGACATTTTGCAAATGTGTCTGAAACAAACAAGACACATAACATCAGAATGTAAAATATAAAAAGCATCCAGATAAATTTGCTACACCTCAGTGTCTCTCTTTCAATCATTAAAATTTCTCCAGTAGTGTATTTATTGTGGTAGCGAACAGTTTAATAGCAGAAATTAACCACACATATCAATCACATAACGGCATTAAGTACAGATATGGCTGCCTTAATACTCCTTCAAATTCTCTGCACATCTGCATCAAGTCCACAAAAAGAATACTATAGAAGTTCATATTGGAGACATGCAATGAAATGCAAAGGGCAGGTCTTCATTTTCTGAAGAAAAAGAAACTATAGCCAATATTCCCCAATGTGGACAAAGCTCCATGGATGTAATTTACATGTCTTTCACTAATGCCAGCAGGGAGCATTATTTTGAAAGAAGGTTTTGGTTTAAATAGCCTGAGGTCTATAATGCAACAGCGAAGACACAACAGTCTAATACTATACATTTCCTTTAAAAGTGACATACTTTTATAGCTGATTTTCACAGGAATCATGAAGGATTCTGCTGTAAAGAAGACCAGAAGAAAAAGCTTCATAAGCAAGGGTCATAAATTTTGCATTTGCATGAGGTATTGTGAATGTTGCTTATTGACTGGATGGCCTGAATTAGGCCACTATGTAGACTATTGGATGTGGCTTTGTTGCTCATACAGTGGAGTTTAGAAATTATTAATACTAGTTACTCATTCAGCCACTGTTGTTAGAATCATGTGGTTGGTATAAATGCCAGAATAGTGTTTCATATTGTGAAAAGTGACACTTTTCATTTGGCTTGTTTTTTCTTAACTGGACTGACACAATTTTAAAAATTAAAGGTAAGATTAAATATCTGAATAATGCCTACATTGACTCATTGTATTTGCATTGATTTTGTTGTGCATATATGCATGAGCATGGGGACACAACACTGAGGAGAAAAAAGCTGTGTAGTTTTCATGGTTACCCTTTTCTTCAGTTTTGGTGTCATTTTTTCTGAAAAATATTCAGGTAATGTAATGATACAGAGTTGTCAAATTAAACCACAAAACATTTCAAAAATTAAATTCCATTATATATGTCTACATTTTTAAAATTGAATTAAGGAGTAGCCCATTTAACCTTGCATTCATACCATTGCCCATAATGTCAATTTTACAGCTCTCACGGGGTTAGAAGATACAGTGTGTGTATTCAGTTCCCAAGGTATGTCTCACACTTTTCATTTGTAACAATATAGTATCAAAAATATTCCAAAATAGTTTAAAGTGATTTTATCATGATCATTTACTTGCCTAAAGCAAACACAATAAAGTGTCTGTATTTTTACTTGAGTTTGAAAACAGCACTCAGACAAAACATGCCTTTTCCATGATTTATTTATACAGTATCTATATATGTTCATGGCAGCTACATTTCTATCTTGTTTCTTATAATGTAAGTATTTACAAGTTTAAAGAAATAAGAGGTAAGAGATAAGAAAATAAACGCCGCAATGCTTATCATCACAGTAAGCCCTTGAAAGAGTCCTGACATTGATTAATTTGAATGGCACAAATACATGAAAGACTCACATTGTAAGGTATTAAAGCAAATGATGGGCAGGCATAAAAGCATAACAGATAAGGCATTACACAGAAAACCAACAATGCAAAGTATCACATAATGAATAGTATAGTAAATTCATTCAACCTGCCTATGCTTCAATTACATAAAAATATTACAGCAAAAGTTTTGTTCTGCCCACAAGATACTTTGCAACTGTATTCTATATGTAGGTCACTATATAAAAACTGGTAACATCTTAAAATATTTCACAGCAAAGTTCCAAAAATAAAACTACCATTTTTACATTATCTCTTTACTACTAACACAGCAATTCAGGCCTTTTCAGGCATTAAATACATAAATAAAGAAAGAAATGCTTGACTATGTTATAAAGAAAAAAAAAAACAGTCACAAAGAATATAAGCCTGCTTGATTATGAATGTCACATTTGTTTTTCTTTCAGGCTAAACATAAAATAAGCTTATATTAAAACCAGCTGATAATGGATTAATAGTGGTAATTTTAGATACGGTTCAGTGTTTATTTGAAGCTTACAGACAATTAAATAATACTTTACATTATGTACCACTAATCAAATCTTTACAGGTACAAACAAAACAGAAATTGGCCACCTTTTTATTCAGGTTGATGTAACAGGGGTTTATTTCTTATAAACAGAAGAAATATTTTCAAGGGCCCGCTGTTCCATCATCCAAGAATTTTTATTTGCTACCAAAAATTCTCCTAAAAAAAAAGTCTCCTGACACCTAGATGATCCCTTATGAGATTCCCCCGGGGAGGCTAATTGTCTCAGATTTCCGAATATATAGATCATTTTCTTAATCCATTATCTCAAAAACACAACAGCTACATCAAAGATACTTATTGTTTTTTACACATCATTAAATAATATTGTATTCCATCGCATGCTTTTATGTTTAAAATAGACATCAAATCTTTGTACACCAACATCGATACGAGACTAGGGTTGCAGGCTGTAAAAAATATCTTTGACAGATTTCCAGTTAACACCAGACCAGACCGAATTTTACAGCAATTATTGGAATTGAGTCTCACTTGTAATGATTTCTAATTCTACGGGTAACTTTTCTTATGGATCCATGGAAAGGCAATGGGAAAAAAGTTTGCACTGCCTTATGTCAATATTTACATGGCAGAATGGGAGGCGGGGGCCATTCAAAAGCGTCCCTGTCTCCTATTCTTATTTTTTCAATATCTTGACAACATCTTTGGGATCTGGACCTATTTGCTCCAGAAATTTCACCATTTTGTAGATATTTTAAATTCCCAAAATACTGCAATTAGGCTACAGCAAAACAGGGACTTTCTCTCATTGCTGTTCCTGGATACCAAGGTTTACTTCTGTCCTATTTCTTAGGGTTTCCAAATTTACACTCCAAGACTCCCATGCATTATTATTTAAATCTAGCTATCATCCTTAACAAACATTTCATGGTATCATCAAGTCCCAACTTATTCGATTCTATCGCATCAACACCAATCTGAAGGATGTACAGACAGCCACTTACCTCTTGTTTTGGGCCCTGTGCAGTAGTGATTATTCGAGAAGATTCCTCAGGGATTTCCAGGTGGAGGTCCAGGAAACCTATCCTCAATATTTGAGTAGGGTGACAACGATTCCCATTAAATTAGTCAGAATACTGCATTTATTGCTGAATAGTAGGGAGACATCTTTATCTTCCTGGTTGACGAGACATAGTTCATTTGAATCGATGGCTTCAGATTTTGATCACGAGCCGTCGGTGGTACAAACTAGTTATAGAAATTATGTGGTACAAGTGCCGGGGGATGGACTGTCTTTCTCTTTGATCTGTTTTCCTAGGGGTTCTTTTCTGATTTCAACTTTAGGGTTTCAGTGTGTCTGAAAATGGTTTTGTTTATAGAACTGAACAAAATTGTAGAATTTTACAGCTGCCCGGAGGAGGCTGTTCTCCCTTTGTCCTTGTGGGATGCAGGTTGTGCTGGTTTGCTTGATCTAATGAGAGAAGCTTATAGATTGGTTTCATATAAAACGAGTTTAAAAATTAGTGGTGAAGAAGTTTTTGATTGCATCCCCCAGTTTCAATCAAATCTTACGTCCAACCTGGTCGGGGGTGAAACGCTGGAGAAGTCCGTCTGATGAAATATACTTCAGGATCAAAGATGTCTCTTGTTTCAATCAGGGACATCACAAACTGAAAGGGTTACTTCCCAATTGGTTGCTCCACAGCCCCTTACTCTGGATACGGTTACATAAAACATGATTTCTGTTCTGATTATCTTTACATTTTCATTGCAGGCACAACAAATTATCAGAATTATTCATTCAAACTTTCAAGAATTTCAAAAATCATTTTTCCCTGTTGAAAATATCAGAATACTTGCAGCTTACAGGAGGAACAAAAACTTAAAAGACTAATTAGTCCATGGCTTCTGTAAAGCAAAAAAGATGAGATCATTTGCCTGGGTGGTGTCATTTGCAAACAAAAAAATAATCTATAATCTATGTACCAATATTGAATTGCCCATATTTAAAAAGTTTCAGCTAAGTTCTAAAAATTGCATTTATGGTATTCAGTGTCGGTACTGCGGACCAATCTATATTGGTGTAACAAAAAAATTCAATAAGAGAGAGATTTATACAACATTTACGGCTGATGAAAAATGGTAGTAAAATGACGGCCCTCTATATTCATTTTACACAGAACGATCATAATCCGGTAATGTTTGAAGTAGAACAGGACCACGGTTGCAATAAGACATGCAGACTTAATAGGGAACAACATTGGATTGAGGCACTGAACACAAGATGTTCAAATGGCCGAAATTAAATTTAATCTCAAAAACAATTTTTTAAACCTTCATTTGTGAAAACAGGTGTTTCTCAGCTAGATTTGCACAAACACCTGCAAATGCTGTTCGTTGAACATTGTAGGGTTAACAGTTCATATTCTTAAGGGGAATGCTCCAAACCTTATTTGTCTTTTTTTGAAAAAAAAAAACAATTGTTTGAATTAGCTCCTTTTAAGTTCATTTTGGGTTTTCAAAAGAAATGTATCCCCCAATAGGCTATTTCCAAGTCAGAAAGTATTCATGTAGGGCTTGAGGAAATACCTATGAAAAGTTTTGTGATTCGCAAGAATTAAAACCTACCCATGAACACTGGGATAGTCATAGAGAGTACTGCAGGCACTGAACAGGTTAACGTCATCTGCATCTCCATGTGTCTTACTGTTTGGCCTTATGTAATCCCTCAATTTGGAATATCCGAAGGGACTGGAATATAACTTTGAAGTTATGCAAACTTGATGGAACAGGATGGAAAGGAAATGTTCAGTGATATGCATGCACCAAGCATTAGGCTGCTGAAACCACAAACCTGGGGAAGTAAGACTGTTCTTGTTTTTTCTCTCTCTTCTATATTTCCATATATCTCCCCTATATTTTGATGTTGCTAAAGTATCAGTTCACTGGAAATAATGATTGTTACATTTGGAATATTTTGCACTATGTGCTGTTCACAAAGCAGAAAAGCAGAGACTAATAATGTTGTAAATCTTGTTAAATTGGTTTGATTACATTTTTATATTTTCCATCAGTGTATGATAATGTTAAGTTCTTTAAAGGCAGCACTCTAATTTGTGTTACAGAGCACTTTTTTCGTAAAAGTTTTGTTTTAAAAGTGAGCATTTTAGGCACTGTTTATGTTTAAAATTAACATTTTATAAGGATAATGTACACCTTTATTGTTAATGCTTTCAAAAAGGCACCACTTTGAATTTAATCTTTTGTAAAGTCATTGCGGAATGCAGGCAATACTTTTTTATATTTACAACTTTATTTTGAAATTGAAAATGGTTGCTTTGTTTTGAAAGCATTTTTATAAATATTTTTATGCAATTCAATTAGTATAATTCTTTTTTTGGATATACAATAAATAAATATTTAAGTATGAATATATAAATATTCTAGGAATATTAGTTGAATTAAGTTAAGATTTGGGTATGGGCAGGTATAAGAAAATATATTGGTTTAAATAATATATTTAAGCTCAACTGATAAAAAAGCATTAATTATCCCAACTTAAAAAAGTGAAAAAATGAAGTAGTATGTTAAAGTTGATCCAATTTTTTATTTTTTACACTGCATATTTCTATGGACTGTCATATCTTATAAGAAATTGATCTAGTTAATTTGGTTTGTTGCGTGCATCAAGTACCACACAGTGATCACATTTCATGCTTGCTAGATGTTGCTAACTGAAAGAGAGGGGCAGAAAGATGGGAAGAAACGAATTAGATGTGAATCAATAGGAAGGCCATGGTGGAACCAATGCTTCCTAGAGCCCCGATGTCGGTTAATCCACCCTGCACCTTACCATCTCTAAGAAGTAAAGGTTAATTTATTAGATAGCATTTATACAAAAAGTACCGATTAACATCCTTTCGTAATATTTTAGTTAAGAGTAAAATGTAAATTATAAAAAGGACACTAAAATGTTTGCATGAAAATAGCAGCATTGGTTTAATTTTTTTTTAGAATTTGTAGTAATTATTAAGAAGCTATACAGTATTCTAGAATTCATAGTCACCCTCTTCAGGAAAGGGTTTGTAGTCACTTTTACAATATTGTGCAAAAATAGTATTGTCCTCTGCCTTTCCAAACAAAAGATGTCATGGTTTTTACCAAGTATTACTTCTCATTAACAAGGTAACCTTGTAACCTTATAGCAATGTGAGTAAAAAATGGCTGACATAAAGATGATGGGATAAATTTCTCTTGCACCATTGGTTTAACTAGGTTCAAATGCAAAAAGCAATAATGTGTCATTATTGTGAATCTTTAGAACTAAGGTATGCCATAAAGTATAATAAATGGCTTATTAAACAGATGTGTTTAATAAGAATTACAGCAATACAAAGAAAAATGCATGTTACAATTATTTTACATTTTTTTTTCCTTTGCTAAAATCTGGATACACTTACAAATAAATGTACCATAGACCTTTCTTTGTGATGGTGTATTTAAGACAAAATTGCTCATTTAGAGGTGCTGCATTTGATCAGCTAATTTGTCAGAAGCTTTGCTAATCATTAAACATAATGAATTCCCTTGAAAGCTCGAGCAGATGTTTCAAGTTTCCATCTGACATTCATGCATGCAGGAGAAGGAAGTTAAAAAAAATCAATACTCACATTAGCGGTAATAATTTCCTTCATTAATTGAACTCTGCACAAATTACCACCATATCTGAACAACATTTTTACATTTGCAGCTTTTCCTTAGATCTTTTTGTTTCATGGTCATTTGACAGTTATTTGATAGTTTATGAAATTACAACATTTTGGATTTTTACACCTTTTACTTTTGCTCCACATAGATTTCCTGTTGGAAATTATTGTCCAAATGCTTTGTTTTACCTAATTTTCTGCCCTAAGGCTCTCTCAATAGTATTATATTATATTATTGGAAAGGAAGGTAGTAAAGATTAAATATGGTTAGGACCTTTTCTATTGTAAGGTTGTCTTTATTTTTGTATCTCCCTGACCTTATTTGATACATGATTATAAATACTGGATGAACAGAAGTACAGAAAAGATCATTTACTTATTCCATCCTCCTCCTTGAATTGCTCCTTTGTAACTTGTTGTCTATATTTTGTACACACTTGCTCAGAGCTTTAAATTATAGCTACTGTTCTTTTTTTAGTAACACAAGCATAGTCCCTCTCAATAAATTGCCAGCTTATTACTTACAGCCTTGCAGTAGTAGCACACACTTAATCTTCTGATGATGATAAAGCGTCACCTTTTGGTTGTGTGTGTGTGTTAGCTTACAATCCATCTCTGCATATTATACACACACAGTTAACTTACTGACTAAACATGTATACATGGATATAGTAGTCGCTTACTGCAGGGCACGCTCATTCAAAGATAAAATACATAAAAAATAAGAATGTAGCATTGGTAAATAACAGGAGAGGACTGAACATATACCTAAACATCAAATTTTAACAGCAAGTACAATCAAAAGGGTTTGCACGCAAATCACTAGCACACTCCAATGCTGTGTACTCAACCCAGTTCTGTTTCCTTTGCTGACTTACGCCTGTACAGATGCATACAACTCTGAAACCATCATTGAGATTGCTGATGACACAACTGTGGTGGATCTCATCAACTGTGGGGGTGAGTAACCTAACAGAATGGTGATACGATGCCTAGGACTGATGCATATGCAACAATCTGCCTCATTATGTGGATAAGACAAAGTGATGATCGTTTACTTCCACAGAAAGGCCCATGTTGTCCCTACCCCATTGCACACCGAGGGCTCTGCAGTGGAATTGGTCAAGAACACCAAATTCCTTGGTGTGCACATGGCAGTAGGCCTTACTAATGAATTAACACCTCCTGAGTAGCCAGGAAGGCACAGCAGTATCTCTGCTTCTTTTATCAGCTGAGGAATGCAAATCTACCTCCCATCATTCTCACCACAATCTACAGAGGCACCATCCAGAGCATTCTGATGAGCAACACCGTCTGGTTTGGGAACTGCGGTGTCAGTGACCACAGGGTACTACAAAGGATAGTTCACAAAGGCAAAAATATAATTGGGACCTTTCCACCCTCCATTAAAGAAATCTTTATCATGTGTTGCATCCACAAAGCCTACAGAATTGTGGAGAATCATTCCTACCCTACTCATTCTCTCTTTTTCCCATTTCCATCTGGCAGAAGGTATCATAGCATCCAAACCAGTTCTGCCAAGTTCTGCTGCAACTTCTTCCTCTTGGCTGTCCGGACTCTAAACTCTGTGCTACACTGAAGAGATCTGCTCCTAGTAGTATATTTATACAAAGGACACCTATTGCTAGTGGTGTCTCTATTATTAGCTGTTGTTATTAATAGTATAGTATAGTTTATTACATGGTGGTCCAGATCTAATTATGCAGGTCTAGATTGTCTGGATGACTTTGATTTATGCAGGGATGATTCCAGTTCGGTGCGAAGGCTATTCTTCATGTTGTCAGTTCGCACAATTCTCAATGGTCTGGGATTTTTTAGGTGATTTTCTATGTAATAAACTTAATAAGTTATAGCGTAATGAAAATTGCATAATTAGATCTGGACCACCCTATACATTACATAAACTCATGTGTTGCACAGCAAGTCAAGTCAAGTTGGGGAGCATGCACTACTACAGTGCGTTGCTGCTCCCACTACACAACGAAACAACTCGGGATCCCGGTTTGCAACCCCCCCAGGCAGACACGCGGTCCGGTCCCACCCTCCAGAAATTACCCTCTATCTGCCGCAGCCAGGTGTTATGTGGGCGACCCCTTGGCCTGGTCCAGCCACTCAGGTCCCCAACAATGATCTTAACAAGCTGGATCACCCTCAGGGAAACGCGCCACATGGCCGTAGTGCCGTAACTGACGCTTCCTCACAATGCAGGTAATGTGCCTCATCCGGGACTCTATGAGTAACTGCTCATTCGACACAAAGTCAAACCAACGGTACCCAAGGATTTTCCTTAGAGACACAGTACCAAAGGAGTCCAGTCTTCGTCTTAGGTCACTGGATAGCGTCCATTTCTCAAAACCATATAGCAAGACAGGAAGCACCAGGACTCTAAAGACTTAGACCTTCATCCTTTTGAATAGCTATTGTGAGCGCCACACACCCCTTTCCAGCGAACTCATGACCCCCCATACTCTCCCAATCTGTCTACTGACTTCATAGGAAGAGTCACCAGAGACATGAATGTCACTGCCAAGGTAAGTAAACCTCTAAACAAGGTCGACACTCTCTCCGCAAACAGACACACTGCTGATGGCTGTGCCCAAGAGGTCATTAAAGGCCTGGATCTTGGTTTTTATCCAGGACACTTGCAAGCCCAGACACTCAGACTCCTTGCTCAGTCTCTCAAGTGCCCCGATCAGAGCCTCCATTGACTCAGCAAAGATCACAGCTTCGTCAGCAAAGTCAAGATCCGTGAACCTTTCTTCACCAACAGATGCCCCACAGCCAATCGACCTCACAACCTTGCCCAACACCAAGTCCATACAAGCATTTAACAGAGTAAGAGCAAGAGAACACCCCTGATGAACCCAAGAATCAACTGGGAAAAACATAGAGGTCCTGCCTCCACTCTGCACAGCACTCACAGTACCAGTGTACAAGCCAGCCATGATATCCAGCAACCTCGACGGGATCCCACGAATCTTCAGGATGTCCCACAGGGCAGCTCGATCAACTGAGTCAAACGCTTTGCGAAAATTGACAAAGGCTGCAAAGAAACTCTGACGATATTTGTGTTTGCGCTCCATGAGAACACTCAGTGCCAGGATGCGGTCGATGGTAGACTTCTTAGGCGTAAAACCAGACTGTTCCGGTCACTGGTAGGTGAGCAAGTGATCACAAATCCTACTGAGGATGACCCTAGCAAGGACCTTACCTGGCACTGAGAGCAGTGTTATCCCCTTGTAGTTGCTGCAATCGAGGCGATCACCCTTCCCTTTCTAGATAGGGATGACAAGTCATTTGGGATGATGCCAGTCTCCCAAATGAAAGCAAAGATTGCTTGCAATGCCTTACAGCCTTACCACCATCCTGGAGAAGTTCACCCCGGATACCACAGATCCCTGCAGCCTTTCCCCCCCTCAGCTGGTTCACCACCTGTGCAATCTCAGTGAGATTGGGTGGCTCATAGCTAACTGGAGGATCAGCTTTAAAAACCGTGGACCCAGAGATATCCAACGTCCTAGCCGGAGGATCAGCTTTGAACAACTGCTCAAAGTAGCCAGCCCAGTGGGTCACAACTTCAGTTTTATCTGTAAGCACCGTTCCATCAGCTGCCCTGACTGCGACTGTCCGAGGAGCAGATTCAGATGTGCGTAATGCTTTGATTCCTCTGTAAGCAGGACGTGGGTCGCTAGACCGCAGATGGTGTGTCACCTGCTCACAGATTCCTCTAACACCTCTTTATCTGCCCTCAGAGCCCTCGCAGCCGTCCTTCTCAGTTCCCGGTACAGACACAGAATTGCCATTGAGCCGTGCGCTGTGACTCCTCTCAATAAAATCCAGGGTGCCCTGCAAAATGAAACACCTCCTTCTGGGAACACCGGTAACACCAACACCATCCTCAGCAACCTTCAGGGTCTTGTCACGGAAGGTCTCCCACATCACATTAGGATCGGCACTCGTACCCAAATCTGAAAGTTCCTCACACAAACTGTGTGCAAACTCATTAGAAACAGCCTGGTCTTGGAGTCTGGCCAAGACCAGGCTCATTTTCCTAGTAGGTGGTAATCGACTCCACCTAAGCTGGATCCTAAGAGTAGCAACAACAAGTCTTTGGTAAGAATTCACAAACTGGGCACTTCTGTAGACCCTGCAGTTTTGCAAGAGCCACCAGCGTCTGCCCACAACAATGTGATTGGTCTCCTTCACCGCACGACCAGTATTGGAGTACCAAGTCCAACAATGTGGTTCAGGGCACTGGAACCAGGATCCAGCGATTCGCAGCCCCTGACCTTTTGCAAAGTCAAGGAACATGGCGCCACTTTCACCACAGTCACCAGACCCATGGGGACCGAGACAATTCTCATAGCCAGCCCTGTCAGTACCAGTGGCTGCACTGAAGTCACCCATGACCAGAGGAGTATCACCTCATGGACACCCATCAACCACCGAGCGAAACTGTGAATAAAATGTCTCCCTCGCCAAGACATCACTCACTGCGGTCAGAGCATACACTGAGACAACACACAAGGCACCCAGAGAGTGACGTAATCTGAGTCTTATAATACGCTCGTTGAAAGGAGTGACATCGGACATCATCAGAAGAAGCCAATCCACTACAGCAACAGCTACTCACCGAGTATGACAGCCATCAGACCAACCAGACCAATAAAAGCTGTATCCACCTACAGAGATGTGGCCAGTCCCCGGTCTGCGCACCTCAGAGAGTGCCGCCACTGAAATGCGGAGTTTACGCAGCTCCTCCAACAACAGAGGAGAGACAAGATGTTCCATGCTCCCATCTGTATGGGCCACCTCAAATTGGGACCCGCCATGCAGCGGGCGATGCCTCAACACCACACCAGTTCCGATCCCCAACAGACCTGACCCTATTGGCTCTCCAAGAGTTTCGACTCTTCCGGGGATGGGGCTCCCGAGGGCTTTCCCCTATCCCCTTCGTGATGCGAGCAGCCTTCCTATGGGCGGCTGCAGCAGAGCTAATCCCGCGGAGAGCAAAAAGGAGTCCTTTCTGTAGTCTCTGAGCTTTGTGAAGTTTTTTTACAGTGGCTGGAGTGCCTATCCTGCCACTAACCCCCATGATTTCCCTGCAAGTTGGAGGACTGCTTGCAGGGCCGGATACAGTTTAACGTCATACCCAGGATGTTGCACTGCTGTCCTGAGGAATGTTATTTTGTGCCACAGTATGCTGCAATACTGTGTATGGATGGTATGACAATAAGTCACTTCACTTGACAATACAAATTCAGTGATATAGTGAAACTAAAATAAAGAAGAGCACTTAGTAAAATGATGGAGACAAAGTTTACACACTAGACAGATGTTTACATTTACAGTTGAGCTTGCAAAATCGAGCAGCACAAATTAGTATAGAGTACAGAAGTGTCACAATGACAAGAAGGGATGGTAAAAACTGAAGGAAAAACAATTATAAACCAGAAAGAACAAGTATGTTCTCAGTCTGAATATGAATATAAGACAGATGGGGCTTCATCAGCAGAGTTGGAATAGAATTCCATAGAGCTGGAACCACATAGCAGAATGAGCATTTGTTGAGTTGAATTGCATTACAGGATTTTGGAACAGTAAGAAGGTCAGTTTCAGACATTTTCAACTGCCTAACAGGTTAATTTGTATGTCACACACAAACAAGTAAAAAAGGAACAGGATGAATAGAAACAAAGATTCTTAACAATGCCTTACAGCAATTCTACTAAAAAAATTGTAAAAAGATTATGATTTTGTACCTATAAAAAATTGAGTTTAAGATGTGCCAGTATTTCCCACCAAATTGGAATGTGCTACAGATTTGTAGGATTCTGAATAAGCTGCAAATAATAAAAATAATTAAACAGCAAATTACAGTTCAGCTCAGATCTGTAGAATAACACTAATGTGCACTAAAGGTGGTAGATTCAAAGAGCTCAAAATGTATTACAGCACAAGTGTCCAACATTGCTTTCATGGATTGTTAAATTAAATCCCTTGGCACATACTCTAGGAAAAGCTCCAAAATTATAGTTGCCAGGTCACCCATAGAAACCACAATTTGCATTTTGCCAACTAGATACATTTTTTAAAATCTATTTTCATAATGAGAACAATGAATCACATAATTAAAGCACCCAGATTTTAATTTGTCACACTGATGAGTTCAAATTATTAACTGTTTCATAATACAGGTATGATAACTGCAATTTAAACAGATTACACTTTTAAAATAATTATACTATAGTTAGTATTTGTATAATATGCAATTATTACATAAATAAAAGTTCAAAGTATCAACTGTATCATAAATTTTAGTTTCACTAAAATATATTTTTAGTAATCAGTTCAAAAACTACCTGCCTCACACGACAATACAAGGAATTTGTGTTTTGTTTTCTATAATTTTTTTTCTTTTTTACCTTTTTGCCCTGAGCGAATGCAGGTCACATCACAAATATACTTAAAAGAGCATACTGGCTAATAATTACTATGATTTGTAATTAAATTACAGTGATGATAAAGTCTTATTAAAGGTGTATTGCTTTCAAACAAAACCTAACATTGTTTAACTGATTCATTATGTTTGAACTGAGCTGTGAGTTTATAAAAAATATTTAAGTTTGCTGATTTAATTTAGTGATATATCATAGTTACTATCTTGGGTTTATGATGTTGTAAGTCTTTATGACATGAAATATAGGTATGAAAATTTTAGTTATTGCAATATTATTAAACCTGACCGCTATCCACGTGAACTTTTCACATTCTTCCTGTCTCTGCCTGGGCTTTTCTCCAATTCTACTGTACATCTTGCATCCAAGCTCTCTGGAGAGGCGTCATCCTCTTCCAATTGTGAACTGAATTAGACAGGTTTCTAAATAGATGGATGAAAAGAATATTTATTACTCTCCCCTTTTCCATTCCATGTAGGTTAGGTGGCTTCACAACTCTAAATTATTCCAGTATCTGAACTGTGAACATTGAACAAGTTTGTGCCCTAAGCACAGAATGAGCCCGTTAATTACACTATGTGATAAAAAAAGGTTTGAGCTTCATGTAGAAAAGAGAAAAAACAGTAAAACCAAACAAATGTAACTTTTCAACGTAGCCTCCATAAACACTAATACACATGTTATAATGTTCACAAAGCCAGAGCTTTCTATGTCACTAAAATAAAATATTTTGCCATTTTTGTGCACTCACACCTCTGTAGCTCACTTAATGTATTCATCACTGGCATAAGGCATCCAAAGGAGGTATCGCTTTAGACTGGGGAACAGGTAGTAGTCACAAGTTTGCATGTCTGGAACATTGAGTAGGTGTGGCAAATTTTCAAATTTGCAGTTTCACAGAGTATGAGGAGGTATTGGAAATGGTCCCTATAGGCTGCAGTTATACAAGCCAGTTATACAAGCCTCTTAAGGAATGATATGAATATGGACTACACCCTCAAAGTCATAAAAATATACATGTGATATTGCAGGCACTGGCTTGGACCTTTAATTTCTTTGATGCTACAGATGGAGCCACGTCAAATAGCCGCGGCCGTGTGAATGGCGTGCGAATGGCGTACGGCTGCCCTATGCACGCCGTGATCCCCCCCTCCCTCTGCTGACAGAAGGCGTGTCAAGATTTCACAGTAAACACGCCCATTCATGCCCTATTTATTCATTTACCTAGTTCCACCACTAGATGGCGCTTTGTTCTCAAGAACACGTTAACACACGCCAGCAATTTAGCTGCGCTGAGCTGCAATCACGTGATTTTAACAACCCACCCCCTCCCCCGCCGAACTGACGCTACCAAACTGCACTACAGAGATTAAGATGGCGGCTTAACACTAGAATTACCAGATCCTACGAAAAAACTCTTAGATCCGTCCCACCTTAAATCGCTTCTTAAAACCGTTCTCACCTCTCCGCCAGCGTCTTTTGTTAATCTAAATGTGTTGATAAAGAAAAGTTGCAAGTAGCCGGCTATTCCATCCCCCCATCGACTTAGAAAGTGCACAAACTTCTCCCAGCTCATGCCTTGATTGATTATCTGGGAGTGACGCGCTATAGCTCGAATGTTATTTATATAGGGAAGAAAATACAGTGTCAGGTGCTCATTCAGTGTAATAGGAACCATAGCACAGAGAGGTGTGTACACTGCAACAAGTACACATGTCGTAAATGTAGGAAGGGTGTGTGGGAATTGTTAATATTTGAATGGGATGATTTTATATAGCACGGATCGGAAATCAGCAGTTCTTAGCATTGCCCCACGCAAGCTGTCGTATCAACCGCCTACCTTAACTTGCTTTATTTTTTCTTCACTTATAGTCTAGAATAAAAGTGCATTTGTTTTGTTATACTTGTACACAACAGATGTTCCTGTGTTTGAGCGACCCGGGTATGCTCAAAAAAAATAGACTTGTAATACCACGAAAAGTGCACGCAGGCACAGCAGTTCGCAAAAACATTGGTACGAGAATGCAGTCACAAGTACGCTGCAGAGCTATAGCGCGTCTTCAGATTGGGGGGGAGGTAGGGAAGGATCTTGAACACGACTGAGAGAATGAAAAGTGAATAAAAATAAACCTAACCTTTACAAGTATCATAAATTACACTGGCTGTTACACACTGAAATCAAATGTATATTTTTATTTTAAAATAGTAAGAATAAGAGCAGTTTACTTTTCAAAAGAGAATCATGCAGGATCGAACTCATAACCTCTTGGTTACAAGTCAGCAGCTGATACCATTATACTACCATGGGAATTGAGATATGTGTGTGTCAATGTGGCATGTTAATGCGGCTTTTTTCCTGTAGTTATATTTTTGAATAAAAGCATACTTGTTCTGTTATATATGTACCATTTGTGAAGCTGTTAATTTGATATTTGGACTTCAGGCTTCATACATTATATAGTTTATGCCTACATTTTGTCATTTACTACTACAATATGAAAAACGTTTCTGTTTTAAAAATGTGTTTACATGGATTACTGTAGAAACGGAACACACGTGAAATACGTGTATTCCAAATAATGATCTATTATTTCCACTCTAAAACTCCACTTCACTCCCAGATAATCAATCAAGGCATGAGCTGGGAGAAGTTTGTGCACTTTCTAAGTCGATGGGGGGATGTAATAGCCGGCTACTTGCAACTTTTCTTTATCAACGCATTTAGATTAACAAAAGATGCTGGCGGAGAGGTGAGAACGGTTTTAAGAAGCGATTTAAGGTGGGACGGATCTAAGAGTTTTTTCGTAAGCTCTGGTAATTCTAGTGTTAATGGACTATTCGCGGTAAGTGGTGACTTTATTTATTTATTTATTTTTATAAAATTTGTTTGGGGTAGTTTACAGATTATTTCCCAGTTTAGTTTTTTATTGGCCGTTTTGAAAATCACTGGCTGCACCAGCAGCGGTCAGATATAACTTTAGATAACTTAATGGTCTGTTTACCAAGTCTGGAGTTAACATTACAGCTTACTGTCACAAACTCACAATGTCACTCCTCTTTTAATCAAAAAGACGCTTTGCAGCAAAACATAATTTATCAGTATATTAAATGGAACTAGGTAAAATACACCGTAATGTAAAATACTGTACATAGCCTGCATTTGTATTCCGTACCTACAATGATCGGTATAGATAGATTACAGACGTACCGTGTCTTTAAGGATTGTTAACCCAGATAGCACACACACGTCGCGGAGACGTCTATGCGACGTCATGTTTTTCATCTGGCAGATGTCTAGCAGAGGGCGTTTGTTCAAAACGAACGCGATGTTTACCAGATGATACGCTCTTTAGCAGACGTCTCCGCGACGTACCTGTGCTATCTGGGAAGGATGTCGTGAAAAATATTGCAATAAGTAGTTTCATTAATTAATTAATTAAAAATAGCATGAGCATCATGGGTTGTGTATTGAGTGATTAAAATCTGTTTTATTAATCGTTTTTCCCTTTTTTACCACATCATCTATTTATGAAACTATGTTGACAATACAAGAACTGCCTGTACAGTATATTAAAGATACGGTATAGGGCTTCCTGGACACTGCAGTTAACTGAAGCAGTCAATGCTCCATCTGGTGGGATTATACAGCATTGCAACCATCTTTTTAGAAAGCGCATGGGGGCGTTTATGGGGCGGGGCATCGTTAACTG
>JANRMT010062833.1:32670899-32687173 GCA_026402145.1 Polypterus bichir lapradei
TAAAATCAAGTGATGGTGAGAACGAAGAAGGCAGCTTCGCCAGCGTTTGTGTGTCAGAACCCTTGGGGGGGGGGGGGCGTTAGTATGCATCGTGGTACACTGCAGAGCTATAGCGCGTCTTTATGTGAAAACAGCCGTGTCAGATGGGGTTGTATGGATTGATTCTGAACGCGACTGAGAAAATGAAAAGTGAATTAAAAAAAAAAAAACAAAGCTAACCTTTACAAGGATCATAAATTGCACCGGCTGTTACAGACCGAAATCAAATGTATGCTTTTATTCTAAAATAGTAAGACAGAGAGCTGTTTACTTCTCAAAACGTAGTGGTGCAGGATCGAACTCACGACCTTCTGATTCCCAGGCGGGAACTGATTCTATTGTACCACGGAGGCAGTTACAATAAATGGGTGTCAATGTCGCATGTTAAGGCGGCTTTTTGTTTCTGCAGTTATATTTTTGAATAAAAGCGCAATTGTTATATTTGTTCCTTTTGTGAAATGTTTCTTTGATATTTGGACTTTAGGCTTTATACATTATATAGTTTGTGCCTACATTTTGTCATCTACTACTAGAATATAAAAAACGTTTCTGTTTTAACAATGTGTTTACACAGATTACTGTAGAAACGAAACAGACATGAAATGCGTGCGTTCCAAATAACAATCTATTATTTCCACTCTAAAACTCCACTTCACTCCCAGATACTCAATCAAGGCATGAGCTGAGAGAAGTTCGTGCACGTTCTAAATTGGTGGGGGGATGGAATAGCTGGCTGCTCCTAGCTTCTCTTTATCAGCACATTTAGAAGACAAAGGGCGCTGGCGGAGAGGTGTGAAGGGATTTAAGAAGCGATTTAAGGTGGGACGGAATTACGAGTTTTTTCGTAATCTCTGGTAATTCTAGTGTTAATATGACGCATCTAACTCAAGACTGGTGTAGTCAATTAGTTTTATAAGTCACACAAATAGTTCAATGGAGCTGAGGTGTGTGCAACCATTGGGTTCCCAATGATTGTAGTATAAATGTACTTTATCTGAAAGGCCCAAATGATGGTCAGTCAGTATGATGGCCAAACCTACACATTGGAGACAGAAGAACAGGCAACTCTGTGAAAAGGTGATTGAAGAGCATAAATCATGAGCTGCATACAAGTACATATCCAAGTGCTGAGTACTCCTTGGAGTCCAGTTAAATCAATTATTAGAAACAGAAAGAGTGTGGAACAGCTGTAGAGCAGGTGATCCACAAAAACTAAGTGATTGTGCAAGAAGAAGAAGACTAATGAAGGATGCCATCAAGAGACCAACAAGTACTCAGAAGAAGCTACAAGCTGTAGTGTATGAGACGGGTGAGACTGCATACAACAACTGTTGCCCAGGTGCTTCACAGGTCACAACTTTATGGAAGAGAAAGTCAATTTTGAAATCTTGAAAAAACATCCAACATCTTGGCTAGAGTGTGCTAGAAGGCCCATGGGAGAGTCTTGTCAGCTAGAAGAAGGACCCGCTGAGACCAAAATTTAGCCCTTTGGCTATCAGACAAAATTCCATGTTCTGCATAAAGCAAATACTGCACATTATGACAAAACACCATCTCCACCCGTAAGCATGGTGGTGGCAGCATCATGCTGTGGGATGCTTGTGAGGGAAGACGGTAAGATGAATGCAAATAAAATACAAGTAAATCCTGCAGGTTTGCTGGACATGTCAAAGGCCTGATATTAATTTAATTTAAAAATGTGAGGATGGCCATGAAAAGGGCTGTTCACTCATGATTCCCTTGTAACCTGGGAGAGATTGAGCAGTTTTGAAAAGAAGACTGGGGAAAAGCTGCAGTATCCCTATGTGCAAAGCTGCTAAAGGCATATCCACACAGACTTCATGTTGTCCTGGCTGCCAAAGATGGATCTACTAATTACTGACTTGAATACATATGCAATTAATTATTTTTTGTTTATATTTGTAATTAATTTAGATCGCTTTTCAGAGATGTTTTCATGTTGACATTAAAGAATCTTTTTCTGAGATTCAGTTTTGCATAACAATAAAATGTGAAAACTTTAATTGGTTTAGTACTTTTTATAGGCATGATATACTGGAAAAAAGGTAAAGGTTATTTCCACATTGAAAAGTAAAGAATGTTAAAGACACAACATTTCAGCTGTATAGCCTTCATCGGATGTGCAACTGAAAAGAATAGAGCAGGTAACCTATATAAGAGGGGAAGCTCTGTCAAAGAACACAGACAGAGATTTGATTGTGACTATGATCAAGGGATGTGTTCTACAATAGGCTTTGCGTGGTCTTTAACTTTAACAGTTCTAATGTGCTACCTGAAATGGCCCGCTAGCCATTTCCTTATTTCACCTATGTAGATGGCTTGACACTTCCTATAACAAACACAGTAAATAAGATTTTTAAATCGGCAAGAGACTCGTTTAATATTGAACTTACCAGAAGGACCAGATACAGGGGTA
This sequence comes from Polypterus bichir lapradei, assembly GCA_026402145.1. NCBI lineage: Eukaryota > Metazoa > Chordata > Cladistia > Polypteriformes > Polypteridae > Polypterus > Polypterus bichir. The sequence goes on from JANRMT010062833.1 coordinate 32,673,376, forward strand.
TTGTTGGTGACACATTTGCAAGTGACACAGTGGCTCATGTTACAGCTCAAAATGTCTGATGATGGAATGTGGTTCTCTCCTGTGAAAAAAGCTACAGATGAGAAGTTTGTGTAAATTAGGCGATTGACAGAAGGGGCTTAAGGGAGAGTTAGAATAAAAGGCTCCTGTGGAAGAGTCCATCTGCAAAATGAGAAAATTTTGTTTAATGACCAGTGGGAAAGATAGAGTTTTAGGGTGGAATGGAAGGACCAGTGAGATGCGGGTTTCATTATTGGGCTTTGTTCTCTACTTACCCTACTATGTACAGTATGTTACAGTCTTTTCTTTTTCAGTTGCACAACTAATGAAGGTTACACAGCTGAAACACTGGGTCTTTAACTTTCTTTCCTTTTCAATGTGCAAATAACCTTTAATCCTTTTTCCCTTTGCAGATGTACACTGATGCAGCCCTACACTATCTTCATATATACAGTATAAACACATATATATGCCTTAGTCTGATTTTTAATTACGACTCAGTTTTCTGGGGATGAAGGCATTCATTTTAAAAACTGCAGGATTTTGTTCTAATTTATGTTTTCCTTTTAACACTAGAATTACCAGAGCTTACGAAAAAACTCGTAGATCCGTTCCACCTTAAAACGCTTTGTACCTCTCTGTCAGCGTCTTTTGTTCTTTAAATGTGTTGATAAACAGCAAGCAGCCTTCTATCACATCCCCTCACCCCACACAGTTTTCTCAGCTCAAGTCTGTTTACCTGCGTGCCAGTTGCTTAGAGTTGTATAGAGTGAGAAGTCAAGCAATATGACACCTTTTATAAATACTATATCGTTATTTGGAAAACTTTCATTTCATGTGTGTTCCATGTCTACAACGATCTATGTAAACACATCGTTAAAACAGAAACATTTTTCATGTTTTAGTAATAATTGACAAAATGTAGACATGAAGTGTATAATGTGTGAAGCCTGAATTCCAAATATCAAAGAAACACTTTCACAAAAGGTACAAATATAACGGAACAAATGCGCTTCCATTCTAAAATATAACTTCAGAAAAAAAACCTGCATTAGGGTGAAACATTGACATGCATTTGCTGTGACAGCTTTGGTGGCACGGGGTAACAACTGTTGACTGGTAATTAACACTTCACGGGTTCGATCCCGGATGAGTCCTTTTTGAGAAGTGAGCTGCTCGTATTCTTACTATTTTAGAATAAAAACATACATTTGATTCGAGTCTGTAACAGCTGGTGTAATTTATGATACTTGTAAAGGTTAGCTTTGTTTTTTTTTATTCAGTTTAATTCTCTCAGCCATGTTCACGATTCCAACTCCCCCATATTTTGACACTGCTGTTTTCACATAGACGCGCTATAACAGAGGTAAACTCAAATCAAGGCAACGGTTCTACATTGGATCAAAAATGCACTTTTGCCATCGCTGTACTTTGTATATACATGGGAAGCTCTGCAATCTACTTGTGACTATAGGAAGTAAGTTAATAAATAAAGGTAAATGGGTAAAAGCATTCAATCTGGCTTTTATGTAAGTAACATATAAATGTTAATGTTTTGGGCACATGCACCGTCCTTTGTATGTAAGAGCCAGATTGGATGTTATTGCTTATCAACGCATTTAAAGGACAAAAGACGCTGATGGAGAGGTGCAAAGCGTTTTAAGGTGGGATGGATCTACGAGTTTTTTCATAGGCTCTGGTAATTCTAGTGTTAAACATTATGATGTAGCCTACTGGTAAGCTATATTTTGGATGATATTAATCAGTGGCATATTGTGGATATTGTTTAATTAAGAGGATTTAAAATATTCTAATTTTTGGATAGACTCCATGGTGGAATTTGACTGATGACTCTAAATTTGCTGGGTGTGGGTGAAAACAAGGGTGTCTTATGATGAGCTGGTTTCTCATTCAAGATAGCTTCCTGTCTTGTTGTGATAGCCTCTTTCTCCTATGCAAGTTCAGAAAATGAATGGATATTTGGTAGCTGACATTGAAAATGACATTAATATTGATTGTCTACAATGTTTTGCTTCCTTCTTAATTCATTGGTTAGTGTTTTATTATCTACCAAAGCCACATTAAAACTGAAGTAACTATCAGCAACTTAAGTTCCACTAAAAATGGGGTTAAAAAAATGAATGCATGGATAGATACATCAATTTTCACAATCACATTTAATAGAGAATCTGTCAAATGCCAATGATAACAAATGTCAATTTTATAGCACTGATTCCTGACAAGTCAAAAATAACTTTAGCACTAGCATATGAAAGAAACCCAATAGTGCAGGACTTACAAAAAAATGGATTGTTTCTGACGTTCCCAGACATGAAACAGTTGAGGGTTGTGTTTCAGTTTAAGCTTACTGACCTATAAAATGGACACTGCCAGTGAATCACTGATGGTAATGTGATGGGAGACACATAGGAAAAAAAAAATCTTATGAAACAGGTCAAGTGCAATCATATAAAATTTATTATGCAGGCAGAATGATACCATAAGATGCTATTAAAGTTAGTTATATAATGTTCCTTATTTCATGCCTGTATTGTTATTGCAGTATGCAAATAGCATATCAACATTGAAATATGTTGAAATAAAATGTTTATCCTAAATTTATTTTGAGATTTATGTATGCATGTATTTTTATTCTTGGCCCCTAACATGTATTTGTCTTTAATTTGAGTAGCTAATACTGTAACTCAAAATAACTTCAAAAAAGAGGGAAAAAAAACTCATTATGCTTTCCTTGACTTTATTTTACATATTTTAACTGACAAGCATGCCAGGTCACAGTAAATTACTACTTTGAAGCTCAAAGGAATCCTTAAACTTTAAATGAAATTCAAACAGCTTCTTTTAATAGCCCAGGGAAACTGAGACTTTTAATATGGGATCAGACATGGTAAGCATGCATATGAGATGTCACAGAAGCTTGTGAAAGACTGATTGTAAAATGCAGAGACAGTATATAATTGACCGCAACGTGGGTTGTATTGAATAATATGTATTTATATATGATTTCTTACTCCTGTGCATTTAGTGTTCTGTTTAACTAGCTAAGAAATGTAAATTAATATTTTTGTACATTGTAATGGACTTGCTATTACATAAATACTGGGAGAAAATAACTAAACAAAAGCAACTTGGTGGAAACACTAGAATATTACATTGACATTTAGTTTCGTGTTTTAATGTAATCTGAAAGTTGAGTTGGCAAACCTTGTTTGACCCCGCATGTAAATGTGTTTACAGCTGAAAACAAATCCCAGCTGAATTTGAGTAAAAAAAGACTAAAAAAATGCCCCAGTTTCTGCAGATAAAATTTTTTCCTTTTTTTTTACATGTTACAATTGGATCTTTTTTTCTAGTCACACCAGTTTATATTCAACAGTATAATGATTTAAATAATAATGCTAGAGCTGAAGGTTACAACAGCACATGCTGACTTACTTATAGCCAATCTCACAACTGACACTTAAAAATTAAATAAAATACAGCAGGGTTACTATGCAGCACCATCAATTAAATATGATTTTTTGTTTGTTTGTTTTTAATATATCTCTAGGACTTCCGCTGCAGATGCAAGAATTTCAGGCACAGAAAACAGAATAATTACGTTTATGAGAAAGCTATGCTTTTGTGATTGAAATAGTAACATTAAAGCATATACTGTAGCTTCAATTATTTTTGTTGGCAGAAGATTTCACTAATAAGAATCAAGTTATAAAAATAAAAGTCTATCTAAGAGTAAGAAAAAAAGTATTTCAAATTAACTCAGTGACTAAATGGACAAGTAATTCACATAATAAGCTTGCATATAATAACTGTTTCATAATTTTAATTGAAATGAATTTATCATGAAAGGTGTGTGCAAAACAAATAGAAAATTCATCCCAAACTCTTGCAGTGTTCCTAATTAAAAGTATTAAATAAACAAATTATTTAGAGAGGGCCTGGATGCTCTCTACCTTCGATATTACTCATACCTGCTTTGCAGAACCCTTATTGCTTATCTTAGTCTTAAACAGCGGTATTCTTGGTTTTTAAATTGTTTCTAATTAGCAATAGCATGCAAATGACAAAAGAGACTAGCATTTCTCCATTTAGCTTGTTACCATTTAAACCTGTGTGTATTTATCTTGTACTGTTTGGTTTAATTAAATACGTGGAAGGAAGGTGAAGAGAAAAAGTGAAGGACTGAGAATTACTCATCCATTTTAGCCTTCAAATCATTTGGATGATATACTTAGAAAAGGGAAGAAAATATAGGATATGAGAATTACTTCACATAGCAGCGTTAAAGCACTAACAAGCCATGAAATTAAATTATTGGCAAGAATTGTTTTCTAATTAAGCAACCGGGTTAGAACAAAAACCTGCCGCCACTGTGGCCCTCCAGGGCTGTGATTTAGGACCCCTGCTTTATAGTGCTGGATGTATTCAGTGGTGCATACCCTGAGATCACCCGCAGGTATTAAAAAAATGAATGACTAAAGATAAATTTAAATAAATACTAAAATATAGTTAAAGTGGGACAGTGGGCAGCAGTTATTATGGCTGCCTTAAGGCTCCAGTGCCATGGTTTCAAATTAACTCTTTGAGAGCTGAATATTTTTTCCAAAAAACTCAATTTTCTGAAAAGCACACAAAGCAAAGGTTTCACACATAAATCAACATAACATTTGTTGTTATGTGCTTTGGCTGCTGTTGGCACATGTTCGGAATCTTTGGCAGCAGTGGTTGTGCGGGGGCACCTCGATGGTCAGCAAGAATGCACAGCGGGCTGGCTGTCTTCGCACAGCAGGTGGGCGGCGGTAGTGGTGGCAGTGTGACGCAATATGGTTTGTACCTCTTGTCATCATAAATGGTAGTCCTCCCAGGCAAACGCTGCTGTAGACGCATCAGCTACACTAAAGTGTTCATCACCACAATCAGCTGGAGACCGATCAGATGATGCTGGTGCCTCACTTCTGTTTTTGATCTCCATCTCCAGATCACTTGCATTAAACTCATAATCCGACAAGTAAGAGTCCTATTCAATGAAATTATGTAAAATGTTCATGGAGTATTTTGCTTTGAACATTCGCATTGGTCTCTTGCCAGCTGTTGATGCCATTTTAGACGTTGGTTGCTCTTTTCATCCACACATAGGGAATCGAGGCTGAATGAACAAAGCTATGTCATTTTCCTTCTAGCAAACAGAGTCGAACTAAAATCTAAGGGCAAGTTTTGTCGCAGTTTATAGCTGATTACTGTCCTCTACCCCTGAATTTTGACAAAAGTCGACATCAGCCCTGAAAGAGTTAAAGACACCCAATCACTGTCTACTGAGTTGGCACATTTTCTTTATGTCCATATGGGTTTTCTTTGTGTACTCTGGTTTGCCTCCACATGCCATGATATGCAGAGTAGGTTTACTAGAGACTCAAAACTGTCATGTATGAGTATGTGAGTGCGCAGTGCACTGGACTATTGGTTTGTCCAGGAGAGGTTTTTGCTTTGCATTACATACAGCCAGAATAGGATCAGGCTAATGTAACCATATCTACTATATATAATAAAGCACTAAGGTCCATGTATGTCTTGGGTGTTGTCAGATTTTGGGTCACAATTCACAATTGTAATTGGTGGGAAAGGGTTGCTTGCTGTTTGTGGAGTGTCTTGCAGGTGGTTGAAGTGAATGCCATGGCACTACTACAGTATAACAGGAAGACTGTCAGCCGTGGTCCCTGGATGATTCTATGTATCCAACACAAAACAGACAAAACTGGGTTGCAAAAAAAAGTTTAAGAACTACTGCCTTAGAGCAATCTAATTGGCCACTTTGGCCTTAGTGTGATTGGTCTGTTTGACTTTGGTGACGTGATTGAAAGAGGATGTGGGAGTGTGTGACACATGAGGAGGAGGAGGAGTAAACTGTAGGAGGCACACTGAAAGTTGCCTTCAAACTTTAAAGTTCAAAGACGTGAAGTATAAAAGCGGACAGCAGGCAAGCAAGGCTCCTTAAACTAATATAGTCTGAGAAGCAGGCTTCACAGGAATGAGCTCGACAGAGGGAGCGCCAGTGAAGAGAGGTTCAGTTACACAAAATACAAAGTAAGGTACACATAGATTAAAAGATATAAAATAGTTTAACATTTTTTCAATTACCTGTCTTCAACAGACAGCATGGCTAGTATTAGAATAAAAAGTGAAAAAATCAACAAATTAAACAAATACCTGAACTACCTTAAAGGCAAACACCAAAATTGAGTCAAGGCAAGTTGTACTCGCTATGACAATGAAATACTTACTGGCATGTCTCCTCAGAACACTAAAAACATTAGAACAATAAAACAATCAGTAACTAGAGCAAGATATCCAATGCGCATAAGAAAAGCAAAAATTCAGAAGACAAAATACAAATCAATGAATAAAAAAACAGAGCATACAAGATAACATTTATTACTGTTATTGGAGCAATAAGACTTATTCTTAAACTATAGCACAACTGGTATGTAAAACAGCACACCTGAAATAAAGTGTTAAGATTGCTCTACTTCGACTGTGGCATGAATGGCAAGTGAATATTTGAAACAGTAGAGATGAGTAGAGCACATTCAGCATCTCATCTCCAAAAAAAAGAGATTAAGACACTGATGGCTTCTGTAAATTTCTATATTGCATTTGTGCATGCTCACAGGATCTACTAACTAGCTGCTGCAAACATGGTGGTGGCGAAATAGTACAACATGCTTTGGATGCTTCTGAGGTGGCTCTAGAAGCAGTTTGTAAGTTTACCTCTATCTGTAATAACAAACTTAATTCATGGTGCTTTTGTTAAATGGTTATGACAGCTTTTGTATTTTATGTTTGCTTGTACTTGATTCAAGTTATTACAAAGTTATCAATGGGAATAGTGCTTCAGGTATACATATTTATTTCTCTGTGGGTGTTTTCCCGTGTAGTCATGTGCGTTTTTCACTCTGTGGATCTTTAAATGCTCGTAGTGTGCTGCAGTTTTTCAGCTTGTTTACAGGCTTAAACTATGTTATCTGTTATTAATGGACATGTGGGATAAGGGTTTAGGTGATCGATGGACTAATGGAGGTGGGGATACGGGTTTAGCATTTGTTCTGTGCAAGTTATGAGCAGTTATTTTTTTTAAATTGAGGCCTTTTTATTAATATATGTAGCAAATGGAATGCTTGGGATATGTTATGCAGTGCTTTTACAGGTATGTTGAGATTGCCTGCAAGTGATTGTGGTATAGCGGGTCCACAGCTTGCTTAGTGAAGGCCATTTTTTAAATAAATAATCACCGATCTCGTGGCGGTTTAGCGAGGGGGCATTGGGCCGTAGCAGGCCGCGGGACAATCCGCAGTGTGGGCGTTTCTCACCGAGTGCACAGATGAGGGACTGCCCACATTCGTGATTGCTCCTGTGGCTAATTTGCTATGGCCCCTCACATTATAAAAAAGAAGCGCGAGTCAGATCAGGGTGGAAAGAAAGGAAAAGAGAGGACGGAGGTTACAGGGAGCGAGGAAGCAGGCGGTGCAGGAGAGACAGACACGCGGTGCGTGCGTGTGGTGAGCGCGCGTACAAGCGCTCGAGGGCAGTTGCGAGGAACCTGGGTGTTAGGCCGACACCCAGGTGTTGGAGTTGTTGTTGCTCCCGCTGAGCGACCAGGTAGCGGGAGTGACCAGGTAAAAGCGACGAGCCGCGTAAAGCTGAGATGGCAGCGGAAGTCGGGAGGCTTGGTGGTGGAGTCCCCAACGTGGGCGACCTGGCCATTGGTGGAAATCAAGTCTCGGGGACTGGGATGAGTGCCAGACCGGAGCCAGGGATCGGGAGGTCTCCTGTCTCGCGAAAGTTTGTAGAAGAGGGCAGCTGCAGAGAGCGTCTTGCCTGCTGCTAAGCCCAAATGGGATAAGCAGGTGAGACGCTAACAGAAAAGAAGCACCGGACTTGTTGTTTTTGTTGTTTTAAGAACTGCTTCCTAAAGAAGATTTTAACCTCTGGTTTTTAAAGGATTGTTTTTTTTTCTATTTATTGGTTTTAACCTCCACGTTTTATTGGATTATTTATTGAACTTGAAAGTACTGCACTTTATTTATTTGAACACTGTTTTGTTTTGATGGACTCTTTTTTTAATAAAAGCACTGTTTCACTTTTTACCATCCCCTAGCTTACTTGTTGCCTTCACTGACTAGCTCACTCGGTAACATTATCGACGGTGTTGGGTTCAAGTGCTTCCAAATATCAGATGGGAGTGTGGAGCCAGAACCCGCATCGTCACAGTGATGTGTCAGAGATAATGATCTCTGAGTTCCCTTTCTCTATTACTTTTTGTCTTGAGTGATATTGTTGTTACTGCATGGAACATCCGTGACTTGAACTCTTCGAAGCACAATCTTGCTGCCTCAATCTATTTACAAATTCAATACAGAAATGGCGCTAATTCATAAAAGTCACTTAGGAGGCAATGATGTTATAGTCTTCTAGTCAAAGTAGAAAATGCAGGTCATTGATTTGGGTAAAGTGTAAGCTTAAAAATACAGTAATAGGTGATGGCAATGACAAAAAATTAAGGCTTCAATTTCAGATCTGAAAAAGGCCCATGAAGATATGAAATCTGGAATATCGTCAGGAACTGATTACATTCCGTTTTAGTTTTCTTTAAATTTTTGAGATCAGTTTTCTTTCCATCTTTACCAAATGCTTCATTCCTCAATTTCTTTGACCCACCTAAATCTCAGGATTAACACTTAACACTGCCTAAATTAAACTTTTACTTAATCAAAACAAAGGCTCTAAAATGTGCTCGAACTACAGACCCTTGTCACTGATCTATGCGAATTTAAAATTGTTAACTGAAACACTGATTAATTCTAATGGATCTTCAAAACTATATATTCCAACCTTAGAGCAATGATAATTTCCAATTCTGTCATTTCTCCCTCTTTCCAAATTCAATGATGTCCCAGATGTGTTTGCCCACTGTCTCTCCTTCTTTTTGCATTGTCTCTCGATCATCATGCCATAGTGTCACACCATTCTGATTATTTGTCTCCCATCATTATTTTCAATTCACCACATTATATTTAACACATACTACAGTAACACCAATACATTACCTTACCTTGCTTACAGATAATGTGCTCCTGTACCTTGGGGATGCCTCCACAGATCTCCCTAAAGTACTTGAGTTATTTACCACCTTTGACCATATTTCTGGTTACAAAATAAATTGGACAAAATTAACTTTTTTCCTTCTCCATTCTCAAAATGTAAGTGTTCCCTCAATTATGTGACTAAGCAGTTTACTTATTTTGGTGAGGTCATCTTTCCTTTGTTAAACAAAATACTAACATCAGACTATTTTAAGGTCATAAATAAGGTTAAGGGTGGCACGGTGGTGCAGTGGTAGCACTGCTGCCTCGCAGTTAGGAGACCCAGGTTCACTTCCCGGGTTCTCCCTGTGTGGAGTTTGCATGTTCTCCCTGTGTCCGCCTGGGTTTCCTCCCAAAGACATGCAGGTTAGGTGGATTGGCGATTCTAAATTGTGCTTGGTATGTGTGTGTCCTGCAGTGGGTTGGCACCCTGCCTGGGATTGGCTCCAGCAGACCCCTGTGTTCGGATTCAACAGGTTGGAAAATGGATGGATGGAATAAGTTTAAAAAAATGACTGCTGTCTTGGAATGAAAGTTCTCTGTCTTTACAAGCACGTTTGGTTATTATTAAAATTAATGTTTCAACTTCATTAATGGTATGATACCACTCTCCCCTTCCTTCACCTATTGGCCAGACACACAAAACTATTACTACAATTTATCTCGAATGGCAAGAGGCCATAAAAAATAATGATCCTTGTTTTTGATGTGGAAAATGGCAGCCTCTCTGTACTCGACATCACTGATATCAGTGAACATGTGTTCACATTTATTTATTTATAGGTTGTGCCCTAACAAGTCTTCGACTGGCTAAATCTCTTTCTTTTGATGGTCTCTCTTTCTGAACATAGATTATAATGGGGAGGGGCAGGGGGAATGGAAGTATAACTGGATTCGATAAGATTTATCCTTTATATTTATAGGTGGCTGAGTACCATACTGGATTTTGTTTCTCCTTATGTAACAATCTGATTGACAATGTATTTTGTATACGTAAGTTGTATTAAATTAAAACAAAAATGATTAAAAACTCATATTTTGGAACATTTCTGATTAACTATTGGAGATTGTTTGCTATTTTTTGCTGTAATGATAATGATAACACCTCTACTAGATGTGTTCAATTTTACTTGTCTATTTTTTAATTTTTCTGCTTATTAGCTATTATGAATAAAACATTAACTGACAAGGAGGACAAACATTCATGAACTAGACAACTGCATTCCTACAGTTATTCAATAATAACTGAATCTCACTCCTAGTTATCTTTCTATGTCTTCCTCTGCCAGTTGACTCTCCCATTCCTTGCACATAATTTTTGGAGCCATTTCAGACGTATCTTCTAACCTTTGCTTTCAAAGATGCCAGTGACATATATAGGATTCAACTGCAGTTGGACTGTTTGGCCATGAATAACTAACGTACTGTAAATTACAAAACTGCCAGATCAGGGGACTTGCTAACCTGCAAAAAATTGGTGATACAGAGAAATGAAAATCTGCTTACTTTTTGACCTCATCCTTGTTGTAGTGCTATCTACGAGTTGTTTATTATGTTCATTCATACAATATAACTGGTAGGCACATAAAGGAAATTTGTGTTACACTTTAGAATTTTTCTGCAAGCCTTTAAAGGTAAAATCTAACATACTTCATATTTTTTAAAAACACCTGTTTTTTTTTTTTTTATTTATGTTTTGCTCAGTGTTTTTTGTCATTTGTCCCTTCCAGTGATTCTTGACCTCCTGTAATGTTCCTGACCTTGTTTTCGCCTTTCATATAATTAATATTTGTATTAATATTAATGCTGCCCTGTGGTGGGTTGGTTCTTGTCCTGCCTTTGATGCAGGCAAAATAGGCTCAGGCCTTTTGTAATGCTCAATTGGATTAAGCATGTTAGGTGATGGATGGATTTATTAATATTCTGGCTTCTGACCTCTGTTTAAACTAACACTTTCATTTCCTTCTGAATTTTTTAATGCATGATTTTTATTAAATACTTCAGCAACTGTTTCACTTTACAGTGGTGTAGTTAGTCACATACATTTTTCTATAAATGTGAAGGGGGTGTTGGAATGTGTTGCTGAAAATGACCTGTGCTATGGGAGACTTTAAGAGTGTAATAAATACATTCATCCTGAATAGAGTCCGTTATAATTAAAAAAGCTTTTGTGATGTAATGTGGCTCTGAAGCTAGGGATCTGCGCTGACAATCAGAAGGTTGCCTGTTCGAATCCCATAAATGCCAGAAGTGACTCTACTCCGTTGGGCCCTTGAGCCAGGCCCTTAACCTGCAATTGCTTTATCCTGAGTATGATGTTAATCTGCATCCAGCCCTGAAAGCAGGTTCTCCAACTTGCAGGGAAAGCTTGGGGATTGGTGGCAGGATTGGCACCCCAGTAAAAAACAAGCTGACAATGTTCTAGTGTGGTGTTGAGGTGTCACCCGTTGCACAGCTGCACTCGGGTCCCAATCCGGGTGGTCTGTAGTGTGGTGGGTCCGATAACGCAATGTAATCAGCGCATGCTCCCAAACTGTGTAAGAGTGGGACTTTCAAGATTTTCAAATTAATGTGAATTCAGGTTAATTTATAAAGATGTACTGGTCAATATTAATGAGTGTGGTGGTGTGATATGTTGCATATAATTTGATAAATATTTTGCCTATCTTTATTTGTAAGCTAGACAAAGCAAACATATTATTAGCGTTTCAAGAGGCATGTTTTATTTAAATGATGAGAAAAGAAGTCCTTTGATGTTTATCTTACTAGCAATTCACCCACCCACCCTCAACCCTAGTCTTTAGGACTGACTGAGGATGGGAAATGTATGGTGAGGGGGACCGATCAGACCAATTTAGCAAGTATGACTGTGTTTGTACTTAGAGCCTATGAGCCATTGCCTGCAAGAAGGTCATACGAGACTGAGCAAAAAAGCAAATGGGGGATGAGTTGTCCCTGAGTGCTTTTTTTGGTAGCTGGCCCAGGAAGTGACAGATAAACTAATTCTACTGGTGTAAATTATGGCTGTTTGATTGGTTTTAAATCAGAGGCCATTCTGTACTACGACACCCCATTGGTTTGTATTTTCTGTAAGAATGGTATAAAGTTGGTCACCTTCCCTTTACCTCTCTCTCTTTCTCTCTGGCCATGAAGAGAAGACAATGATGAAGATGACTCTGTCTTGGCAGCCATGTGTCCTGTTTCAACACTATTCAGAGGCCATGCGGTCGAAAAGCAAGCTAGACTGAAGATAAGCTGCCTATGAAAGCAAGATGCATTGCTTCTTTGGCCATAAGGTTTTGCCAGTATTCATAGTATTCTGCTTTCTTAATATTTTTGGGCATTTCCATCAATAATGCATAATTGAATGTGTAACTTAACTCCTGCCTGTTTCTTTACTGTGTCTAATTGGACTGAGGTTACAGATATAGAAAGGAAGAGAAGAGGAAGTGCTAAAGTACCTGAACACAGAGTGGGATTTTAGACATTTTATTAAATTCTTCAGAAAAAAAATATAAAGAGGAAAATGAGGTCACCTTACTTGATAAAACACTCAGTTATATAATGAATAGTGTGTGATAAATAAGAACACCAAACATCATAAAGGTTTGGGGCAGCCACCAGTATAATATGCCCTAGCTGCAAAACAGAACTGATTAACTAGAAGCAAGATGGCGGATTTAAAGGCCCATAGAGGAAGTAACGTCATCAAAGGGGCCAGAACAGGAAGTGACATCTTCGGGACCGGAAGTGGCATCATCAAGAGCCCCAGAACTGGAAGGGACACCATGAAATGCGCCAGAAATAAAAGTGCTCTCATTGGGAGACCGGAAGTGATGTCATCGAAGGCACTGGAACCTGGCAGGATTTCCCGGAAAAGGTCTGCAAGGAACTGAGAAAAAGCATTAAAATCAGTTCCTATCTATGCCCATGATTGATGACATTATTCAGAAGTTTGGGTAAGGCATGTTTCCTAACAACAATCAATATAATTTAGGAGTATTCCTGAATTCCTTTGTCTGAATCAGCTAAAAAAAACAACCCAGTATAATGTCCTTTCTTTTTTTCAGGATTTCACAGCCAATTTTCAGCACCTGGAGAAGCACTTCTTCATTTCATTTCAGTAAATGATTTACAGAAAAATGTTTCATTGACATATCAGTATTTAAAAGGTGGGTCCAAGAAAAGACTAATCAATTTGTTCTTATACAGTACTTTAAAGTGAGACCAGGCTTAGAGACTTAAGTCCAATTTACAAATCTATACCACATAAGGAAATTACATAACCAAACTAAGCTTAGCATGCAAAATCACACATCTTATCAACTACATAGTACTCCATAAGTTTTGGTTAAAATGCAGTTGAAGCCATACTAACTCAGATCTAGTTAACACAAATTATGTCCAACTGACAAAGGAGTAGAAGGAAACAAAATCTATAGGTATCAGAGAAAGTAAATTCCAGTCCATGTTTCTTTGAACCTTTCAGACATTCTCCCACATCTAGGCATCTTGTAATACAACTCTGTCATATACAGTGGTGTGAAAAACTATTTGCCCCCTTCCTGATTTCTGATTCTTTTGCATGTTTGTCACACAAAATGTTTCTGATCATCAAACAC
>JANRMT010062833.1:32687573-32720626 GCA_026402145.1 Polypterus bichir lapradei
TGATGTTTTGTCTCATAGTGCCGTCTTAGATTAAATTCTGTAATTACAGCCACATTAGCTCCACAAATGAGACACACGGGTTTAACGGCAATGTCAGTAAACATATACTCAGCCTACCATTGGTTTTTAAAGGCTCTATTTTCAGAATCAACTTTTCTCTTAAGCATCGTGTGGGCTAGCTTCGCAATAACTTGCAAGCTAGACTTGATTAACGCGGTAAGTGTTCGGCAAGGCAGCTGAAGCGCTGCAATATGGGATCTGTAGTTTATTGTGTTACCAGCGCTTCATATACCCGGGCCATTAATAACAATAATACAGTATATAAAATGATCTCGCGGGCCGGATATAATTACACGCCGGGCCGGATGTGGCCCGTGGCCCTTGAATTTGACACATATGGACTAAATAGAACTTGAAAAGATATATTTTTTCGTACATCGAGCCCGCGTGCTAATGTGGTTTTGCCTGCATGCCTCAATAAGTGACCCTCCCCTCGCTCTTACTTTTTTACCGTTCATCTAATGAATACACTGAGTATGGCTTTACCAAAACAATCATTGATTGCGAATAAAGTATTCATTATTCGAGTATGTAGATCAGGGTATATATATATATACATATATATATACCCGCGTATCGCAGCGGAGACGTAGTGTGTTAAATAAGCTATGAAAAAGATTTGTTTCTTACTGCATCAATAAACAGCTCGTCTTCTTCTTTATCTGAGACCTGACACACTGCATGCACGGGTTTTTTTTTAACACTGTCTTCCTTTAGCGGAACATTCACTTTTTCCACCGTGTGCTTTGTTTCTGCAGTAGCTGTACTTATTACATACTTATCTTGTATTTATCAGACGCTTCATATTTTTTTGCTGCCTTTTCAATTGTGTAATTCGGTTTTTGTTCAGCGCTCTTCGGAACTGTTGCTTTTTGTCTGTGCACTGCGTCAGTTCACGTGAGCCGCTCGGTGTACATGCATCGAACTTTCCCAGCTGTGCTGTTGCCATGTCGTGCTATGTCCATGGCTGTATCTAATGCTACCGAAGTCCCGGTACTTAAAACTTTCTCTCGCAGTTTCGCTGAGTTTGTGCCAAACACCACCCTGACTATCTTATTTTCCTCTCCATAAGCACAGTCCTTCACCCGTGAATATTTACCCGTGGCAGTTTGCTATTGGATTGCCGCTGACGGACGGCCTTATATGGGCAGGCACTAAATTACAAACGCCAGCGGCAGCCTGTCTATGAACTTAATTTAAAGTGTAGGTTTACACTGTGCTTTGTTTCCGAAGTAGCAGAACTCATGAATATGGTTGTATATGTCACTCGCTCGCTTCTTATTGTTTCGCTGCCTTCTCAATTATATAATGCATGTTTTCTTCAGCGCTTTTTGGGGCTCTTCGTGGTTTTCTACGTACTGCGTGATTACGTGAGAGGCGTGATGATGTCAAACTCCGCCCCCACGGGTTTCAAGCTCATCTCCATTACAGTAAATGGAGAAAAACAGCTTCCAGTTATGACCATTACGCGTAGAATTTCAAAATGAAACCTGCCCAACTTTTGTAAGGAAGCTGTAAGGAATAAGCCTGCCAAATTTCAGCCTTCTACCTACACGGGAAGTTGGAGAATTAGTGATGAGTCAGTCAGTCAGTCAGTCAGTCAGTCAGTCAGTCAGTGAGTGAGTGAGGGCTTTGCCTTTTATTAGTATAGATATATATATATATATAGTGTGACTTAATGCCCCTGGCCAAATTAAAAAAATTCATGAACACATTAAATACTGGACATCTGCCAGAGAAACAGTGACAAGCACAGGGCATTTTTAATTACATGCTGTATATGGTATTAAGCTTAGATGATTGACTGTTGTATTTTTGTAATACTGTATTGTGTAGTGGCAAGGTTGGTAGTTCAGGACCGAATGGGATCATTTTTTAAAGAATTCAGACATGGAGACACACAGGAAAAAAAGGTTATATTTTCCGAAAACATAAGTGGGTTTATTTACAGGTGCACACACAAAAAAGTAACGTCCCAATCAAAAATACTTCAGTGAATCATGTTTATAGTGAATTTTGCCACTCCCAAAATGAAAAATAAATTCAAAAATGTATATAAACAAAACAGTACTCTTCTTAAAGAAAGAAAACATACAGGAAGAAACTACACGCAACAGTCCAAAGAATCCCAAAAATATTCACAAGAAGAAAAAAAGTAGTTTATATACAAGAAAAGCAAAGTGCAACACATATCCAAAATCTATATAAATACTTCCACCAAAGCAATACAATAATTAGGAGATATCTATAGTTCTATACGAAAGAAAATATATATAGTACAAGAAAGGCACAAGCCACTATGCTTGGTATACTTGAAGATAAGCTACACCAACCACACCTGTATTATCGTAGTATTTCCCTCCACTTACTCTTTACCTGTTTTCTCAAGGGCAAGTGTACTCATCAAGTTCGTTATCGGGTTGGTCTACTGTTGCACTTTAAGATGAACGCACACATACATAGCTATACACATACAGACAAACCCTAACCACAACAGTGCCCCATGAATGACACATTTCTCTTGGGGATCCCCTTCTCAGACTAATGCATGCATGTACAACTTTAACTAAACTAAAATGATCCACATTTTTCTCCTTGCTAACACCTTTATGACGGGGTACACGCAGTGTCCTCCAGCTTGCCTGACCTGGAGGCATGCCCTACCCGTCGCCAGGGCCGTACCTCACTTAACTGCTGAAGGTAAAGTTAAAATCCTTGCGGAAACGCATCCCCACACTTTGAAAATTAAAACATTTTTCTTTTTGCTAGGTAAAGTCGACTTTTGTTTAAATTGGTAATGCATAGCTTACATTACCAATGTAGATTTCCACATGCATGTAAGTATGATGGAGAGGTTTTTTATCTGGGGCTAAATCCTAGCATGAGTCTGCCACTGTCACTAAGGACTCCAGTTCTCCTTAGCCTTCAGCAATGAAAAGAACATATTCATAAAATCCAGAAAACAATGTTTAAAATTTTACTAGTATTTTTCATCATCTCTCCTACAAATATACAGAAAAAATAATGAATAGTCTGTAAAAGATAAAGGAATGCGAGGCTAAATAATAATGTATACATGTTGCTGGGCCAGGTTTTGCTTGTTGCACTTTATTTTTCAAAGGTGTTCAAGGCAAAATGGCCATTGCCTTATTGGTTAATTATAACATTTTACAGAATTTTATTCGATAGCTTTTATTTTTGCACAATACTTTTATTTTATTTTGCACAAAACTTTACTTCAGTGAAAATAACCAGTTTAATGCCAAGGTCTGTGTGATAGCTATAAGAAATGCTTTAGTGTAAATGTGTGTGTGTGAGGGTGATCTGCTTTTGACTGCTGTCCTGTCATGAGCTATTGCACTGAGATCGCTGCTATGGAACTAAACTTCAGTATTCCTGTAAAATTATAAGTCTGTTGATATATACAGTAATTATTGGTGACTTTTATGTTTTTTAACAATGACGTCTGGATAATTTCAGTGAGTTCTGATATAGGCTGTAAAGGGAAAAACTGACTCGCATTACCTTTTAAATACAACAAAATTTCAAGAAGTAAATGCTTTGTTATTCAATCTGAATATACAAATGAACAAAACCTCTTTTTTAATCTTGTAGGTTTTGCAAATAAATACAAAATTCAATAAGTTAAAATTGTATTGAATAGATAAACAAAAAATGTTGAAATGCTCAGCACAAATTCATCTCAAATGGACACAACCTTCTTAGCATCTAAGGGGTCAGGAGACTGCCCAGGACTCCCTTACATTACACTCTTAAATAATCTGCCAATACAGTATGTTTACTTACATGGCCAAAGCATTCTATACAAACAAAAACTCTAGTAAACAGTTGTTTTCTCAAAATAAAATTTCAGAAATTTGTAAATGTACCAATGGTGACTTTCTTTGTACTAAAGTTAATTATGTTTTTATCTATAACAAAAAAGGCATAGAAAAATCATTAACCACAAGGGAAGGAGGAAGCTGCTTTTTCATTAATAATAGAATATTCAGTAAGAATCACTTTTTGGAGAACATTTTGCAGTATTGGGGAATTATTCAGAAAGATCACTGAAAAAGAAATAATTATGACTAGCAGGATAAAAGACTACATAAAGTGTGAAGGGCAGAGGTACTGGGAGATGAATATCAAGGTGTTTAATGGATACATGGTCCCTTTGGGGTAGGTCATAAAAACTTTAAACTGAAATCCATATTCCTAGCTAGTAGCACATGAGTATTTTGATTCAAACATGCAGTTTGTTAAAACACTACTGTATATGTAAATGTTACAATAAGATGTTTGTGAAGTCAAAGAGCAATACTGTGTTTAATAACAAGTTTAAAAGATTAACGGAAACAGCACCATATAACAATTGTCTATGAGCTACTAAGAGATTAGATAGATAGATAGATAGATAGATAGATAGATAGATAGATAGATAGATAGATAGATAGATAGATAGATAGATACTTTATTAAGATTATATACCTTTGGAAAAGATTACAGCGATTAATATTGGGTAAGTTCTTTTATAAGTATGCCAAATTCAAACTGCTGTATAATTATGACTGTTTGAAAGCTGCTCATTTAAGATGTTTTGCCTTTTTTAAAGTTTCTTGACATCAGTTGAGAATCATACATGGAATGCAATTACCTGACTTAGGTATATAACTACCACCCATTAATACACGGCTTTTACCATTTTGAGATGTTCAAATACACAAGTTCATTCTGCAAAAAAAAAAATTGTGAAAGTTGTTCCAAAACACATCAGCTTTTTTCTATACTTCTACTGCATGTTTTATCAAAGAACGACAAAAGATGGCATGTTAATGACTGTATGACAATGTCATCCCTACATCATTCACAATGTGGAAATCCATTTTTGCCTACTACACACACACACACACACGCAAGCATGTAGTCAAGTAGAACAGTAGAATAGTTTCTTGACCTAGTCAGTTCTAGTGCCTATAAGAAATTATGCATTGGAGGTTATTTCATTTGGCTTTTTTGATATTGATCACAAATCTCTGAGAAATCATCTAAATTAATTACAAATACAAAACAAAAAATTACTGATTTACTGAGAACCTCATTATTTAGTAGATTCACCTTTGGCAACCGTTAAAAACTTTAGTCTGTATGCACAGGTCTCTGTCATTTTTGCTCATCTGGATATTATAGTTTTTTCTACAGTTTTTTGCAAAACTGATTCAGCTCTCAGGTTCTGTGGGAACTAGATGCAGACACTCCAGGGCATTAACACTTTTTGTGTGGCTTTCCCTTTATGCTTAGGAGTCATTGTCATAATGGAGAAAAATCCTCCCCCAAACCACAGGTTTCTTGTGAACTATAGGCTTTCCTTCAGGATTTCCCTGCATTTTTCTACATGGGGAAATTAGATTCAGATACGCTAGCGTACGAGTCCCCAATTTGTACATGAATTTGATATTAGCACGTTGTCCGAGCTGCAACATTGTGCTGAATGACTATGCACATGTCTAATTCAAACAGCAATTTAAACAATGCTATTAAACCAGTCCAGACCTGTTGTAACTGGTCTACAGACATGCTGCACTCCCCTCCACAACAATGTGGGTGTAATCTGATCTCTTACTCTCCTGCTATATCACAGTTCCGGGAACTTTTTGACTGTACCTCGATTATTTGGCTGATGGCTTTATCCAAGGTGGCTCACAACATTTGACAGATACAATTGGTTACATTTGTTTTATTTTTGTCCAGTTGGAGCACAGGTAGGTGAAGTGTCATGCTAATGGTCTCAGTAACAGGATTTGAACCCACATTCTCAGGATTGTGTGTCCAGCGCCTTCACCACTACCATTTAGTTTTAAGGCACTCATTTATTTGAATATTATATTGTTATGTCCTGATTTAAGAACATTTTAAGTGCATAAGAGCTGATATTCCTACATTCTGTCTGTGCCATTCAAAGTGAACTCTTATCTTATCCCACCATATTTTATGCTGTTTTCGTAAACCAGCTTAATCTAGTTTGGAGCCAAGATGAAGCTGAAGTGTATCCTACTGGGTGCAGGACAGGGACTAGCCATTGACAGGGGATCAGTCCAATCGCAGGATCCACTAACCTAACCAGCATATAAGTTCTATAAGACATAGGCATTTTGCTACCATAAATAAAAGTTCAAAAGGTCAAAAGTTATTATATTCTTTAAATGCTTGTCTGTTAAAAATTCAGAAAAAAATGTAACTAATCATTTCTTCTATTTTTCTGTTTGTGTTTGTGTATACAGTATTGTTAACTGGCAGACTTGTAGTATTAATTCTGTTTTTTATACATAAGACCACCTTGGATGCCACAATCTCCGCCTACAGTATATCTCAGTGTACCACTTTCAATCCACGTGCCATGGTCACAAGCACACAATCATTAGCAGTTGTCCTTGGGTAAGTCCAGAGAGTTCCCAAGTGCTCCCAAGCTACATAAGAGATTTCCTTTCCATTTTTGTGACCTGCTCTAGGTCTTCATCCAGTGGGTAATACTTATAACATCACTGTTTTACTATTTTGAGTCTGCATGTGTTCCAATAAACAAAATGCCCTTAGACAATGGTGCTTTATTTTTGTACTTGAAATGTAGCTAAAGATTATGTTCAAAATATGTGTTTGTGTGCACACACACACACACTTTCATTTACACATCATTTACACATCTCCTTTATAATTGCAATAGTTTAAAAATGAATGTTGTTTAGTTTAGCTATTTATGTTATTTTTATGTGATGTTGTGTTCTGTTATAAGCAGCTTCAAAGCTACCAAGTTAAATTGTTGTACATTAACTACTGACAAATAAAAGTAATTCTAATTCTGACTTAAAAAAGTCACTAAAATCTAAAATTAAGGTTGTTTGTTTGCTTGTTTCACTGCTAATCATGTGCTTCTTGCAAGTATTTTTTTTTATTCTTGTGTAAATTAGGAGTTTCCATCCTTGGAAACAAATTGATGCTTTTCAAATCAATCCAACAAAAGGATCTTCAGTAATACTGCATTTTGGATGGTAAAGAAGAGGACATAATTTTTCTTCACTCAATAAATATAACAAAGGAACAATTCATTGTTTTCTGATGTTCATTGTTGCATATCTGTCACAATTCTTTAAGGACCAACATCCATCAAAACCATTAAACCAAGATTTTTACATCTTTGTTACAGCCTTCTTTGATTGCTATAAACCACTGTAATAAAATCAATTGCCTATAAATTGTTTACTTTTCATGGGGATAACCGTTACACTGCTCCAAATATAGTTCCATTTTTGATCCTCTTTGATATCTACAATTTCCTAATGCGTTGTTTAGAAAAACATGGAATTTTTAATCTTGTGTTTACTTGGCACTCAAGATTAGAAGAAGTTTCTTTTTTTCAAATTTAGCTAAAGTGTCATGGTTTCAATTTGATCATAAATGAAAATATTCTGTTTTGCATCTTAGTTTTATAACAAATTTTGTAAAAAAGCTAATTACATAAATTACATGTTACATATATTTTGCTAGATGTTTGGCAATCTATTCTTTCTTTAAGTAATTAAACTTATTTCAAAAGTCACAGACCGAAGAGGACCACTGTTATACCTGACATTTTTTTCAAATACAACAAAAAATGTTAAAGAAAAGGAAGTCTGATAATAAAGTAAAAGAAGTAGATTGATATGCTGCAGTAGACCATACTGAGTGATTTTCTTGAGTTTTCACTTCTAGCTGAATTAGTTTTGTGTTTCCAAATGCAAAATTTCCTTACCTTATTCAAAATATTTCACTAACCTATCTGACTTCAATGTATATTTTTGATTCAGTTGCTCTGCTTATTGTGTGTAATTTTATTTACTACTCATTACTTTTTGTAAACTGTCATTTTGAATGCATGTCACATGAGGTAGACCTCTAAGGACTCTATTTTGAGGAGGCCTTGTTAGGTTTCTCTTTTATTTAATGGCAAAGAGAAATTTCAGTTCATTTTGGCCTGTTTCATGAACAACATAAAACATTAAATCAGTTTGGAAAATGTTATGCTATAAAAAAATGAAGTAGTAAAAGTATGGTCCACTGATTTAATATTTACATAACAAACTACAAATATTACACTATAGACTATGGGATGAGAATTAAATTGCTGCCTTTTTAAATAACACATCTTTTTACCATTTACCACTGTAATTGTTATTTTTTTACATTTTGGCAATGCATATGATGATATTTTTAGATAAACTCCCCACGTATGGATATTTAAAAGGAAGTGATATTGCAGTTCCATACTTAATACCCTAATATAACTATACATACAAAATAATTGTACATAATTTATAATAAATATTAAACAATGACAAAATGTTTCAGCTGAAGAAATAACAAACTGCACCTGCTCTACTTTAAAGATGCCTTCAAACATTAAAGATGCCTTTAAACATAAACTACTGGTACCTTTAGGCAAATCTGGCCACAATTTGATTCATCTTATTTCCAGCTACAAGCCTGTAAATGGATGGTAACCAGTTAAAACCAAAATAGTGAGAGAGTGGAGCCTGGAGCCTGAAACGGCTCTGAATGACTGCTTCCAAGTGACAGATTGGGAAATAATGTGTGAGTCACATGAGGATGCTATTGAGGGACTCAGTCACTGAACCATAGGCTATATTAACCTTTGTTTCACCACTATATTAAACTAAAAGACAGTACATTGATTTCCAAACAACAAACCCTGGAAAACTAAGAAAATAAAAAGTCTCCAGAATGTGGAAAAGAGCACTCAAATTTGTTGACAAAGAGGCTCTGAAGGACTCATAGCAAATGCTGAAGTAAAAGCTGAGTAAAGCAAAGGAAACTTGCAGCTTTAAAATAAAAAAAACTCCTAAAAGGAGTCCGTCCTTGAGTACTGTGAATCCTATATTGCCCTTGTTCCAAAGAAGGCAGGTACCTCTCTGCATAATGACTACATACCAGTAGTTCTTACATCTCACATCATTAAAACCTTTGAGAGACTGGTCCTGACTACATGAATCC
The DNA here is from genome assembly GCA_026402145.1 of Polypterus bichir lapradei. NCBI lineage: Eukaryota > Metazoa > Chordata > Cladistia > Polypteriformes > Polypteridae > Polypterus > Polypterus bichir. Next base: position 32,696,679 of record JANRMT010062833.1, read on the forward strand.
TCTTGTGGTAGATTGCCAACTGCAATTTGAAATCAGACAAAGATTAGAGTGAAGGATGCAATTATCTCTTTGCTCCTGTACTTGCGTGTTATACTGTGTTAGCCATTATGGATGTAATACAAAGTCAAGCAAAATGACACCTTTTATTGGCTAACTAAAAAGATTACAATATGCAAGTTTTCAAGGCAACTCAGGCCCCTTCTTCAGGCAAGATGTAATATCTTCTCCTTGCTCCACAAAGCTTATTCTCCACCTGGACAAATCTGGCAGCACTGTGAGGATTTTTGTTTTATTTCTCCAGTGCCTTCAATACCATTCAGTCATTCCCGTTAAACTCAGGCATATGCAGGTGGATGAGCCTCTGGTGTCATGAATAATGTACTATCTGTCAGACAGGTAGGCCACACTTTGTGAGGCTTAAGGACTGTGTCTCTGATATGGATGTGAACAACACTGGAGCACCACAAGGTATAGTCTTGTTTCTTTTCTCTTTATTCTGTAGACATAAGCAAAACCAACGAACTGTTTATTGACTTTCACTGCACTAAAGAGCCTCTGTGTCCAGTCACTATTCAGGGAACAGATGTAGAGGTGGTGCACTCTTACATATACTTTGGGATCCACATCAATGATAGGCTGGACTGGTCTAATAACATGGAGGAACTATATAAGAAAGGACAGAAACTCTTAAGAGACTGTGTTCATTTTATATGGCCAATGACATTCTTCACATCTTCTACAACACTGTGATAGCCAGTGTGATTTTGCATACTGCAGTGTACAGGGCTGGAAATATCACTTAAAGAGAAGCTTGCTGAATCAACAAACTACATAAAATGCAGGCTCAGTTATGGGATGTACTGAGGACCCTCTGGAGACAGGGGTAAAAAAAAGAATTTAAACAGAACTAAGTGCCATTATGAACATTGTTGCACATCTTCTGTTTGTACAGAAAAACACGGTGTAAAGGATAACCAGTAATGAAAGCACTAACAGCAATATGCCTGCATAATGCAACACTGCAATAGAGAGTGTCAGATAGTTTTCCTTCTTTTTAGTTTTCTTCCTTTTTGTCATTCTGGTGCGCGTTCAGACCTTAGTGTGTTTGTGTTAGTGTTAATGTTCCTTGCGTCACCCATCAACGACAGATGCTTATAGAGCGACCACAACCGGCTCATAGTTTCTTCCGCATTGCTCTGTGCTGCGAACCTGCAGTTACCTCAGCAACAGACAAGCAAGCCTGCACAGACACGCCAATCGCGCTTCGACATGTCGTCTTGTTGGGGGGGTGGAGTCCCAAAAGAATTTAGGAACCTCATTATTTATATTTCTTTTTTAAAAAGCTTCTGTAAAAAAATGTATTTATATTTCTGTCAAAATGCAACAGTAAAATGCAAAATTTAAACCTAAATTGGATTAAATACATTTTGAGAATATTATGTACCTAAGGTTAAAAAAAGAACTCCAAAGACCAAAGTGCAACTTTTTAACAATAGAATTACCAGAGCCTATGAAAAACCTCGTAGATCTGTCCCACCTTAAATCGCTTTGCACTTCTATGTCAGTGTCTTTTGTCCTGTAAATGTGTGGATAAGCAGCAAACAGCAAGCAGCCTGATATCACATCTCCCCAACCTGCACAGTTTTCTCAGCTCAAGTCTGTTTACCTGCGTGCCAGTTGCTTAGTTTTGTATAAAGTGAGAAGTCAAGCAAAATGACACCTTTTATAAAAACTATATTGTTATTTGGAAAACTTGCATTTCATTTGTGTTCCGTGTCTACAACAATCTATGTAAACACATCATTAAAAGAGAAACATTTTTCATGTTTTTATAATAATTGACAAAATGTAGACATGAAGTGTATAATGTGTGAAGCCTGAATTCCAAATATCAAAGAAACACTTTCACAAAAGGTAAAAATATAACAGAACAAGCGCGTTTTTATTCAAAAATATATTTCTGCAGTTATATTTTTGGATAAAAACGCACTTGTTCTGTTATATTTGTACCTTTTTTATTTATGGCTCCCCTTTCCTGGTCAATTCTATGTCATTTCTTTCTTCTTTTTCCTTGTCAGTGGAAGAACAGGTTCTAAAATGCTCAGAATTTAGATTATTTACAGCAGAAGAAATCAAGACTTTTTCTATTACCAAAGATAGCAAGACCTTAGGAATCTCTGTTGTTATCAAGGTAAATAGGATTTGCCATAATTGAAGGTTGAGGAAAAAGAAGAACAGATTGAAGATGAAAGTATTTAATACAATAGATAGATACAATAGAATTTATTGTCTTACATCATCAATGGATAATTCCTTAGAATCTTTTAAGAAGAATTTATAAATACTACCTGTATCATCATCAAAACTAGCTAGTGCTGCTTCAGATGCAGACACTGATGGATAGTACAGGAAGTCAAGTAGGTTACTTTTACTAATGTTTTTAATATGCATGCAGAAAAAAATGGTGTATGGCAGAAAGTTCATATTTAAGAAATATAGTTTAAAAGATACTGTACATATGAATTATCTAAAAATAAATTATAAAGTTCTGGAAACATAGTGAATTTCATAAATTAATTATAGTAAGGTTAGGCCTAAAGAAAGGCATGGCCTTAAATGTAAAAAGTGTTACAAAAAGCAAAAAAGAAAAACAAGTGCAAAGCAACCATAAATCTTATACAGTTATCCCAATATTTAAATAACCATAGTGCTGCAGTGCCTGCAGTCACATAAGTCATGAAGTAAGTATCAAATAATGAAAAAGATTAATCAAACCATAAAAAAGCTCTGTCAAAAAGAAAATTATCTCATCAAAAACAGCAAAATATAACAGTTAAAAACAGCTTAAAAATGTAGAGAATTGTCAACATATATAGGGTAAACAGGGCTGGAGAGTCTTCTGCCTTAGAAATCAGAGGTCAGCGTCAACAGGTGGCATTAGCCTAATTTAGGATTCTGCAGGTAAGGACCACAAAACAACTAGAACAGTGGGTTTATAGGAATTCAGCATATGCTTTGAGACAAGATGTCACTGTAGCTGCTCCTTTGCATGTGTAGGGGCTCATCTTCTGGCTGGGATCTCTTACCTCAAAAGGGCCCATTCAAGTAAGATAGTATGTTTTGATTAAGCAACACCAGATTAAGACATCTGGAAGAAAGATCGAATGAGAGAACCTCCTGTAATGCTACATGTGTGGATACAGCTGCCAGACCAAAAACTGGATTTTAGTGGTCCGCAGGCTGCCTTCACCTGAAAATTAAACTGCTGCTGCTGACTCATTGAAGATTTAATTCTAACATTGTCAACAAAGTCCCCAATTGAATTAGATTTCTCCGGAAGCACGTAGTTTAAAACATCTAGTGCCTCTCATTCTAATGCAGTTGTGAGATGAATAGCCTATCCCTTAGCCCGCACTCATTAATAGTTTTAATAGCTGTAACCATGGTCTTAACCACCAGGGCATGTACAGCTGCCCTAACCTGACACAGACAGACAGAGACACAAGTGCAGCACACAACACACTTTCATTTCCATGGGGAAGCGCTTTTCCCCCGCTCGCCACAGCAGCACAATACAAATAAGCACCAAAGCACAGTCCATTTCTTCTCTTCATCTCTGTCTGTCTCTGCCTCCACTCCTTTCCCGGCAAGCTTCGCCCACCTCCTCCCGACTCTGGCTCCTTTAATGGAGTGAGGTGGCCCCTTTTATTTTGCTCATTAGCATTACCTGGAATCACTCCCAGGTGTGATGGAAGTTCAAGATAAGGCACTGCAGTTCCCCCTGGTGGTCCCCAAGGAACCCAACAGGGCTACACCAAAGTCCAACTACCAGCATTCCCTGCAGGAGTCCATCGTGTCGGAGCCACCCAGGAGGGCTGTCCTCTAGCATCCCAGGGGAGGCAGTGCTTCACAGATGCTCTCTCCCCTGGTCCTTCCATCCAGCTGGCATTCCCGGCAGGTGATGGCCGTGGGAGCCCATCACAAAACTGACCATAGCAAGTGACTATAACTGTGAGTGTAGAGAATTCATATTGCAAAGGTAAATATGGTTCTATTGCACTACGATTTCTGAAATTAGTAGTTGACAAAAAAGTTTCAAAGTCACATTCATGCCAATTATATTTTTCAAAAACTCTTTTAAAAGTAAATATTAGCTGTAGATATAGGGTTCTAAAGATGATTGACAAGAATGTTTTTGCATTTTCTTATAATATGTTATCTTTTTGTTTTTGTTTGTTGCCAATGTCACATTGCTTCTAGAGACCTTAGATGGCCATGGGCACATGAAGTGTGATGCCATGGGTTTTTATCATATGGCCTTGGAGACAATCTTGAAATACTATATAAAAAATAGACCTGTAAGCATGGACCAGTTGGAATTGTAAGCCTCTTTAATTTGGTACAAGAATTTCTACCCTTTGCTGGCTAATTAAACTAGGAAGCTTGGCAGATGTGGACACTGATTATGTAGCATTTAGTGCTGGAGCAAGTTTGAGTAAGCTTAACATGGGGTTGTCACTTTAGGCTCTTCTTTTTAGGCCGATTCTATTTAAGATAGGTTTTATTTGAGATTCACATACAGTTTTCTGTATTTTGTCTCTGTGCTGCTACTCTGAAAAACAGAAACAGAGACAGTGGTAAGCATATCAAAAATAAATATATATTAAAAATTAGCAAAAAGAAATTAAATTTCAAAAAAGCATTTCAAACCAAACACAGTACAAACAGACCAGTCCCAATACCTGTAACACTTCACGTTGAAACTCATCACTGATGAAGTTATCCATGGATTACTCAGATATATTTATTATATTATTACTATAAAAAATAAATGCCTGTAATAAACTTTAAACACAACAACAAGAATCTTGATTTCAGCTAAAACAGTAAGTACTGTATGCATTTGCTTGCTAAAAATATAATAATTTGGTCAGTTACTGCCCCTAAATTGAGACAATGCAAGTAATGAGTAAACTTCAGAATAGTTACTGCTTATTTAAGCTTTTATTACAGACTTGTGGTGATGCCCTAAGTCATGACAATATTTAAATGCTGAAAATTATAATATTTTAAAACACTGACTGCATTATTTGACTATTATGGTGTAACCATTTTGAAGTTATTTATGCATCTTAGCAGTAGACATATTACAATCAAAATAATCTACAGTATGATGAACTAAATTGTAATTAGCCAAGAATTATAACCAAATAACATAATCACTAATATCTTTATTCATGCCATTCTTTTTAGAATGCTTAAACCAAAATAAAGGTTGGATCTATCATTGGCAAGCACTTAAAATCTTACTACTTCATTATTTTTTAAATATACCTGAGAAAAGCTATAAATTAAAATTCTATACTAAAGAAATAATTGTTCTAAATACTATTAAAGCTGTAACTAATCTGCTTAATTCATCTGGAAGTTGTTTTTTATTATATGACAAAACGTCTGGCATCCATACCCAGGTGTAATTGCTTCTGACATCCACAAGAGGACATCAATGTCTGATAAAACAAAGGCAATATGACTCACAAAGAAAGAGGGGTGTAAGGGCCAGTTCATACTTCACGATCAGAACAAGTACGTGAACACAATATGGCTGCCACGCGTTTCCAGGGTTTTTTTGACACAACCTCCAAGCACTTTGTCAGATATTAACATGACGCGTGCACGAGTTGCAGTACCAGTAAAAATGTAGGAGGCGTGTGTGTTCAAGTTTTGTGACATCAGCAGCATTGTTCACTCTCAACATGTGACAGCTGGCTTGCAGATCCAACAGGATCAATCTGCGTGCTTTGATGTTTGATGAGTGGTTTGATGCAGTGAAACAAATCATCAGACTTAAATGCTGACATGCAAATGTCTTCATTGTGTTTTTGTTCATCCATTTCTCGCATAAACAATGCAAGTGTTACAAATTCCTCATCATAATGATGCTATACATTTAAAGGTATCATATACTGTCTCAAATTTCTGTGTCACTGTATTCAACAGCATCAGAATGCAAATAATTTTTATTTTTAAAATCTTTCTTCCCTCAACTCACAACATAGCAAAAACATTGTTTTCACCCCGTGATGATTTCTCACACTGACACCTGGTGGATTCCTCCAGATTTACTTAAAGTATGTGCACAAGTATAATCAGTACAAAGCTTACGTAGTAGCAGCATCCTCCAGCTTATGCGTCACGTAGTATGAAGTATATCCATGGCTTAAGGGCTACCATATCCAGTGAACAGAGGTTCCAAATTGCATTATGCATTTGAAGGAGACAGACTTATCATTGTGTCTGTTTAAAAAATGGGTTATTCTACTATGCTAGTTTAGAATAGCATAGTAAACAATAATTATTGAACTGCTGCTAAATACAATGCCAAGTTTAACAAGTTTTCTGAGTACACAAAAATAATGCATGAAATTCAAAGTGAATAATGATTTAAGCTGCCAATATGGCACATATTAACAATGTTCAAAAAGGTTTAACAAGTTAAAATATACAGTATAATAATCTGCTAAATAATGATACTACTTGGCATTCTCTGCTGTGTCAAATTCATATAATGTATGCACATGGTAAATAATGGTATTATATTTTTGTCATTTCATGATGTGGCATTTGAAATAAATATAACGATTTTCAAAAATGAAATGTACATCTTAGGCCCTCTGCGTTTGCATTTTGACATGATACAGTAGGTGCATAAATGACAATGTAACATATGAAAAACTAAGACGAGTGTTATGATTGATTTGACATATGGAAAAGTTAGTTTTCAAGCTTTAGAAGTAGATATTTGCTTTGGGTACTTCACAGTAGATGGACTGCCAAGTTCAATAGTTTCAATTACATTTGATCTTTCAGCAAGCTTCCCTGTGAGTTTAAACAACTGTAAATCATTAAACAGGATAATTTGTGTCTAAATATGGAGGGTAAATGTTTTATACTCTTTGGTGAATGTAAGTCTTCAAAAATTTAAAACATGTATTTACTATTACTAGTTCTAAAAAGTTAAAAAACAAACCTTACAATTATTAGATAACTATTAGAAAGTTTAGATTTTTTTTTCTAAACGGCTTAATGTATTATTTATTTTTTGTATGTTAACTGCTGTAACACTGCTACATATCCTTAGGATCAATGCAGTATCTATCTATCTACCTCTCTATTTATATATCTGGCTGTGTATATTTCACAAATGCATTTTAGAGACATTATTTTTACATCCAACAAGTGCACAGATTCCTTAAGTTGCACTGGAATTTATTAGTTCTAAGTTTACAGAATCTTGCATACTGTCCTGTGGTAAGTTAATGTTTTAATTTTAATATATGACCATTTGTGAATGTTATGTTAAGTGTGACCTAGAGTGTAGTTTAAATGCTGTCCCGGTCTCCACATGGGTTCCTCCAGATGCCCTGTTTATCCTGCACCCCTGAAATATGTTTGCTTGTTCTAATTGGCTCAGTTTAAACATGTAACAGACACTCAGGATGGAAAATAATGACAAGAAACACAGCCAAGATATGACTTTTAAGACCAGAAATAAGTTCAGAGTGAGCGGGGGTCAAAACCAGGAACAAAAAATTGATACAGATTGTACGTACAGTGTCCATTTTAGAACATTGTCATTTTTCACTTCTTCAGCAATCAAATATCAGTATTACAATAAATAAAGGAAGAAAGTGAATGCTTGCAATATTCTCTAAAAAGTGATACTCAAATAAATTGCACATGTCATAAACATACTAATTTGGGAACATTCGTTAATTTTCCTAAACCAGTTATGTAAATACAGAGGGTGTCTGTACCTTTGTATTGGGAGCAAATCTATCTCAGCAGCACTGAGTGAGGTATAGGACCTGGCTCTGGCGGAGCGCAATACTATACACATGTACTGAACCAATTTGAAGACGCCAGCACAGCCCGCACGTTTTTTGGATAGAGTTCTGTTTCTAGCTCATTTCTCCATATCCCTGGATTGTAATCTTGACTCACACATGCACTTTGAATGTACAATTTTCAGGTTCTCTCTGTGGACTTTCTTCTCTTTTTCCCTTCTTTTAAAAGAAGCCCTTAACCTGACTGGTGACTTTAAACTGATCCCTTGTAAATCCCAGCATGTGTCCTGCAATTGGCTTGCTTCCTGTTTAGGGCTCACCTACTGCTGTCCTCCACATCAAATTGTGTTATATGAGTTAATAAAATAAATGTTTGAGTAATAACTGCACAAGATGCTTCATGAAAAAAGCAAGAGGCATTGTGACATTGCATGAAGTTCACAATAACAGGCCGAGTGTGTAACAACTATGAACACTCATACAGACCTGAACACTTCAGTAATGAGTCTCTTTAGAACAGAAGTGACAACAAAATGAAGCTCCCCAACCCTTGTGTAATTAGCTATCTCTGAACCACACTTTACTTATTTTTAATGTAATTTTTTCCTTGGGCTTACGAGTTTCATGTATGAGATATGCGTACAATTTACACCTCTCAGCTTTTTCTGTTTTGGCAAACTCATAAATAAATCAAAATGATATTTATAATGATTGCATTTTTTGTTGTCCATGCCATGAGGATATAGCAATGGCAATAAAGAAGTATTTGATTGATGTTTCAATAAGCCAATGGGCTGTGTTTATATATTATAAATCTACATTCTACACACCCTCTGGTGTTGCTCACACTTATTAGGTCTAATAACAAAGACTGAAAATGACAAGTGATGTGTTGCACATGAGGAGTGACAAGTACACATGAGAAGTACTAATGATTGATACCTGATGAGCAAACACTGAGTTCTGAGGACTGATGCACGATGAGTGATAAGCAAGTACAGAAGAATGATGAGAAAGTAGTGATGAGTAATTTGCGACTATCTAGTAGTGACAAATTATGCGTTATGAATGATTTCATGATACCCAGCAATATTGATGTTTAATGACTACAGAAGTAGAAAATAATGATGTTCTAAAATGAACACCGTACAAGAAAACTGTAATCAAATGGACAAGAAATCATGGTTCAAAGTCAAAAAGGAAGTCGTACCAAAATTCAAAAACATTCTTCTGCTATGCTAGCTTGGAAAATGAAACTAACTGTCATTAAAATTTTTAAAAATGTCTATATCCCTCAGTGGATAATCTAACAAATGTTTAGGTCACCATATTTATATTTATATGACAAAATTCAAAATGGCATTGCAGTTAACAAAAAATAAAATCGTAACAAAAATCAACTTTTTTGTTTTCAAAGGTAATCAAAAACTAATGTCAAATTTTGAATCTACACAAATTCAAAAGTTTATTAATAAGCAAAAATATATGTGTAGAATAGCATTTCCTAACCTTTTTTCTGTGGTGGCACTGTTTTTGTAACCAGAAACCTCCCAAGACACACCATTATTCTACTAACCACAAAAACATACACATGCTCAACTGTCTGAAGGGGTCGAACTAACAGAGAAGTTGGTAAAAAAGCAGCTCTGAGATCAGTGTTTACAGCTTCATCCCTTTGCCTGTGTCTCTGAGGCAATTCATATGCCCATTGTCCACTGGCTCTGTGATATCTGCTGGTGACCACACACTCGGGCAGATTGACAGCCAGGAGATGTGTCCGAAGTGCAGTGTTTGCAACATATCGATTGCAGAGCTACTTTTTTGCCAGCTTCTCCATGTAGTTCTGTCCTCCTTAGACAGGACTTGACCACCCAAGGAACTTGCCTTTCTCAGGTTCAGAACCAGATGTGCTACACTTCCACCACACATCACTGTGCTGCGGTTGAGAAGCACTGTTGTAGAACATAACTATTTTACAAAATGCAAATAAATCTGTAAATCTGTCTTGGCTTTTTTAAATCCTGTGGCAAAATATGAAAACAAATTTACAATATCTAAAAAGATTGTGTCCACTCCCAATCATTCAGCATTTTTCTTGCAGTTTTCTAATGGCAGAGAAGAAGTATTTGATTGATATTTCAATAAACCAATGGGCCATGTTTATAAATTATAAATCGACATTCTGCACTTACCACTCTGGTGTGACAGTAGTTTTTTCATCCATATTTTCTATAAAGGAAAATGAGCAGGGATTGTAAATGTGTACATGTAATTGTGTCATGTTGTGCAGGCGAAGCAGCATAAATTGCAGCTATTGAAGCCCGGACTATCTGAAAACAGGTTCTTTTTTAACAAAGACACAGCAAAAAATGAGAGACTGTACCATATTTGCTTTAAAGAATACACTTTGCAGCTGCAGTTCCCAAATTAGGCATGTCAATCAACTAGGATTGCATATTTATAAGAATCACTATACAAAAAGATCTCTCAAGCTTTGATGGTTCTTAGAATCTCCACAAAATACCATCTTGACTAAGTTGAAATTTAACTGAGCTTCTGCTACATTTTTTTTTTACTTTAGTTTGGTACAGTTTGTGATCTTGATGGCAGGAATACATTTTCCACTTTGAATGTAATCAGAGAAAATGGGAAGAGAATCAGAGAGGTATGAACTGAAGTGTATAAAATGTAGGGTTTCTATTGCATGCTTATGAGATAATTAAAGTGTACACAGCACATATACATAATATCAGCATATAGGGAATTTTAGGTGTGTTTTGCGGCATGTATAACAATTACTACTGCTTATTTTGGATATCTGCTTTTGTTTGTTAGTGTTTCTCTGGCCCATGCTTTGCATGATAATGTGATGTTGCCACTGTCATGCACAGCAGTCACTTTACCTGAGTCTGTGGCCACTCTATCCAGCCGTAAGACTTGACCAAAGATCCAAATCTTCCTTTGAAACAGGTCTCATTTTTTAAGATGAAGGCATAGACGATCACTGTGAATAGCCTTGAACACCTTGTGCAAGTTTAGAAAGAGTCCTCAAATATTAAAACATGAAAAAACACCTTATTCATGTAGGCTATAAACTGATTACAGGATTTGCCAACCGCATCCTTCTCCATCAAATGCATACATATCGAGAGTGCTGTAGTGCTGAAACTTTCACAACCCTCTTCTAGCAACAATGCCATATTCACTTTGAACCTAACTCTGCCTAGTCGCTTTTAAAGGTCTCTGCGAACTCCTCCCACATCTGGGTTTTTGCTTCCCTGACCACAATGGCCATAGACCTTTTGACCTGCTGTTTTGTGAGTTTCCTATGCTAACCATGCACGAAAGGTTTCATTCTTCGGAATGAAGGCATCCTTCGCATTTTTTGTCCACCATTTGGTCCTTGGGTTGCAGTTATGTGGTTGCTATACTGATCTGTAGTGGTGAAGAAGGATATGAGCCAGAAGGCAAAGGTCTTGATTTACCAGTCGATTTACATCCCTTCTTAACACCTATGGTCATAATGTTTGGTTAATGACCAAAAGGATTAGATCCCAGGAACTTTCTCTGGAGGATGGCTGGGTTGTCTGTTAGAGACAGGGTTATTCCCAGATGCCTCCCTGTACAGGCACGACCAGCTGGGAGGAGACCCTGGGGAAGACTCTGGGAATGCCACGGGATCTGAAAGCATGAGTTGGCAATTCTGGCTGGTTAAGGGACATATTTCACAAGCTGCTAAGACTGTTGCCCCTGCAACCGGGTCCCAGATAAGCAGTGGAAAATTAATTCATGAATGCCTAGCATCAAATTCAAAAGAAAGGCTTTGTAACATGCACAGGCCCAAAATAGGGCTCAGGCTTTTAAATAATAAAGTCTCAAAATGCCCCAAAATATAAAGAAAAGGAAAATCATGGCACATCTGATCCAAGCCAAACCAAAGCAAGTTTCTTTAATTTAGAGATTTTTAGGACTGAAGAGGATCACAAAAAATAAGTTGAGACAAAAAGGAACAGAAGTGTGTATACTTTGTCTGATTTTTTATCCCAGTGGGTATCTACTTTTTTGTTCTCCACTTCTGTGCTTGTCACTTTGAGATTAATTTTAACAGCCCCGTTAGGACAAAACAGGTTTTATATAACATAGAGTAACATTAGAAAGATAAAGCAGAAGAGCCTCTGCCAAATTAAATATACAAAAGTTGAAATTAGAACAGTTTTTCTAGCTAAAACATCCAGTGAATGCTCTATCATATTTTATGTCATTTAACAGGGGGGTATTATTTTTCTTAGACATAAAGTATATCTGTCCAAAAGAAAGTCACAAAATCAGTAAGAAATCATAACTAAAGAAAGGAAAATATCTTATAAAGCATAAATAGTATACTTAAAAGTCAAGTGCAAAATGCTTATGCAGCTGGCCGGAGTCTCGTTCATCCCATTGCCTTTGAAATCAGTAAAGTGATGTACAGTGGTAAATGTGTTCCTCCAGCTTGAAAAAAAAATCCACTTTTTGTGATGGTTGTAGGGCACATTAATGACCTGACACAAGACATTAAAGGTCAGTTAAATGATCTAGTCTTGCAGAATTAAAAACATTGAACTCCAGTGGGTCTAGAAGTGGGTCTGCTTGGCCATTTGTATTTGTGAGACACTGCTTTTAATAAATTTCATTTCATATAAATGTTAAAAGAAACAACTATGGAATGGTAGGAGGCACCAGTTGTGACAATGTTACAAGGGAACATGGGAAAAATGATGATAAATTTCCTAAAATAAGTTATATGTATTTATTTATACCTTACGGCAGGGGTGGCAAAGTCAGTCCTGGAGGGCCACAGTGCCTGCAGGTTTTTGTTCCAACCCAGTTGCTTAATTAGAAAACAATCCTTGCCAATAATTTAATTTCATGGCTTGTTAATACTTTAAGTCTGCCATGTTAGCTCATCCTCGTATCCTAGATTTTTTTTTATTCCTTTCTAAGGATATCATCCAAATGATTTGAAGTCGAAAATGAATGAATATTTCTCAGTCCTTCACTTTCTTCTCTTCACTTTCCTTCCAAGTATTTATCCATCCATCCATTATCCAACCGGCAATATCCTAACTACAGGGTCACGGGGGTCTGCTGGAGCCAATCCCAGCCAACACAGGGCGCAAGGCAGGAAACAAACCCTGGGTAGGGCGCCAGCCCACCGCAGGGCATATACACACACACACCCGGGACAATTTAGGATCGCCAATGCACCTAACCTGCATGTCTTTGGACTGTGGGAGGAAGCCGGAGCACCCGGAGGAAACCCACGCACGCAGGCACGGGTAGAACATGCAAACTTCACGCAGGGAGGACCCGGGAAGTGAGCCCAGGTCTCCTAACTGCGAGGCAGCAGCGCTGCCGCTGTGCCACCTCCAAGTATTTAATTAAACCAAATAGTATGTGATAAATACACACATTTAAGTATAAATGGAAATAAGCTAAATCCTTTGTCATTTGCATCTTATTGCTAATAATGAACCATTAAAAACCAAGAATACAGCTGTTTAAGGCTAAAATAAGTAATAGTCTCTGCAGGACTTTCTCAATCAATCCCCCAAAGGAAAGCCAGACTACCTAGCTGGCCAGTATCAGCTCAACAAATGGTTTTGGGGGTAGGTGTAAAAAGTTCCCATTGGTCTGAAGTATGGCTGTTTGAGATTGGTTTGAATCAGAGGCCATCCTGTAGCACGACACCATTGGTGTAAGGATTTGAACAAAGAATGTATAAATTTGGTTGTTTTAACCCTCCCTCTTTCTCTCACACCATCGTGATGAAGGCGCATCTCACACACCATGGACTGAACAGAAGACCACATGAGAAGCACAACTCAGCAGTCATATTGAGAAGAAAGCTGGCCAAAAATGATGACTGAACTAGAGACATTTTAAGTAACTAACAAGCCTGTGTGCCACCTGAAACTATAAATCAGCATTTATCAGGTTGTATGGTTGCCAATATTCTTACATTATTTGAAGTTGTAACTTTACTCCTGCTTGTGTTTTACTTATGTAATTGCCTGAGGTTATAGATGTAAAAGTAAAGGTGGGCAGAAGTTATAAAATACAATACCTTATTAACAGTGGTAAGTCTATGGGATTTGAGGCATTCTGATAAAGGCTACATATTAAAGAATACAAAAGGGGAAAACAGACTAGTATAGAACTCTACCAAGACTAACCACCAGGCTATCACTGCTGTGTCTTAATATTTCATCTAAATAGCAGAACTTTACTAAGTTCACCAAAAAAATGCCATTGCCAATATTAGATCTGCACTTAACATTAGCATTCTGCAACTCTCTCACATACTTTTTACAAACAAAATTTGTACTTGCTGCCTGCAGTAGAAGTATCTTGTGTTATTGTTTTTGTTTAATATGTTTCAGAAGTCTTTTTTTTTTCTTGTAAATTCTTATTGCTGAATCCAGTTTGTCAATTATATAACCACACAATTATATAATAGGTAAAAAATAAACATTATTGTATTTTTGACTTGAGTACAAACAGGTCGAATATGAGAGTGTGCCATCTGTAATATCATAATAAGAAGTATATATTGTTATGCTATTTTCAGATAATGTATAGTTGTTTATGAATTTGATATATATTTAAGGTTTATATCATTTGTTGTTAATTTTGCGTTACTTTGGTTTGATGGTACATTAATCTTTCAACAGATTTTCAGTTACAGGACAGTATTTATGGCAATTTTAAGACTCCTTGGTTTTGTTTTTGCTTTTGAACTTACTGCTGTAATATTTGAACATACTGAGTAAAAAAACACATACACACAATTTTGCTGCACAGTAAACTTTTTCTTTAGAGTCTTAAAATTCAAGTGAGGAAAAATAATTGTTGACTGCTATCGGTGAAAGAAACAATGTGCTATGGTCAAAGTCAAGTATCAACTGCTTGTTGTTGCAAAAATAAAGGCAGTGGCACTTGCTCAGTTCTTTAATCCTTCCATCTGTAAAGACTTTTTTTACCCTTACCTTCCATTATATATCTGAAAACTTTTGGATCATCCACTTTCAAGTCATGGCAAAAATACCAAAGAGGACTCAACAAACAGCAATGAACTATCTTGAATTGTATTAAAACATTATTTAGTCTTAATTGGTGCTTATTTTCAAGACAAGCCTTTGATTTGTTTTTTGATAAAGGCAGATATTATTTTTACTGAGTGATCCATTTCACTTTAACTCGCATTTTTGTGCTGGTGTCTTATCCATTAAATGAGTCATATCAACTTTAAAATAGTCATAGACTGTGCCCTGCAGTGGGCTGGCACCCTGCCTGGGGTTTGTTCCTGCCTTGCACCCTGTGTTGGCTGAGATTGGCTCTGGCAGACCCTTGTGACCTTGTGTTAGAATATAGCAGGTTGGATAATGACTGAACTGTCTGACCTTTCGCCAAGCATTAATTATCATCGTTCCTAAGAAAAATAAGGACTTATTGGAGTGTGCATCATACAGACCAATCTCTCTTCTGAATAATGATATTAAGATACTCTTCAAAGTTCTAGCCAGACAGATAGAGAAAGTGCTTTCTTCTGTAATATCACAAGATCAAACCAGACTTATTAAAAGCAGACACTTAGCTTCTAACATTCAACGTTTGTTTAATATACTATATTTAACCCATTAAGTCTAACACCCTAGAGACCTTATTATCTTCACATGCAGAAAAAGCATTTGAGTTTGTGTTAACAACATTATTTCTGACTTATGTGATACTCGATAAGGATGCCCATTATCACCTTTGCTCTTTGTAATCACCATTGAACCACTGGCTGTCTACTTTTGAAATGCACCAGAGATAAATGGGATTTTCAGAGAAGGACTTGAACAGAAAATATCACTATATGCAGATCATATGGTACTGTATATATCTGACCCACCAAATTCTATGCCAACAATCCTAAAAGCATTAGCAGATTTTCAAAACTTATCTGGACTCAAAATCAATTTGAATAAAAGTGTACACTTTCCAGTGAATTCTGTAGTTCACATTCTTGGACTGGATTCTTTCCCATTTATTTTAGCAAATCAGCTTAAATATCTAAAGGTAAACATCACAAGCAAATATAAAGTTCTTTTTCAACAAAAGTTTGTTGTCTGCATGTAAAAAAATAAACAAAATGTGAATAGATGGTCTACCCTCCATCTTACATTAGCAGGGAGAATCAACATTGTTAAGATGTCCATCTTTCGAAAGATTCTCTTCCTATTTCAAAGCATCCCCATTAAAAAATTAACAAATAATTTTTTAAGACATTAGACTCAATCATAACTCAATCATGGAATTCTAAACATCGATTCATCCAAAAGGCGACTCTACAAAGACCTAAAGCAGAAGGGGGCATGGCGCTACCCAATTTTCAATTCTATTATTGGGCGGCGAATACACTAGCTATAAAGTGCTGGACATCGACACAAATCAATGAATTTTCACAAGCCTGGTATGCAACAGAAATAAAATCTTGCAGTACTTCTTTATATTTCCTGTTCTATGCCCCAGATGATACAAATTACCATTAATACACTAATAATCCAATTGCCCTTCATTCTCTCAGAATATGGAACCAATTTAGGAAGCAATTCAAGACAGAGAAGCTTTTATGTGTTGCACCTCTACATGACAACCACCTTTGTCCACCCTCTCAAACTTATACACTATTTAATGTCTGGAAAATGCCTGGGATTAAAACACTTAAAGACTTGTATATAGATGATGTCTTCACATCCTACGAACAATTATGCTTCAGACTCAACCCCTCATCAACACATTTTTTCTATTTCTTTCAAACTAGAAACTTTGCTGTTCAGCTAGTTTTCTCAATACTCATCCCACAACCTTTTGCAGCACTGTGTCAAAAGCCTTTTCCAGACATACTAATACATAATGCGTTTTCTTATCCTATACCAGGGTTTTTTCCTTAATTTGTCTTAGAGAAAATGTCACAATTATTACCTGCTCCAAAAGTTTGATTAGTTTTGCTCGGTTCGACTCATAATCCACTGAATCCCTTGCATACTAGAATGAGCACACTGCTTTTTTAATTGTAAGAAATCTTCCCTTCATACACAACCATCATTCACAGGTCCGATAACCAATCACCTAGAGAACCTTCCACTGCCTTTATCATTTCCTGTTGGAGTTTTCTGTGCTTTAGTGACCTAATATTTCCAGCTTCATCCTTCTGCTTTGTCACAATTAACTTTATACCATTATTTCTTTTCATTCAGCAACTTCTCCATTCACTTCTTCTTGAATCTTTAATCCAATTACTGTACCTTGAATCAAAATACGAATTCTAATTATTTCAAATTTCCAGTGCATTTTGTAAAAATTCTTGAACCCATAGCCATTTATCTTCACATGCAGTCAAAGGAAACTGGGTGCCAGAAAGGAGTTGTGTTTTCAGTTTGATGGTGTTTTTTGTTTCTTTTTCAACACATTGTACTTACTACATTACTGTGTTAGCTGCACAATATTTTTTGATGAAACTCTGTGTTATGTTGTTATATTTTTATTAATAAAAAAGAAAGGAAAACTTTATTTGAAATGAATCTTTATTTAACTCCATTAAAATCTTAATTCTAATTTAATCTATTAAGGTCTGTTAAAGACACTTTGAAGGCTCTGGGGACAGTGTGTTTGTCAGTAATGATTAAAACGTGGGCTGCTACTTAGAACTTTTTCAATAATCTGTCTAAACTTGGGTCTGTGCAATAGGTGTTTGGTGTTATATTAGAAATTAGTGTTAGAATTTCATGCTGTTACTGAGTGAAAAATGTTAAGGTGTTGCTTGCATGAAGTGACATACTTTGTTTCTCCATTGTTAGCTTTTGAAATAAAAAGATATCTGGCAGAATTTCATAGGATGATCAGGGGATTTTCTCATTCTGAGAATGAAAATTTTCGTTAGCATTAACATTTTATCAGGTTTATATATATTTCATTAAATGTAGGGCCCCAGGATGGTTACATTATTTGAATTTATATTGTCAAAGCTATAAAAAGTATAAAAGTAATTAGACAAATATTAAATGTGGTTTAAAATAAATGTCACATTATAATCTTGCATTTCAAGCACTTTTTTGTCTTTTATCACCAATAGGTAGTAGATGAATAATACAGTATCACATTATTATCACTGCTCATTAGTTTTACAAAATTATTTAACATGATAGTTACTTATTTTTTTGCAAACATAATTGCAAATTTAAATGCAGGAAATTGAACATTTGAAAAGATAAAGTAATCTATAAAGCAACTACCTTTTGGGTACTGCAGTTTAATATACATAATTTGGTATATTGCAAAAAATATCTTAATGAACAGAGATAATTAGCTATTTTTTTTCCATCTCGTTCGCATCTGGCTCCACAAATTCGGCACTGCTTTACAATCTGCAGAAAACATTGATAATTGCCACATATAACCAATGACTTTAATACATCGTGTCAATAGGAGTGACATCTAATGGGTGCCAACTTTCTATCACCCCCATATGGGTGCAGTTTGGGTGTTATATGGATGTACTTTGTGACTATACACAGCCCCGCCACGTTACGCGTCCTGCTTCAACAGTGCCTTCGCAGCCCTGTCACACAGTAGAGCGTCCATCGGCCATAGAAAACTCATCACTGCAACAACGAGTTCACTCAAAGCTCTCCAAGAAGAGTGTACATCGGCCAGGGACCGATCACCGACACTGGGGGATATTTTATTTAATGACCTGACCCACTTTCTCTTTATCCCCTCTCCTCCAGGACAATTTGATCCCAATCATGGATCCGCAGCTGCAGGACCAACCTGAGGAGGAGGATTATCAGTGCCTGGTCTGAAGAATGGAGGCGAGGCATAATGACTAATGAAGTCACTGCTTGCTTCTTGTGTTTTTGCTTAGTGGTAGCTGCTGCCTCAATAAAACTTCTTCCTGTTCCTGTTTGAGGTTGTTAATAAAGCTGATTGTTCTGAAGATTGTGACTCAGCCTCGTGTTTTTTGGGTTGTAAGACAGTGACTCACACGTCAAAACTTGTAAATCCATACCTACAGTATACAACATGGTATAAAATCATGTGGCACGTAAAAAACAACAAATTGCTATGGTGCGATCCTGTATGTGCCAATCTATGTGTGTTGGCTGTAGATGGTTAGAGAACAAAAACAACTAACAAATTAGAAATGCACAAGAATTAAAGTTTTATTTTTTCATAAATATTTTTGCTGCTCTTGACTAGTTTTAGCAATGTTATATCCTTCTGCACAGCATGAGAAAAATCCTAGCATAACAAGTATCAGTTCTGAGAGATTTGAAGTTCATTTTTGATGAGTGCTGTGCTGCATCTGTTCTAGAAGTAAAAAGTTCTCTCCACAATTGAATTTGAGTCTATCAAATGATAACAAATGTCTCAGTTAAAAACATCTCAAGTTCAATTTCGCTGTTTTTGAAGAGACAACCAAGCTACATGAAGAGATAGCCATTGTATGCAAACATGTGTGATGGCCACTGTACTGGCACCTTTATACACAGACTCCGAATGCAAAAATGGAAATAATTGTGATACTTATTCTCAAGGAATTTCCACAATTAGCATATACTGCCACACACTCACTCCGCAGTTCTTCTGTCTTATTCGGTTTTATATCCTGGGCAATGGTTACCTGGCCAATCTCATTATGCAACTGCCCAAACAAACCAATCAGGTAAAACATTGCAACATCTACCTTATGTTTTCTATTCTGAGGTGGATTCCCTCTAAAACTTTAACTTCTCTGTTGTGTGTACAAGCACGTAGGTGACTGATTCCCCTTTCAGGTAACTTTCCTGAACTTTTTTATAGCATCTTACAGCTTTTGAAACTAGTTTTCTCAGAAATTCATACTAACTTAAGAGGATGTAATGCAGCCATGGAGTAATGTCAGAATGTTGGCACTTTGGCGCTCCAGGTACATGTAGGTCGATATGCTTACTCAAACCTGCATGACTGGCAGACTGCACCTCCATCTAAAGCACAATTTTGTATTGCTGCAAAGCCATCTCTTCACTGAGGCATTTCATGCACTACTTCATAAACACAAGGTGAATGCGCAGTATAACTAATTATAAAAAGAAAATAGACCTATAAATAGTTGTAAAACACATCAAAATCAGTCCCTATGATATGGCCTATCACAATGTGGTGCTAAATTTCTTGACGTTCAATGCCAACAGAATCAAAATAATCTTGACAGTTCTCTCTTCCTGAAGTATATCTTGAGAAGTGTTTAAAATCCTTTCAAACCACTGATCCACTAATCACATGGTTGCAGGTGTTATGATTATGTGACATCGGCATTTTGCTTGAGATTGTGATTGGGCAACATGCTTGAACTGGTAAATGGAGTAGTGTTTTCCAAAATTAGGATTCAATTAGGCTTATCTACTGCATAAGCTGTGATATGCACAATATCTAATATGTACTCTTCAAAACAGTTCACAATAGTTCAGTGTTTGCCATTTGCCATGTCATCACTCTCTAAAAAGTCAAGTAGATTGCATTGTATTTCATCAGACGTAAGTATCTGAGGCAAACTGAAAGCATCATTCTATTCTCTTTGTTTAAGGCATCAATGACAACTGAAAAATAGACAGACTCACCAAAATTTCCTTTAGAATCTTTGGCCCAAGAAAATTCATAACAATCATCTCTGATTTCATTCTTCCCATATGCATTTTCTTCATAGTCATGTAACACAGCACTAAATTTAACAAGGAAGTCAGTGCTGTTTTAGCGCAGTCCACATTCAATAGTATGATACACACACAAAGTCTCACAATGTTGTTGTTCTTGAAGATGTCACAAAAAATGTATTAATGATACTTAGACCTTCATATGGCATCATCTTCTTGTGTATCCTTGTATTGGGTTGTAAGACAGTGACTCACACGTCAAAACTTGTAAATCCATACCTACAGTATACAACATGGTTTGAGTAAGCATATCGACCTACATGTACCTGGAGCGCCAAAGTGCCAACATTCTGGCATTACTCCATGGCTGCATTACATCCTCTTAAGTTAGTATGAATTTCTGAGAAAACTAGTTTCAAAAGCTGTAAGATGCTATAAAAAAGTTCAGGAAAGTTACCTGAAAGGGAAATCAGTCACCTACACGCTTGTACACACAACAGAGAAGTTAAAGTTATAGAGGGAATCCACCTCAGAATAGAAAACATGAGGTAGATGTTGCAATGTTTTACCTGATTGGTTTGTTTGGGCAGTTGCATAATGAGATTGGCCAGGTAACCATTGCTCAGGATATAAAACCGAATAAGACAGAAGAACTGCGGAGTGAGTGTGTGGCAGTATATGCTAATTGTGGAAATTCCTTGAGAATAAGTATCACAATTATTTCCATTTTTGCATTCGGAGTCTGTGTATAAAGGTGCCAGTACAGTGGCCATCACACATGTTTGCATACAATGGCTATCTCTTCATGTAGCTTGGTTGTCTCTTCAAAAACAGCGAAATTGAACTTGAGATGTTTTTAACTGAGACATTTGTATTGTGCTGGGTTGTTCTGTCCTCCATAGCTAGTTAAAAACTCACAATAGCAAAAGGTATAGAAAGCTTTCATTGGATCTCCAATGATGGGATAAACCCACATATTTTTTTCTTATAATCGCTTGGTATAGATAAACTATTCTTTTAGGCAGATCCACCCAAAAAACAGCCAGTGCATACGTAGAGTCTAAGTTTGCTATTTCTCGTAAATAATCATTTATGTCACTCATAAGTAGTCTTGCTGAATCCAGACATACTGTATAATATATCAATTTGGAGACAACCATGAGTCGAATTTTGGGTGGAAAAATTAGACTGTTTACTGAGTGTTACATCTCTAAACCAAGGCAACGCCTCTTGAAGTTGGCGATCAAAGTAGGGGTGATGCATTTTGATCTGCTAAAAGCAGCAGTGCTTTTGTTTAACTGGTCTGTCAGAAACAAAGGTTTTGATCAAAATGAAAATGTATCTTCGTATCTCACCGTCACTTTATTTTTTTTTATTCAGTTTTATTGAGTGTTCCTGCTCATGCAGAATTAGTATGTGCCTTATGGTGTATGATGTCAAAAAAAAAAAAAAAACACAGACGTATGTATATGTGACATTTTGAAGAAATAATTTTATGACCTGAATAGTACCAATCACAAAACGTCATGGCACTAATACAATATTATTTGAAAACAAACAGCGTCAGATCAGGTGTGAATTTACGCTCGTGCTGTTACTTTGAGTCAGATCAGGAGAGGCAGATGTGAGTGACGGTGAGATATGAAGAAGGCAGATTCACCAGCGTTTGTGTGTCAGCTTTTATCCCTAGAGATCAGAGTATGTCCAGCTCCATTGCCTCAAAACACCACTCACATCTACAGTTATTCCCAGTTTCAAATAAAAACTAACAGCGTCAGATCCCTAGGGCGGTAGTATGTATCATGATCGTGAGAGAATAAAAGTAAAAAAAAAGGTAACTTTTACAAGTACAGTACTATAAATGTACACGATCTGTTACAGACACAAACCAAATGTATGTGTGTACTGTATAATATTAACAATAAGAGCAGCAAACTACTAATAATGGCAAATATAGGAGGCAGTGGGGATCAGACCGGTGGTCCCTTGATTACAAGTCAGCAAATCTTACCGCTGCGCTACGGAAGCTGTTATATCGTTCTTAAACATTTTGTGAAACTGTTTATTTGATGTTTGGACTTCAGGTTTCACACATTCTATAGTTTATGCCTACATTTTGCAACATTTATTACTAAAATATGAAAAAGTTTCTGTTTTAACAATGTGTTTACACAGATTACTGTAGAAATGGAACACACATGAAATGCATGTGTTCCAAATAACGATATAGTATTTATAAAAGGTGTCATTTTGCTTGTCTTCTCACTCTATACAACTCTAAACAACTGACACGCAGGTAAACATACTTGAGCTGAGAAAACTGCGCGGGGTGGGGGATGTGATAGCAGGCTGCTTGCTGTTTGCTGCTTATCAACACATTTAAAGGACAAAAGGCGTTAACGGAAAGGTGCGAAGGTGGGATGGATCTATGAGTTTTTTCGTAGGCTCTGGTAATTCTAGTGTTAAGCTGAGATCTGGACCTGGAAAACTGAGTGCAGCATCAGTTCAGGAAACAACACAGCCAAGAGATCATGACATCAGCAGCTCCATACAAGAATGTTCACTTACTCACATACAATGGCCAGATCACTGTAAACATCTCTTCTGAAATACATAACAGCACAGCACTCAGTATCCCTGCTATACTACCTGTGTGCTCAAGACCCCAGCTGATGTAATATTTTTTCCTCTTACATTCATCGTTTGGACCTTTAACATTCTAACGGTACATTTTTTCTGTCAACAATGAACAGATAAGGAGAAGAAAAGTAACTTTCAGCAAAGCTCTATGTTTCCCTCTGCAAGCCCTGCTACCAATAATGTGTGCAGAAAAGTCTAATAATGACCATGGCACAGAATAAGATGTGTAGGTGTAGTTTGCTGTCTTGACCTCCCTTCTCCTCCAGTCATACCCTGGCCTCCCTAATTAAAGTTAAGAACACCCTAAGGAGGATTAGATTAAACCCTTGAGAGTCCCAGTCCTCCAACATGCCAAGAACCATGATATACATGAAATACACATTTCCCCCAAATTACAGTAACTAATTAGCTGCTGTATATATCAATACCCAATAATGACGCTTTAAATAAGTCAATTGAAAGACAGGAATGAAGTTGAGTTGCTGTGGCTGCACCTGGTGAGGAACACTACGCAAAAAGTACTTGGTACTACTGTATTGAATTTCGAAGGAGGTGACAACAGATTATCCATCTGGTTCTATGAAGAAGATTACTTATGTTCTGTTTTGTGTACTGTATTTATCCCATTTTTTGAAACCCATTGTATTTTCAAACTACCTGTAAGGGGGTCTATCTCTCTCTGAATTGTCTTCCCAAGATTCTGCCATTCTGCCATAGTATGTGAATTTCCCCTTGGGATTAATAA
>JANRMT010062833.1:32720636-32733114 GCA_026402145.1 Polypterus bichir lapradei
TATCTATCTATCTATCTATCTATCTATCTATCTATCTATCTATCTATCTATCTATCTATCTTTTTCCCTTTAAGTTTTTTTTCTGGAAACTCTTTTTTGCTTTCTTAGGGAGTCAAGGCTGTGGGGCTATCAAAAACAGGTCCTGTTAAAGCCTAATGAGGTATTCCTTGTGTGATTTTGGGTTATGCAAGGAATAAATTGTTGTTGTAAAAACAAATTGAACAATATGAAATTTATAAAGCTAATAATAATAATAATAATAAATGGTACATAAATGTATACATTATTAACTTAATACACTGTAGATATAAATACAGCAAAACTACTGTAAGTAAAATTTCCTGCACTCATACCCTTGTCTTAGTTAACTGATTAAACTAAATGACTTAACAGATAAACATTCAAATTATATCTTAAAGTTCCACAAGCTAATGTTGCACATGTGCAATATAATAATGATATTAAACTAGTCAATCATAGAACAATATACATTGTAGATAACTAACATAAATAATTAAAATAAAAAGCAAACAAGTACAGAATTAAAATGATAATTAAATCAGATAATAACTTGATGAAGTACTTGAAATTCAGGGCATATAAGTGACACTAATATGACAGGTATAAAATATTACATTCATTATAGTATTCTGAGATTTAGCATAGCTGCTAACAATGCCATTTTCATACAATGGTTTTAAACTTGTGTACATAGCACCTACAATGCCTAATTTCTTAAGATGAACTGAGTTTGCAAAATGATGTTATATATGAAGAAATGTTGTACTTATTTTTGTCCATTATGTCTGACAGAGTTTTCATATTTTTATACATTTTTTCTTGCAATGGTAGTTTATGATGAATAATGATGATAAATCAAATACAATAAAATTTATTAAAAATGTTTCACCCTCTCTGGAAATAATTATAAAATTACAGCAGAATTTTTTTTTTAAATGTTGCATACTGATCTGAAAATTTACTATTCTCTAACCCATTTAAAAAATGCTGTTGTTTGCCACCATTGGGTGTTACGGGCCTTTAAATATCAGACCCCCTCACCCAGATGACCCATTTCTTATTGAGCAGGCCAAAGTTTGAGTCTAAGTACCAGATGCCCATGAATTTCTCCTTTTATCCCATAGCTACCTAGAGGCCCTCTCTGCACTTTCTGTTATAACTATAATTTGTTTTTTTATTGTGTGCTTCTGTGATACCTAGGAAATTAAATGCCTTGCAGAGGGAGGTGGTAGTCAATAGTTTGTAGCCCATTCAGTGGGCAGCCATGACTACTCTTGGCTCTTTTCAATATAAACATAATAATGTTTTATGTTTATATTTTACATAACTTGGTGTATCAAGTAGACAGCCAGCATTGCTGAATATTGAGCGATCAATGCAGTATAGGGTTTGATTAAATACAAGGCACTGTATAGGGGAAAAAAATCAGTTAATTTAAATAAGCTTACATGAAAATATTGGTGCATGTATTGAACCACATATAGCCATAATGACCACACAAACAACAAAGAGGCTGGTGTGCCAAATACCTCAGATCTAGCAACTGCAGTCGTTAAGAGAGATATGCTCTGTCACTTGAAGTGTAACGTGATGCTGGCCTAATTTGCAGCGTAACCTAATGCAGAAATAAGAAAACTGTTTAGCTATATTTATACATTTTTTGTTTTCACCACAAATCTATGCTAAATAAAACAACTTAATGATAATAAATGTAAAAAAACGTGTTTACTAATTTTTACAACTAAAGTCTTGGCTGCATGTGATCCTGTAATTGAAAGAAACTGGATGGATAAAATGTGTTACTTAAAATAAATAATAAATGCATCCATAAATAATTTAAAAAGTAAAATCCTCTTTACCAACAAGAACAAGAATGACCACTCATTTGTCTAAAAAGTATTTATCCAAACATTGGTTAATGTGTCAACAGCAGAGAAAACATTTTATCTTATTAAAATATTTTTAGACATTTTTCTGAACATACAAAAGAAGATAATATTTTTATAATAACTAATGTAATGTGCCTGTTAATTACATAAACTATGTGTGTCTTTCAAAGTAAAATCTAACATAGTAATAAGTGGCTTTTTCGGTAGGCATCAAACAGGCATCCCAGAATAAAATGTTTAATAAAAGTTTCAAAGTTATGAATCTGTATCTTTATATAGTTATCTAAACATAACAAATTAAATCTACTTTTTATCACTAAAAATGAATGGCTTTTCAGCATTACATATTTACTATTTGAATATATGCAGTGCCTTTTTCACTTTATATATGTTGCTGCAGTATTTCTGTGGTTAGTTTCAAGCAGCTACATTAATATTTGCTGCCGAATATATTAAAGGCGTATACTGTTTATGTAAAAGTTAACCTTGCTCATATTTTTAATGCAGATTATATTGTTATTTTATACTTACAATCTGCATATACTATATTCAATTAATTACAATGTATCCTTGATTAAAATTCTACAAGAGACATTCATAACTGAGTAGTGGTTTGTTAAGTTAATGCTAACTATGCTTTAGTGACACATGCAGTAGTTCCTATATAGGTTTATTTGTAATGTCATAGAAGACTCATAATAATGCACTCAGTTTTTTCTGTGCAATATACAGTATAATCAACTACTTTCATCGAAACTAGTAAGTTAAAAAAAACAATAATTTGGCTTTGAGTAATGATTCTCCTAATGACTATATATCTTCTGTTCAGTGCACTCATCAACAGAAAGACTGTAAGCTAAATCCATTTGTTTTATGTTACTGTATGCAATACAATATTGTCTAAAATCCACTAATCATTACATTCTCTGGGCTATTTTTTCATTATATGGCATTCTTTTTTTTGTTATATTACACATAATGCTGCATAAACCTACATGAAACCAAGTCATTAAAACCTTAGAAGAGTACAGAAAAACAAATATCAACATTTTTTGTTATAACTGAAGGTGTCTTAACATAACCCAATGAAAAGAGTTTCAGAGTACTAGCCACAAAGCTTAATTTATGTTCTCTAAAAATTGTTCTGACTTGATCAGCCCATGATTTATTGGACTTTTTTTGATATGTTGCTATTTTTTCATCTAGTCTTGTCTGTTATGACTTAGAATTTCAATTTCAGTTGTCTGTTAACATTACACCGCCTTGGCAAACAGTCAAATATATGTATTGTATATTGATTTGACTCTTTTCATGTTTGTCTTCATCTCTCATCTCAAAGACAATGACACAATGAATGTGGCTACGTACATCTGTCTGTGATATTTCTGTGACCATTTTCTTCAATAAAACCAGGTAAAATGATGTGTGGTTTTTTTATATACATATTGTGATATATGGCTGGCCGTTCATCCTGGCCAATACCCCCAGACCGCCAGATGGAGCCCTCCCTGTAGCATGGGGGGACCCCGAATTCCAGCAGGGCATCATGGACATTGGAGTGTTTACAGTATTCACAGCCCTGCCGGATACCATGCAGGCCGCCAGAGGACGCTGCAGGGAGGATCAAGGACTATTTGCCTTACACCCCGGAAGTACGTCCGAGTCACATGGACAAGAGGAATGACGTAATTCCGGGTTGAAGAAAAGGACTTTTTATCTGACCCGGAAGTGTTCCTAGTCACATGGACAGAGAGAGCAAAACACTTCTGGGTTGAGGACTATAAAGGATTGTGGGAAACCCAGAGGGTTGAGCTGAGCTGAGTGGAAGGGTGGCAACGCATCTGGGAGTGGAGGATTGTATTGATTTGTGATTATTGGTATTTATATGAGTATTGTGGAGAGGAAGGTGCTTTGTTCACTGTTGATTATTAATAAAGTCAACTATTGGACTTTTACCTGGTGTCTGACGTATAGTCCGAGGGTTCAAAAGGACGATAGCGCCCTCTATCTATCACAATATATACAGCAAAACCTTGGATTGCGAGTAACTAGGTCTGTGAGTATTTTGCAAGACGAGCTAAAATTTTAAATATATTTTAACTTGATAAACGAGCGAGGTATTGTAGTACGAGAAGTACGTCTACGCTTTGTCTGCCGAGCGTCACGTGATCACAACTGAGCCGATGGTTGTTCTCTCTCTCTCTCTCGCTGCGGGATTGTGGGTAATTGTCTCCCATGCTCAGTCTCAGTTGGCATGCCTCACTCATATAGTCAACATCTGTACGTGCCTATACTGTTTACTATAGCATTGTGACCACGTGTGTGTGCTGTGACATGTGAGTCCCTGTCTTGCACCCCAAAACACGAGGCTGAGTCTCAGTACTTTAGCAAAACCAGCTTTTATTTAGCTTGAAAGAGGAACAGCATAGTTATGTATTGTAGTAAGATCTGACACTCTCCTATACACAGATATAGCAATCAGACAGGGTCGGGACCAAGTTAACGGTCAAGTAATTCTGTGCCCTTGCATTTATAATATTCCGTCCATCACCCAAGGACGGCAGGCGCTTATAGCATGACCGCGATCTTTTTGGATTCGCTTTTGCGGTGAACTGCAACAGTGCTGGAGGCCTTGCGGTTGCTTCGGGATGCTCTGCCAAATGTCGTCCCTTTGGGGTGAATCCCTAAAGTGTTTAGAAACCATACAGTGCGTAAAAAATTTTTTTTATTTTGTGTCCAAGTGTAGTGACTCTTCAGGCAAAAGCAACTGTCATTGGATAGGTTCCTTGTTGAAGTTGAATAAAAAGAAAAAGATTCCAGTGAGCCAACAGATAGCAGTGATTCCATTAGTTAGAGTGAAAGTCATCCTACACAATAACCCTCCTCTTCCTCCTCTCCTCTCTCTCCTCTCCCTCACACCAGCCACAATTCTTTTTAAAGGTAAAGTGCAGGTTAATTTGTTTTATGTATTTTTATTTTATATTTTGTATTAATCATTTTCATATGAATATTTTTGGGTTGTGGAACGAATCATCTGAGTTTCCATTATTTCTTATGGGGAAATTCACTTTGATATACGAGTGCTTTGAATTACAAGCATGTTTCTGGAATGAATTATGCTCGCGAACCAACCACTGTGTGTGTATATATATATATATATATATATATATGTATATGTATATATATATATCTTGTCACACATGTGGAAATAGGAGGCATCTGCCCAGGGGGCGGCGGGGTGCACTAACACTCTTTCTAAGTTCCCTGCAGACCTTTCCCCGGAAATTCCACCAGGATTGCCTCAACTTGGGACATGTCACTTCCGGTCCCAGGCCTGAGGACAACATCACTTTTGGTCCCGGCCCCGAGGACCACTTCACATCCCCCAGACCACCTATAAAGCCTCACTCCCTTCCTCTGGAATTCAGTTCTTTTTTGGACTCTGTCTTGTAAACCACTCTGGTCTTAAAATTCATTACTTTTGCAGCCAAGAACATATTATACAGGTGGCTGTCCCAAACCTTTCTCATGTCTTAAGTGTCATCTTGTTACAATATATATATATATACAGTACAGCATATGTCAATTGCCAGATAATTAAATTTCATCATTTTGGAAGAAATTATTTTCCGTTCGTTGTTATTAAATGTAAATAATTTGTGGGACTATCATGTATTTTTAGTTCCAATTCTTCATTGATCTCACCGAATGCTTGAAGCAAGCCCTTGGAGGCTCTATAATAAGATCTTTATTTGGTTCCTTTTCTAATTCTACCACAATTTTTGGGATTAATGGGATTTTTCCACCACATACACAACTCTTGCTTAGTCCACCTTTTGCTGGTAGGACCTTTGTTTTTTTCAGCTGCTTATACTGTGCTTTACACAACAATTTTGTTTTTGCAAAGCTCTATGTGACACCTGTAGTACTACACAGTGTTGATTACCGAAACTATTATATATTGCTTTAACATTCCTATGGCATTATGGTGTCGGATGCTTCACCCTTTTAAAAACATTTTTGCATTATTTTAAATACTTAGAAATAATAATTTTTGCTTCATTTGTTTGCAGTGCAGTGGCTGCAGTCACTGGGTCATCATATGACTCGTGGGATGGGATCATATAGTCTTTGTTGCCATTTTGGCACAGTATATAAGTAACCCTTAATGTGCAATCAGACCATTAGCATTTATTTTGAAGCACCCACTTTATTTCTGCCTGAGATTTTTCATGTTAATTTTTTAGAATTTTTTTTGTTTTGTCCCTGAATTTGGTTGGTTTGTTTAGAATATTTTCATTTATTTTTTCAACAGTATACTGTTGTTATGATTATTTATTACCTAGCTAAAATAGAAGGGGCACCACACTGAATGTACAGTCTGGTAAGAAGAAACCAATTTTTGCAAGGTTTCAAGTTGGTGGTAGGTCCTGTTAGGAGTTTTGTACCATATATTGTCTTCTGATCTCACATTGTCTGTCACTGTTTAAAATAAAATGTTTTTTTTCATTTGCTTGTGACACATGGTCATGTTGGATGTAACAGTGTGTGATTTCACAAGCATTTAATTTGTTTTTGATTGCCAAAGAAAACAAAGTAAAGGGAAATGATAAAAACAGATTGTTTAATTTCTAGTTCACTGTCATTGATTTGATTCTCTGGATTAAGTAGAAGCAGTGTAAAAATTTCACTGCAGGACTTGTTTTGTTCTATTTCTCAAGCATTCCACCTGGGTGCTGTTTTGTTTGCTTTTTTTGCTGTCTTTGTATTGCTCAACAGCTTTTCTGTTTATTTGAAACTCTTCATTGACAACATATTTTTGATTTTGTGGATATAACCTCTTCATCTCTGGTGCTTGAAATAAAAAACACATAGCAATTTAGCCAGTATATTGGAAAAATAAGGAAGTCGATACATTTTTTTGCTTACTGACTATAGTGAGAAAAGTGGGAAGTGAGAAGTCTTGAATCACACAAGTACACAAGCTTCATCCCCAGACACCAAATTCTGTTTGTATGCTTTTTCTGACTGATTTTGATTACAAAGAAGAAAAACACTTTGAACTCTTTTGGTGTCATTAATGTTTGGTGATATAAGAGATGTCTATTGGTAAATATAACAAAGAAAAACCTTAGTGTTTTGAAAGAACAGAGAAAAGGAGCAAAGGAAAATATGTATTTCTATGGTAAGAAACACAGGAAATGTTAAACATTTATGGTTTTTGTACAAGAAAATTGAAAGATAAGGAAACAGAGGAAAGTATTCTGAGAAAAATTAGCAATGAAGAAATGCAGTGATGTAATTGACAGTTGAATGATTCTAGTAAGCTTAACAGAGTTGTGGGAATGATAACACCATTAGCTTCAAGTAGACAAGCAGATTAATAATAAAGCCTTGTAATGGAAAACCATGTAGTCACTGTGAGTGGGCCCCAGTGCAGCTGTCCCACCTGAACTGTCTATAGTTATAGAACTAGACAAATGTTATTGTTCAGGGGAAAAAATAAATAGGTTTAAAGGGAAAAGCAGAGTTCTGCTTCAGTACAGATTTCAGTATGTGAAACATTTGCATATTCAGATATACTGTATTTAGCTCAAATGAATCGTTCTGGGTGGATACCTAGAATTACTTGGGATGAGAACAAAGGAGAAAGTAAATTAAAATTGCATTTTCGAGAAAACATATTTGAGCAAATAAATCACTTTGAATTTGACCTTACTGTCCTGACCTTAAACTGGAATAGCATAGGACACTGGTGTGGAAAATTAAAATAAAATGATCAACACAGCAACAGGGCTGCATTTGCAGGTTTTAAATGTATTGGTCAATGCTGATATAATTCAAAATATAAACATTCCTCTAATGGGTTTACGGTAAAACTTCACAAATACTGTTCTCTGTTGTTCACCATCAGATATGAAGTGGCTGATTGCATTCTTCACAATCGTTACTGTCATGCTAAAAAATGTCTCCATAGTTGATCTCTCACAGGGAAAGCTTAACATCATCATTGATATCTCATTATTCACATATATTAGCAAACAAGATTCATAGAAAAATATTCATTATACTTTGATTTAGTGTATATGCTCACGTATAAGTTGGGTCTTGAAACCCAAAAAATCAATCATAAAATCAGACCCCGACTTATACGCCTGTTCAAAAATGCGACAATTTGTTTTTTTACATCTTCTTGCCTCCTCCAATCTTGCATCAGTTTCTCTGACTCATCAAGTTTTGTTGCATCAGCACAGTTACCAATTTCTTTCAGTAATTCATTAGCTGTTGTGTTGTTTTCTTATATAGGTAAGTTATTCATAGTTCACAGAGCACTGAAAACAAATGTAATTTTGCAAAGTTAATTTTTTGAATTACAGAATAAAGATTTTTTTAAAACTGCTGCTGTTATGACTTGATTTAACATTTTCAGTTTTATGATATTATGTTATTTTGGATTCTGTGGTTTTGTGTATTGCTGAACACTACTCTAGTTTGTTTGTAGATTCAGAGTGTTTTCTTATGAAGTTAAAATTCTTTACCAATGTATTTGGCCATTTTTATGACTCCTTTCATTTATGGTTGTCAGGGTGTTATTATGCAAGAAGTGTGTGTCAGGAAAGTCCTTGTTAAGCACAACTGTGCAAATAAAATCTCTCACACATACAGATATGTGCATTGAGTCTCAGTTCCACCTATCAATAAAGAGCATTTCTGCTATGAATTCTTAAACATGACTTTGGTTACTTTTAGGGCTTTGATGAAAGATAAGATTGACTTTTTGTTACTGATATTTGGATTGTTAGTCTGACTAAGTCTCATTTTTAGGTCCTTTCCATCTCATTTTCTGCCTCATCCTCCTGAAGCATAACAGCTACATTGCACTTTAAGATATAGTTTCAC
Source organism: Polypterus bichir lapradei (assembly GCA_026402145.1). Taxonomy (NCBI): domain Eukaryota; kingdom Metazoa; phylum Chordata; class Cladistia; order Polypteriformes; family Polypteridae; genus Polypterus; species Polypterus bichir. The sequence continues at coordinate 32,729,447 of JANRMT010062833.1, forward strand.
ATATTTTTGCCCCTGTGTTATGGGTCAGACATTTAGATCCACAGTTTCAAATAAAATGGTAATTTTACCTAAGGCAAACAATTGCAAGGTTTAGATGGGAAGCCCAGTTCTTTAGGATTGCTTGTAGGGCACCTTTAAATTTTACCTGGATTGTAGCTTGCGCTCTATAAACAAGCCTTGTAAACTGTAACCACACTATTCATTTATACATTATAAAGCATTGTATACTGAATACCACTTGATCTACAGTTAATATGATATATTATCTATGGTATTTTATATGCATATTCCATAAGAAATTAATTTCCACATACCATTTAACTGCAACAAATGCAGAATCAGCTTAAAGATTTCAGCAAGGAAATTGCTTTCACCTGTGTAAGGGTTATTTCCATCCTTGTTTGTTCCTTTTATTTTAGCATTTATCAAAATCAAACATTTTTTTACACCTCTTAGAACTTTCAAAACTCTAGCAAACAATTTAGAGCCTACCATCAACATGCAGTATTGCCTGCCACATAACATGAAGAAAAAGATCAAATAAGCACCCAACATTAGCAAATGGGTAATTAAAATTGATGTGTACACCAAAAACGCAACCAACATTCGAATTTATATATTTTGTACTTTTTTTGTAAAATGCTAAATAGGTGATCCAGAAAAGTCAGCATGCTGTTCTAGTTAATTTAAACTTAACAGATCTGTGTGTAATGTACCAAGTATATTATGGGGTGGGTCAGAGGATGTTAAATGTATCTTTAGTTACATCTTTAACTTTTTAATGTAACTGTGCAAATATTTTCTTTGTGTCTTAACAGAATAATATAATTATTACATAAAGAAAAATAGTCAGATCTCAAACAGAATTTCTTAAAAGCTGTATCAATTTTAATTGTTAATGCTATTTAATAGCATTTAAACAAACAGTGTTGTGGTTTCAATAGAATTCAACATGCTGTATTAGATTGTATTTAATAAAAAGAAAAGAATGGAGTCAATTGATAATAACATTTATTACAACCTTATGCTGTTTTGTTAAGGGCATTTATCTGTGAATCAAATGTGATCACTACAGACAATCTAACTCAAAGTACAATTTCTGAGATCTAAAGATGTATATCAGTGTCAAAGCACAAGCCACCTAAATTGCAGTTGAATTTAAAATGTTTTTATTGATATTAGATGCTTTTCCTAGTTCAGTATGTAAGAAATGAGTGATGTAAATCTGAAAAAATATATTATTATTTTAAAGGAGTTATGATTTGAGTGTATGCAATTTCCAAACAAATACATTTTACATAAATTCCAGAAAAGTAATGTGTCAGGACAGAGAAAGTGTTAACATGTTTAAAAATGACTTGCAATTAAGCACAGTTGTGGGCTTTCATAAAATCAACATGACTGTTTTTTTCCTTGTTAACTTGTATTTAACAGTTGATGCTCCATTTTCTAGCCTTTTTTTATCTAATAAAATGTTTTTTACATTTTTCGTATCTTCAAAATCTGTATTAAAGATCACTGTTGAATACAGACACCTTAGTTGTGTAAAATGATAGTAATACTAAACAAAACACTTCATTTCATAATTAAAACAGTGTCTTGTGACCTGTTAACAGGCAACACTAATTTTAACGTTAAGGCAATATACCTTTTACACAGTCCAAATAAAATAAAATATAAGAAAGACTGAGATTTTTTTCTTATTGATTGCTAGATCATTTACTTTATTTTAGGTGACAGATGTTAAGTATCCAATTACTGGACAAAATTGCAATCAATAAACAATTTGGGTGGTAACAAGTAGTTCTTCAAAAACACAGTCTTTTATTGGAGGACAGCCATAATTTTTAATCAGAGTTCATATCCTGTAAATCCTTTGCAACCAAAGTGTCTCAGTGTAGGGAAACTGAGATCTCTCTAAGTGGATGGGTCAGTAACAAAGGCAGGCAGTCAGATTGGAACCTTCTTATTTACTCAAATGATTTTTTACAAATACTCAAAAAGTCCCTTTTAGCGAACTCCAGAATAATAAATACAGATACTGTTGTGCTATCATTTCTTTTTGATGCTTAGCACATCTGAACAAACTATGCCCTGCACAGCCTTTACTTTCTTATCCAGACTCTTTTCCTTTGTAGTTCCAAGTTGGTGGAATGAGCTGCCCAACTCCAGCTGAACTGCTGATTCTTTTAGTGTATTTAAGAAGCAAAACCATCTGTTCTGTGAATATCTGTCAAAATGACTGAAAAAAAACCTTTGCTCTGTGATCTTTCATACTGCAGGTTGATTTATTCTGCCATTAAGGTTAATTGCTTTATCGATTGTTAATCTATGTTTGTAAAATTATTAGTTACTACATCTTTTCACTTGTGGCAATCAAATTTTGTTACCTGTCCTACTACACTTTCTGAACAAGCCGTCCCTAGCCTAATGTTACTTGATTATGTTTACCTCTTTTGTAAGTCACTCTGGATAAAAGCGGCTGCCAAGCAAATAAATGTAAATGTAAGTGTGATTTATTTCAGACAAAGTCCTCATTCCTTTTCCTTTTAAAAACAGAAATTTCTCTGAGAAGCATTTCCCTTCAAAGATCTATATATATAGAGTTACCAAATGTTCGTCAAAAGGAGGACATTCTTTTGCCTCATGTCCTCTGTCCGGCACATATTGCTATAAGCCTCTGGGTTTTAAGTACAATCCATTAAGTAATGGCAATACTTTTTTTGCACCAACACTGCATGTTTTAGCAGCATGGTCAAATCTGCAAGGAGAACCTCTTCCCTCTCTCTATTCAATATAAAGTGGGTATCTCAGAAACATTGACTCTACTAGGGGATCCCCTATTCCTACTGCTGTTAGGAGACTCCCATTAGTGAAATTTTGATGTGTCCTCCTTTGTACTCCATGTCTGTCTTTGGTGCCCTACTTTGACTATTCTCTTATCTAGCAACCTGATCCAAGTAGCATTTTTTTGCCAGAATAGTGCATATTATGTGATGCTCCAATTAAAGCAATTTCTGATTTCATTGACATTTGATATACTAAACTCCAAAACAAAAACAAAATATAGACTAAAATAAACACTAAATCCATCAATATATCAATAGTGTGTCTGTATGTGTGTATATATATATATATATATATATATATATATATATATATATATATATATATACAGTGGAACCTCGGTTCACGACCATAATTCGTTCCAGAACTTTGGTCGTAAACCGAGTTGGTCGTGAACTGAAGCAGTTTCACCAATAGGATTGTATGTAAATACAATTAATCCGTTCCAGACCGTACAAACTGTATGTAAATATGTAAATATATGTAAAGATTAAGCACAAATATAGTTAATTACACCATAGAATGCACAGTGTAATAGTAAACTAATGTAAAAACATTGAATAACACTGACACAAATCACCCAGGCTCCCTGCTCAGCTACACGAGCTGGCTCGCTCGCGCTCTCTCCCTCTCTCTCTCTGTAGCACACACACTACCAAAGCCCCTCCCTCCCTCTCTCAGCTACACGAGCTGGCTCGCTCGCACTCTCTCTCTCTCTCTCTGTAGCGCGCACACACACAGACACACCACCTACCCCCTATCCTCCCCCCCATTCTTTCCCTGTCAGCTGCCCGCGCTCTCTCGCGCTCTGCGCGAGCGCG
>JANRMT010062833.1:32733214-32776055 GCA_026402145.1 Polypterus bichir lapradei
TTCCCTGTCAGCTGCCCGCGCTCTCTCTCTCTCTGCGCTTGCTCGCTCACGCTCTCTAATCTCTCTGTAGCACGTGCTCGCGCAGCATTTTTTTAAAATGAGTTTTAAGCACAGCGGAAAAAAGGAACATTAGAACAAATCCGAAGTGCATGCAAAAACCAACTCACAAGCAACCAAAAAAGTACTGTAACAAGATCATTCTATTTTAGCCTTACATTCCAATCGCTGTAAACACTTTTTATAAAATGAGTTTTAAGCACAGCGGAAAAAATGGAAAATTTGAAAAAAGAGAAAAGTAACATTGCACCTAATCGCGCTATGAAAAACTCCATCTGTAAACACTTTCATGAGTTTTAAGCACAGGGAAAAAAGCGAACATTTGAAAAAAGAGAAAAGTAACATTGCACCTAATCGCGCTATGAAAAACTCCATTTGTAAACGCTTTCATGAGTTTTAAGCACAAAGAAAAAAGCGAACATTTGAAAAAAGAGAAAAGTAACATTGCAACAATTCACGCTACGAACTGAAAAATTAACTTTTGAAAAATCCGTAATACAAAAACCACCAAGAAAACTAACCTTGCATGAGTCGAGTTCTGGCATGAAGTGTTTTCCTTCAGGTGTTTTCTCTCTTGTGATTTCTTGGGTTTCTGGTGCTTTTAGCTGGTGGGAGTGAAAGCCTCATGCAGCCATTCCAAAAACAAAGTTCTTGTGACCCAACCCTTAATGTTTGCCCTCCACATTACTGGCAGTCTGGCTTTGTTTACATTGTGCTGCTTGAAAGCACGAGGGTTCTCAGATTGGTAAATGAGTAAACTGGTAAACAGTTTTTCCACCTCTTGTAATTTCTTTCTTTACTTCGGTTTCAAAATTTTCTTCAAAACTTTCTTCTCACCACTCTTCACTTGCTTAGAAACCAATGGAAGGAGAACAATGAACAGAGCTTTTGCAGCCACGTGGCTCGCTCGCTTTCTCTCTCTCTCTCTCTCTCTTTCTCTCTCAGCCTGCCTGTGGTGGGGGGATGGTGCGCTTGCACGTACAGCCTGCAGATAGGCAGGCAAACACGTGCAGTAATCTCCTCCTCCCCCTCCCCAGTAGGCACATGGAACTGGGGGGATGGTTTGCCTGCCTATCTGCAGCCAGTAAGTGCAAGCCAACACGTGCAGCAATCTCCTCCTCCCCCTCCCCAGCAGGCACATGGAATTGGGGGGATGGTTGGCTTGCACTTACTGGCTGCAGATAGGCAGGCAAACAGTGCAGCAATCTCCTCCTCCCTCTCCCCAGCAGGCACGTGCTCGCTTGCTCTTGCTCTCTCCCACTTTCTCAGCTCAGCTCAGGCAGGCAAGGGAAACTGGCTTGTTCGTATACCGAGTGTGTGGTTGTGAACCGAGGCAAAAGTTTGGCGAGCTTTTTGGTCGTGAACCGAGTTGTACGTGAACCGAGACATTCGTGAACCGAGGTTCCACTGTATATATATATAAATAATACTGTGGTGGGCTGGCGCCCTGCCCAGGGTTTGTTTCCTGCCTTGCACCCTGTGTTTGCTGGGATTGGCTCCAGCAGACCCCCGTGACCCTGTAGTTAGGATATAGCGGGTTGGATAATGGATGGATGGATGGATATACTGTATATAATATATCTCTCTATTATAAAAGGAAATCCTGAGACGAGACTTTCTCTGAGATAATTTCAGCTCCCACTAGAGATAATTTCAGGCCCGTGAGACATGACTTTTTGCCAAGAGATTTTGACAAGTCCTCTCAAACATTTATAACCATGCCCATGGTCCACTCACTTCTCATTCGTGTGAATGCTATTGTCAGACACAATTCCTGCGCTCTTAGCTGCAACCGGGGTCGGAAATAAAAGACAAAGTAGAACGTCATAAACAGGTTAAAAAAACGGCACAATACAGATGCAGAGCAGGTTAGAGATTATGAAAGTACTAAAATTTGAAAGTCTCAAAAACTGATAGTAAAGATCGCTTGGCACTAACAAATGGAAATTATTACTCAGTGAAATAATGGAACAGCAAAAAGAGATCAAATATATGGACATAGATGATATGACAGAAGTATCTAGATATTGGTTGTCTAATTCATGTTGCCATCAGGGAAAAGTAATGTTTCTTCCCAATGAAGAGGCGTATCCACTAGAATTAAAAGATTTGTTGTTTGGTGAAATTGAAATCGACATACACAAGTAGCCCGGGGGTTGGTGAGCGAAGCAAGCAGGGGGCAGAGCCCCCTAGTGAGTACAGTATATATATATATATATATATATATATTCACACATATATAAGCAAAGGTTTGCACAATAATAGCTAGAAATCCACAAAGGGAGAAAATGACTGACATATCTTAAAATAATCTTTTATTCCTGCGCTTTCAACACCTATCAGTTGTCATCATCATAGAAAAATGATTAGACATACAGGAATCAAAGGCAATATATAGCAAATGAGGAGGGTGTTGGTTTTAAAGTCTTTTTTATTATTTTAATGTTCTTCTTTTTAAGCCTACATATGCTGGGTTCAAGTCCAAGTGTTTAATAATGGCATTTCCATTTGATAGCCATGAAACAGCTAGCTCTCTGGCACTCTTAGTATTTGCCCTGAATCTTATTTGCCCTGTAGCCCAGTCAAAACTGTGCCTGGTTGAGTTGATATGTGCATAATCAGAAACTATTGGTTCTTCCATCTGACAGCATTGTGATATTCTTGTATACATGTTGCGAATGCTTTACCTATCGGGTATTTTTTTTTCAACCAGAGGTTTAAAATCTTTGGCGCATTTTCTTTACAGAGCATGTTAAGGGACAATTTTTTGTTGAATACATATTGTACAAATGCATTTACATTTTACTGATGGTATTAAGCCTGTTAAACCAGAGAGCAATGCAGTTGTGGAAGCTGTCTGTAAGACAACAATAACATTGCTTTAGAAGCATTCTTTCCACATACCCCAAACCTAATCCTATCATACCAATCATAGCATATATATATATATATATATATATATATATATATATTGTCAAGCCTGGGTCACTGAGTTGCTCAGGAGACTGGAAAAGGGATCAGATTTCCAAGGTACAAAATCTTTATAGCTGTACTAGCAGGTATAAACATACGATCTTATTCAGAAGGCATTTGTTAACAGCAGAAAAGCACACAGATTGCAGCTGTCAAATGTGGTGGTCCAGCTCCCCTCTCCAGGTCAAAAGAACCGTCGCTCTGGTCTCTTCATTCTCTTTCTTGCTTCGCCACGGTATTCACGTCTCCCTGCTGATAACCGCAGCCTTTTTATTTAATTCACGGCTTCTCCACTGTTTTATTGTTCGTTTATTACGATTATAGTTATTGTATAGGTATTTTAGACTTAGTTTACATTGTTCAGGTACCTATTTCCTTTAACTTTCCAACCCCCATTAACATGTCTATCGAGGTGATCACCATCAATCAAAGAACTGTCACTTACTGAGTGGTTTCCATGCCCGGAGATGCCGCCTGCCTTTTCCATTATCTGTGTTACATATTGCACGGCCATATCAGGCTCACTCTTGATATCCGGAGGAACATTGTGTCTTATGTATTGAATGACTGGGACAGGTTCAAGGTGTGGACTGATGACGGTACAGGAGATAATTATAATACACACAAACACTATAAGAGTGAAATGCTTAAGCCCTTCACCTATGGTTCTGCATGTGAGTTGATGGCTGTCGCTGAATTGTTTGGTTGTCGCTTTCAAGTGTACTGAAATGGCCAAATATTTTACACCTTTGGACAACTGCCAATGCCTCTTAAACAACTTAGATTCACAGGTGACGATCTGAGTGGTGGACACTTTGATGTTTATGAATGTTTAAACTCTCAAAAGCTGGATGCAAAGTTATCGATGAAACCGGTTGTATGCTTACAACGCTTGACAGATGCCGATTGTCACTTCAACACAACAAGTCCAGCAAATACTAACGTAATTGAAACAAACCATGAAACTCAAACCGATTATGACAGCAGCAATCCAAGCTGTGAGATATGAGGCAAGATTGCTTTTCACATGGCCAACTGTACGTTGCATGCTCAAGAGTAAGCTCAGTGCAGAGCTTGGTCATATTACAACCGGAGGGCCAAACTGACAACGTGGCATACAAAGAGATCCTTAACAAATAATTATTGGTATATTTTCCCTCAGTTTAAAAATATTTAGTTTTCTTCTTAATAAAAATTTTAAGGCAGTACTTCGCCACTGCGAAGTGCGGGTATTTTGCTAGTTTATTCATATAAAGACATGCATATGTACATATTATCATTTGTTTATTTGGTTATCTGGAGCTGTAGAGGGTCCAGGTAAGGGAGATGACAACGATGAAACAGAAGTTGTACCTTCATGGGCGCTGGTCCTGGATGTAACAGTCAAAAAAAAACTCGTAAGTGTGGTTTGCTTTGTAATCTTCTTTTTTTCTTGAAAAATTTCTCTATAGCACTTTAAAAGTTCACTCATCCCACATTCGACTTTATTAAAACGTTCAGTATTTGGATCCATAGCCTCAAGTTCCAACATAGCCGCATTCATTTTGGAGAACACACCAGCTAACCCATGTACCGCAAATTTCTTTTTCACTTCTTCAGTTCTTTCCTCTTCTTCCTCTTCCAAATGCTACATTGCTTCTAACTCTATTAAAATCCTCATTTGTTAGCTCTCCATCGGCATTATCCACTAATTCAGCAATGTCTTCCACTTCAACATCTAAATTAAGCGCATTGGCAAGGCCTGCAATTGTTTGAATTACATTATTTTGTTCAAGATTTGATTCGATATTGTTCGCGAAAATTTTTATGCATTTTTTCCATATGCCTTGCATACACTTATCTGTCACTTCATCCCAAGCTGATTTACTGTTTTTAATGCAATCTAAAATACTGTACGATTTCCAAAAATCACAAAGGGTTATTACATCATTTTCTGTTGCTGCTACAGCTTGGGAAAAAGTCGTGCACAAATAAAACGCTTTGAACGTAGCTATAGTGCCCTGATCCATTGGCTGTAGGACAGCAGTTGTGTTTTTAGGAAGATACACTACCTTTACGTCTGGGTGTAGATCATCAAGATGCTGGGGGTGGCCTGGAGCATTATCAAGCAGGAGAATAATTTTAAAAGGAACTCCCATTTTCAAACAATAATGCTGGACTGAGGGTATGAAGCAGTTCAAAAACCAATCTTCAAATAAAGGTTGCGTCATCCATGCCTTTTTATTTGCACGATATAGTAAACAGACTGTTTTTACTAATGTTCTTTAATGCACGTGGGTTTTCGGAGCGATAGACCAGGAAAGGCTTTAACTTGAACTCAGCAGCATTCCCTCCCAACAACAATGTGATCCTGTCTTTAAAAGCCTTGAAACCGGGCATTGCCTTAGCTTCTTTGTGCATATAGGACCTTTCAGGCATTTTTTTCCACCAAAGCCGGTTTCATCCACATTGAATATATGCTCCAGGCAGTAGCTACCTTTTTTAATTATTCCATCCAATTCGTCAACAAATTTTTCTGCTGCTTCTACATCCACGCTTGCCGCCTCACCACTGATTCTCCAATTCTGCAGGTTGAATCTCCGCCTAAACTGTTGAAACCATCCATGGCTTTCTGTGAATGATTCTGTCAATTTTTCGCCTTCACGTGCCTTCAAAGTCTCAAAGATACTGCGTGCTTTAGCTTGAATTATTAAAAGGCTTATCGGCATATTATTTTGCATCTTGTTGTCAAACCAGATCGCCAATAATTTCTCCATCTCAGTAATAAGACCTTTTCGCTGCCTAGTTATTATGGCTTTAAATCCTGTCGATGATTTCACCGCCTCTTTTATTCTAACTTTATCCTTTAAAATTGTTGAAATTGTCGAATGACCAATTTCAAGTCACATGCTATTTCTTTAACCGTTTTACCAGCTTCATAGTCTTGTATGATTTTTATTTTCATTTCAAGGTTGATAGCTTTCCTTCGTTTCTTAACAATTTCTCCAGATGATGCCATACTTTTTCTTTTTGTCGACATCTGTACTATTTTGGGGTTACAAATATGTAAAAAAAACAAGGTTACACAGTGACTGCTTGTAAGAATGAAACTGACTGAAAAAGCGCATAGCAAGCCTATACTGTAGTACGCTCAGTGCGCATGTCACCATGTCACTGACCAACACTCAAGCTGAGAAAGGGGATTCCCCAAATTGCAGGTCGAAACTCTATTGGTCGTAAGTGCGAGTGGTCGTTAAGCAAATAGGTCGTAAAGTAAGGAGTACCTGTAATTTCAAGGACATTTTTATCTGTACCCAAAATAAATATATATTCCAAAAACAATTAAAAAAAGAAAAATGATCTGAATGGGTTAATGTATAATATATAAACAGAATTAAACACAAAACACTTAAAAGATCATTCTACCATAAAATTAACAGAGAATGAAATAATCAGAAGAATAATCTTATAAATACATGACATTAGAACTGGGGATGAAAAAATGCTTGCACACATTTGAAAGAGAAACGCAGAAAAGATGTGATGCTAATATATTGAAGGATAAACTGTTTTCTGTCTTGTATCTTTTATATAATATATAAAGTTCATGCATGAATAGAACCATGAATATAACTACAGTTTATATAAGCATGAACATTTCAAGTATCTGAAATCAAATTAGATGCATATTTCAGTACATCTCCTGATGATTCTGGTTAAACAGATGCTTTTCAAGAGTTACATCATAATCCTCCTACAATTATGATATTAACTGTAAAATCATACTCATTTGATTTTTAAATAGATTTATTATTCATCTGATTAAGCTGCTTACCAGAAACTAACTAACATCTTTAATGTAAACCTCATACTACAAATTAATGCATCATGTTTATTGGAAATCAAGTTTATTGAGTCTTTAAAGATTAACTTCATGTGCCAAAATAAATTGTTTCAGGTAAATGCACCATTATATTAGGAACAAAAATTAAATATAACTGCTTAAGAAGCAGGTGGAACCATACCAAATTTCAAAACTCTATTGACTTAACTAACTGAATAATTTCTTTTTTCAAGCATTACAATAATTAGACGCGTATTGCAAGAAAACTAAAATGTACTCAATTCCATTTATCCATCTACTGAATCTGTCTTGTGCATCACAGTGTTTTGGGAAATGCATAATCTATCACAAAGTACAGACAGAAACAGAATCTGAGTACAACAAAGTCATTGGTCACCTTAACAGACTTTTCTTCAGGGCAGTGGAAGAAGCAGAAATACCAAAAGAACTTTCCTCCAGTCATGAAAAGAACTAACAAACAAACAACTTAATCAAAGGAATGTTCCATTCAAAAATTCTATTTTTGTATGTTACTTGTCGTGATGACTGAGAAAAAAAATACTTTCAGGTTTTTATGAAGAAGGAACATAATGTAATAAGGTTTCTTTATTAAGATGGATGGAATCCTTTTTGGGAACAAAAGAACTGGATGGAGGCAGATTTCTGTTTAAAAAAATGTGTTCTCTGCAGCTGCTAGCACATGGTCAGGCCAAATCAAAACAATAACAATCTTACTTCCTCTCACATATTCTCCCGGATCTTGAATGCTGGACTTTATAAACACTACTTTCTAACACATTGCAACGTAACAGGGAAATTAACATTGCAAATCCAAATGTAGGTATACAGGTATTCTTATTCCTATCCCCATTCTAATATAATGAAAATTTACTTCTCTAATTTAATCCTTAAGTGACAATATAACTTTACAATAGCAACATTTCTGTTAGAATAGGAGTGTATGGTGACTAACGCAGGACAACAACAAAGAAACCACTTCTCTCGTTTCTTTAATTATCAAGAGTCCTGCCTTCAATTCCAATTGCAATGCCATGTGAACAGAATCCTTTTGGAACACTTTCACTTTACAGAGATATTTATTTCACAATATTTTAGCAAAAAATGTAAGTGTTTTTCTTGTTGTGAGCATACAACTGGATGACTTGATAAGTGGACTATGCAAAACAAGTAATAAGAGATTTGTCTATGAATGATTAATGAGAGATTTGTCCATAGATGTTTTTGATATTATTTGCTGTTGTCTGGTGTAGATCACCATAGGCAACACAGAGATTTGCCTTAAATGTTGAAACATTCTTTGGAACTGTGTAACATCCATCCATCCATCTATTATCCAACCCGCTATATCCTAACTACAGGGTCACAGGGGTCTGCCAGAGCTAATCCCAGCCAACATAGGGCACAAGGCAGGAAACAAACCCCAGGCAGGGTGCCAGCCCACCGCAGGGCGCGCACACACACACACACACCAAGTACACACTAGGGACAATTTAGAATCGCCAATGCACCTAACCTGCATGTCTTTGGACTGTGGGAGGAAACCGGAGCACCCGGAGGAAACCCACACAGACACAGGGAGAACATGCAAACTCCACACTAGGTGGACCTGGGAAGCAAACCCAGGTCTCCTAACTGCGAAGCAGCAGCACTACCCACTGCGCCACTGTGCCGCTCTGTAACATATGATTTGCAAAATGGATAACTCTGAGTAACACTTTTGGGGGAATAGTGTAGAAGCACTGGCAACAGTGGTTATCACTTCTCAAAAAGTAAGCATTTTACATTTTTATGAGCACTAATGAATATTTTTTACTTGCTGTTTTATTAATCCTTGAGCGCAGTGCCAATCAAAGTCCATTTGGAGCCCTAGGCAGGGTGTATGGACGTCACTCCTCAGAGTCCATAGCATAGGTAGTTGGTTTAATTATACTTAGATGACCCTGGGGGGGTGGGCCACCCCCTCGGTGCTTGAAGTAAGTATATACCAAGGATTTTAAGGAGCACAAGACCTTTGGTATGTGTATTAACTGTTACTTTAATAATCTTTACCCAACAGGTAGCAACGACCACTCGATATCATCAAAGTCCAACAAAAGTGGGGAGGGAGGGTTCCCTTAGTGTCCAAAGTGCACCCCTTTCTGTATATACCTCAGTGTGCTCCTAGTAAATGGTGCAGATGATGGAACCCTATTTGGCCACCTGTGTTGCCTAATGGGTTGACTGACTCCGCTTTAACATCTTAGCTAAATAATTTGATTATTACAAACAGTTTGCTTTGTGGTGTTTTACTAAGATTCTATATACTGTATATTCTATGTACATCTTCTGTAGACAGATTAATTCAGTATACATTTTAATATTCAGAAATTAGTGAGAAGTCAAGCAAAATGACACCTTTTATTGGCTAACTAAAAAGATTACAATATGCCAGCTTTCAAGGCAACTCGGGCCCCTTCCTCAGGCAAGAAAATTAAAATTTTCAGGTTATTTTAAAAATATGGCCAAATGTAAAGTGCTGCTATACAATAGAAATAAATGCTGTCCCTGTGAAGACACATTTTACAAATTTTGTCTGTGAGCTATTAATAAAGTTGTCACCAGCTTTTATTTGTCCAATATAATAAAAAAGTAACTATCAGTACTAATTCTTTAACTTTATCCATTCTGTTGACTTGAAAAATAGTTATGCAAAAATTCAAGATATACAGTGGGATGCAAAAGTTTGGGCAACCTTGTTAATAGTCATTATTTTCCTGTATAAATCGTTGGTTGTTACGATAAAAAATGTCAGTTAAATATATCATATAGGAGACACACACAGTGATATTTGAGAAGTGAAATGAAGTTTATTGGATTTACAGAAAGTGTGCAATAATTGTTCAAACAAAATCAGGCAGGTGCATAAATTTGGGCACCACAAAAAAGAAATGAAATCAATATTTAGTAGATCCGCCTTTTGCAGAAATTACAGCCTCTAAATGCTTCTTGTAGGTTCCAATGAGAGTCTGGATTGTGGTTGAAGGTATTTTGAACCATTCCTCTTTATAAAACATCTCTAGTTCATTCAGGTTTGATGGCTTCCGAGCATGGACAGCTCTCTTTAACTCACACCACAGATTTTCAATTATATTCAGGTCTGGGGACTGAGATGGCCATTCCAGAACGTTGTACTTGTTCCTCTGCATGAATGCCTTAGTGGATTTTGAGCAGTGTTTCGGGTCGTTGTCTTGTTGAAAGATCCAGCCCCAGCACAGCTTCAGCTTTGTCACTGATTCCTGGACATTGGTCTCCAGAATCTGCTGATACTGAGTGGAATCCATGCGTCCCTCAACTTTGACAAGATTCCCAGTCCCTGCACTGGCCACACAGCCCCACAGCATGATGGAACCACCACCATATTTTACTGTAGGTAGCAGGTGTTTTTCTTGGAATGCTGTGTTCTTTTTCCTCCATGCATAACGCCCCTTGTTATGCCCAAATAACTCAATTTTAGTTTCATCAGTCCACACCACCTTATTCCAAAATGAAGCTGGCTTGTCCAAATGTGTTTGAGCATACCTCAAGCGGCTCTGTTTGTGCTGTGGGCGGAGAAAAAAGGTTTCCTCTGCATCACTCTCGCATACAGCATCTCCTTGTGTAAAGTGCGCCAAATGGTTGAACGATGCACAGTGACTCCATCTGCTGCAAGATGATGTTGTAGGTCTTTGGTACTGGTCTGTGGGTTGACTCTGACTGTTCTCACCATTCGTCGCTTCTGTCTATCCGAAATCTTTCTTGGTCTGCCACTTCGAGCCTTAACTTGAACTGAGCCTGTGGTCTTCCATTTCCTCAATATGTTCCTAACTGTGGAAACAGACAGCTTAAATCTCTGGGACAGCTTTCTGTATCCTTCCCCTAAACCATGATGGTGGACAATCTTTGTCTTCAGGTCATTTGAGAGTTGTTTTGTGACCCCCATGTTGCTACTCTTCAGAGAAAATTAAAGGAGGAGGGAAACTTGCAATTGACCCCTTTAAATACTCTTTCTCATTATAGGATTCACCTGTGTATGTAGGTCAGCGGTCACTGAGCTTACCAAGCCAATTTGAGTTCCAATAATTAGATCTAAAAGTTTTGGAATCAATAAAATGACAACGGTGCCTAAATTTATGCACCTTCCTGATTTTGTTTGAACAATTATTGCACACTTTCTGTAAATCCAATAAACTTCATTACACTTCTCAAATATCACTGTGTGTGTCTCCTATAACGATTTATGCAGGAAAATAATGACTATTAACAAGGTTGCCCAAACTTTTGCATCCCACTGTATTACTTGTGAGTTTCTGATCTTTCAAACATTGTGCCACCAGTTGTTTTTTAAACAAACCTACACTTTGATTTATATTAGTGTTCTCTGTAATGGCCGTTATACATAGTGAATCTAAATGTCATTTTAGTTCTTAAATCTATAATAGGAGGACTTTAGCAAAAATTGCCTTTTAGGAAAAACATTAGATTACAAATAATGAAAAGCCCATTCAATATCTAAAAGTCATATGTTTATAACTAAAGGACAAAATGCTATGCATTGTATATTTTTTAAATGATTTTACACTTCAAAAAATATTTTTATTATACATATCTAAAATATTATTGTATAGTAATGAAAAGAATCTAAATGAGAATGCTACAGAAATTCAATATGTGTACTAATTAATCAGAAAAACAGGAAGGGTTGATAAGGCGTGTTTTAAAAATGGGACTGACAACCTTTAAACATTTCTCGCTTGGCTAAACATGCAAGGCATCAAAATCTGCTGGCTTAAAGGAACAAAAGAATAAACGATATGTGACTAAATATGCACAGCATTAAAAATTGCTAGCTCAGAGGAAATAAAGGGCAAACTATATGTTGTCATGCTTCATTTAGCTCAACAGATTATGAATTAACAGTTTACAGCTAAGGGATGCGCCAAAAGAAGAGTGACGAAGAATGTCTAGCAACGGTGAATGTTTGAGTAAATTAAAAAGCTTTTGCTTAAAAGCAGAAATATGTAACATTACAGAAAAAACATGCTTTATGAGTATATCTATCAATTGTAAAAGGTTGCATGTATTATTTCTTGGGAAAATATCCAACATATCTGTTCTCTACTTTGTGCAGCAGCTGTGCACAGGCTATTTCCAGTCACTTCTTACTTCTGCTGGCAGTCTGCCTCTGACACACTTGGATTTCTCTGTAGCCTCTGTTAAAAAAGACTGCCTGTGTCATCCTCCTAAATACAAAAATAGCTTTAAGTTTGTTTTTGTTGCTTTGTTGACAATGCAGGAAGAAGCATTCAGAACTTGACTCCCTTAGTGTTTATAAATCTTCTCTTTTGTTTTAATTTTTGCCCTGCCATATCTGACAAAGGAAAGTGTTCAAAAAAGAGATGTAGTGAGGTCCCATAAGACAGTAGGAACTGTATGAGGTTCTCCTTTCTGTATTTTACACACATAAGTACACACTAAACCAAAAGTAAACCCCTAAACATTTTATTAGAAGCTACAATCTGAGTCAGTTATATTAAAGTCACTAAATCTATAGTACACAGCCATAATGAGTTTAGCAACATTGACTTTTTGTGACATATGTTTTAGTGGTCATGAAAACTGTACATATCCTTCAATAATAAGAGCCACATGGTATAGTAATATTCTATATTAGTATACTTTTACTGTGACACGAAGGAGTAAAGAACACAACACAATGGGTTTTGTAAGAAAACCCACTTTTATCTTCTTCTCCTTATATTGGTAGTCTTCCTCCTACACCTCCAGCATGTGAACCTCAGAAAAACCACTAAATAAAAAAAACCTGCACTTATGCTATCATTTAACTTATTTCTAGATTCTCCTTCTCTTCAAACTGTTTTTTTCCTTACTTTTGCTCATTTTGTTGCCACCCCCTTCTGTACAAGTTTTGTAATTTCTACTCATCTATGAAGGTGTATGAATCAGAAAGACTAATTTTATTGACCACATGATGCCACCAGTAGGGACAAGATTTTAGAAGAGCATTTGTGCTCTCCTTAATGTGATTGGTATGTCACATCACCCCATCCTCAGCTCCTTGCCCCCAAGGAGAATACATTAAAGACTTGGTATCATTTTTGTTGCACTTCTGGTTTATTCCTAAAGGCTGGTGCCCACCTCAGATCCATTTGTCCTCCTCATGGGTTTAGCTTTTCACTCAGTTGGCAACTATTCTGTTATCTTCTGGTTTTGTTCTGCCTCTGGGCATCCTTCTGACTCCAGAGACACAAGCTTCACTGGTTCTTTGATTTATAACTGATGCCGGTCCATATTTGTGCTGATATAGCAGTTATGTTTGTTTAAAATTAGGTTATGGAGGTTTTTGATAGGTGTGACCTAAACTTCCAATTGTGTTTTGTCCTCTTTACTTGAAGGTTGGTGCAGATATCCTGTCACAGACACCATTTCTTTTGTTTCATTAGTACACAATATAATTTATTTTTGTATAGCCCAAAATCACACAAGAAGTGCCGCAATGGGCTTTAACAGGACCTGCCTCTTGACAGCCCCCCAGCCTTGACTCTCTAAGAAGACAAGGAAAAACTCCCAAAAAACCCTTGCAGGAAAAAATGGAAGAAACCTTGGGAAAGGCAGTTCAAAGAGAGACCCCTTTCCAGGTAGGTTGGGCATGCAGTGGGTGTCAAAGAGAACGGGGTCATACAATACACAGAACAGAATACAAATAATCCTCAATATAGTATAACAGTAAAATAATAAGTATATCACAAGTACAGAGCAGATGATATCACATAATATGATTTGACCAGTTATGATGGGTGGCTAGTTAACCCAAGTATTACCACGATTTCAGTAGCATCCTAAGTCAGCTATGGGCATGGTAAATGTAACCATTAACTAGGCATCTTTCCATATCCTCACTGTCTTCATAGCTATAAGTTCTTTCTGTAATGGACACAATCATTGGATGTGGCCTAATGTCTTCCATTTCTAATATATGGGTGGTTTCATTGTACTGGTAGCATTCTTGCTTTTGGTGAGTTGAGGGTGACAAGTGATGTGGTCAGCTTCATAATGTACATTGCTTCTTCCCACATTAGCATTTGTTCCAATTACATGGTCTCTTGCTAGGGCTTTCCTAAGTGTTGCTGACCTACCTATTGCTGCAGAGAAAGTGATGTGAGACCCCTCAAAACTTACTAAGCTCCCTAGAAAATCTGTACACTTTTGTTCAGGTTGTTCCCTCTACAAAAATTCCTTCAGTGTAGCCATACTTTGCTGGTTTGTGGCTGCTAAATTATTTATCAGAAGCTTGGTCAGAATGTCAATTTGTCAAAGTTTCTCTACTGCACCTTTTCAAAGTTCCTGCTTGCTATTAAGCTTAGTCAATTTTGCCCTTTACCAAGGTGGATGCTAACTAACATCCTTTTACCATGCACATATAAGAATTCTTCCATCCTCTAAGATTTATTTATGTTTCACAATCAGAAATACAGGCATCCCTTATTCTTTGAGGATTAGCCAAAAAAGTCTGGGCCTTGGAGGCACGTGAAGAATCCATTCATATAAATCATTTTTCCTTAGGTTGTCTTCAAATAGCCAAGAATTTATTATCAGCCAGTCAATGAGACAGTTAGGGACATTTCAGTTTATTATCACACACATAATTACATAAGGTTTTCACTATCATTCAAAATGCTTTAAAAAGTTTGTCTTTTTCAAAAAAGCTATTAAAATTATAAAAAAAAGTCCTTCTTTACTGAAAAGGGATTGAGCAGGTAAGTTAAGTGCCAGATGAAGAATAACTCGCACAAGCTGGCACCTGACATATCAGAGGAAAATGTCTGTTCAACTGCCAGCAGAGATAAACTTAGTTGATTTGTAATTCTCCTAAACTCAAAGGAGCGATGAAAATGAATTCTATCATTGCATGACTGTCATTCATATTTCGAGATTGACACCATTCAAATTTGATTCAGAGTAACTTAACTGTTTATGTAGGATTCATTTTATGACAGATAATAATTAACTAATTTTGTTTTTTACAGGCACACTTCTGTTTACTTGCAGGATCTTTTATGCTAAATTTTAAAAAAGGAAAATAATATTTACAGTCTCCTATAATGTTAATAATACAAAGAGAAAAATGGTCTGTATTATTGTGCATTCAACTAAAGGAATGTCATCAGCAAATCTCCCATCTATATTTAATGTTCAAAAATTCTGTTTTTAGGATAATGCAAGGTTTGGCTTTTTCTAATAACACATTAAAAGGATACAATTCCCACTTTTATCTTCATAGAGAAGTTGGCTCATCAGCAAATTCATAAGTCCAATAAGCACATTTGAATTTAAAGATGCATCTCACTCAGATGAGACCTGCACTATTCCCTCAATCTCCCACTCTCTCAAATGAGAAACACACTAATGGGATTGAATATACGCTATGACTGGATTGATCTGTATCTCTGTAAGTTTTAAAGACGCTTTTTTTGAAATAACAGAATGCTTCAATGTATTAATATGTTATTACCCAGAAGTTAAACTTGTTCAGAATAAAAAGTAAATGAAGCAGAGAATGTCAGAACCCCTGCATGAAATAAACCTATCAAATAATTATATTTCTTCATAAATTTCTTTTGCATACTATAGCAAAAATGAAAATGTATTATTTACAAGGATTACATTTCACAAACACACTAATGAAGAAATACCATGATTATAAATATGATAAATGAGGTCTAATAGATTAGTGTAACTTAGCCATGCTGTAAATGTAATGTGGGCATGTGCACAACATTGTGCCTTTGTAGGGTAAAGTTAACTTTGTACTCGAAAATGAAACTAATTTTATTTCAAGACCAACTACTCAAGAAACAGCAGGATGTAAAAGATACGTGGGCTCTTAAATAATAAATAAAAAAAAGTTAAGGCAGTTTTAGTAATCTTAACTCAAATTTGAATAATGATATCACTGTAATGCAAGTCTTCGTGGATGTTGGACTTTTTAGAGGATGGCTTGGAGGAGCCAGTCTTCTATGAGGGTTAAATCTCCAGGAAATGCTAGCTGATCCAGCACATCAACCTCAAAGTTGCTGAACTGGATGAGGAGTTGGAGAATTGGCAGACCTGGCCCAAGTGTCCTTTAGGAAGATACTGTGCACCCCTAAGGCGTCATGGAAGGAGGACTCCAGACCAAACAGGTAGAGATAAGCGAATCACAGTCACAAGGTAAAGGGTGCACACTCTACGGGGCATCAACCCCAGAACTGGAAGCGTGTAAGCAGATCCTGAGGTGGAAGGCAGACGTAAGGAGCCCCAACAGGACACCTTAAAAACAGTCCCCAGAAAGAGAGAGTAGTGATAGTTGGTGACTCAATCATTAGGGGGATTGAAGCACAGGTTTGTTACAGAGACAGAAAGTCTTGCACAATGTGTTGCCTTCTGGGTGCACAGGTGGGAGATGTCCCTGGAAGGGGTGATAGGATCTTGGCCAGAGTGATGGTGGATCAGATTTAATGAGGTGTTTGGCTGAAGAGCAGAACTGACAAATTAGTCATCTCTGAAATTCAAATCTTGGTGTAGGATATAAAAGTATATGTTTATGGGGCACTGGGACTCTCTTTGGAACAGATTGGACCTGTTCTGCTGTGACTGGTTACATTTGAACAGGAAGGGCACCAATGTGTTGGGAAGGCATATAAGTAGATTAGTCAAGCATAGCTTAAACTAGAAAATCGGGGGCAGGGAGTTTAGGACAGGCCAGATTTAGAACTGCACATTGAGAAACAATCAATAGTGTAAAAATAAAAATATATAGTAATGTATATTCAAATGCAAAGTTTAAATGTAAAGGTAAAATGACTAAAACGGTAAAAATAGCTTGCCTTAATGGCAGAAGTACTGTATCAAAAATAAACAAGTGAGTTGCCGTTGTTGGAGTTATTTTAGGAGTGTATTATAGACCACCCAATGGAGACAGCAATTTCAACATACATCTTTTTAGTAACATTAATAAAGCAAGTTTACAGGAGTATATTATAGTCATGGTGGACTTTAACTACCTGTCAATATCAACTGGATATGTAAATAGTGGAACACAAGAACAGAAGTTTTTGAAATAATCAGTGACTGTTTTTGAACACAGTATGTTAAAGAACCAATGCGGGTGAAGACCATCTAGATTTAGTATTTTGTAATAATCAGGATAGAATTAAGGGTGCTGTGGTGACTGAACTTCTAGGGTTAAGTGACCATAATATAATGCATGTCTCAGTGTTTTGGAAGAGTGTGGATACAATGATTGTTAAGTTTCACTTTGGTAGGGCAAATTTTGAGCAGATGCAGCAAAGTCTAAGGAGGACAGACTTTGATAAGCTTTTAAATGTGGCGTTGAGGAGCAGTGGAACAGGTTTAAAAATGTTTTACATGTAATACAGGACAGGTGCATACCTAAATTTGGAATTAGTGGGACATTTTAAGAAACTCCACAGTGGCTTAATAAAGAGTTAAAAAAAGTAGCTGCAAAGGAAAAAAAAAACAGCTGGATAAATTTTATAAGATTAATGACTCTAATTTGAATTGTAGGGCATATGAGAACACGAGGGCAATAATTATATTAGGGAGGGTAAAAGACAGAGGTGAATTTAGCAGAGAAGGCGAAAGAAGACCCAAAGAGATTATTTCAGTATTTTAGAAGTAAAAGAACAGTCAAGGAGGAGGTGAAGTTTTCAAAAGTGAGGAAGTAGATAATTTCCTAGTGGTAAAAGGGAATACTAAGGAGGCACTGAGTGATTTAGAAATGTTAGAGAGGGAAGTACTGCTTGGATTAAATAGGCTGAAATCAAATAAATAGCCAGGACCAGATAATATTTACCCTCTAGTTCCTAAGGAGATTAGCGAGTACATATGTAAAACCTAAATTTATATTTTTAGATCACTGCATTGGGGAAATTCTGAAGGACTGGAAAATAGAAAATATTATTCCATTATTTAAAAAGGGTTACCGGGCGGATCCAAGCAACTATAGGCCAATAAGCTTAACATGCATCACAGGTAAATTAAGGGAAGGAATTATTAAGGATAATATTCAGCAACACATGGCAAGAACAGGAGTTTTATTAAACAGTCAGCATGGGTTCAGGAGAGGGAGGTCATGTTTTTCTAACATGCTGGAATTTTATGAGAAAGCAACAAAAGTGTATGATCATAGTGAAGCATAAGATTTTACTTATCTGGACTTACAGAAAGCATTTGATGAGGTTTCACATGAGAGGTTGGGCATCAAACTAAAAGAAGTGGGAGTCTAGGGTGCTGTTTGTAGATGAATGCAAAATTGGCACAAACACAGGAAGCAGAGGGTTATGGTGCAAGGGACCTGATTAGAATTTCCTGATGCTAAAAGTGGTGTTCCAATGGGGTCAGTGCTAAAGCCGCTGTTATTTTTAATATATGTAAATTATTTGGACAGGAATATAACTAACAAGCTGGTTAAGTTTGACGATGATACCAAAATAAGTGGATTCGCAGATAATCTATAATCTATTGAATCATAACAGAGGGACTTGGATAGCATACAGGCTCGGGCAGATTTGTGACATATGAAACATAATGTCAGTACATGTAAAGTATAATGTATGAATTAAAATGTTAGGTGTGAATACACATGGGGAGTCTGAAAATTGAAAGTGCGCCTTCTAAAAAGGATTTAGGAGTTGTAGTGGACTCTACGCTATCAGCTACCAGACAGTGTTCAGAAGCCTTTAACGAGGCTAATAGAATGTTATGCTATTTAGCACGATGTGTAGAGTACAAGTCCAAGGAGGTTCTGCTCAAGCTTTATAATGCAATTGTGAGGCAGTACTCCTGGATACAAAAAGGACATAGCAGTGCTAAAAAAAGTCTTGAGAAGAGAGACTAGGCTGATTCCAAAGGACTTTGGGGACTTTTAAAACTAGACTTAACGTTTTTTTAGAAGAGTTAAGTGGATAGGACTGACAAGCTTATTAGGCTGAATGGCCTGTCTTCATTTAGATCGTTCGAATGTTCTAATGTTTACTTGTTATTTCAAGTTCTAATTTATCTTGTCACAGATAAATAGCATTATGTTACCAAGTCTTTATGGATAATGTCTGATATTGTGCGGAGTTGTTGCTCCGGGTTCAAGTGGAGGATTGTTGGTGTATTGGATATGTATATCATTCTCTTTGCTGCATGATCATTGTTAGTGATGTGCTGCTGCTTCCTCAGCTTGCCTTCTGCAGTTTTTTTCCATTTCATAGGAAAAGGTATTAGTCATTGTGGCCCAAGAGTTTAAATGCTGAAGTTTCCTTCTTGAACTAATGGCTTCACAGCCTTGTCAGACTGTTAGCACACAGCTTTAGCTTGATAGACTGCGTCTCTACTTCAGGTTCACAAACAGAAGAGTTTGTTAGATTCGGCTCTGCACGGATGACTGGCTCATAACTTCTTAGGTTTCAGAGACCAGGTTTCAAAAGGTCATTTTGCATATTTTCCCTTCAAAGAATCTCAGAGAGGGTGCCCTAAGAGAATCCTCGGGGAGTTCAATAAGTGTTGTGTTAGAAATATAACATCTTATTAAAGAAAGAAACATCCTCTAACAGGACAATTCAGTAATCAGGCAGGAGAAAAGATGTTCATTGTATCTTTTAATTACTCCTCAGCAAAATGCCGTAGAGGGAGCATTCTTCAAAAGTAGTCAATTACAGCATGGTCAGAATAATCTGAAACAAAGAAGAGAGGCTCATTTTATAAACTGTTGAATTTACATACAGTGTCAATCAATGGATACATTTTATATAAAATAAAAGTCTATTATATTATTCTGGTTTTTCTTATACCTTTTGAGATGAGCTACCACCCCTGAAATTTCTGTGCATATAACAGCTGCCCATTCTCATTTATAGGACATCTGTTGATTTCTTAATCATCCCTTATTCATCCTTCAGTACATTTTGTATATTACATCAACCTTTCTTCTGGTATATCATTTACTTGACCATCTCAGTATTTTTCCTAAACCAATTGTTATATTTCAGTTTAATTGTTCACTTGACCTTTATCTGGTTTCCTGGTGTGCCTGAACAGGCTCCTGACATTTATTAACCCTTTATGCTATTTGTCTAAGGTGAATGCTATGTTGCCCAAAAATTATTCTTCCATAGCGTCCAGCAAATATCTCAGCTTCTTCCTTTCACCTCCTTTTAGAGATGGGGTGCATGTGATTTTAAAGGAAGGTTGCACCTTCTCCTGATTGGGTTAAAGTCACTTCCAGTTATACAATTAGTATATTTTAATAGGCAAGTTCTTCTGTCCATATTAGTTGTCATCCCTTGAATTATAGATCTTCATCCTTGCCTGAGTCCATTTCACGCCATTTTGCTCAAGAGGTCTTTAGATGAGCTTCTGGAGAGATGTCAGTGCAACTCTGATTTATATTTTTGTTATCTAAATGAAGTCCAAGCAGATCCTGGTACAAGCTGGAGTTCTGTCACTTAGTTTGGAAAGCAAGTGGGGGAAGGAACAGCTTGATGCCTGCATCCCTGTTAAATCTGCTTTCTTAAAAGGCTTGGTGTGCCACTAAAGCCCACTTTGTCCTACACAAGAGAGCTTTTTCAAGATCAAATGCATGATTTTTAATGATGTTTATGGTATAGTCTGTGTTGATTACATTCCTCAAAAGACCCATGAAAATGGTCAGTATTGCAATTGTTTGATTTGGTGTTTGTATCTTTTTTCTACATCACTACAATACCCTTCTCACACTGTTCAGGTTGCAAAAACCACTCTGTAAAACTGTGAATCTGAATACATTCTACTCACCCATTCTACTCTGCAGTTCTGAAGCTATGTAACTACAACAGCTGTGCAATTTCAAGGGCTACTGTAGTCCAGTAGGGTGTACATTCCTGAAGAAAAAGATGTCAAGTCAGGTAGGGAAGAGTGGTTGTACCAGCATGACGAAACAGTTCAGCTGAGGAGCATGAAGTGTGTTTTATGTGGATTGTTTTAAAACAAACAAAATTTGTTTGGTTTTATTGGTATTTCTCTTAAAGGTCAGGCTCAAAACCTTTTGATCACTCCTTAAATACTCAAATAAAAAACAGGATACAGAGTAAAAATGTTTAAAAATCTGGAAAGTTCATAAAAATATTAGAATAAATATACATACAGTGGTGTGAAAAACTATTTGCCCCCTTCCTGATTTCTTATTCTTTTGCATGTTTGTCACACAAAATGTTTCTGATCATCAAACACATTTAACCATTAGTCAAATATAACACAAGTAAACACAAAATGCAGTTTTTAAATGATGGTTTTTATTATTTAGGGAGAAAAAAAAATCCAAACCTACACTTTTCTGTGTGAAAAAGTAATTGCCCCCTGAACCTAATAACTGGTTGGGCCACCCTTAGCAGCAATAACTGCAATCAAGCGTTTGCGATAACTTGCAATGAGTCTTTTACAGCGCTCTGGAGGAATTTTGGCCCACTCATCTTTGCAGAATTGTTGTAATTCATCTTTATTTGAGGGTTTTCTAGCATGAACCGCCTTTTGAAGGTCATGCCGTAGCATCTCAATTGGATTCAGGTCAGGACTTTGACTAGGCCACTCCAAAGTCTTCATTTTGTTTTTCTTCAGCCATTCAGAGGTGGATTTTCTGGTGTGTTTTGGTTCATTGTCCTGTTGCAGCACCCACGATCGCTTCAGCTTGAGTTGACGAACAGATGGCCGGACATTCTCCTTCAGGATTTTTTGGTAGACAGTAGAATTCATGGTTCCATCTATCACAGCAAGCCTTCCAGGTCCTGAAGCAGCAAAACAACCCCAGACCATCACACTACCACCACCATATTTTACTGTTGGTATGATGTTCTTTTTCTGAAATGCTGTGTTCCTTTTACGCCAGATGTAACGGGACATTTGCCTTCCAAAAAGTTCAACTTTTGTCTCATCAGTCCACAAGGTATTTTCCCAAAAGTCTTGGCAATCATTGAGATGTTTCTTAGCAAAATTGAGACGAGCCCTAATATTCTTTTTGCTTAACAGTGGTTTGCATCTTGGAAATCTGCCATGCAGGCTGTTTTTGCCCAGTCTCTTTCTTATGGTGGAGTTGTGAACACTGACCTTAATTGAGGCAAGTGAGGCCTGCAGTTCTTTAGATGTTGTCCTGGGTCTTTTGTGACCTCTCGGATGAGTCGTCTCTGCGCTCTTGGGGTAATTTTGGTCGGCCGGCCACTCCTGGGAAGGTTCACCACTGTTCCATGTTTTTGCCATTTGTGGATAATGGCTCTCACTGTGGTTCGCTGGAGTCCCAAAGCTTTAGAAATGGCTTTATAACCTTTACCAGACTGATAGATCTCAATTACTTCTGTTCTCATTTGTTCCTGAATTTCTTTGGATCTTGGCATGATGTCTAGCTTTTGAGGTGCTTTTGGTCTACTTCTCTGTGTCAGGCAGCTCCTATTTAAGTGATTTCTTGATTGAAACAGGTGTGGCAGTAATCAGGCCTGGGGGTGGCTACGGAAATTGAACTCAGGTGTGATACACCACAGTTAGGTTATTTTTTAACAAGGGGGCAATTACTTTTTCACACAGGGCCATGTAGGTTTGGATTTTTTTTTCTCCCTAAATAATAAAAACCATCATTTAAAAACTGCATTTTGTGTTTATTTGTGTTATATTTGACTAATGGTTACATGTGTTTGATGATCAGAAACATTTTGTGTGACAAACATGCAAAAGAATAAGAAATCAGGAAGGGGGCAAATAGTTTTTCACACCACTGTATTATACATCTATGTTTAAAAAAAGGGAATGAACACCAATTCAAATTGTTTTAAATCATAATACTGACATGTCACTGCTTTGAGATCTAATTTCTTCTAGAAATAATATTTTTAATTTTGTATTTGTTTTTTTTTTTATTTCCTAGGAAGTTTGGATGTAACGTCAGGTGCATTATAATATTCATAACTTGGGAAAAATGTTTGTCCATGATTGCCGATTACATTAGATTATCAGAAAAGGCAACACACACCCTTTACTGCACATATACTTTAATTTTCACATACAAGACAGAAGATCAATGTGGTATTGTGCCTTACTGGCATTACCAGCAATTAAATAAAATTAGTTAAGTGTCCTCTGCAGTGTTAAGAGAGAGGCATTTGTTTGGGAAAAAAAGGACAAAAAAGTATAAAGAAAGTAAACTTGCCTTTTTCTTTTTTTTATATAATGCAGAGAGACGTCTTTGCTGACCATATTAGCGCCTTCTGGGGAGCGTCGCGGAGGGTCTCGTGTAGACTGGAGAGACGGCCTTGCCATTGACCGGCCGGGATGGCATTGTCGGTCTTCCACTCCTGCGACCTCATAACTCTATAAGAGCAAAAGAAAGTGTGAAGTGCCTTAATATTAGTTTGCCGCAGTTTAGAAGAGGGATCCCATGTTTGCAGTTGTCTGGGCAGTTGCTCAGGGAAGGAGGAAAAAAATTAAAAGTGCTTACTTTCACTTATGGCAGAAGGGCAGTCTGCGTCTCAAAGGCCGGCTCAGCTACACGTGCGTGCGCTGGCTACTCGAACTTTCATAATAATTGTGTGGGAAATGATACGCCACTTTTTGCAGACGCACGTCATCGCATGCCCACGTAGGGATGATGTAGAGCAGTTTAATTGGTCGGCGCAGGGGCGCCGAATACAAAAGGGAATTACAGCCTCTAGAGGGGGTCTTCTGGCTAGGTCTTGCCAACAGAAAGATACTTGGTAGAACTCTGCTTTGACTTTACCAACCACTACGGCTTATATATATATTGATAAATATCTCTGAATTCATTTTAGTGGAGGTATTTATTAGGTTGCGGTTATTGGTGCATTGTTTATTTTTGTATATACTCTTTTTCTGTATTTTGAATATTTTTGTTTTTGGTGAATCCAGTACTATACACTGTTTGAAGGAGCAGCTTCCTGACTTGGAAAAAGACAGCTTCATATTGGTTTGTGTATATATGTGTTTCACTTGTTTGTGTGCATTATTAACCTTAGATCTTCAAATGAGTGTCTCCTTATAATTCCAAAAGCTAAACTTAAAAGAAGTGGTGAGGGGGCCTTCTGCTGTTATGCACCTAAAATCTGGAATAGCCTGCCAATAGGAATTTGCCAGGCTAATACAGTAGAGCACTTTAAAATACTGCTGAAAACACATTACTTTAACATGGCCTTTTTATAACTTCACTTTAACGTAATACTGATACTCTGTATGTTCAATTCTTCATAATAACTATTCACAGTGGCTCCAAAATCCATACTGACCCCTACTCTCTCTTCTGCTTCTTTTTCCGGTTTCTTTGTCAAAGCATCATGATGCACCAACATTGATGGACGGAAAGCCAGAAGTCTACGTGACCATCATCATCAAGTCCTTCCATGAGTACCCTAAATACAAAGAGGACTGTTTGATTTATGTTAGGTAGATTGCCCAGAGGGGACTGGGTGGTCTCTTGGTTTGGAACCCCTACAGATTTTTTTTTTTTTTCTCCAGCTTTTGGAGTTTTTTTTTGTTTTTTCTGTCCACTCTGGCCATCGGACCTTACTTATTCTATGTTAATTAATGTTGACTTATGTTTATTTTTTTTATTGTGTCTTTTATTTTTCTATTCATTTTGTAAAGCACTTTGAGCTACATATTTTTGTATGAAAATGTGCTATATAAATAAATGTTGATTGATTGATTGATTGATTGATTATTCTTTTTCATTTGGGACTTTCAGTCAGTGCTATAAATACTGTATGTAGTATTACATTATTTTTGGGCTACATTTAATTACTGTTTTTGTGTGTCCTTTGCGGTATTGGGCTGTGTATTAATATATAAATTCCGCAGGACATTATTTTTGTTTTTCTTTAAGTGCACCTGTAAATAAAACCTCACTTTATTTTTCAAAAAACCCAACCCTTCTTGTGCCCATGTCTCCCTGTCTTACACCATCATCCTGGTCACTCTCGGTCCCACATACTAGACACCTAGAGTGTAGGCTGGCGATCCCAATTCAAACTACACGGGGTGTCACAAACAAATTAAAGAATTCCCATCTATTTACATAGAATACTGCATGCAGTTTCTTTCTATATTTTCTATTCACTATTTTCTCTTCATAAAGTGCTCTCCAGTTTATAAGTAAGCAGTCATTAAAGAAATGAAAGTGCAAGACTAGTTAACATAACTTTAACTACACAAGAACTTAGCATTAAAACCATTAACAGTTAGAAAAGTATTCACTAAAGAGGAAAATTTTCAAACACTTGAAAGAGACTTCCTAAGTTTCTAAGCTGGCTTTCATATTCCTTAATTGAATCATCGATGAACTATATTTGCGGTGGGCTGGCGCCCTGCCCAGGGTTTATTTCCTGCCTTGTGCCCTGTGTTGGCTGGGATTGGCTCCAACAGACCCCCGTGACCCTTTAGTTAGGATATAGTGGGTTGGATAATGGATGGATGGATGGATGACCTATATATTCAAGACTAACAATGAATACTGGATGAATGTACTACTATTGAGGATCTCGGGATGTTTTATGCAGTTTCAGTCTAGTTTGCAGTTTCGGGCAATTTTTGGGAGGACGATTGTGTGGGCATTCTCTTTTATGTTTATTTTTTTATGTTTATTATGAAGATGTATGTTATACTGTGTTTTATCATTCTGCACCTAAAGTTTCAGGTGCCATATTATTATAGTAAGCAAAATATTCTTGCTGATGCTTTGTATTCTTCTTCCTTTGGTATTTACTTTTGGGGCCAAAGACTGTTCTATCTGGGCAAAAGGACTGGGACAATGGGCTGAGAATGGTAACATACCTTAGCCAGCTGACTGTTTTGCCTGTTGTAGTAGCTATCATCTTTCCATTGGCTGTCTATCTGTGTGCTATCTCCTTAATGGTAACTACAGTGTAACATATTTAATTTATTTTCTCCTGGAAGCCATACTTTTTGCTGTATAGTAACTATCTGGTGCAGTCAAGCCTGCTTCCCCTTACCCATAACACACTTCATTTGCTATTGTTAAACTTTTTGTCATTATGCTTTTTGTTTTTATCCCTGGGTAACATTGACAGTGAGTTTCTGCTCCCCAAACCTTGCAGTTCTTACATTATGCAACTGTATGAAATTAAAGGTAATAAATATCAGGTATTACATTATTTATCAGACAAAGCAAATAATAATTAGACAATATAAGTAGCTAAACAAAAGATGTGACATTAACTCAGTAGTGCAAACTGATGGTTCAGGTGCTTACATGCAAATGGCTGTAACAGATTTTACAGTTTAATGGCCTGCAGATAAAGATATTAGCTAGTCTGCTGATATAGGACTGAATTTAACCGTATTGTTTGCTCGATGTTTGAGAGTGAAACTGTTTATTACTGGGAGTGTGTCACTTTCTTCAGGCATCTGTTTTCAAAAACATCTAGTATGGAAGGGATGGAAGTCCACTGATGACTCGGGCCATGTTAACCACCCATTACAGTTTTTTGCAGGTCCACCACAGTGCAGTTCTTTACCAGATTGTGATGTATATTTTCTCTATTGTGAATCTGTTGAATCCTGTCTGTTGGGGATGCAGTGAGACAGATTGACTTTGGCCAGCCTTTTCAGAAAATTAAAGGCACAATATAGCTTACATACAGTATGTGTATTTGCGAAACCGTGCTACATCCAAAGTAAGGTGGATCTCTAAGAACTTAATACTAATCATTCTTGTGTCAGGCACCATTATCTGCTGTAAACAGGAAAGACAGTAATGAAGAGAGCAGTCAGCCCTGGAGTACTTCACTGTTCAAAATAACACTGTTAGATGTTGTCCTGACTCAGCAGGAAAACAGAAGAACTGATTTTGCAAGTAAACTGGGGGAAGTGGGCAAAAGGCAAAACAAAAGAAAATAAAAATATACCGTAGTGACCATAACCCAGATGAAAGGCAAAATCAAGGTCAATTAACAGGCAAAAAGTCAAAACCAGGCAATACAAGAAGAGAAAACACACAATAGATCAAAATTAAATTAATGATTTTATCCACATATTAGATGAGGTTCTTAGAGAAAGGCTGACTTTTTACACAGGTTGTTGATTAATTCAAGGTCACAACCGCAGAGACCCCACCCCTAGAAACAAGGGACATGACCCTGACAATAGTACACAATATGGCTTCTCTTAAAGAAAAAGGCTACGTAGCATCAGTTTTCAGCCTAAATCATGACAGATGCAAATTATTCATGTCTGAAAGTCTGATATCTGCACAGTTAGAAAGGATTCAGTTGTACAGAGTGGTGTTCAGTCCAAGAGTGTTGTGTTTTCGTCAGGGTTTTTTCCCTAGCTTTGAATTATTATGTTTCAGGTAATTTCTGTTATGTTTGTCCATGATTCGGTAATTATGTAATGTTACTTTAAGTACTGCCCTTCCACGTACTTTGTGGGTGGAGCCCACCCTGACATCACTGCTGTTGGTCTCCTCCTCTGGCAAGTACGAAGGCGTAGTTGGTGAGTACTGTTTTATTTGTGAATTTACTGTTTTTTCTGACATTTTCTGGTCTGTCTTTGGATTTTTGATATCAGATTGGATGTTGGGACTTGTTTGCTTTGGATTGCCTTCAGGCAACTGCCTTTTTGAACATGTTTCTTATATTTTCTATTTTATAAATAAATATTCTTAATTTTTAAAGGTTCTTTGTTTGACTTGTTTCTAAAAGACAGAGATTACTTGTACTCTTTCTTGTAAGACATTTTAATATACAGTATTTTTTGGACATTTCTTGTATTTTGTACTTGTAAGACCAGGTCCTCTTTTTTTGTGCCTGTGTAAGGCCAAAGCCAGCATGTATCATTTGTGAACAGGTTAATTTCAGGTGAGCCTGTTCTGGACAGGTTAGCAAAGGCTGGCCTGCATCATGGGCATTTTGAAGGCCCCACAAACTGTTTTGCTATGTTTCTGACTGCGTGTTAGAACAAAGAGGCATGCCCTGTAAATTGTGTTTGAACAGTTATAATTTCTAAGTGATCCCAAACTTATGTAACTGTCTATTCTGTTGGGTTAACATGTCAAACGTCAGCCACAGAAGGATTAATAACATTTTGCAGCTTATCTTTCAGAACATTGAAGCAGCACTACATGGGGATTATTCAGCCACAGTGTACACCTCACAAATTTTTGCATTGCAGAAGATGTGACATTATGCAGCTTTAAAAAAAATCTCAGTATTTTATTTTATTTATGATGTGATGAGAGCTGAAAGAAGGAAGAGGATACTGTACTGGTAATAGGTCAAGAGCTGCTTACAGTATGTTGTATCATAATCATGTTTAAGCGCGTGTGCTTCCACTTAATTTACCTGCCTTTGATAAACTGATATCCTGTCCATTATTGTTTGGTATCCTGCCCATTTCTGTTGCACTTAAGTAAATAGCTACATGTTTTTGTGATTTTCAAAAAAGGTAATTTTTGATTTTATGGCGTCCTGCTGGATGAAATGCAAGGGGCTTAATTAGTTAAGTTAAATAATCAGTTATTTTGTATGACTAAAATCTAACACTTGTGGCTTTGCCTGAGAGGATCTGAGTCGAGTCTCCTTTAAAGTGGTTTCTTGTATTTTTTTTTCCCATTTTAATATCTATTGTCTTTTCAAAAAAGCAGGTTTATATTTAATATAGCTGTGCTTTTCCCAACAAAAAAAAATATTTGTGAATAATGCACAGGTTCTCCTTGGCAGTGCATTTCAGCCAACTGCTGACAGCAAAACAAATTATCAGCACTATAATTAACTTAATATGCCACTGTCCTAGAAAGTATCTCTTTTTACAGATGATATGGTGCTTCATGTTATATATCCATATTCTTCATTACCAAGCATAATAGGTATTTTTGAACAATTCCATAGAGTTTTTAGTTTAACGTTAACCTGAATAAGAGCATATTACATCAGTTTGAATTTAAAAAGTTTAAATATCTAGAAATCGCATACCTATTTAAACTTATTTTTTTCAAGTATTGGAAAGTATTGTTAGATAATACGGTGGCACAGTGGGTAGCGCTGCTGCCTCACAGTTAGGAGACCTGGGTTCGCTTCCCGGGTTCTCCCTGCGTGGAGTTTGCATGTTCTCCCCATGTTTGCGTGGGATTCTAAATTGTCCTTGGTTTGTGTGCCCCGTGGTGGGCTGGCGCCCTGCCTGGGGTTTGTTTCCTGCCTTGTGCCCTGTATTGGCTGGGATTGGATCCAGCAGATCTATGTGACCCTGTAGTTAGGATATAGTGGGTTGGATAATGGATGGATGGATGTTAGATAATAATAGATATATCCATCCATCCATTTTCCAACCCACTGAATCCGAACACAGGGGTCTGCTGGAGCCAATCTCAGCCAACAAGGCAGGAATCCAATCCCGGGCAGGGTGCCAACCCACCACAGGACACACACTAGGGCCAATGTAGAATCACCAATCCACCTAACCTGCATGTCTTTGAACTGTGGGAGGAAACCGGAGCACCCAGAGGAAACCCACGCAGACACGGGGAGAACATGCAAACTCCACGCAGGAAAGACTCGGGAAGCAAGCCCGGGTCTCCTAACTGTGAGGCAGCAGCACTACCACTGCGCCACCCGATAATAGATATACTCTATATTAATTAATACTTTATTGTTAATTCTGAATGTAATGAGGCTACAGAGTAAAAAACTAATATTTTTCCACCTTTCTTTTTTTCAACAGAGGCTATTTGCCATTAGGGCGTATTGATGCAAAAGTTGTCTCTAGGTTCTCACTGGAAAACTACTAATGCCTTTTCTCGAAGAAGGGTCCTGAGTTGCCTTGAAAGCTTGCATATTGTAATCTTTTTAGTTAGCCAATAAAAGGTGTCATTTTGCTTGACTTCTCATTACTCTCTTTCCAGAAATTTTTCTTTTTAATATGACTCTTTGGAAACTCTTGGCAGTGAGGGTTAACAAAGTTCATTGTCCCTGCATTGACAAATGATCAGAAATAAGACAGCTGGCCTATGCATAGATGCCCTTTGGTCTTCACTGCAGTTCTACTCCTAATCATATTATCTCTTTGCCAAGGGTGGTGCTGCTCCTCACTTGTCGGGGTTCACACAAACTGTTTTTATCTTGATTTAGAGCTCTGAACCCTATAAGATTGGTTAGATGTTTAGACACATTATGGGGGAAAGTGGATTTATTTAGACTAAATACATGCTGAAAACAATATTTCTTTAAGATGTTGTCTATTTTGTGTCCTTTAATAAAGATTTGACCAAAATAAATAGTGCTTAACTATCAGTTTGACTACAATGTCATGAATATGAGTATTTTAAACTTAACTAGAATAATCACTTAGCCTGTTCTTTGCCCTATTTGTAAGAATTGATTTAAATAACTAAAATAAAGAAGTCACTCAACTTCACAGACACATTACTCACTCATACTCTTCATCTATAGATATAGGGAAAGGACATTCTGTGATGCATATATAAATATAGTCAAAAGGTCAGTCAGTCAGTCAAAAGGTTGTTTTTATAAAATTCCAATGAACATACAACCTAAACTGGTGTTTGTTTGTGTTTCAACAATTTGAAATTAAATAAGTCATAAATATAATAGCTGAATGCATATAACATACATACCAACAAATGTCTGTGTTGCCCCATATCCACCAAGTACTTTGCAATGGTTCGACCGTGGGGCTTTGGGTAGTCATACCAAAGATGAACATGTTTGAGTGAGAAGCACACAGACAAGATGATTCAAAAATAATCAGCTCTTAATTAAAGCAAGTTGACAACACCAAAAGTTCAAGAAAAAAATCACGCTAATAAGTACATCTGTTCACAGTTCAAATATATGAATAAATATAAAATAAAAAGAAAAACATTCCAAAAACTCAGTGACTGTACTCCCATTCCCTTTTCTCTTGTCCTAGCTGCTCAAAGGGAGCACCAAGGACTTTCTGAAGTCCAAAACAAAAACACCAGAATATCCCAGCCCTCTTCCCTTCATCTTTTTTCAGGCTTCTCCAGGTACCGTAGGCCTTCTTCCAAAAGGAAAAAAGAAACATTCATCAAAAGAAAGAAAAGACCTGGCTCACCATATTTTACCCCCTTCTCATCGTTGTAGGGGATAATAAAGAGTATGTACACCACCTCCTCTCCTTGTTCAGGCTTCACAGGAGTAATGAAGTCCACTAACAGACTCTGCAACAACACCAAGATGACCTTTGACATGTACTTTAATCTCTAACCTTCTTAGATTGGCATACTGAGCTTGGAGGCCTCCTTAAGTCCTGACTTGTGCTGTAGCGCTGAACCACTTGCATCTGCTGCATGGCTGCTGACAAGCACACCCTCCCCACCGTTAATCGCTATCAGAGTTCTCTCAGTGGCATCACCTTAAAATGCACAATTTAAGTGCCCTATTTAAAGTAAACTATAGTTACACTCCCACATGTACATCACCTTAGCACAACTTACCACAATGCCACAGAGTAAACCATCAGTCACTAACATGTTGTAATGCTATGAACTTGCACCAAAAGCATATGATCAGAGAGATGCATATGATATTGCATGAGCCAAACTTAAAAAAAACTTAAGATTGTTACTTTTACTTGCCTAATGGAAGGTTTTGTTTATCCGTTTTAAGCAAAAATGTTAATGGAACATTCTTAGTAATCTGTATTGCTTGCTTAAAAATGTAAAGTTATAGAGGCATCCAGTTTTCTAACCATATTGTTTGCAGGGCCAGCACTAACATTTAGGTAGAATTTTTATAATCATTATGGACCCAGACTTACAAAACTCAGATACAAATTTAAGGTTGAACTTACCCCACCAGGATTATGTAGTATGTATCTCAGTACCCTCGAAACTCCAAGGCAACATACAAAAGCTCTTTAAGGGAATATACACATCACAAAAAATGTTTGTATGCTCCATTTACAGCTATGTCAAGGGCAGTCCTCATCGTCATATAAACAAAAAAATCCTAAATGAACAAAACAGTGAAGCATGTGTACAAGATTAATGCTGGCATCATGCTGACAATAGCCAAGGGGTGAAATTGGGCAGGGGTTGAGTAAGTTACACCTAAATTCCCTCAGTATCCTGCTCCTTGACTGCTTGCTCGGTAAAGTTGAGGTTAAAAGTATAGCATTTACATGCTTAGTAAACTTTTCTCTTAATGCTTTAATGAATTATAAGAAAAATGTAATGTGTGAGTCCCTGTCTTGCACCCCAAAACACAAGGCTGAGTCTCAGTACTTTAGCAAAAACAACTTTATTCAGCTTGAAATAGGAACAGCTTGGTTATTTATTGTAGCGGGATCTACCATTCTCCTATACACAGACACAGCAATCAGGCAGGACCTTGGCAAGGTTAATGGCCAAGTAATACTGTTCCCTGCAGTTATAATGTTCTTTGCATCACCCATCAACAGCAGGTGCTCATAGCGTGACCATGATCTTTTTGGATTTGTTTTCGCAGAGAACTGGCACAGCGGTGGAAGCCTGCTGTTGCCCTAGCAACCGACAGGTTATCTTCCATAAACATGGCGATCGCATTTTGGGACGTTCTTCGGCATATCATTCCATTGGGGGGAGCCCCAAAAGTGTTTAGAAACCTTACAACATGCTTAGTACACCTTTCCCTTCAACACTTTAATAAATCATAAGAAAAGTAGTGCATTACATTTACAGGTTCGCCTCTGATAATGTGAAACCTCATTTAATCAGGGCACTGATAATTCAGGTTCTACTATATCAACTTTCAAGGCACTATTACATGCATTCTTGTGAGAACTGATGTACAAAAATGGGGCAATTAAGTTATCTTCGGTACAAAATCTCAGTGCAATGCCAATAATTAACTCATTCGTATAGGAAAAAACGGGATAATGTAAGTCAATAGTTCTTGCATAAGCAGATTTACCAACAGACATATAGAGATCTGTTGTTCAATTTTTTATGCCAAGCCTACTAAATATAGAAAAGACATTGAAGAGACATCTATAGCATTCAAATGTAAGGAAGGTTAATTTGTTAAAAAATGTAAAAGTAGAAATTCAGTTCTTCACCTCTTTACCCTTCTTTCAGTTAACTTCTACCATGGAGAAAGAAGTGAAAATATAAAAGTGAGAGGAGGGTATGGATGTGGAAAGACAGAAACTAAGATTGGTATGAGGACAGAGAAGATGCAATGGCAGATCATTAGAAAATATACATAACTCTAAAAGAATCGTTAAGTAATTAGAAACTGGCATTCTTTGTGAATGGGTTAAGCTTGTGGTATTTTCTTTGATATGGGTCTTTATAATAATTTGACAGAACACAAATATCTGTAGATCAGTGTTGATGTGAACAAGAAAACTGAGAGATATGGTGAGAATGGTGTGTGTGAGTAGAATCGATTGATGTTACTTCGTAATATTTAACTAAATATTAGTTTTGCTTTTGTCAATGCCTGTAAATATTAGATAATTCAATAATATTCCTAATTTATTTTTTATTGCTTTTCACTATAAGTGGGATTTCCAGTCATTAGACTTGCATCAAGGTAACTTGAGCACTCTCCTTTTAAGAAACAGACTAATGCAATATATCAATGTATACAAGGATTATAGAAATATGGTAACTGCTTATATATCATCCTAAAAGATGGGACACATGAAAGATGAGGCAAATGTGTAACACAGAAGAGGCTGTCTATTCTTAGTTTTTTATAGGTTCTTCTTCTTCATCCTCCATCCTTCATCTATGCTTTTACAGC
This sequence comes from Polypterus bichir lapradei, assembly GCA_026402145.1. Classification (NCBI taxonomy): domain Eukaryota; kingdom Metazoa; phylum Chordata; class Cladistia; order Polypteriformes; family Polypteridae; genus Polypterus; species Polypterus bichir. Next base: position 32,766,926 of record JANRMT010062833.1, read on the forward strand.
ATCAGGGCCTTGCTAAACTACCTTTGGTATTCTTTCCCCATGTTTTGCCAAAATAGTTACTTTGTTCATTATGTTACTCCTTCTCATAACAGTTTTCTCTGTTTTATAACTACTATACAGTACATCTTCCTTGGTCTTCCTCTCTTCCTACCTTCTTTTTTTCTCATTACCGGCACTTTTCTCTGTGTTTTCTATCATCATCCATTCTTAACACATGACCAATTCATCTTAGATGTTTTTTCTTCTCACTGTACAGTGGGGTTATCTTTATGTTCCTAATTCTGACCATACTTGTTTTTACTACTATTATTCATCTACAGGTTTTCTAGATGTTTTTTGGGTTTTACAGTAGAAGATTTCTTATTGAGAAATTTACTTTTGAAAGATTGGCATAACATAGCAGCCTGCTAGGCCTTGCTTGAATTCAAGATGAAGGATGCAATGGGTGAAAGAGCGCTAAACTGTTTTATTGAGATTGAAGGCTTTTGTTTACAGTTTTGTCAAACACTAGAAAACACACTTATTACACCGTAAAATTCAAATTTAAGAAAGAAGTTCTTTAGCTTTTTACTAGCTACTTAGAGTTCCAGTTTATCTTTGCACAGACAAATAGTTTACAATACCATGCTTTTAAGGATGATGTCCAGTGTTGTTTGGTGCTGTGTGTTGTTGCTCTGGGTTTAAGGAATAAACTTGCAGTGAAGGACACTCTGTTTTTTCTTCCCTAGCTTGTTCTTAGGCTTTTTGCTGCTTCTGCAAAGGAGAGAAAAAATTTATTCTTTCTTCGCAGACTAGCATACAGCTTAGCTTGGAAAAGAAGATCTTAGAGCTATTTATGGGCATCCAGCTACAAGGCTCAATGGAGAGTAGCTTCCAGGCCCAATGAAAGTTTGTGAGGATTTTGCTCCCTTGAGAGTGGTGACTTCCTGCTCTCAAAGAATGGACCATCAACTTTCAGCTCCAAAGAGACAGAAGAGATGGATGTATCTAGTTAAAGGTAGCCTGCGGTGATTGAATTAAGGTCATTTCCAGTTACAGATCCAGTATCTGCTTATGGATGGGATATTTTGTGCATCAGAATTCTGCTGGCATTTACAAAAATTAAAAGCAAATGTCATTTTAGGCATTTTTTAATCTGCAGGAGTGTCGTCTCAACCCAGATGTATACCTTTGTTATCCCAGGAAGTACAAAGGGTCAACCAAAGTGTTAGTAGAGCTGCAGTTTAGTCATTACCTTAATATTCATTCTGGAATGCATTTCTGTAAGTTTGGATTTTTTAACTGACCTTTTGTGCCAGTTAGAGCCTAACAAAATTGGGCAGTGTCCATCTTGTTCTGCAGCAATGAGTTTAGAGAGGTCTTTCATTTCAAAATTGTGGAAGCTATTATAAAAAAATAATCAGATTGTTTCATATAAGGAAACAGCTGCATGTTTGTATCAAAAAATATTGGATACATGATGTTAAAAGGACTGTAATCGTTATAGTATTATTGGAACATTGTGTTGAGAAAACTATAACAGCATTAAGTTAGTAATATATTGAAAGAACATTCATTATTTAGAAAGTCCCAGAGATTAGTTTAAATGTTTTAAGCAATAATTTGCCTTTGTCAAAAAATTGCTTTTAGGTTTAATCAGTCATTAATGATTTTAGTAGACACATTAAGACCATGGATTTGTATTTTTTACTTTTCACAGTTGAATAATAGCATTTGATCTTTTGTTTTTCTACTTATGGTATTCTGTCACTTTGGATGACTAATTGAATTAAGGAAGAGGACTAACTGTAAGAAGAAGTATAAGAAGAAAATGTGGGTCTGTATTTTATTTCTCCTATACATTTTAATCCTGTTGTTCATTGGCTTCTTAAAATTCATATTTTTTCCTGACTCTTCTTTTTGTGTTTGTGCCAAGCATATTCCCAAAATGCTTTTTTCCATCAAAAATGATTAATATCATTATAAAAATGATAAATTGATGTAGCCTAATTTCTTTTATACACAGGGATGTCAAAACTGCATATTTTAGGTATTGTACACCATAACCATCTTTCAAAACACACAGATTGTTCTTTTCATTGACTGTGCAACCTTGAGTGACTCACTTAACCTACCCATACTTCAGTTGAAGAAAACTGTAAAAAAAAGTTCTTCTAAACACTTGTGAGAGGTAAGTTGTTTTGATTGGTAACAAATTTAATATGAAAATGTAAACTTTGTATATTGGGTTTAAATAACACGTTTTTTCTGTCACATCATTTTGATAGTAGTGTCATGTACTTTACTCTTTTAATCATAAGTCATTTATATAATACTGCTTTTATGTCCTAACATGCCTGAAACCCATCTAGGCAAAGTGCAGTAAATACATGGTAGTCATAAAAAATCTTTTATGCATCGATTTTTTGTCTACACTCTGGCATCATTTTATTAAATTTAGAGCAATCATGAAGATAACGTAAAATTATATATTTTTCTAACAATGCCTATTTTTCTTTTGCTTCTGCTTTATGACAGCAGAAGGTAACAAGTATTACAGTATTTTTTGGTTACTCATTACATAGTACTTGAAAGTGGCAAATGTTTTCCATAGCTGTTTGATAGTTCTGGACATTTTAAATTTAATTGTATACATACATTAATTCATTTTCCAAAATAATTCTCGTTTACAGAAGGGTTGAATGCTAGAACCTATCCTTATACCATTGAGCTGAAGGCAGCAATCAACTATGGCTCTCTCAAGGCACCCACAAAAAATCACACTTAGTCATTCAGGGACTATTTACAATTTCCAGTGGACCTACAATGCATATATTTGAGATGTGGTATGGTAAGAAATTAGAGTTCCAAAAAAAAAAAACCAACAGGAATTAGGCCAGGATTCAGATACTAGAAATGTGCAAACACTGCTTTCTACACAAATATTTATAAAAGAAAGTTTGATAGATGGGGTGAATTTGTATATATTTATTGTAGCTCTGACCCAATGTTTTGGGGGAGCTGGTTAAATAACAACACCCTTGACCAAGTAGGGAAATGCAGCCAAACCAGCTAAATGATGTCTCGCATGTGTAAAAATTTGTATCATTATTAAAATGTGCTTTGATGTGACAAAAATATTAAACCTCACAAGTGATAATTAAAATGTATAGACTGTATTTTTGTTCCCATTTGAAAGGGTCAGTTTTTTTATTTTTTCATTACCTTATATTGGCTACCTGTTTTCACTTCTCAGGGAACTGACCAAAAGGTCATGAATATCTGAAACAAGCTTCACTGTATCATGCCTGCTGTGCTGGAAGCCATTAACCGACCAGCAAAACATCTAGTTTTCGTATGGTGTGGGTATAAACATATAAAAAATAACCTGATTTTGTCAGAATTTAAAGTCAATTTGCAGCAATGTCCAGTTCTCCTAAAGTAATGAGCTCATTTTACTACATTTATATTGCAATAAGAGCGCCTAGTGTGAATGAAGCAGTTTTTGTTAGCCATAAGCAGTTACAAGCATTAACGCACAAGCCATCTCCAATGCCAAGATGAGACTCACAACAGAGGCCTGGATCAACCCATGTTTCAGTTATTTTGAGGCAAGGTAGATTTGGCAAACGTGATAATACTGTTTGTGATGGTTGGCTTGTTGATAAGGTAACTGGCTGAACCCTCAGATTTCCATTTGGCCTGTAGTATTTATTGTAACAGCCACCTTGTCATTTACATGTGCCAAATAATAGCAGCCACCTGGTCTGACGCTGGCATCTTATGCCTTTCTATAACCCCCAGATCGCTAAAAAGAGATGCTATAATAACACATATAATTTTGCGTGGTCAGTTGCGGAGTGAAACTAGATACTCTTGAAACTTTCAATACGTGAGAAGGGAGGCTGCTTCTCCAGTCAATGAAAATCTGCAGCATTGTGATTGCTTATACGCAAAGTTCACTAGCATAGTCTATGTATGATTGTTTTAGGGTGGCAAAATGACAGGGTTTAAGGTGTGTTCATATACGTACTTTGCAAGATGATTATGATTTATAAAGATAAATTGTACAGAAATTTGCATATGCCAGGTTTTATAAATCAGATTTATTTTTGGCATACACATTTTCCTGGTTTTTTGGTGTCACCGTTTTATAAATAAGACTCCTGGTCTTTGGAAAAATGACACAGTAAGGATAACCACTTTGTCAATTTGCATTACTATTTATTTTAACATAGCATATTTCTGATTGACAAGATCATTGTGTTATACATATTTACAAATATACTATAGTTAAAAAAATACAACATTCAATGAAAACACTCTACACTACATACATAACAAACATAGTCATATACTGTATAAACAAGCATTTTTATACACTAAAGCCCTTATATTATTAGAATATTAAATATATTAAGCTAAAGTCAGGTGGCAATGGCACAAATGTGGTCTACACACATTCCAGATAAAATAAACCTCTAGGCCATTAATAAATGGTAAGCCCAAGACTTTCTGACTTTAGTCAGATGGTTGCACAGCTCCTAATTGCAGGGCATTCTGCAGTGTTGAGTACTACAGTGAAGGCTAATGTCCATCATTTTAGTGGTGTATGACAAAAGTCTTATTCTCTGGGTGTCACTGTTACTACAAATGACTCCCATCCACTGTAAAGCCAAGATGCAATATTTTAAGAGCTTTTTAGAGTCAATCCATCTGTTACAGTATTTTACTTTAAATAAACATGCATACAACTGAAGACTTAACAATATGTGTTATTTCAATACCCAGAGAAAAGCTTTAAGATAACAAGTGTAATGGATAGAGGAAATAGGATGGAGACATTAAAAACCTGTAAAGAGCTTTGCTTTAGGTCCTTAATATGCCATGAGATGCCGATTCTTGACACCTGCTGCTAAAGTGATTCATTCTTGGCACCTTTGGAAAAGCTGGATGATTATCTTGTGAGAAAGAACAGTGAATCAGTTGTACTGAGCATGCAGTTTAAAATGACAGAAAAGTAAGAAATAAGATATTTTTTTAAATGGATGGGCTGGATAGGGAACACATTGTTTGACTGTTACGTTCTGAGACATTGATCCTGCTCTAAAGAGATATGGTTATGTAAGACTCAGGCACTCTATATTTCCACAGCATATGCAGGTAACATTTTCCAACAGAGTTAAGAATTAAGGTAACTCCCCAGGAGCCAAAAGAGATGCACATCAAAAGTTAAAAATGCTAGGATAAAAAAGCAATTTCAAATCATTACAATGAGCAATCTACACAATTGCAGAAAATTCTTTTTTAAAGTTTAATTGCCTACAGATGTCTCTAATTGACTGCCATTTGTGATCTCAAAAGGCATAGTTCATTAGGCCTAGATAGTGTTAACTCAAATAGACAAAGGAAAAAATATATCTTTAAAGAGCAATGTGTTCCTCCAGCTTCTGGGTATGAGTCTTTGATTCTTGTAAGTCTGCTATTATCCAGGTGCTGAATCTCTCTGAATTTTTCTTCCTAATATCTTCTGCTTTGTGACTTCCTGAGTCATCGTCATCAGAATGCCAGCCATTATGTTGGGCCTGCTATGAACTATGTAACTTTGGAATGCAGTCTCTAAAAATTTATGATCTACTATGTATCTAAGGTCATATCTTACTAAACTAGATTCATATAAAACTGCTGTGGACATATTAGTAATGCCTGCTTATTTTTGTCACATGTGATAAAAACATCTGCTGAGTAAATAATAATATTTTTATTTGCATCATTTGATTAATAATTATATATGGATCTAAATCTTAATAATTATATCTGAATGTAAATCATTGTCTGAGCCACATTATAAGGGTCACATTCATTTCCTGGAGGGTAGAACACTCTGTAGATGTTAATTCCAGCATTATTCTCAACAAGATGCTGTAGTGTCCCTTTAAGTGAAGTCTTTGCTTAATTAAGCATCTAAAATTCTCAATTTTTGCATGTCAGTGGTTGCAAAAATACTCATCAGCCTTTGAATTTCTAATAATATGTTCCTCTTTCATGAATGCTCACACTCACTGCTGTAAGCAATTTCTTGTAGCTGGCTTGATTTCAAGTGGTTGGCTTAATTCTGCTGAAATAGTTCTAAGCAGGCAGCCAATTCATGAAAAGCAGAGGCAGATGCACATGACACCATAATAGCTACTGAATATCAGGAAGCGTTACATTGTATGTATAGTACTGGGAATTGAGTGTTTTTTTTAAGTATTTAAAAAATAACAAATAGGTAAGGGCTATTTCTTTGCTAAAAAGTATTGAAAGTAGAACAGAAGGTTTGTCTCCTAACCTTTTTTTTATTATTTTTATCACAGGAATAAAATGTATCAATTTTATTTTCTTTCTTTAAACGTACTGATGCAGTCTTTCACTGACTCCATTTAATAAAGAATACCAAAGAGAGAGAATTTAATGTTAAAATGAATGCACAAGAAGTACATTTTTCGTATCCTATTTTAGGATATGAGACTAATTCAGAAAATGGATGGATAAATATGCTAATTTTAAATCTACAGAGTTCAGACACATAAAATTGGATCTTTTTAAGAAAGGGCTTTAGATAGGAGGATTTGGCCTCCCATGATCGGTAATTTCAGTGCATTTCTTCAGTAAACAATTACAGAATACGAGACAGCAGATTCTTTAGACAGTTGGAGATTTAAAGGTAAAAATGCATTAGTATATTACCTCTGAAAAAATATTTTGAAAATCTTCAATTAATGATTTAAGGGAAAATTTTGATTATAAGCTTTATTTACACTGACAGATACTGTTTCATAAATTACATCTTGCCTGAAGAAGGGACCTGAGTTGCCTCGAAAGCTTGCATATTCTAATCTTATTAGTTAGCCAATAAAAGGTGTCATTTTGCTTGACTTCTCACTATAAGTTCCAAGTGAAAACTATGTTATAACGATGAATAAAACCATTCTTATCTTTTTTATTAATCATTGTGTGGCTGTTGGAGGGAATGGAATTAAATTAAATCATGACTCTTAAATGATACACACTGGCACACAATTTCTTTTCTTTTCAAATGGGACAGTAGAAAAACAGCATTAATATATAATGCTAATTATTTCTGTAACAACAAAGTAACTGTATTGTCTGTACAAACCTGAAAAATTGTAAAGAAAGTTCAAAGTATAAAAAGAAATGATGGGACAATCACAGTGAGAATATACTATAAAGAAAGAAAAAAAGGCACAACCTGATGCTCCATTAAGCTTTCCTAAGTCATCCAGGCTCCATAATTGCTACCAGCCACTGCTACTGTCAGTTTCTGTCTCTGAACTCCAGCTGACTTCAGCTGCTTTTAGTCAGATCTCCAAGGTATTGTTAAGACATGGTAAAACTCGGACATCTTTCTGAATTTTCTTTTTTTTTAATGTTTTAGGTAAACTTTTTCTGTTAATTTGTTGTGAGTATTATTAAAGATTTATTGATGGGGAACAAGACTGTATGTGTGTTTTTGATTAATTATTTAATTTGAGAAGGATATTAATGTTTTTCTAATTTAATTTTAAGCGCATTACATTGACATTTTACACTCTCCAAATTTTTTTGGTGAGTTACCAGGACACTACATCATGAAAACTCTGCTATGAAATGTAATGCAATGCCACAGCTCACCGTCCGAGATTACAAATTTAAAACTTAAACAGTGTTGATCTTGAGCTCATGGTTTTAGGTATTAAATACTTGTACTTTCCCATTTATATATTCGATATATCTTCTTAGCATTTTAACACAGGTAATATTCTCGTGATTTTGCTTTCAATACCTTACAATTCTGTCTAAAACAATTCTGTTGTAGCCATATGCCTTAGCCCTCTGAACTTTGATAACAATACTTCAGTACTGTAGAAAACTGTTTATGTTCCCATTTTCTGAAAATGCGCATTTACCTCAGTGCTTTTTTTAACAGCATCTTTGCAGTACTTCACAGTCAGTGCCACCAGACAATGTGAAGTGAACAGATGGAATTAATAAAGCAAGCAGAGTAAGTTTGTAATGTATTCCAACCACACCACTTTAAGTAACAGGTATGTTCCAGGCTCTCACTTTTGGTCAGCAGGTTTCCACCTATGCCATGTGAGATATCCTTGCTACCATCAGCCATCCAAATTGATTCGTACCATCTTTCTGCCAGTTTTCTATTGCATCATTCACACCTACACGTTTCTATAATGTTGTATATTAATTTTTTTATCTGTCAGTGTGATTTGTTTCAGTGTAGGTGGACCCTTGTTTTTTACCCTACTCATGGCATCTTCGCCAGCTAAATAATCTTTTACAAATGTTTCCTAGAACCAATTGCAACTTTTAACACCAATTTATTCTACATGTTTAAGAATTGTAATAGAATTTGCACTTTCTGTTGGTTGCATGAGTCGAATCATATTTGTCATTTGGTCATTTTCAGATTCACTTTACAGTGGTGATTCATTTTTATCTCAAGTTACATATAGAGTTTTGTGGATATGGACTTTGTATTCTAAGCTTTATTTGGCTAAAAAAACATTTCTTCTTGTTTTATTTATCATACTTTCACTCAGTTATATGTAATTAACTACACATTTTCTTTAAAAAATATTGTGCAGAAGAGTACCCACACTCATATAAAGATTGAATATGAATAGTCAACAGACACATACAAAAAACAAACTAGAATTAAATTGCAGTTCAACTAATAATTCAGTAACCTACAAGAAGCATGTACAGTTTTCTATGGTTTGTTCTGTACTGAAAGGAAAGGACCTAGATTTGAAATGTTCCAAGGTGTTAAAGTAGAATCAGAAGTTAGTGTAAAAAGAAGCCATTTTATATTGTGTAATAAGTCTAGTTGCATCCCAAATCTTTGTTTAAGGTTTAGACACGTTTTGAAAAGAGATTCATCATCAATGCATATTCTTCGATGCTGTGATTTAAATGAAAGTGTAAATTTCACAGTGCATCTGGAATCTTTAGGAAGTTTCCAATTTCCTGGAGCTTTGAATAGAATGAGGAAGAGGAGAAGGTACTCCTTTGAAAAACAATTTAGAGCAAGAATTAATAAGTATATAATAATAATAATAATAATAATAATAATAATAATAATAATAATAAT
>JANRMT010062833.1:32776065-32794694 GCA_026402145.1 Polypterus bichir lapradei
ATAATAATAATAATAATAATAATAATAATAATAATAATAATAATAATAATAATAATAAACTCATGTGCATGTCAGAATGCATTTTTATATTTAGGTTCAACATTATTCAAGGCAACAGTCACTGAATGTTTTACTGTATTGTGGAATCATCTCTTCCTATGAAATTATATTCTAGAACTAAATATGCACAAATAGATCACTAAACAGCAATTTAAGTATTGAACTTGGATTGGATTAGAAGCATAGAGGAAAACCAAACATAATGTGGGTTAATAACCCTTAATATGTATTTAATTTGACAAATACTGGGGTGTAGGTTAACTAGAAGTTCTTATATCTATTTTGTTATGTCCAACTCAAATTTAAATATGCAATAATTTTTTAAAGTACCTAGCATCCCTGACACTGTTTTAAAGGACAAGGGGATCCTAGTTTTAATTATTTTTCAACCACACTTCTCTGACATTATGCAACTCACTTCACCCAAAATGCTTTGTTTTGATGATCTTCTCTTGTCTCCTCTAATGTAAAGGCACAATCACATACAAACATCTTATTTGCAGCTTGTGTTTATATCAGGAGTATGCCTAAAGACTTATGATGGTTAAAGAACAAGCTGAAAAAGTACAAGCCAATCTTCTTGAAATGGGAAGCAGTGAAGAGGAATTGGCATGGGTACTAAGTCACCTAGACATATGTTGGTGTGTTAAAAGACAAAGGCTTGAAAGACAGGAGAAGATGAGTGCCTAATAATTATTTTCACAAGGCAAATAAATAAAGATAAAGAATCTACTTTGGCAGAAGAAGGAAAGATTCAGATAACAGTGATTGCCTAGTATTGGTCAATCAGACAGAGCTTGACAAATAATCTATAGACATCAAGAGTTTCAAGATGCAAGGAGTGAAGACCATTCTTTGAGAGCAAGACTTTGCAAGACAGTGCAGATTAAGGATCCTGACAATAATTATTTAACCGAGAAAAGACTTCCTGAATAGAGAATGGCAGAACAAAATGGCATGTTAAGGTTTCTACTTGGTGATAGAAAAGTCAGAAGTGGTTTAAATTAAACAAATGTCAGTGGTATCTTATCGCTAACAGGGCAAATTCTTTGTCCTAAGTGTAGACTTGGTTGTTTATAAGGGAAACTTACAATTTGGACATTTTAAGTTGGCACATCTATGTATTTTAAGGCAAAATAATAGTTACTGTTTAGCATAAACCACAGACATGTACATAAACCGTTCAGGCATACTTAGTACATAAGGTCAAAAACATTAAGAAATGTAGTACTTGTATAATAATAACAATAATAATAATAATATCCAAAAAATAATTTTAAAAAATTAAAGAAAAAAAGGACCAATCTGTCACAGGTTTACATTGTCAAAGGTTAGATGGCATAAAGTAATTTACATGTTTTCTGCTAACTGTAATAAAATGTTTAAGTTTGATTGAAATAGTTTAATATGAGCATGTTAATACAGAAAATTGTTTTGAAAATATGTCTTTGTTAACATTTGAGTCAAATGGAAAAATAAAAAATACTGTAGATCACCTGATATTCTGTGTTCTTTGATAAACTTGATGCAACACTGTTCAATGTGTGAGTGAGTTAAGATGCAGCAAGTTAATTCACTGTTGATCCATATTTCCTAGTTAGAGTCATGGTGACAACAAGTTCAATTGGACAGACTAAGCCACAACAGGGTCATCACCTTTTTTTTCCTGCTTCTTCTTGATCATTTCCAAACACTTTCAAGCTAGGCAAGTGCTTTATTGTCTTTAGCGTATCCTGGCTCTAAATCTGGCTCTTGTCCTAGCTGGCTTTGTATTGTACACTCCTCCCATGGGATGTATCCAGTGTTAATTCTAGCTACACATATGCCTAGACCATTTTATCTGGCTCCTTCATCCAGAGAAACAACAGTTCTGCTTCTCTCTCCCATATTGCTGAACACCCCAGTCTATCATGAGGATGTAGCCCAACAAACTTGCTCAGGAACATCATTTTGGAAGTTTGTACTTACAGTACATTCTCATTTTTCCAGTCACTGAACTTTAATTGACATTACCCAGCACTCATGAACATGGGTGATTATATGGCTGTAGACTGACTAGTAAATTAATAGCTGACAGGCTAGCTCATACTTGTTTTCAAACTGCTGTGGCACTAATTTAATTGTCAATCTCAAGATCACCTCTACCCTCATTCATGACCCCAAATTAATTAAACTGCTCAACCTGAGACAGCTGTTAACCCCTTAACTGTAGAAAACAAGCCATTATTTCCCTTCAGTTATAAGAAAGCAACTGTCTATCCCCAGCATGCAGAAGAGCAACTTCTACAAATTATCATGAGGTACATGGTCATAAGCCTTTGCCATATACATAAAAATGTAGGCAGGGTTGGCACAGCCTCAAATATCTGTTACATCTGACCAAGACCTGCTCTGCTCTTCCAATGGCAGTGTGGAGTCCACACTGTTCCTCCTGAGTCTCAGCTATCCAGTGTACATACCACGAAAGTTGCATAGTATGATCTTTCAGTAATTAGAGTAAACTAATTTGATTTTCTTTTAAAAAATGGGGGCCAGCCTTCCAGTCTAGAGGAAATGTCCTTAGCTTTGTGGTAAAATATGGGTATCTTTAGCAAGACCGCGCACATTGTGTACCCATCCTCTTTGATGTACACAAGGTTTGATATTATCTGCTTTTATTGACCGTCCTTCTCAAAGCACACCCTAAAGACTTATAAACAAACTCACCCTTTACAGATGTAATTGAAGGGATCAAAGTATAATATGACGGTTTTGCCTGAGGGGTTTACAGTATGTGCAGGATCTGTTGTGGGCTAACATGGGTTGAACTATAAAAGAGCACCCATAACATCCTGGAAAATGGGGTTTCATGCATTTATTACATTTAAATTCCCCCATGTTATTATTATTTTCTTAATAATGGTATGCCAACTTTCTATCATTTAAACATAGAGCAAGATTTTGTTTTTTCCACAAACACAACAATCTGCAATTCGCTTTGTGCTCTGAGCCATTACTTTCAAATTTGTTGTGAAAGCATTTGCAGTATACACTTATATAGACATTGTGCATACCATAAAAATTTTAGCAGTACAGGGCACATGACTGTATGCTAAGTTGACTGTGTCAGTCTGTCCGAAGTGTCAGAGAATGCTTGTTACATTTAAATAGCTGCTACCTATATTTAAAGGCTCAATCACACACAAGTGCTTTTCATGTGTTTCTATGTTTCATATGCTAGACTGAGCACACATATGCAGGTCTGCGGTGGACCCTGAGCAGCTGGCTCACAGTGGCAGAACTAACTGATGCACTACAGTCTAAGCAGTGGCTGCAAGAGTATGTGCATTCGGGCAAAAAAAAAAAAACACAAAATCAGTGACCATGCAAACTCCACAGACAGCATTAGCCCAAGATTCAGTAGCTATAAGGCAACAGTGCTAATCAGCAAATCTCCTATTGAAGCATCTAAACCTATGACATTTAGTAATTTAGAATATCAAATAAACCGCGCCAGATGCTCTTTTTTATGTTTATTGTTTTCAATTATTATTATAATTAATTATAGAATATCCTCTTCACTATTAAAGTGAAGTCTAAAAGAATAAAAGTAATAATGGTGTTAGTGCTATTTTGGGTAATACTGTACTTTAATTTCTAAAATCCATTGACCTGCTTAGCTTGTAATGATAAATTTGGTGCAATTGCACGTGAGTCATTATCCAACCCGCTATATCCTAACACAGGGTCACAGGAGTCTGCTGGAGCCAATCCCAGCCAACACAGGGCGCAAGGCAGGAACAAATTCCGGGCCGGGCGCCAGCCCACCGCAGGACACACACCCGGGACAATTTAGGATCGCCAATGCACCTAACCTGCATGTCTTTTGGATTGTGGGAAGAAACCAGAGCACCCGGAGGAAACCCACACAGACATGGGGAGAATATGCAAACTCCTCACAAGGAGGACCCGGGAAGCAAACCCAGGTCTGCTTACTGTGAGGCAGCAGCGCTACCACTGCGCCACCGTGCCACAGCGATTGCATGTTTTCTCTAATTAGTATGACCAGTGCATTTTCTCCACACTTAAAGGATCTACTTTTAACTGAAAGTTGCTGGATATGTCAGCACCTTATGCAATAGGACAAATAATAGTAACACATTTTTATTTTTCAAATAATATGTTGATATTAAGTATACTGTCAGATCTGTAGTGTGAAATTTGGGAATTCTATGTTAGTAACATAGCTATTATAAATGTAATTTCTTGGCCACTCTTGTAAATTGAAAAATTGTAATTCTAACATTTATGCTGTGTCCAACAGGGGACACCACTGGGGCCCAAAACCCCAACACAATTTCAAGTCATCAGTCACAGGTTCAAAATACAAGGGCTTCTATTCACAAGCTGTACCTTTATAGGCTTCTTCTTCTTTTTAATAACACAGTGTGATCGCTCTCATTTCACTCATCCCAGGCAAGCATTGTCCTACACCTCTACCTAATCCGACTCACCTGGATGAGGTCAAGTGGCTTATTTTATGACAGACCTAGCAGTCAAACCATTACAACAAGGAAGCACTTTGGGGTCAAATGGAACTTCCTTAAAAGTATGAGAGACCTCTCCCCACAGCTCCCTTTGGTGGCACCCAAGTAGTCCAACAGGCCTGTCCATCAGGACTACAACTTCCAAGATACCCTGTGGCTGTACAAATGGGAGCTCCACCAGAGGGATGTTGCCACCTGGCATACTGAGGAATATGCTAAGAACCAACCTGGCTTGGACACCTGTCCATCCAGATCCTCCTCTTATGTCCTCCTGTCTGGGTAAGTGACAACACTCCTTCTTGGTTGGTATACCAGTCCATCCACCTTGGCAGGTACAATGCTTATATATTAGAACTTAGAATATACAGTAAACACATAGGAATTTTAAAAAAACTTCAGACCATTAAGACTGTTTGGTTAGCTAAAAGCTAAGCTGTCCCAATATCTCATAGAAATAGTTGTTAACACTTCATTTTAAATACATGCCTCAATAGTGTTCTTCAGATTACTGACTCTTTCAGTAAGAATTAAAGAATTTCACTGGTATTTTCAAGTACACTACATAATTCGCTATTTATCTAAAAGAATTTAGGCTACCATCTTTTAAAGACTAAAGAGATTTAATCCCCTTAGGCTTTCAGACTAGGTTATGCTTGTTAGTCCTAGGATGGAATTGGTTATTCTTCTGTGTACAAAACTTTTGGTAATACATTTATTATAATATTTATCTAAAAGCATATATAGATTATTAAAATTTGCATTTACAAAACAAAGAGATGCCAACATAAATTGCAGTGTATGCTTCCACTACATTTTCCACCCAATATTTTTTCATGTTCTGTTTTTATGTGGAATACATTCAGTTCTACATGAAAATATGCAGATGTAAGGCCTGTTTTAGAAAGCAACACAGATGGATCTTGCATACACAACCCCCACCCAGCATTACAGAAAACACACTTATATGAGTTGTGAACCTGAACTGACATCCTTCTGCAGATCTACCATTAGCCAATTCTGTTTCACTGCCTTTCTGAATTTCATTTGATGACCAGTGGCTTTAAACAAGAAGATCACTGTACATCTTTTCATTGTTTCTCAGACCAAGTGACTGTGAGATCATTCATTTCCAGCTTTGTTACTGCAAGCTAACATCTTCCTTACACAGATGGATTCTTATTACGTGATTTTGACCAGGACTTGGAAGTGAACACTAATTCAACCAATAGAAACTACAACTCCCTTAAAAATTCATTACATCTCATTCTTAGCTCTGTGCTGAAATCATATTGCCCTGTTTGTTTTGTAAGGTAAAGTGACTAACTATAACTTTCTTTTTTATATAATTAGTTACAGAGAGGTATACTAAGTATGAGGAAGTGAAGGCGACTCCAGAAGATAAACAACAGGGAGGCAACATGGAAGCAGGATGCAGGAGGGCTGTAGGCCATTCAGTTCTAAATGAAGAGGCCTGTCACGCCTGTTTGAATCCTCAGCATTGGCACACCAACATCCCAGTGTTACTTCTTGACTGCTGAGGAACAACATCCATTTAAGTCTGCATGTGTTGTGGAAAGGCACCGGCAGGAAAAAGCACATGTAGCTTCTTGTGCAAAGGGAGAGCTGTAAGAGAGCTGAGGTCCTGGAAAAGTTCAAAAAGTTACCTGTAAGTGGAAGGTATGTGCGTGGATTAATCCTGGCAGTTTCACACACCTGACTGAGGAGATGCTGATATACAGGACATCCACCAGTAAGAGAGGCTCCATAAGGTGGATATCACAACTCTGTCACTGACTGAGTGTGCTTGGCGGACTTGTTAGAGCATTGACCAGGTAGTCTGAGCCCAGCAAATAAAACTAAATCACTCCCGGGGTCGTCTTTTGACTAGCTGGCATTTAGTGGGAAAAAGCTGTGAGTGATTTTGATAAAGTCTTTCAGTGGCATTCTTGTATATACAGTTATTATATTTTTCACTTCTGTTTTTGATGTTTTTTTCTGTCTTTTTGATTTTAATTTTGTGAAGGAGGAAGAGGAAGAAGAGGTGTCTGTTTTTATTTTTTTCATCATCTTTATTTTTGAGCCACTTTACATATTGTAAATATTCACCATCACTTATTTTTGTTCTTTGTTGCACATGTTCTGAGTCATTGTCAAAAGGCTGTGTTTAATTGTAATACACTAATATTTTCGTTTCATTGTAAATAAATAACTTTTTTTTTTATTATTTTCTATGTGGGTCTGTGCTACCATTTTTCTAGCATTGGTCCATTAAGAAATGTCTACAGATGCCTGGAGTTTGAGAGTCTGTATAGAGGTGCCTCTACATCGGAAATCACTCTCTCTCTTGGCACACTTTAGAATCCCACTAAATAGCATAGACATTGCTAACTCTAATATCAGCTCTCTCAGGTCCCAACTCTGTCCCAGTGACTAGGAGATAATAAAGTGTTATTTCAAGAGTGGAATGACAGTGGCCCAGTGTTCCAAAAAGAGTCCTCTATGGCATTTCAAAGGACATGGCAAAGAGCCTACCACCCAGAGACTCACAGGAGGATAAAATCAAAAAGGACCACGTGGGAAAGAAAGCAAATGCCCTCCACCAAAAGAAAAATTCTCCATTTGTCAGAGTCAGAGGAAAGGCAAAGCCAATCAAAACATATCTGTAAAATTTGCTGCTTGGTGATTTTAAAATTGCTTTATCTATGTCAGGGTAAATTATAAGTAAATATCTAGAAAATAACCAGTAACAGAACTGCCTTCTTATGATTAACTTTTACCATGTAACAATCTCACCAATCAATGTGTCAGGTACACTCTCAGATTTTAAAAGGTTCACTGAAATTGAAACCAATTGAGCATTGAAACACAAGATAACTTTAAAGCCCACTCTTGCCCACAGGTTGTGCATTAGAGCAAAAAATGGTGAGCTACATTTGACATCTCAGAAAAATTTCAAAAGTGAAAACACTCACAGAAAAAGGTTGAAAATTAAACAACTAATTGTCTTATTTTCCAGAAAAGAAGAAAGCTTGTAAATCAACTAAGAATCATCCCTTCAGGTAGATTTGTTTTGGTCACCAGTCATGTAAACAGTCTTTTATGTAGGTATTACTCAGTTTCTGTAAAATTTCTGTTTATCAATAAATTGTGTTTTTACAATGAGTGATGCACTTACCATGAAAAACGAATCCTAAGCAAAAGAGGAGGGTGGTGAAATAAAGTAAAATATGTCATTCATTTTGCCAAATCCAAAGTAGATTATTAAATAATTAATTCCTCCTGTTACATTAATTACATTTTAGAATAGAATAGAATGAGAATTGATTATATATACAGTAGTTAAACTATTTCTTCAAAGCCTTACACTGAAGGAAAAATACAAGACCCACAATATGTAATTAAATATGTCATGAAGTTGCTCATGCAAACCCCATCTTGAACAGGTAGCCAATGTAGCTGAGGCCTTTGATGCTGGTGAGCACACCCTCCCATTTCCATTTGCTCTTCCCAATTTGTGAGAAGAATGTTGCATGGTTTAGTGATTTCTTATTTTGTTTTTATGTTTTATTTATTTACCATGATTTAGTCTCATTGTTCTAATGTTTGTGTCATCGTTGCCATTTTAGCATTTGATTGCTATGATAGCACACATTGCTAGGAGGCATTTCCTGCTTACATGTTTGCATGCATGGCACATCATGTTGAGTGTTTGTGGTAGACTTCTTATTTTAAGACAGACCACATGCTTTGTAATTACATTTTGTTACAAAGGACAGTTCCTCTATTTAGCTTGAGAAAACTAGCTTCTCCTAAAGATCATTTCTGAGTTTTTTGTTTACTTTTTGTTTTGGCTCTTATTTAATTTTGCTATGAGCTTGTCTTTTGCCATTACTTTGCTTGTTGATTTCTAGGATTTCTGTGGATCTGTTTGGTCCTTTTAATTTTCGACATCAATTATGTAACAAAAAGTAACCTTTGATGAACTGCTTGTGTTAAAATATCAAAAAGATTACAACTCACTTCAACATATACAAAGCTGACATTTTAGCTAACTAAAGTAAAGATAATGCCTCCATGTTAGTCACATATATTCATTCATATGGATGTGCTACTAGCCCTGAGTTGCTCCTCTGAAAGGAGGAAATCCCAGGTTCCCAGAGTACAAAAACCTACTAATTTACTCAAATCATCCATAGTTCCAATTAATTAATGGTTGTGGAAAATACTTAGTAAATGAAGAGTCTTGAGCCATTTTTATATATGAGCTCCAAACATTTACACCTTTGATGGAGCCCCCACGTGCCTTATTTAAAACATCATGGCAACCTGAAGAAATCTAACAGAAAGCTTCCTTTAATCAGCTAGGTTCATTTACATGTAATGACTACAAAGTATTTCAAAGACATCAATCAGTATACAGATAAATGGTATAGTCCAGAAATTCCATTAAGTATGTAAAGTCTCAAAATAGATGATGATTATTAGTCACGGGTGAATACCTGGTTAAAAGAAATATGACTTCCTATATGTAAACTGAGAACAAAATATAAAGTTAAATGTTATATATGATCTCATTTTCTAATTTAAATGTACTGGTTCAAATGGCAGAATGTCCTAGTTAAACAGGCAGGTTGTTTATAGTACATTTTTCTCTTATGATGACCCATTTGCCAGAGCAGAGCTCTTCAAGAGTACTTTATCCAGCTCCGTCCTCCTGTAGTGTTATTTTAACATTATCTAATTTGATTTAGTTTGTATGTCTTAGGCATATTAGAATAATATTGTAGGGATTGGCCATGTTTGAAATGATCAGCAGGATATCAAATTCATGTCACTACAAAGTAAATGGAGAAGTTTGTTGTCACATCTATATTCTGAAATTTTCTATTGAGAAACAAAAAATGGCTAGGTTAATTACATTAAATTACATACAAACCACAGGTAAGTTTTGTCTTGTTAGGCAAATCTCAGAGACAAACATTGCACTGAGAGCTGCAAAAGTTAAGCCGTGGTAAAATAATCTTTGGTAATGAGCATCTCTTTAGATCAGAGTGTCATGATGAAGCTGAGTGAGTTAATACAAGATAATTTTCCTTTAGGCAACAGTATCTCTAATGCTTGGTGTAGTAACTAAGTCATTAGACCTTACACCACTGGGCAGCTTGATCAACTGCTGCCTGTGCTCACTGTGTGACCCAGAGAAAGCCTCATAACACGCTAGTGCTCCAACTGTAAAAATGTCTGTAAAAAATTATACTGTATCTTAAATTTTGAAGTCACCCTGAATAAAGACGTCGGACAAATACAAAATACTAATTTTACTTTAGGAAGAGAGGTTAAGAGCCTAAGTGGCTGCGTCAAAAACAGAAACAGAGGTTATAACCAAAATAATTTTTAGAAACAATCAGTATTGACAAGGTAATAACCTAGATCACAAAACTCAGTGAAAGTAAAGATCAAGAAATTCATATAATCTTTCACTGCTTTTAAGAGTGGGGCAATATGAAATAAAGGATGGCATTATTTATTATTCCAAATTTTTCTAGCCCAGCTTCCAGAAAGAGGATGCTGGCTGTGAAGACAATACAGAAAACAAAACAAATAGCTACAAACGTTACAGGCCTACTGGTCAGGTATAGACATGTTAGATACTTATAGGAGACAAACTACAAAAAATGACAAAAGCAAGACAAAATTTTTTTGGTATGTTGCATAAGAGGCAAGGCAGCTGTCCATTGGATTGTCTTGCTTTGCAGCGTAAAATGGATATTTAATAGGAATTAAACAGCTACCGTCTTGCTGGACTTGGGATCAGATAGATACAAACACTCCTGTGGTGGTGGTTGAAAAGAAATAAAACAGATGTTATTCAGTGAGATAAAAACTGAGTACACCCACTAAGGGTATTTGACAAAACTGAGCAACCACCTTTAAGCATGTTATGAATGGCTACTCAAGAATGTTTACAGTCATCATTCATAAAGAGACAAGAAAGCAAAAAAAAAAAATATCTATCCTTTACCTGGAACTCCTGCTCAATGGAACATTCTAAGAGTGAGATTTGACAGCTGACAAAATTTAACTGATACGCTATATGGCCAAAAGTTCATCACTCCTATCTGCGCTTGTAGGACACCCAAAAAAAAAAAAAAAAACCATTAACATGGTGTGCCTGTTCCACTTTGCATCTGCAGCAGCCTCCTCTCTACTGGGAAGGCTTTTCACCAGATTTTGGAATGTGTGCCTATTCAGCCAAAAGAGCATTTTTAAAAGCAGGTACTAATGTTGGACGAGACCATTTGGCTTATAGTTGGTCTTTAGCAGGGTTGAGGTAGGGCTCTGTGAAGGCCAATTCAGTTCCTCCACATCAAATTGATCAAAGCACATTATTTAGGGACCTGGTTTTGTGTACAGAAGCACAGTCATGGTGGAACAGAAAAGTACTTTCCCCAAACTGTTGCCACAACATTGAAAGTGCACAATGTCAAAAAGTCTTTGTATGCTGTAGCATTAACAGAACCAAGAAGCCTAGCCAGTACCCTGAAAAACACCTCCAAACCATTATCTCTGCTCCACCAAACTTTACTGTATGCACTATGCAGTAGTGTTCTCCTCACATATGCCAAACCTAGATTCGTCCATCAGACTGCCAGATAATGAGTTGTGATTCATCACTCCAGACAACACGTTTCCATTGCTCCAAAGTCTAATGGCGGCATAATTTAAACACTTCAGCCAATGCTTGTCATTGTGCATAGTGATCTTAGGCTTGTGTGCAGCTACTTGGCCATTGATACCCATTTAATGAAGCTCATGATGCATTATTTTTATGCTGATGTTGCTTCCTGGGGCAGCTTGGAACTCTGTTGTGAGTAATTTAACACAGGATATGTGATTTATATGTGCTATGCACTTCAGCCATGTTTTAAATCACTAAGCTCTTCAATACAACCAATTCTACTCTCAATGTTTGTCAATGGAGATTACATGGCTCTGTTCTTGATTTTGTGTTAACAATAAAACACAGAACGCAATCATTTAAAGGTGTGTCCACATACATTTTGCTACATAGTGTATTTTATTTTTTTATTTTATTGTGGTACTTGCTGTACATTGCTGGCATTTGCCTGGTACCTTCTATACCTCCTATAGTTATTGAATAAAGCATTCCTATAGTGAGGCTTTTATTCATGCTTTGTGAACATGGATGCTCAGGTGCTTCTCTGATCTCAGCAGGGTCATTCTGGTATTGTAGTAATCAGTACTTAAAAGTGGAAGATTTGAAGCAGGCAAGTTTTCAACTTTTTCCGAACCTTTTCCAAAACGTGTTACATGCTAGAAGATTATTGGTTTCTAGTTTGCTCCTCATGATTATGTTATACTTATTATTTACCCCATTTTTGTTTTTCTGTCCCTTTTCAATTTTGTCTATATGTGGTGTTTATTTTCTCCTTGGAGTAAGAAGACATCTCTTTGGAACAAAAGAATTATGGGTATTTGGACTGGTGCACTTCACACTTATTCTTCTTGATCATTTAAAACAGATCATCTGGAAAATAGCATCAATAATTCTCTTTCTGCCCCTTGTTTTAAGGAAAACTGCTTTTCAGGTTGCAATTTTAGCATTATAAGAAGTATCTCCTTTATTTGGTCAGACACAGGCTATAAATGGTCCCTGGGCACACTGGTGCCACTATCCTGTTTCATTAGCAGTAAGGGAGGACACAAAAAGTCTCTAAGGACACAGCAACAATGAAGGACATTCACAGAGTCGCTCATTTATTTATTTGTACTGAAGTTAATGCACGTAGAGAAAATTTTCATGCATTATGTAATATGTTCCTAGTATTGTACTTTGGTTATTGTTGTGAATTGTTTTGTAGCATCTCTTTTATTAAATATACTATACTCAAAATAAGTAAACTGAATTGAACTTGAGTGTGAGATGAATTTACTTCCCAGACAATAACTTCATCCTGAAGGTAAAGAACATTTCCAATTATTTTATGACTCACAACAAAATAATGTAAAGCAAGTCACTTAAATATCTGAAGGCCAATAAACACCCATGATCTCTAGTTATATGCAAATACCTGACCATGGAAAGTTCCATAATTTCATGACAGCTGTGTCTATCATATTTTTGTGTGTCTGCTTTATTTATACTATCCATCCATCCATCCATTATCCAACCCGCTGAATCCGAACAGGGTCACGGGGGTCTGCTGGAGCCAATCCCAGCCAACACAGGGCACAAGGCAGGAACCAATCCTGGGCAGGGTGCCAATCCACCGCAGGACACACACAAACACACCCACACACCAAGCACACACTACGGCCAATTTAGAATCACCAATCCACCTAACCTGCATGTCTTTGGACTGTGGGAGGAAACCGGAGCGCCCGGAGGAAACCCACGCAGACACGGGGAGAACATGCAAACGCCACGCAGGGAGGACCCGGGAAGCGAACCCAGGTCTCCTAACTGCGAGGCAGCAGCGCCACCGTGCCGCCTTATTTATACTATTGTATGTCTAAATGTAATAAAACACATTTTACTCATCCTTCTGCTTTCAAGCAGTGCATTGGTTAAGGTTGCTGCCTCACAGATACAACATTCTAGGTTTAAGTCCTCTAGCTTGCCATTACCTGTTATCCTCATGACTCCAGTTTTTTTCAAGCATGCCAAAAGACACACATGTTATGTTATTTTGCAATTGTAAATTGACCCAGTGTAAGTGGGTCCTTTAATGGGCTAGTTCTCTTTCCAGATATGTCTCTTGCATGCTGCTGTAATCAGATTGAGTTTACTGTAACCCTTTGTGAATATCATGTTAAAGTAATTTGAGAATACAGTTATTAAGGTGTAGACCAATAGAGTAAAGGTCCACAAACTGAAATCATACTTTATCATTTTTTTTTTGTTTTGAATTATGAACATAGCTTTTTAAAGAAGGTCATATATTATTAATCAGGATGAGGTTTGTAAAACTGATAAGTAAAATGTCTTTCAGGTAAAATGCATCAAGGCATCAGATAAGTAGGCATAACAAAGTGATGTTGTTCATTTTACCCATGCCACAATATTTATGAAACTTCAATATTTTCAGTTTTAAGTATAGCTTTAAAAACAAAAATGTTGAAGCAAAATATGCCTGAGTTGGATATTTCATAATTTCTATATTTCTGTGATTTTCCGGTTTCTTTCCATATTCCAATCAAGAACACTTTTTTTAATGCTGTATCTAAGTTTAGTTTAAGTATGTGCACCCTCTTTTGTTCCAACCATGTTTAAATTGTTATTGGTGCCTTAAGCTTCCAGGATGTATGTTTTGTTGTGGTAGGGTCCTAAGGTGATCCTGTTTCTCCTTTTATACATTGTACTTTGTAGACCATAGCAGAATGCCCTGAAGCCCATATTCTTCCTACACTATCAGGATTGACTGTTGCTGTAGTTCAATACTTCCCCCTTTCTTTTACATGTGTAGCCCTAGGCAATGATAGAACACAAGAACATGCTGGAGAGAAAATTACATATTTATTCTTTGTGTATTATAAATAATATACCAAAATGTAAGCAGAGTATAAACGTGAGTGTTGGTAAAATAATACGACCTGATAAATGGCTACCAGATGTAGATAGGAATGGTCTCCTCAAGAGGGAAAATGGCAAAAAGAAGGAGTTTCTTTCTTACTCCTGTCTTTATGTTGGTCTGGTTTCCTTAATTTACTTCCTGGACCATTGGGATATCATAGTGCAGGCTAACTCCTCTATTTCATTCTAGTCCTGTTTAGGCAAGACTCAGCTCAAGCAAATTAAGCCCCCATTCCAAATCAAATCAAATCAAAATCTATATGTATAAAAGCCAAATACCAGTGACTCACTCATCACAAAATCTCCCAAACCATGAGGACTTGGGACTTGAAATTTGGAATGTAGGTTACCCTTGGCCCGTACATGCTCGCTAAGAAACGGTTTTAAAAATTTCGTGGTTCAAGCGCAAAATTTCTTAGTTTTTCAGACCCGTTTGTATGTCTGTCCACTTTTCACGAGAGAACTACTTAACAGATTAAGATTTTTTTTTTCTATAATTTGCTTTCTCATTGCGCTAAGTATCATAGTTCGTTTGCAGTACCGATTTATTAGCGCGAATCCGAGAGAGTCTCATCAGGCTGTGAGGAGGGGGGTGGGGCCCTCCTCACTCACACGTCTGTCTCGGGGCGTAACCTTAACTCTGCTTAGTTAGCAAATGAGACAACTACTTAACGGAATTAGATCTTTTTTTTTTTATAATTTGCTTGAACATTCCGGTTGATTTTGCGACTCTTAGTTCTATTTTGAGACTTTAGTTCGCTTGCAGGAGCGATATATTCGCGTTAATTCGAGACAAAGGCTGCAGGCCAAGGGGAGGGGGAAGAGTGAAGTTAGGAGTAGAGAGCTGGACTGGGCCCTGCTCACTCTTCTGTTTCACTGATACGTGGGTGAAGCCGCAGGGGATGGCAAGTTTATTTCTAAAGCAAAATTTAAAAAAACAGCATAAATGTAAACCAATGTGCTGTACAATAAAAATCAAAAAATATCAATAGTAAATCAATAAACAAACAAAAAATGAATTACATAAAAACTAAAAAAAATAAGTTAAAGGAACCAATTAACTGATAAACAATTAGCAGAAAAACAGTGAATATGAAAAATTAATAAACTGATACCAGAGTTACTCATATACAGTTAAAGGCAATCAAAAACAGGTGTGTTTTAAGTCTTGATTTAAACATTTGGGTTGATGATGCTGACCTAATTTCAATTGACAGAGCATTCCATAACTTTTGGTGTTATAACTACAAAGGCACAATCACCCCTAGTCTTCATCTTAGACTTTGGCATGACCAACAATTGCTATTGAGAAGAACGTAGGGAGCGGACTGTTGTATATGGGACCAGCAACTCGGCCAGATAGGATGGGGCACCACCATTCAGTAACTTTAAAACCAAAAGTAAAATTTTAAACTGAATCCTAAATTCAACTGGGAGCCAATGAAGCAAGGCCAGAATTGGGGTAATGGACACAACTTTCTGAGAACCAGTAAGAAAACAAGCAGCAGCATCTGCAGCCAAAAAACATGAGATTTACTGATTACAGAATAAAGTGAATTACAATAGACAAGGCACAATATAATAAAAGCATGGTATACCTTCTTCAAATCTGAGTGCCCCAGGAAAGGTTTGACTCTAGCAAGCAGTCTAAGCTGGAAAATGCTGTTCTTGACAATGGACGAAATCTGTTTATTAAAATAAAGATTGGAATCAAAGATAACCCTAAGATTTTTGATGTGGGGTTTGCAAAACTCAGCTAATAAGCCAAGCTGATCCCTGACAGCCCCATCAGCAGCCATTGATCCAAATACGATAACCTTAGTCTTACTCTGATTGAGATTCAAAAGATTTACAGCCATCCAATGTTTGACCTCATCATAACATTTATGTAGTGAATTTAAGGACTCCTTAGTCATAGGTAAATAAATCTGGATATTGTCAGCATAAAAATGAAATGAAATACCGTATTTGTGAAATATGGACCCAAAGTGTAGCAAATACAAAGAAAATAACAAAAGACCCAGAATAGACCCCTGTGGAACACCATATTTCAAATGAGCAGTAGAGGAAAATACAGACTTGTTACCAACTGAAAAAGTCCTATTACTGAAATAAGATTTGAACCAATATAGTGCACCCCCTCGGACTCCTAGCCACTTACTCAGCCTTGACAACAATATGTTATGATCGATGGTATCAAAGGCTGCAGTTAAATGCATAAGCACTAAAACTGTCGAAACCCCAGAGTCAGCTGAAATTAAAATATCATTAACAATCCTGAGTAAAGCTGTTTCAGAGCTGTGATAAGTTTTAAAACCAGACTAAAAAATTTGTTGACCACCATTACAGTCCACAAAGATCTGAAGCTGCTGCAAAACAACTTTCTCCAGTATTTTAGTACTAGGGTGTTGTACCGTGTTAGCCATTACGAATGTAGAGAAGATTACATCTTTGATTACATCTTGCCTGAAGAAGGGGCCTGAGTTGCCTCGAAAGCTTGCATATTGTAATCTTTTTAGTTAGCCAATAAAAGGTGTCATTTTGCTTGGCTCTTCTCCAGTATTTTAGATAAGAAAGGTAGTTGAGAAATCGGTCTAAAATTATTTAAGTCATCCTTATTAAGGTTTAGGTTTTTTCAGTAAGGGCTTAACCACAGCATGTTTAAAATAGGCAGGTACAGTTCCAGTGGTAAGAGATAAATTAATATTTAATATATATGGTGCAAGTGTATTTAATGGTCCTCTCCATAAGCGTTTTGGAATTGTATCAGAAGGACAAAAAGTAACCTTAAGTCCATTTATAACGTCTATGAGCTAAGAAAGAGACACTGGTTCAAACTGGTCTAGCACAGCATTACAGACAGGAGGACAGGGAGCATTGCAAGGGGAAGATACTATACAGGCTTGTATGATATCAGTATTTTCAATTCCAACTTATGCTTTCCTTCAGGAGGGTGAAGGGGTCCCAAAAATGCTACCTATTCCTTCCATTCTAGGCTATGCCAGCCTGTTAATGACCTTTCATCTCAGCCCCTCCTTAGGGTTAGGTTGAGACATTATATAGACTTAATGTTGTTAGTATAAAGAAGCCCCAGTACTGTTTCCTGACACACTTCTGCTAAGTTATTCGTTAATAATCATTAATAATTCGTTTATAACAATTATTTGACTCACATATAGCAACTCATTTGTGCTGTTTTTTGCTGTTTTGATCCTTATCTTTGTATTTTGCTGTTTTTTGTTAATAAATGTTTCATTCATAAAGTTTCTTTATTTGCACTTTTACTACAAGTTGCGGTATTATGGTTATCCCTCCTCTTGTGTTATATTTTTGAGGATATTTATAGTTGTTTTGCAGCACCCCATTTTTGGACCTGCTGCAGTTGAAGCCAGCAGGTAGTATTTGACCACTAGCTGGGTTAAGGTAAGGTTCTGCTAGTGAAACTTTCCAACATTGTTAAAACTGTAGTCATAAATAATAATGTGGACAAATGGATGAGACTAAGCTGGTGATGATTCACAATATCATCTTTGATTGTTACAAATAAAAACTTTACACAATTTTACTTACTTCTAACTTCACAATAAACCCTGTCTGGTGCAAAAATAAAGGCAAGAAACTGAGAAAAGCAATATTCAGATTAAACTGTTAAATAGTTTGTAACTGAGTTTTCAGCTTGAATAATACTGACCCTTATAAATTAAATTACACCACAGCAGTAGTATGTGTTCATTTGTTTTTTTTTTATTATAGTATTCAAAGGTTTGCAATAATCAGATACTTAACATTAGGACTCAAAAAATAAAAACTGCAAAAATTTCTGCCATCAAACATTATTAGTAAGGATGTCAAGCTTGACATTTTAGGTAAACTAGAGTACTAAATAGGTTTCTTAGTATAACATTTCCAAGAAAAGCATTAGCAATCAAAGTCAGTTTTATTTTCTTTAGGTGAGTGTCCACTTTAGTTTCGTATTTCAATGATGTCTTACAACTGTCTAACTTGAAATGTACATGTACTCTAGTTATAGGTTAAACAGCTTCTTTGTGAAAAACATGTCTGTAACAATTAAGATTTAAAGAGATTTGATTACATTTAGATGCCATTCTTCATTACTTGTAACTACAGAATTTAATTGCATCAGTGAGCTTTGTATGTTGTCCATAACAATTTAAAGGCAGTATTTGATGTTTGTCAATTTCTTGGCCTTGCAGTCTAGGAACAAAGAAAACCCCACAGTATATTATATGAAAAGAAAATGTCACATTTTGCAAAACAGATGGTCTGATTTTGATCAGAATGATGAAAAATCCCAGCAGACAGGTTTACACCAACCCACTTAAGTTATTTAGAAAAAGTAGTGAACTCATTATAACCATGCAGCTGGGCTTCATCCCATGCCATGCCAGATCAGAATCTCCATAGTTTTCTTTTATAACTGACTCATA
>JANRMT010062833.1:32798034-32819087 GCA_026402145.1 Polypterus bichir lapradei
GGTCTGATGAGACAAAGACTGAACTCTTTGGTGTGAATGCCAGGCATCACGTTTGGAAGAAACCAGGCACCGCTCATCACCAGGCCAATAACATCCCTACAGTGAAGCATGGTGGTGGCAGCATCATGCTGTGGGGATGTTTTTCAGTGGCAGGAACTGGGAGACTAGTCAAGATAAAGGGAAAGATGACTGCAGCAATGTACAGAGACATCCTGGATGAAAACCTGCTCCAGAGTGCTCTTGACCTCAGACTGGGGCGACGGTTCATCTTTCAGCAGGACAACGACCCTAAGCACACAGCCAAGATATCAAAGGAGTGGCTTCAGGACAACTCTGTGAATGTCCTTGAGTTGCCCAGCCAGAGCCCAGACTTGAATCTGATTGAACATCTCTGGAGAGATCTTAAAATGGCTGTGCACCAACGCTTCTCATCCAACCTGATGGAGCTTGAGAGGTGCTGCAAAGAGGAATGGGCGAAAATGGCCAAGGATAGGTGTCCCAAGCTTGTGACATCATATTCAAAAAGACTTGAGGCTGTAATTGCTGCCAAAGGTGCATTGACAAAGTATTGAGCAAAGGCTGCGAATACTTATGTACATGTGATTTCTCAGTTTTTTTATTTTTAATAAATTTGCAAAAACCTCAAGTAAACTTTTTTCACGTTGTCATTATGGGGTGTTGTGTGTAGAATTCTGAGGAAAAAAATGAATTTAATCCATTTTGGAATAAGGCTGTAACATAACAAAATGTGGAAAAAGTGATGCGCTGTGAATACTTTCCAGATGCACTGTACTTAGATTGCTGTAAATTACGGTAACATCCTGATTTATTACATGCAGGAGTGCCCAGTTTCTTACCAAAATAAAGAGTTATCAGGGCACTCACATTCCTAAAAATACGGCGTTATCAGCACACAGACACAAGACCAGTTTAAAGCAGTTTCTTATAGTTCAGTACATTAGTTATAAAGAAATTACATTCTTATAGCTTTAATATCTTCATTAGATTTTGTCTGGTTATATTAATAAATCCTTATTTATTAATCCATAAGGGACAAGTTTCTTATAGTTTTAAGCAAGGATTCAGAAACTATCACATTGATTTATAATATCACAGGGTGTTCTGTTAGTATCACAAGGTCAGCATTTTCTCATAAAGAATGCAAGTTAATCTAATAATTCTGTGCATAAACTTAATTCTACCTAAATGAAGATCAAATCATATAGAAGTAAAAAATCAAATAGCTCTCTGCAGCATGATTAATACAAAATACAGTCCTTGGTATTTGTGAGTTAAATACTTATAATCATTACAGTTAATAATGTTTTTTCTTCCTCATACTGTTTAGTGGATGCAGTGGATTCTCCATGATTGACAGGAGCCTGCTCAACGCCCGTCGCTCTGCCACAGATGTCAAACTGTCCAGCTCCGTGCCTACAATAGAGCCTGCCTTCCTCACCAGTTTGTCCAGGCGTGAGGCATCCCTCTTCTTTATGCTGCCACCCTAGCACACCACTGCCTAGAAGAGGGTGCTCACCACAACCGTCTGATAGAACATCTGCAGCATCTTATTGCAGATATTGAAGGACGCCAGTCTTCTAAGGAAGTATAGTCGAGCATCAGTATTGGCAGTCCAGTCCAATTTATCATCCAGCTGCACTCCCAGGTATTTATAGGTTTGCACTATCTGCACACAGTCATCTCTGATGATCACGGGGTCCATGAGGCCCTGGGCCTCCTAAAATCCACAAGCAGCTCCTTGGTTTTGCTGGTGTTCAGTTGTAGGTGGTATGAGTTGCACCATTTAACAAAGTCCTTGATTAGGTTCCTATACTCCTCCTCCTGCCCACTCCTGATGCAGCCCACGATAGCAGTGTCACCAGCGAACTTTTGCATGTGGCAGGACTCTGAGTTGTATAGTCCGATGTATATAGGCTGAACAGGACCGGAGAAAGCACAGTCCCCTGCGGCGCTCCTGTGCTGCTGACCACAATTTCAGACCTGCAGTTCCCGAGACGCACATACTGAGGTCTGTCTGTAAGATAGTTCACGATCTATGCCACCAGGAGCATAGGTTGGATGGTGTTGAAGGCGCTAGAGAAGTCCAGAAACATAATTCTTACTGCACCACTGCCTCTGTCCAAGTGGGAAAGGGATTGGTGTAGCATATAGATGATGGCATCCTCCGCTCCCACCTTCTCCTGGTATGCGAACTGCACAGGGTCGAGGGTGTGGCTGACCTGTGGCCTCAGGTGGTGAAGCAGCAGCTGCTCCATGGTCTTCATCACATGTGACGTCAGGACGACAGGCCGGAAGTCATTCAGTTCACCAGGACATGATACCTTTGGGACCAGGGTGATGCAAGATGTTTTGAAAAGCCTCGGGACTCTCCCTTGTTCCAGGCTCAGGTTGAAGATGTGCTGTAGAGGACTCCCCAGCTCCAACGAACAGGCCTTCAACAGTCGTAGCAATACTCCATCTGGACCTACTGCTTTGCTGGCACAAAGTCTCCTCAGCTCTCTGCTTACCTGGGCTACTGTAATTGTGTGTGTGTGTGTGGGGTTGGGGGGGTGGTTTATCTCTCCTATGCTGGTATCATGAGGTGAGAGTGGGTTAGGGTGGTCATCAGGTTTGCTCACTCCACGTCTCTCTCGATGGTGGCACCCCACATTGAGCTGCAGCCAGTGATGATCTTCATCCCATCCCACAATTGCTTCATGCTGTTAATCTGCAACTTTTGCTCCAGTTTTCTCCTGTACTGCTCTTTTGTCGCCCTGAGCTGGACTCGGAGTTCCTTCTGCACGCGCTTGAGCTCATGCTGATCACTGCCTTTAAAAGCCCTTTTCTTCTGGTTCAAAAGGCCCTTGACATCACTTGTAATCCATGGCTTGTTGGTAGCATAGCAGCATACTGTTCTTACTGGAACTACAATGTCCATACAGAAGTTGATGTAGTCAGTAGTGCAGTCAACAACCTCCTCAATGTTCTTATTATGTGACCCCTGCAGAATATCCCAGTCCGAAGTTCCAAAGCAGTCTCTCAGAGCCTGCTCTACCTCAGGGGACCACTTCCTGAATGAGCGTGTGGTTGTACGTAGCTCCCTCATTCTTGGTTTGTAGTGAGGCTGAAGCAGAATCAGGTTATTAATTGCTTTCCCAAGCGCAGGCAACGGGGTGACGCTGTATGCGTCTTTAACATCTGCATACAGTAGGTCAAGAGTCCTATTTCTCCGGGTGTTACAATCCACATACTGGGAGAAGGCAGGTAATGTTTTGTCCAGCGTCACATGGTTAAAATCTCCAGAGGTTAGCACAGCGGGGTGCTATATTTGTAGTTTAGCAACAGCGAAGTGGATGATGTCACACACTATCTCCACGTCCACGCGAGGAGGGATGTAAACAGTAACAACAATAATGTGTCCAAACTCTCTGGGCAAGTAGTAGGAACGCAGACTTATGGCCAACAGTTGGATGTCCCTGCAGCAAGTTAAGATTTTGATGTTTACATGTCCAGAGTTGCACATAGTTGTGTTCACAAAGAGAGCGAGTCCTCCTCCGCTCTGCTTCCCGTAGGTATTTGCGTCTCTGTCCACTCTAACTGTGCAAAACCTTGGTAGCTCCACGTTAGCATCTGGGATGCTAGTTGTTAGCCACGTTTCACAAAAACACATCAAACTGCATTCTCTGTAGGTCCTGACATTTTTCACCAGCGCAGCCAGTTCATCGATCTTATTTGGTTGTGAGTTCACATTTCCCAGGATCACAGAAGGCACCAAAGGCTTGTATCACCACTTCTTCGCTAGCCGCTTAGCCTTTAGCTTAGCGCCGGCTCTGCTGCCACAATACCACCTTCTTACCTCATCAGGTAAATAGGGAACCACATCAGCACGGGCCTTTGTTCTCAGCGCTAGAAATTGACTACCTGAATAGACGAGTAGTAAAAAGTCTGCAGGAAATGAGTCCACATGAAAGAAAGTGGTAGAAGTGATCAGAGAGATAGAGAAAAAGGTAGAAAGATAAAGAAGATAAAGTCATACATGGAGCTGCTGGAAAGGCTGCCACTCACTGCGGCACCTAACTACTAATTATTAATACAGGACAGCAAAGTGAATGTTGGTAATAACTGATCTAACATGGAAAGATGTGATCAGGTAAGCAAAGAGGAAACACAATTTATAATTCATTTAAGAAATGAAGGTTACTTTTTAATACAAATTTCCAGAGTCATTGATTGCAATGGCTAAGATTAACAAAGAAATGAACAAATTGACACTTGCAATAACCAAACTTTTAACTTTTACTTTTCTAATACTGTTATACACTTCTGACATTTAACTAACCTGTGCTTCAGATTGTGTTTTTTTAATGAGAAATTTACATTTTAAATGCAGTTTACTTAATATTGAATTACATGTTATGCATACGTAACACACACAATTTAAAACTATATGTATGAAAAATCTGTCTTCCAGCAAGTGTGTAAAAGCTTTTGATTGGCAGTGCATGTGATTGGTATATGTTTTGAGAGTGTCTGTTTCTGTGTGTGATTGAATCTAACATGATTCACAAAACTGACTGAAATGATTTTAAACTCTCTATTTTTGCAGATACCTGACTGAACATTTGGCAGGAGAAAAGTTTATTTTTGCTCAGTGGTCTGCCCTTTTCTGGGGCATCTCTCTCAAGTAATGGAGAGCTTTGATGATGATACTATGCCTGCATGTTAAATTTTAAGTAAACATTAACAATAGACCGGGGGCCTCATGTATAAACAGTGCGTACGCCCATTTCCAAGCTCACATTGTGATGTATAAAAACTAAAGTTGGTGTAAAGCCACGCACATTCTCACGCCAGCTCAATCCATTGCGTACGTAAGTTTTTGGCTCAGTTTTGCAAACTGGCGGCACCCATCGTCAAAGCAGTGCTACTGTTCCTGTGTGGTTTCCCCTTATTGGATTCACATCCCTGATGCAGCTTTATATGGGACAAATACATTGAAATTAACCACATATCGTTTATAAAATATATAAATATATATAATATATTTAAGGCACCTGATTGTAATCAATCTGTAACAATATAATGGTGCACAGAGTGACGAAACTATTCCACTGCCATGGCTGCTTTAGTG
The DNA here is from genome assembly GCA_026402145.1 of Polypterus bichir lapradei. Classification (NCBI taxonomy): domain Eukaryota; kingdom Metazoa; phylum Chordata; class Cladistia; order Polypteriformes; family Polypteridae; genus Polypterus; species Polypterus bichir. Next base: position 32,803,166 of record JANRMT010062833.1, read on the forward strand.
TTGTTAGAAGACATACTGATTTCTTGGCACATGATGATGACTGGCTTCTTAGTCATTTTAGAGTTCCAAGTGCTATCCTCTTTTGAGCTGTGTGCTTAACCGGTGCCAGCTTTACAAAGGCAGATTTTGAGGAACTGAGCTCTACGTTCCTTTTCAAGTTCGGTCCATTTTCAGGTTTTTAGCCGCAGGAGCTTTTCAACGTGAACTTGCAGACTAATTGGGTATTTCTCAGTCAGTCACACCATGCCAGCTGCATAGGATGGTATTATCCCCTTGTTATCAAGATAGATAAGATTTCCTTACATTGCAGCTGAACTGGAAAACATAGCGCAATTTGTAGCAATGTCCGGTTTTCCAAATGTAATCGGAGCTATCAACTGCATGCACATTGCTATTGCAAATTAAATCAACCAGGAATGAATCACAAAAAGAATGAGCTGGCATTACATCATATTGTATATAGCTGGAGAGCCTATAAAAACAGCAGCTCCGCATAGTCACAGGTGCTTTTTCCAACTAGTGCAGCAAAAGGCAAACAGTCCTTTTAAGGATAGCGAGTCACCAGAAAAGAGCCATTTAAAAAAGCTATACTATAATGGTGCCTTCAGGTAATGAATTTCCATCTATCCATCCATCCATTTTCCAACCCGCTGAATCCGAACACAGGGTCACGGAGGTCTGCTGGAGCTAATCCCAGCCAACACAGGGCACAAGGCAGGAACCAATCCTGAGCAGGGTGCCAACCCACCGTAGGACACACACAAACACATCCACACACCAAGCACACACTAGGGCCAATTTAGAATCACCAATCCACCTAACCTGCATGTCTTTGGACTGTGGGAGGAAACCGGAGCACCCAGAGGAAACCCACGCAGACACGGGGAGAACATGCAAACTCCACGCAGGGAGGACCCGGGAAGCAAACCCAGGTCTCCTAACTGCGAGGCAGCAACGCTACCACTGCGCCACCATGCCGCCCGTAATGAATTTGGTTATGTAAAAATGTTTCAACTCTATTAATGTGCTATTTCTATAGAGCACAGAAAGTGTATTGCTTTGTGCATCAGACAGCGTTACAACTTTGTTGGAATGTAATTAGCAGTATGTAAAAACAAGTAATCAGATGCAGCATTTATTATTTAACCAATTCATTTAATTTGTTGTCAATATCACATAGTACAACCCTTACATTCTAAGTTAACTGGCCACATTTCTTATAACATCCACTATTGCATTTTATGACTCCAGAACAACGTCTGTCAGCACACAGCCAGAAGGTCTCTTGGCAGTTTTTGAGGCAGAGGTGTGTGTGCAGCAGGACCATCAACTTGTGGATTTGCGTCCTCAGCACGGGGGTCAGCTATTGTCTGAAACATAATAAACAGGGATGCAACTCGCTTTTTACATTGATTTTGATATCTGACCACTTTTTTATTTTGGGCACTGCGTGACTTTCTGAACTTGAACTTTGAAGTGTCTCCGCCAGTCTGTATCACTCCATCAATTTTTTGTTCTTTATACCACTGCTTAAGCCAAAAAATGGTACATTTTTCCTTGTCTCCACTTCATATTCACTGAAATTCTTTTTTTCAATGTGCTATTGCCATTGTCTTTTAACAAAGCACTGAAGAAAAGGGGCTATTTATATTGATTTGCATATTAAAATATGTGAAATACTGGGAGAACTTGGGGTGGGGCTGTAGGAATGTGCGTTAAATTTCACGTTCATTGGGATTTATACAGAGGAAGTGCGTGAAACTTGGCGTATGCACTGTTTTATGCATCTGGATTTTTTTGCGCAAATGCACATTTCCACTATTGTCCGTACGCCATGTTCTAGTGTGAATTCTGTGCACGCCATTATACATGAAGCCTCTGGTGTCTGTTCCAGAACGTAAGGTTAAAGTAAATCAGGATTCATGGAAAACGTGGATTTAGCTAAACCTGTGTTTTTGGAACATATGTAGCCAGACCTACATGATCCATGAGGCCAAATATGAACATAACTCAGTAATCCTGCTTTTTGGAATGGAATTAGAATTTGCCTGTTCCGGAAAGAAAGATTTCACAAAATCCTGCTATTTGTCTGGGGGAACCAACACTCTGACACTAAGTTGCAAATAGCAGGATTAAAACTTTGAAGTCACAATAATTAAGGAGCAGATTATCCAATCACAACATCAAAGGTTGTAAGTGTCCTTTTATAAATATTAATCCCAGTTACAGTATTTAAGAAGCTGAAAAAAATGATGAAATGTTGAAAATGTTATGCCCCATTCCTCATCAAACAATCACTCTTGAAACACAACACCTTCACCAAATTCTGCACATAAAAGCATAATAAGAATGCATTCAGACATTCTGGCATTCCCATAGGAGTGTCTGTATTAATGTTACCATTTTACATCTGAGGCTTTAATATATCCATGCAAATTTGTAATACATGACATATTCAGTATCACACACCCTGGCTTTTAGCTGACATCAGTGCAAAGTATGGAGATATATTATCTTTTCTTTATAAAGAGCAGTTTTCTTCACAACATTGGAGATGCCACATATATTTGCAAAGTGGTTGCAAAAGTGTGGTAACTTTGAAACAGCATCTGCTCACACATACAGATGCAGAAGCTGTCTTCCTGAGAAAGAAAGAAATAACAAAAATAAATAAATAAGTAACAAAGTTGCAATTAGGGCAATCAAATTTAAACAACTGTGACATTTTTGAACAGTAATAACTGAAAAGACACTTGCTAGTGGAACAATTTGCATACTTCATCCCTTCTGCAGAGTCCCTCACCTTTTAAAGAAAAACTTCTGAAGTCTCTCCTCTTCTGCAAATACCTGTACTGATATGCTTATTAATATAGTTTTGATATTCGGGGTTCTGTAGTAGAAGACAACAGTATTACTTCTACATTGTATTGTAGTTAATTTGGCTGATGGCTTTTACGAATTAAATGCATAGCGAAAGTACGTAGAAATATCAACTTGTCCTATTATCTATTCTTAAAATGATATGAGATGCCACCCACATAATTACAGTACAAATATTGAGGCTAGAGATCCAGCATTTCAGGTTTGAACAGGGTAACCATTCAAACATTAGGTTGTCCAACCATTAACCTCCTTATGCTCAGCAATCCATTTCAAAGAATCGTGGTTAGTTGCTAGGGTGAAGGTCCTGCCAAATCACTAATATCTGAATCATTAAGGTTTATATTCAATTGGTGTGTACCCTCTTGCTCAGCCAAACACTTTCTGACTTAGGTACATTTCAGTTTGTTCTTCAGTATTGACAATCTAATTTTAAATAGCTCCCAGACTGGTGTTAGATGTGTTCATGTGGAGGAGAAAAAAGCATAAAACTGAGGATAAACTACATAGGAGAATTACTTAAGGCCATTTTCAAGGGACTGGCCATGGTCTCTGCTTTAGGATTCCATTCCATAGTAGGTGATTTTTTTCAGGTTAATTCTGTTAAAAGCACACCTTTACACAAATGTGGGGCACAAATGATCGATAATACTCCTCTAGTCACACCATGCCTTCGTGTATGACACTGTTTATGTAAAACAGAAACAGGTACAGGAAAAATCATTTTTGCACTCCAAATTACACTTATACAGTTTATAAAGTAATGATACTGTGTATTTAAAAGGCAGTCTAAACAAAAGCATTAAAAGTAGATGATATTGGCAAACTTTAGTTATACATTAGTTTCTAATTCCTATCATAGCTGTGCCTGCTTCTGCAAATGATCTGTAAATTATTCTCTACTTAAGATTGCTTTCATAGAACAAATGTTGTTTTGGAAAACTATCCCTAAACAAGGTCATCATTAGCAAGAATTATGTTTATACATTCACCCTGAAACAGCACAAAATAATGATGGAGAAACAAATGTGGATCTATTTAAAATTATACAATGAGTGAAATTATATCAAAGTTTATATTGTAATGCCTTGTTTACATAAAATTGTGTATTTTACTAAAAAAAGTTTCAGCATATTTTTATTTTGTGTTTCTTATTTTATGGAAGATCCCCTTGTCTTTAGAATCATAAAAGTCCAACTCTAATTTGTAGACACTTTAAAAGGCAGAAGCAGCTAAAACAGTCAGCCTTATAAAATCCATGTCCTACTCTGTATGTGTGAATCAATGACAGGTATTGTAATTTACCTCTGGGGAGAGATTAAGCAATTGCTCACATAAAAAAGACATATGCTAGCTATGTTTCAATTGCACTTTAATAATGATTTGTATTGCTCGGCAGGGTTGAGTAGATTTTTTAGACTTTCAGAACTATACAAAGTGTTAACAGGCATTTGCCATGTTAATAAAGAAGCAAATGCATCTAATAACTAGCAGGAAAGGTCACTAAGCAGCAATCCCTCTTAGAATAATTTCAGGCTTTACTGAATCTCTGTGGAGACTGTGTACTTATTTATATATTTAATGTTTACATAAAATGCTGAAGCAACAGTAGGAAGCTTATTTTAAATACAATGCTGCATTTAATGATACTTCCATGCAGGCATTCAAAACCATATAAAATATACCAGAGGCAATAAGAAAGTGGTATCTTAAGCAAAAATTGTTTTATGTTTTTTTGTGAACACAATTGCAAATTACAAAGTTGAAAATGAGATCAATTACCACAATTGTGCTGTCAGATTCCGTGCTGTGTTCCACTTTTTGCCTTTGCATGTTTCGGAGATTGTAGCATTGCACATTAGTAATGTTTCTAGAGTGTAGCATACAAACGGACTGTCACCCTGTGGCTGATACTCACAAGAATGCACACTGTCATGTGCGCCATTATTAGAAATCCATGACAAGCAATCTAAGCTGGCCGTTGTTTTGTTTGAAGAAGACAGAATTAATGCAGTAGATACTCCATCAAAGAAAAAAAGATGATTTTTTTCAGACTTTAGTATAATCTTTTTCATTATATATATTTTTAATAACATGAAAGACCAATTTGTTACTGGAAGGTTTCTGCATTTCACAGACTTGTTATCCAGTTTATGTTTAAATGCCTATGTCTGCAGCTCTCTGAGAGCCCTTTCTTTTTCACCATTTGTCAAAATTTAAACATTTGCTCTTACCATGTTTTGTTACCTGGTGATCTACCTTTGTGTCCAGGAAATCATGATGCCACAGGGGCATGCCAAACTGTTGCTGTGAGAGTGGACATGTGGTCTTGGTGACCATTTTGAGGCACTTTATAAGCATGCTTAGACAATCTGCTGCTCTTTTCTTTTACAAATGGCTAGATATTTGAAAGTACTCCTGCTGTTTTAGCAAATTATTTTTTTACAGCTTTAAAGCAAGTTGTGTTGTTATGTGCCTCAGTTTGCTTTGTTTACTGTTCTCTTTTTTAGCACTTTGAGGTTTTAATGCCCATGGTGACTGCACAGTTACTGTTACTATTAGGGAGATCTATACAATTCTACTGTTTTTACTGTTTTGTTTGTTTGCCTCCAGGCTGAGAGGACCCTGTGATGGACTGGTACCCTGCATAAGGCTATTTCCTGCCTTGCTGTATATATTATCACTGGGTCCTCATGACCCTGCATTGGATTAAACAGCTTTGGAAATTCTGTGTTAAATTACTTATATAACCTGTCTTCTGAAATGTGTTTCTTTGTTGTATGACAAATTGGCATTGCCGTATTTTCTTAGGCATGGCACATGAGGCTTCAGTGTGAACCACATCTGCATCCTTTCTTCACTGACACCTAGAACTTAACTTCATTTAAAGGGTGCATACCCTGTGGAACTACTATGCTATCCTCTTTTGGAATGCAAACAAAGAATCAAATGACAATTATCCTGATATATCTGGGCTTGGCAACATCTTAGTCTTGTACTTTTTTACCTTGGTATTTGAGAAAAAATTAAATAGTTCTATTTTTGCCAACCTTGATGAACAAAACTTTTCCCCAATTATTAACCAAATGTTTCAGCTTTGATCAAAAACTAACTACACAGCTGTTTTATGGTTTTGGTTCAGCAACTGACATTGCTTACAACTTTGTAGTTACATCTAGCAAATATGTTATTGTAAGTATTCCTATAGTCATTCACATTTCCAAAGCTGATTGGATTGATTACATCAGTAAGGTTTTGGCAATGTTTTATATCTGGATGCCCTTTCTGATACTAACCACTGTATGTAACCAGGCTTGGGATTGGCATCAACCTAAGCTGGTTTGTACACCTGGTAGTTAGATTAGCTTTTTGCTGATGTGTAGCACCAGAAGGTGGAGAGAAAGTAGGAAGAACACGGAAATGCTTTGGTAGATACAGGCTGAAGATAAATAGGATGAAGCTATTGAAAAGAGTGGATACATTTAAATATCTAGGATCACTGGTAGCCCAAGATGGAAAAATAAGATGCAGAGATAGCCAACAGAGTGCAGTGTGAATGGAACAATTCAAAGGTATCAGGAGTATTGTGTGATCAAATAATTAAGACGAAGGTTAAAGGTAAGATTTTTAAGACAGCAGTAAGCCCAGTAATGATGTTTGGAGCTGAGACATGGGCAGTTAAAGGAGTTCAGGAGAAAAGTTAGGTGTGGTAGGAATGAGTTACAAAAAAGGACAGAATAAGAAATGAGGCAATCAGAGGTACAACAAAAGTGGGAGAGATATTATGGGAAAGTACATTAAAGTGACATGGACATTTGATAAGGCTATGGCTATGTAGGCAAAAGAGTGATGGGGACGGAAGTACACGGGAAGAGAAAGTGAGGGAGGCCAAAGCGGAGGTGGATGGATAAAGAAAAGGAAGATTTGAAGCAAAGGGGGTTAACTGGGGAGGAAGTGTATGACAAAGCTGTATGGAACAGGTTGATCAAGCACATCAACCCCAAAGATGAAGAGAAACAAGAAGAATCCCTGGTTATTGACATTACTGCAACAGAAAATAATAACCTGTGTGAAGGATAAATCTTTATTTACAGTAAAGCATACTTTTTCCCTAGGAAAACTAACTGTAACAGCCGCACTCCTTCCATTAAAATCATAGCCATCTTATAATATTGTATAACACACACACAAATACATACCTTCACAGAGAATGTGGGGGCAGGAAGCCCAAGTGAACTATGAAGAGAATCAAGGCTGCTATAAAAGAAGCATTGACTGGAACATTATAAAGTAAAGAAAGGCTTACCCACTCATTCAGCAAAAAGATCCAAAATCTTACAAAAAAAAACTTAAAAGCCAAACCTGAAAGAGCAGTGTTCCTTTGGGTGACTCTTTAGATAAGAATTAAGAAGGAGAAATAGAATTCATGTTTGAGCCCCCTATTTAGGAGAAAGAGGGAGAAAACTAAATTGACTTAGATATATGATGTACTGTATGATATGTTAATGTTTATTTTCCTGTTTGAACTAAATCATTCTTCTATTGCAATCTTTGTTAAGTTAAATGTTATATCTCTTCATAGTTCAGGCATTCTCGCTTGAACGAGAGACAGAAATAACCCACATTACTAAATATTTGTATATTTCACTCAGCAGCACATTTGTACTAATGTATTATTTTTTAGATGCTTAGTTAAAACGCATCACTCAGAATAGTAGCTGCCCACCCAGTTAGGTTGGTTTTGTCCTGTCAAATGATTGCTTTTTTACCTCCAGCAAGCTATATGTGCATCACCCACATAAACCTAGACATTTTACACTAAGCAGCAGCTGTTTTCTTGTTAAGCTGGACCCCCTGTAAGGTGATAGCTGTTTTGTACTTGACTTATCACTCATTTACTGAGACGGAAGAACTCTTATACAGTATTTCTCTAGTCGACCAAACTACCACACAGCTGTGTTTTTTGCAAGTTAAGTGACAGCTTCCTAGCCTCTGTCTCACCATGCATCCAACCAATAGACAATTTAGTTGATGGCTGCCTCATCCATGTCGGTGCAGCTGGCCCTCCCACCAAAGCATCAGCCATTATGTTCTGATGTATGTGCGGCTGGAATTATTTTTATTATGTGCCTTGGATTGTGTATTCAAAATAATGAAGAGGTTTTCTGGTTATAAAACCTTGCTTTGTTCCACTGTTTTGTTTAGCAGGCATGTGGTTCAAAAACATCATCAACTAGTCATTTGGTTTGTGACAAATGTCATTATTATTCTGTGCTTTCATATGTCTTTACATACTGCTTTGCAGTGAGTGTTGTGTGCTATCCAGCCATTCAATCTATCCATCCAGTCAGCCATTTCCTAAACCCACTTATCCAGAGCAGGGCTGTAGGGATGTTGGAGCCTATCCTAGCAAACATAAGCCATAAGGCAGGAACAATCCCTGGACAGGGCCCCAGTTTCCAGCCATTATTCTTCCTTAGAGCTTCAAATGTTGTCTTTTTGTTTGCATGCTCTCTGCTGTAATCATTATGAAAACAATTTTTTTTTTTGCTATCTGATTACTCTCACAATTTCCTTTTTATGTTTGTCAATCTACAGAATATATTTCTTTAATATTTTTACTGATACACATTGATGTTATAAAATTATTGCCATTTGTTTATTGCTTGAGTGCAAGAAAGTGTTTACTGTCGCTGTTCCAGACTTGAACAGGCTTTTGAAAAAGAAAAGCAGGATCTATTAATTACTAATTGTAAATGTAAATGACAACTGATTCTGATAACAAGTTGTTTACAGTATGTTCTCCTTGAACTTTTCAAACTATGAAATATACAAAGTTAATATATTCAGTGTAGAAAATTGTTGACCTGGAGAGTCAGAAGACTCATTGTTGAAATTTATAAAGACAAGGATGGTACCAATGTTACTGAGCTTACAAAGCATCATAGCCTACAGAAGTGAAAAATAATCTTGTTTGAGAGTAAGAATGTTAAGAAAATATACAGTGACCAATAGATGCGATGAAAGTTTACCAAGTTTTGTTTATAGACTGTACTAATAAAATTTACAGACTTCTTTAAGCATAGGTAATGAATAAGAGTTATAACAGTGTGTAGAGAAAGGTAAGGAAATTAAATTATAAAAAAGTTAAACATCACAGAATGTCCATTACTTAATAATAGTTGTTGATGTACCATTGTTTTAGAAATACTCTGTTGTTGTTTAGCATATATGACTCGAATTCTTCACTATTAACTGTTGATTTTGAAAAGAAGCAATATAAGCAAGACTGTGTAGCCTTTAGCAACAGGCTGAAACAAATGGCTTAATTTATGTAAAACTTTTAACAAAAAATGTAACTTAATAATGCATGCAATCGGATGCTTTGAATGATATATAGAGTTCAAATTATTATCATTACAGTAATCCCTCGCTATATCGCGCTTCGACTTTCGCGGCTTCACTCTATCGCGGATTTTATATGAAAGCATAACTAAATATATAACGCGGATTTTTCGCTGCTTCGCGGGTTCTGCGGACAATGTGTCTTTTTACTTCCTGTACATGCTTCCTCAGTTGGTTTGCCCAGTTGATTTCATACAAGGGACGCTATTGGCGGATGGGTGAGAAGCTAACCAATCAGAGCACGCAGTTAAGTTCTCCTGACTGAGAAGCTAACCAATCAGAGCACGCAGTTGAGTTCCTGCGTGCTGAATGCAGTGTTAACCAGGAAGTCTCGTCTCGCTCATTCAGCATCAACGTGTTTCGCAGTGTAAAGAGTTGTGCTATTTTGAGTTTATCTTTGTGCATAGTCAACTTCATTATGGCTCCAAAACAATCTGCTACTGCTTCAGTGGCCGTGCCCAAGCGCAATGGTTGTGAAAGAGGCAGGACACATACAGTAGAAGAGATAGGGTCACAATTGTATAGTGTAATAAAAAAAGCAAAGAAATGGACAGACTTCAGTACATTTATGAATGGGAATATTTTTAAAAAACATAGTAGTGTGAGGCCAATCCAATCAAACAGATAAAGTAGCACTAATGTTTAAACCCAGAAAATTTCTCTGTTAATTATACGCAAGGCAGAGATTCAGCATTTGAAAGTTAATTTGAATTGTCAGTAGTTAAAAGACAGATCAAAACAGGGAAGTACTTAATTAAAATTACTATTCAAACATGTGATAGCTGCAATTCAGTGTCTAAGGAGCAAATTAATTTTACTTCCATTTTAATCATTTAGCTTTTATTTCAATAGTCTTTTCACTTTTTGATTAATTTTCAGTTTCGGTTTTACTTAAAAATGTCTGTTTTAGTTTTTATTTTGTGAAAATCATTTCAGTTTATCCTTCATTTTACCTTGAAAAACTGCAATTTGTTGATGGTTAAGAAATGTATGACGTGAACCATAGCACAGGGATTTAAAAAACATGTGGTTATGCCCATGAATGTTACTGTGAATCCATTTTGCTTCAGCCCTTTTGTAAAACATTTCTCACTTGCATTTTAGCAAAGTCCTTCTGCTCAAGGAGCAGGCTATTTAATTTGACATCACCAAGAATTTCAAATTTCAGATCAATTTCTTGACAGTACATTATGAAGGCAGGCAATTCACACAGCCTGCTAGACATTTCTGATTCAATAGACAGCTTTACCAGTGCAGTTTCTTCTGTTGTGCTTGATTGACTGAAGTGACCACACCGTAGCTTTCTATGGACACAAAGTTAAAGTCTGTTGACCAACGTAGCCTTACATTTTACCTTCTTTGGTAGTTCTGTTCTTTTTTAGCATGTTGGGGTGTTCTGTCTCTTTAGAGACATCTTTGTGGAATCAGTTTGTGTTTTTAACTTTGTTGGTTTCCTTCCCTTAAATAAAATCCACAAACCGGACCACGGCATACTCTTATGTTCAATAGGGTATATAGCCATGTATTGGCTATATATGTAGTCAGTTAGTCAACATCAGGCTCTCAGCAATGGGTGTATTTCAGCACAATAGAAAAAACATTTTTCTTTTCACTCATTGTAATTTTATATCAATTGAAAATTGGAGTTTTCATGTAAACATGTTGTAGAAGATTAGCCCGGCTACAGACAGACACACAGACCAACAATGTCCAGAAGACACATGTTTATTGTTCTTTGGCACAGCACAAAGCACAAACCCCAATAAAGCTCCGTCCTTTCTTCTTTTCTCCAACCGCCTCTACTCCTCTCCCACAAGCTCTGCCTTCTTCCTCCCGACTCCGCCTCACTTGATGGAGTGAGGCGGCTTCTTTTATACCGCACCCGGAAGTGTTCCATGTGCTCCTCAATCAAGTTCCGGCAGCACTTCCGGGTGTGGCGGAAGTGCTGCATGGGAATCCGGTTCCTCTTCTGGCAGCACTTCTGGGTGTGGCGAAAGTGCTGTAGACCATGGCTCCTGAACTGTCCTGGCGCCCCCTGGTGGTGTCTACGGGCCCGCGCAGGGTTGAGCTTCTAAGCTCCAGTCCCATGGCCCCGATGTAAACCAGGGGGGCTGCCCTCTCATGTCCCGGGGGAGGTACTGCTGGTGATATGTCCACTCCCCTGGTCCTCTCCTCAAAAAGGCATCACAGCCGGGCAAAGTCCCCGGCCATATATCACAATGTTCAGGGGAAAACCAGAAATGTGATTAAACAACTTGCTGGAATAAAAACATTCATCAGAATGTCAAAGAGAATATATATTTTTTTCTTTGTTCAGTAGGCTGATAGGTGTTTTTGCAAGTGTCAAAGTTACAGAAATGAAGAAAATGCACAGAATAAAAAAAAACAAGTCAAACCCATGTGATTAGTCATGTTATATACCTTTTTATGCATTTTATTAATTATTATTGTTTTCTTTGTTTTGCCCTTTGTTTTCTTTGTTTTGACGGCACATCACATGGCCTGGGTGGGCATTTTGTAATCCTGTGAAAGCAATTCTAGATACTGTTGTGATTTCAGCTTTTTTTTTTACATTATATTTTGGAGCTTGTTTATTATAATGTTAGTAATTTTCTTTTAATTATTATTTTCACCACTTTTTTTCTGTGATGCCATTTTGTTTTTGTGTTGAATGGTTATGGTCATATTATTTTTAGCATTGGGCTGGGTGCTGGGCACATGACCCAATGTCATCTTGTATGTAACATTAGTGCATCAAACGTATAAAAGATAGTGATGTAGATAAGAACAAATCTATGCTTGATAAATTTTTAATTAAGTATAGTTTTGGAAAGGAAACTTAGTGATAGTTTGGTCCCTTTTTTACTCCTTTTAACTATGAATTTTGTGGCAGGTTTTGTTTGTATTTTTTATTCATCTTTAACTTTTTCAATTAAAGAACCTGCTTTTAAGTATGTGTTCGTTTAGGAACAAGTTAAATTAGGCAGTGCCCACACTGCCTGTGCAGAGCCATGGAGTGAACCAGGAATTTGCAAGCTCTAAGTATATACTTTTAAATTTTCATTGTCTTTTTTTAGTCTTGTGATAGTGTCTTTTGAAGGCTTTATGCATTGTGCTGATTTTTTGCTTTTATCTCCTTTTAGAGTTAAATGCTATCATTGTTTTTCTTTTTTGTTTTTTTTTGTATGTCATGAAAAACACTTAAACAGAATGCTCACAATAGTTCATGGAGTAAGAATACATTTCACTTGTTAATTTGACATTATGTCAAAAGCTGTGCGTGGAGTTGTAAGTCCTACATGACAAGTAAAAAGAAAGCTAGCTCAGACTGATCAATACGGAAAGAACTGGGGCCTCACGTATAAGTGGTGTGTGCGTACAAAAATTTGGCATACGCTAGTTTCCACGCTTACGTCAAGATGTATAAAAACTGAACTTGTTGTAATGTCACACACATTTTTATCACAGCCTTAGACCATGAATACGCACATTTCTGCTTGGTTTTGTAAACGGGTGGCACCCAGTGTCACAGCATTGCTACTGTTTCTGTGTGGTTTCCCTTTCTTTTTTATATTCACATCCATGACACAGGCTTTATAAAATACACCAAAATTAATCGCTTATCATCCAGATATATAAGATTTCCTTACACTATGGTTGAGTGGACAAACATCAAAGCGCAATCTATTGCAACATACAGTTTTCCAAATGTAATTGGAGTGATCAACTAAATCCACATTAAAGGTGCCCACACAGAATGAATTTGCTTATGTAAATAGAAAGCATTTCCACTCTTTTAATATGAAAATTATCTTTGATGCAAAAATGCCTCTCATTAATGTTATGGTGAGATATATAAGTGTCTCGTCAATAACTGCAGCAGCTCGCTACTCAAACAGTGTGAACCCCAGAATTCTGGTACCTCCTCCAGTGGGCTGCAATTTGCCTTTTCACTTTGACTTTGATATCTGACCACTTCACTTTTTATTTCTGCACTGTGTGACTTCTGAACTTGAACTTTTGAGTGCCCCCGCCACGCTGTACCACTCCATTAATTTCCTTTATTTGCTTATACCACTACTTAACCCACCAAATAGTGCATTTTTCCTTGCCTCCACTTCACTGAGCAGACCTTCTATTTCTCATTTGGTGAATTTCTTCTTTTTTACATGAGCTTTTGTCATTGTCTTTTAACAATACACTGAATGGAAGTGACTATTTGCATTTTTGTTTTACATTCAAATAGGCAAAATTCTGGGAGGAGTCAGTGTGGGGCTGTACATTCGTACATCTCCTTACACACAGTTTTATAAATCTGATTTTTTTTGTGCTTATGCACATTTCTAGTTTTGTCCATACTTCAGTCTTCACACATTATACACTTCATGTGTACATTTTGTCAGTTATTACTAAAATATGAAAAACATTTCTTTTTTAGTTATTTGTTCAATGATTCCTGCCTTGCTCTTCATCCTACAATTTGCACAGATCGTTGTAGACATGGAACACACATGAAATGTATGTATTCCAAATGACAATATATTATTTACCCTATACAACTCCAGGCACCACACACGCAGATACTGTAAGGAGCCTTGGCTTGAGCTGGAAGAATTTTTTTGCCCGAGATGAGCTCTAGCGGTGAGGGGGATGGGATAGTAGGCTGCTTGCTGCTTTTGCTGATAGACACATTTACAAAACAAAAGACACTGGTGAAAAGGTGCGAAGGGATTTAAGGTGGGCCGGGAGTACAAGTGTTTTTGTAGGTTTCAGGAATTCTGTTGTTAACTAAGTGTTTTCTATCTACATTCTATACATGTTTGTTTCATGACTTAGTTCTAACATCAATGATTCTGTATGAGTTTATTTCTCTTACCCATCTTCTACCCTGTTTATAATGTGCTTTTTACTGTTCAAAAAATTGCTTGACATACCTAGGTACACACATATAATAACTTTGTGTTTTACAGTACCCACAATACTGATGACAGACAGTGACTACTTTTTATACAGAGAATGAACAAAAACAGTGCTCCAGCTGATAGGTACTCAAACTTGTACACACATCTCGGCATTGTGTATTATGCAGACTTTGTTATAAAGGAGAGTCATTCTCAAAGGATTTATTGATCAATGTGTTACTGTGTTATACACAATTACACATACTTAAATGGAATATAAAAAAAAAAAACTGATGTAAATATACATACCTGTTTCTTATAATCAAAATATGCATAAATATGACATCTATAGCAGAACACATTTGTAGTTAGACAAAATAAATAGAAAGATGTCTTTGCAGGCAGAGGAAGCAATTTTCATATTGCCATTAGAATTCATATTACACATAATCGGTATTGTTATGTATAAGTTTTTTCATTAATGGTTTAGCAGTCTTTTTATAATTGCATATCATAGAAAAATGGAGTTTTCATGCATTCTCTATGTTTATCCTTGGTTTCCTTTTTTCTCCAGTTACCCTGATTTTCCTTTCGAAATACAAAGGTGTGAAGAATATATCGTATTAAAACTGTAAATTGGCTTCTTATGAGTGTGGATAAGTGCAAGAATGAGCCCCCCATGCCCAATACTGGTGGTATAGGCTGTGGCCCCTGTGGTTCTGAATAAAATATGTACCGTTAAAGGATAGTAGCAGAGTTCACTACTAAAAGTATAGTATAAATCCCTAAACAACAGATTCTTATGAAATCATTTTCTCAACTCTCAGTTCAACTTTTACTGTCATTCATCCACATATATAGTATATAGTTGAACTAAATTTCATTCCTTACAGTCCCTGGTGCATTGGTGAAACAACATACATGTAACATACACAATAACATTACCAAAACCAGTGCAACAATACAATGTAACAAAACAAAAGACACAGGACTATAAAGCTTGAATAATGTTCAGTATCCACAGTAAAGTGAAGAGTGTGAACTGACAGTACATCATTTTTATGATCTAGTAAAATTTGCTTATACATACACAAGAGGAAATTGTGTAAAAGTGTAATACATTATGCTAGGGAATATTTATTTAGAGACACACACATTATACAAGAATCTAAGCCTGGAAAAAACTTTTTAAGCTGAGATTTATATGTTAGTACATTCTATTTAAAATAAAATATAATGATTTACTGAAATTCACAAACTACCATTTAATATATTCCCCTACTTATATAATATGTTATATTGTATGATTCACTATAAGACATGAAGAATTTGAAAAGAGCAAGGCCATCAACTTCACTGTAAACATTTTTTTGTGTCAAGTATGCCAGGCTGGAGAATTTGTTTTCTCACCAGAAACTCAATATTTACAGATGGAATTCAGTAGTGCTCTGGTCCCTTATTTTATGTTATTTTATATTTTTATGTTTTTAGTTGAAATATGAATGCTGCTTCCTTAATATTTGGGAACTGGAGTATGACATCTTTGAAAATAAACAGTACAATATGAAATCAAACACATTAAGTATTTTGATATCCCTGCTACATTGGCAGATTATTATTATTGTATCAAATATTCATCATCAGCCTAAAATTACATTCTTGGTGAGACAAAGATAGATAGATAGATAGATAGATAGATAGATAGATAGATAGATAGATAGATAGATAGATAGATA
>JANRMT010062833.1:32819097-32842158 GCA_026402145.1 Polypterus bichir lapradei
ATAGATAGATAGATAGATAGATAGATAGATAGATAGATAGATAGATACTTTATTAATCCCAAGGGGAAATTCACATAATCCAGCAGCAGTATACTGATACAAAAAAAACAATATTAAATTAAATAGTAATAAAAATGCATGTAAAAGCAGACATTAACTTTGAGTAATGTTAGCATTTACTCCCCAGGGTGGAATTGAAGAGTCGCATAGTGTGGTGGAGGAACGATCTCCTCAGTCTGTCAGTGGAGCAAGACAGTGACAAAAGTCTGTCACTGAAGCTACTCCTCTGCCTGGAGATGACACTGTTCAGTGGATGCAGTGGATTCTTCATGATTGACAGGAATTTGATTAATGCCTGTCGCTCTGCCACAGATGTTAAACTGTTCAACTTTACTCCTACAATAGAGCCTGCCTTCTTAACAAGTTTGTCCAAGCGTGAGGCGTCTTTCATCTTTATGCTGCCTCCCCAGCACACCACCGCGTAGAAGAGGGCACTTGCAACAACTGTCTGGTAGAACATCTGCAGCATCTTATTGCAGATGTTGAAGGATGCCAACCTTCTAAGAAAGTATAGTCGGCTCTGACCTTTCTTACATAGAGCATCAGTATTGGCAGTCCAGTCCAATTTGTCATCTAGCTGCACTCCCAGACATTGTGTAGCTGAAAATATGTCCCTAACTGCCATAAAATATGAGGGACTTTTGAAACTTCGTGTTTGTCTACTATACTTCCACCTCTATATTGCAGCCAAAAGAGACTATGTAATTTAATTAGCTTTTTATTAAAGGTAGCAGTACAATAAAATTTAAAAGCATTTTTCTATTGCAAGATGACAGCTTTATTTAAATATATTCTTCAGTGGGCTACCCATACTGTACAATATCATTCATAAACTAAATTTACTATTCCTAGCTATAATGAATAATAATTTGGTATATTTTCATTCTTTTTCAAAACACTTGAAAGAAGAGTTGCTACCTTGATATGCAGTTTATTTAACTAAATATAAATACTGATTAAATTATGGGGGCGTTTTCTAACAAAGCTCACAGCATCTGAAAAAATAAATAGTCCTAATGAAGAGTCAGCTCATGCAGCCTGTTCAAACATGTATGAGCTCTTAAAATGAAAAAAAAATAATAGCTTTTTATACTCAAACTATTGTTTTTGTACAACTGTATTGTGTTTACATCTGAAAGGAAATTTTATATTAAAGTATAATGCTTCAATAGCTATTAACTCAACAGCCTTAAAATATAAAGTCCGAAGCTTCAATGAGAAAAATGTTCTGAACTGGAATTAACTGTACCTCTAAGAACCAGGCCAAGTCCATTGCTGAAAGATGAGTATGGTATGATGTGAAAGTGTAATGAAATAAGTTGATTGTTTAAGCAATAATACATTTTGTACAAGACACTGTATGTCATTCAGCATACTCAGAACAGAGACTTACAACAATTAGCTGCAGCTGTTAGAGATGTTTTGGAAAACTATATTTTATGAGATTTTTTGCTATTACCCCAAGGATTATGTATTGACTGCTATGGACTTCTTATAGATATTTAAAGAATGTTTCTCACTGTACATGCTTAAAATACAAAACCATCCTAATAAGTATAACTGTTATGGTTGTTATGTCAGTAGAGAGCCTATTGATTGGTTATAAAATACCCAATAACCCAATAAAAAAGTGCATTATTACTATTGTTATTATTAAAAGTTAATACTTCAATACTGGGATTGCAGTACTGTTGCTCTTTATGGGGGCTGTGTATATTCAGACCTAAACCGCTAAACAGAGTGAAGCTCTTTACTTCCACAAATATGTACAACATCTATGACAGGTTGTAACGGCCGACCCCTTACCCAGCCGACAGCCACACTACCAGGACCTGTGGCCTGGATGAATTACTGAGAAAACCTACCTATACCAAGCCGTATCTCTGACAAATAATATTTTCCCTCCTCCCCAATCGATGGTTCAATGACTAGCAAACAAAAGCATATATGTAAAATAAGTGTAGGAATACAGTATATTAAATGAAACACAATGACAGATACAATAATACAAATCCACGACGTAAAATATATCTATATATATCCCTCCACCAAAGCAGCAAAGTGAAAACACCACATATACAATAACAAAACCTCCCTTGCCCCTGCAAACGTATCACAAATGGGCGAGTGCCGAATGACAATGAATGTGAAATTGAGTCCGGGTAAATCACTGTCCAGAATACGGATGACTGATCAAAAATCGATGTGTTTGAATCTCCTGAATAAAACAGAACAACCTCACCATGCTTCCTCTGCGAATGGTGGATAATAATGTCCAACCCCGGAGTTTCTGGCAATGATGGTGCTGTCGTGATTCCGGCGGAATGACAAGCAAACTGGAACAAGGTGCAATGTAAATAATGGCAGAAAAATGATGATCGGTTGTTGATACTTGAAATCTCCGTCTCTCTCCTTCCTTCCTCTTTCCCTCCTGATCATTTAAAAAATGATGAGCCGGATGTAACTGGTAAAACTCCGGTATTGACGTGTCCAGGGGTCGCTGTCTCCCTGCAACATCCTTCCCCGTTTCTCATTATGGAGACAACATTTAAACAGACACATATTAGTTTAAACAGGGGGCTGTGACAAGACGTGACTGGGTGCAAACACTATAAACACAATACCTATGTGGCCCCGCTACAAGGTGTCTTGTCAGACTTACAGGTAATCTAATCTAGACACTGTTTAAATATCCAACTAGTTTTTATTAAGAGACTGGGAACTCTTGAGATTTATAGAAAATGGCATGCAGGTTTCTTTAAATTGACTGGTGAATAAACACACAGACACAGCAGCAATTTTAGGAAAAGCAACACTAACTTGCATTACACAGAACAATATAAAGTACACCAAAATGATATGAGTACATAAGAATCTAGCAATATCAGAAATGAAAACCCTTTTTTTACAGTATAAAGAAAAGCATACAGTCCACACTCTAAAAGTCAGTAAAAAATATACAGTTCAAGATAGAACCTTTAGTGGTGCAGAGCCCAGTTTGTACACTATGTTAACCTAACAATCGTCCAACTGTCCATGTATGCTCTCTGTTCCCCGGGTGCTCATTTCACAACAGAAATTTTGCCAAATTGTTGAATTCCTGTCAGCATCTCTTCCTTGTGGATTGAGAGTTCTCATTTTTTTCAATCTGGGCTCCCTGCGTTGACCTAGGCACGCCTTGCTTCTTGTCTATCAACTTCTTTCAGTCCTTTCATGAGTCTTCCTCTCTTGCGGGACCTACAACCGGCGTCTCTCTAGTGGAACAGTCTCTTTCTCCCTAGAGGTAGGTGTTGCTGTCCATGTGCCTTGCGTCATACCAGCCATGTACCCTCGTCTGCCTGCGAGGCTCTGTGCGAGTTGCCTTGACATTGTTCTCGGTGGACTATACTTTGACCCACGTCTTCTACTGCCCAGAAGTATAAATCTCCTTCAGTCCCTGACTTGATCAACATGACGATGGATTAAACAATGGCACATATCAATCTCCTGGGGCCTTATGTATAAACGGTGCGTACGCACAGAAATGTTGCGTAAGAACTTTTCCACGTTCAAATCGGGATGTATAAAACATACACTTGGCATAAAGCCACGCACTTTTCCACGGTACCTCATACCTTGTCGTATGCAAGTTCTCCGCTCGGTTTTGCAGACTGGCGGTACCCAGCGTCAAAGCAATGCTACTGTTCCTGTGTGGTTACACCTTATTTTCCTGACGCGGCTTTATAAATACACTGAAACTAACCGCATATTGTTTATTAGTGTAACGTCATCTGATTGTAATTAACTTGTAACAATATAATGGTACAGGGAATAGCTATAGTATTCCAAATACCATAACTGCTTTATCGTTGTTACTCTCACTGCACCATCTTTTTCTTCTTCTTCTTCTTCTTTCAGCTGCTCCCGTTAGGAGTCGCCACAGCGGATCATCTTTTTCCATATTACTCTCACTGCACCACTCGGGAGTATTTATATGACTGTATCTGAGTGTGAATCACAGCAGCAGCTGATCGGAAAGAGAATTATCAGTATACAGCTTCAAGGACACGCTGTCTCAGCCACGGCAAAACGTTTCAAAGCCTTTCCTGTACGGACCTCGTCGTTCAGAAACAGTTTCATCCCAAGAACTATAAACACACTCAATCAATTGCTCCTTGTAGAAATGTTTGTACTTATAAGTACAATCACCCCACTGTAAACTTGCACTACAGTTATAATATCGCACAACCTGAGCCACTTTATAAAGTGCGTATTTACATATGATGACGATATTTTTAAGGTGAAATGCAGCAAAATATGTTTATTATATTATACAGGTAAAACTTTAACTTCATTTAAATAATCTATATTCTTCACTGGGAGTGTCGTGAAGGATAGAATAATTAAACATGTACTATGAAGATATTTCAATGTTCCTTAAACGTTTTGAAGAATCGGCGCTCTAAGCTTACAGATGGCTTAACTTCTATTACAGAGCTGATTGTGTGGTGATTGGGTATTTGGGGAAAGAAAAGCAAGGACTGCAGTGGCAGCTACGCCAATATATATTGAATATAAAACAGAAAGAGAAAATAACAACACAGCTAAAAACGCAGCGACACATTTCGGCAAAAGTTAAATGCTTGTGTCATGACCACGAGGCGGCTATGCAGTGTCTGCAATGGACGTGGCCATCCACCGTGCATAAGCTACCTTACTGACATTGGCGGGCGAAGGAGCCACAAATTCTTCCTCTGCCCAGTGCCACCACAAGCCTAGAGCTGCCCCTGAGTACTGCTGCAATAAATTATTTCATCGAAGATCGCACACAATCGCTGTGCTGTGAAACCCATGTTTAATAACGTGCTTTAACTCCTGTCATCATGAAAATGATATCACGTATACATCTCAGTATTGTAGTTATTCAGAGAGCTGTAATATCACGAATGTAATGGATTCTGTGTCCAGTTAGAGGAAGAGAGCCAGTTTAAGAAGCAAGTAGTGATTCACACACATAGAGCAAATAGAAGATCAAATACAAAACAAAGCATTTAACGTGCTACTTTAATTTTGATGTGATTTGAGAAACTGGTTAATTAAACGATTTTAAGATGAAGTTTATGATGTTCTACTTTAATGACAAAATAAACTGATTAAAGTGGAAATGTCGAGATCGAAGTTGACATTTCGTGCTTTTTCCCCACTGTGTGCCTTTTTTTCTCTGTACCCTAATAAGCTTTCATATGACACTTAGACAGTGGGCTACAACTCGTCTTTTCATGGCGACTTTGATATGTGACTTCTTTTTTATTTCCGGCACTGTGCGATTTTGTGAACGTGAGCTTTCAAGTTTCTCCAACACACTATGTCACTCGATCAACTTCCTTTTGTTTATTATACCACGGTTTATTTGAACAAATAGTATGTTTTTCCTTTGCCTCCACTTGGTATTCACTGAAATTCTTCCGTTTTTCCTCTTCCTTTTCCCATTGTGTTTTCACAGAAGGCTGAGTTTAAGGGCAATTTATATTCATTTGCATATTCAAAGAGGCGTAATTCTGGGAGGAGTTGGGGCGTTACATAAAGGTCGTGCACGAGCGTTACTTTTCACGCTGATCGGGATTTATGTAGCGGAAGAACGTGGAAGTTGGAGTATGCACAGATTCCTGCATCTGGATTTTTCTGTGTGTAAGCACATTTCGGCTTTTGTGCTTACGCCATGTTATAGTGCGAATTCTACGCACGGCGTTATACATGAGGCCCCTGAGCTTGTTCAAGGAGTTCAAACTTCAAAGCAGGTAACTCTTTTTTGCATGACAGCAGTTTTCTATGCACTGTAGACAGCATTCACAATAATCAGAAAAGGATTATTCAGAAAATTTGCCATTCAACTTTTCACCCCAGTCCCAACAATGGGTGCTTATTTCCCCTTCATCTACTGACTTTTAAATATAATATTTACATGTTTCTTTGTCTAAGAGAAAAAAGAAACCACCCAGTGTACAAAAAATGTTCCCCTCTGACACATCCATTACACAGGATTACCAGAAGCCCTTTCAGAGAGTTCTTATCCACCAGTTTGTAGATAACTATGACAGCTGTTGCAAAGGGCACTTTTCTTATAGATTAAAATAATTCAATCATGACATCACAATAGGCCTTCTGTTTCAGTTAACTGTCTGGAAGATGATTTATGTCAAGGTGTATTAGTGGAAACTAGCAATCCTCAGATTTTCATTTTAGGGATATAGAAACTCAATCGAAAGACCACCTCAACTGCTAGTTTAACAAAAGTCGAAGACCTTGTCACAAACTCACACAAGAGCCATAGCAAGGTTTAGGGCAGCCACCTGTATATTGTTTTCTTGCCTGCTAAATTGCAAAACAAATGAAAGCACTGATGTGCACAAACTGGTGTCCAAAACAGAACTGAGGGAATATTGAAAAGGTGGAGGATTTTAAAGGTCAGTATAGGAAGTGACATCAAAGAGGCCAGAACCGGAAGGGTCTTCAACCATAGGCCCGGGTCTGGACATGACATCAAGGGGGCCAGAACCGGAAAGGTCTTCATCCATAGGTTCGGACCTGGAAGTGACATCAACAGGGCCTGGCGGAAATTCCCGTGAATGGTCTTTAGGAAAGCAAGAAAAAGAATCAGTGCACTCCGCCACATCCCGGTCTGGTTCGGAATTGCCCTCATTCAGCCCTTTAGCTGCCTCCCATGCGCACGTGCGTGACAACCTGCATTATCAGGTGAAATAACACATGCAGTCAGCTGGCTCTTTAGTCAAGAGTGAATACACTTTATTTTCATTGTTTTTTTAGTTAATAAGTTAAGAAATTTTTCTTTTCCTAAATAAAATCACTATAAATATATTGTTTGAGTATTAAATTTAAAGATACGTTTAAGCTGATCAACATAATTTAATTAACATGTTGAGTACTACTTTTTAAAATAATACTCTGCACTGCTTAATATTATAGTATTAGGAACTATATTAACTATTAAGCACTACTTACTATACTAATACTGTCCTTTAATACTGTACTATACTATAATATACTATAACTTTCTGTAATACTGTACTATTTACATATAATAATTCTTAAGCTTTACTGAACACACTTGAAAATGTACAGCATTTATTAAATGGCATGCTTATCTATTTATAGTTTATTTAACTCATAACGTTAATGAATTAATTCTTTCATTCAAGAGGTGAACAAATATGCTATTGTTTGTTCTTGGCTTGATATTTAAGATATTGCTTGTTTAAGTTGACTGTGTACCTTTTCTAAATAGTGCATTAGATGAATGTCAGGAATCATGAGTCATGAATGTGCACTACTATAAAAATATAATTAAAATAAAGATTTACAACCCCCCAAAAAAATTAATTTTTAAGAAGTAGAAGGACTGTAATCACTCTCACAATTCTACAATCATGATAAAACTAATTTGCTAGGCACTGGCAACAAGTAGAAGGTGTGGAAAAAGACAAGACATTGGCCTTGCTTTTCTTTTTCTTTAAATGTTTTCATCTTTCATAGTTACCATATGATTTATCTTTCTGTCTTCCCGTTCTTCATTTTGCATATTTAAAGAAGCCTGAGCATTGTGGATCCCACCAAGAATATGCACAGCTTTTGCCATGTAAAAGATGCATTTTAATATATGGACTGCTAATTTTCATGTTAGGTTAAGACTATTGATGAACGAACCTTGTGGATTTTGCTTTCCCATGAAATTGGTGAAATCATGGAAATGTTTAGGAATTTCGCTGAATTTAACAAAATGCATTGACGTCAACTAAGAAACTGAATTAAGGTTGAGTAGATTGTAATGGTGCAATGTTCTTTTAGGTGTTCCTGAGTGCTAGGGAAGCATCTGCTAACTATGCTGGATCGATGATTGTGTCCAAACACGTATTTCATGCTGTAAGGCAACAATGCTAACCAGTGTACATCTCTGCCTCAAAAAACAAAAGAGGCTGACAGAATGAATACCATAAATACAATGCAGCAAAAGGCCACACAATGGTAATAAATAATCTATAGATCATTGTGCTCACAGAGATGCGATCTTGAAGCACACATTGACTGCACCACGGAGCAGCAGCATGGGGTTGGTTCATTCCACTGTTTGAAGTTGCAGCTCCGGGTTCAGCTAAAAAGTTTTTGTTGCTTGCCACGTATCTATGCAGATGCTTTGCATTTTTTCTTCCATCAAGAAGAGAGATACACCTTGTCCCGCCTCCTGTTAGTTCTGAATGTGACTGCAAGGGTGTTGACTGGCACCGAAAAAAAAGATCAAATCTCACATATTTTGGCTTCCCTGCACTGGCTTTTACTAGAGGATATGGTGAATTTTAAGACATTATTATTCATGTTTTAGGCACTGCATGGATCTGATCCTTCATATATTGTTGAAATTCTTACCCCCATACCCTCAGGCCCTTGGATCAGTTATCATTATGGATTCTGCAGACACTTTGGAAGCTTATGAATACTTTTGGAGCTATGGCCATGAGGTTTTGGAACGCTCTGTCATATGAAATAACAGCTGCACCCAAGATTAATACTTTCAAATCTCAATTAAATACATATATTTATTTACTTGTTGTCATTTGGCTCATAGTAATTCATTAAATCTGTTAATATTTTTATGTATTAATACTGTGTATAATTTTTAAATTATTTATTTAGTTGTTTGTATTTTAACTTATCATTTAGCTTCTAGGCACTGTGTATTAGGGTTTACTGTAAAGCACTTTGATCAACTTGTTGTGTTAAATGTACTATACAAATAATGCTGACTTAGCTTGTAAATAGTAATAAACCTTTCTTTACTTTTATTATTATTTCACTGTGACTCTAGTAAAACTGATCTTACAGTACACATCTGTGAATGTTATGCAGATCTCTGGCACTGTAATGCCATGCTTGCCTTGAAAAGCATCATGGGGTGCTGTGATAAAAATGATCGTCTGTAGCCAGCCGTGCAGTGAATTTCCAGTAAAATATTCAGTAAACAAGGTCAGTGGTGAACACAGTATATTCACTGCATGAAATTCTTTGATGAATTTCGCTGATCAAAACTAATTAAGACTTTGATATTGTAGCACCCTTTCAATGATTTCTTTGAAAGGGGCTTCTGAGTTATCTTAAAATATTAATAATACATCTGAAATTAGGTTGTTGTACTAGTAAATAATTCCAAGGTCCTAATGAAAAACATTAAACATTCAATAAAATGCAAACAATTAATCAAACAGAACACAATTTAAAACTATTTACAGAGCTTTACTAGACAAAAAAAGAAAACATTCATAAACCGTAATATGAAACAATAATACAGAAATTTGAATGGTCCTTTTGAAATTATTTGAACAAGTATTTGTAAATACACTTACAAAACACGACCCCAGGTTTATTTAATTTTTCCTTTTTGGAGTGGACCCACTTTATATTTAAAACAGTTTGTCCTACCGTGTCAGGCCTGTGATGGCTCTTGTGTGTGGTGTGGCAAAATCAATTTAACAATGCCTCTTTACTTAAATAAAGTATGGAAAAAATGAAGAGGGGAAAAAAAAGTATCTTCACTAGAAAAAGGATATATAATACAGTTCCTCGCTATGCTCTCCAGCAATACTTCTTTTAGTCTCCGTTGCTGCCGATCCCAAAAAAAAATGCCTTTTTATTCTACCCATATTTTATTGCAATGAGAGCACTAAAAAAACTAAGAAATCACTATTACCTAAACACATCCCTGTCTCTTCCTCTCTTTATTTAAATATTTACCACGGGTTACAATATTATTTAAACTGTTTCATTTTTTAACACACGATAACATCACCCACAAACACATTTTGGAGACAAAGATACTTTTGATAGATACTAGTTTATTTGCTGTCTTGGGGACTTATTTAGTTTTCATTTCAATTGTTGTAAAAACAATAAATTGAGTTGCCATTTTAATCAACAGTTAAATTGCTGCAACCTTAAACATAAGGTGACATCTCTTTTCTCGCAGTGTGTGTACTGGGAGTGACCTAATTATACAAATGCCTAGTATATCCTATGACTGTCGTAGTTCTTTTTGGGCATCTGGAATTTTGTATTTATTATTATGTGCAACTTTTTATTTTGAATTATAATAAATATTATTTTTGTTCCTGATATTGCTGTACTATTTTGTTAGATATAGGCTCAAGCACTGTGTCTTGTTTTGCCTTGTACAAAACCATATTGTTTACTGTTGCTATACCTGTTGCCAGTCTTGTTTCAATTGATGTCATGGGCCATATTTTGTCATCTTTTATGCTGGTAAAAGATGGAGGCTTCTAGCATCCTTGGATCAATTTGCTGTCACAATTCTCCCACATGTTCGTTTTAGAGGAGGATAAAAGGTGCCTCTAATAGAACATGTAGTGTTAGGACTTTCCTATTGTGTATTTATGGCTTTGTTTTGTGCCTTGCACTATGGGATTTTTTCATCAGTTCTTTTCTGTTTTAAACCCTTGTCTGACCTTTGGCAAAGATCATGCTTATCCCATGTTATTGCTTTCTTCTCCCAATTTCTATTTTAAAAAGAAACGTTCTTGCTAACTCAATCTCAGGGAGATCATAATAGCTTGCTCCTTTGGTTTATTTCATCACCTGTTTTTTACGCTTCTTTATTTTTCTTTGGTGCTCCATTTCACTGCGGGGATCATAGCACTGACCAGGTAAAAACTATTTGTAGGAATTGCTGCTGGTCTAAAAATAAAGGTTTTGTTTATATGCTCTTACGGATATAGCACTATTTAAATGTCCAGTATAACACCTATACAGATTTTTATAATTTGCAATACCTAATGAAGAAATATAACCTGTATTTCAGCTTCAATTATTATTTTATGCTCCTTACCATTAAAACTAAATGCTTTTCTTAAAGTGTAGACCAGTAAACATGGTGGTGCCAAGAAAGAAAAAAGTGCTTATACAGTTTAAGTTCATGGCGAGCCTATTCTGGCAGCTTGGGAACAAGTGAGGAATGAAAAACACCATTACATGGCACACTCACATACACACCTCCGATAACTCATTCAAAGCTAGTTTATAGTTGTTATTAAGCAAAACTCACACATCTTTGAGATGTGGATGCAAAACTCACTCAAACACAAGAACAATGTTGAAAGACCATGCTCACTGCGCCTGGGCTGCAGTTAGAACCTGTAAATGTAGAGACATCAATGCTAACCACGGTGTCACTCTGTAAGATATAAGTTAACTGATAGGAGTACAAATATTATTGGTAGTATTTTAACACTGCATTAATGTTGTAAGAAACAGTTAAAACAGGCTCATAACATGGTCTCCCTTCCTGTGGTCAATGGTTATCTGTCACTAATTGACACATAATTGCTACTAACTGCACTTATCTGATCACAGCAGTAATGCAAATTGCCCTTGAATATGTGCAGCATCCTTGTTTTAATCATAGTTTTGCTTTAAATTGTTCTCTTGACAAAGTGTAATTTCATATTCTTTTATGATTATTTTAAACAAATTACAGATTACAATACATATAATAGAAACAAACAGTACATTTATGTGTGATTGCATGCACTTTGAAAGATTACTTGTAATATTTCAATTGATTGATTTGGAAAACCTAGACACAAAAGGGTTCTGGGCACTAGTCTATTGTAGTGCATGATCCAAATTGCACCCAAGGCCATGGTGTCCATTTTGGAAGCCTGGCTTAAAGATCCTTGGGTCAGCTGTAGACAAGAGGAACCTTGTTTTTGTTCTGCAATTATGTTTTTTTTTATTTTAATAATAGCATGCAGGGGAGGCCACTAGTTTTCACAAGTGTATTACATCTTTCTTTCTAGTTAAAAGATTTTACAGTAAACAAAATCGTGAAAAAATTAATAAAATAACCAAAATGAATAACCGAATTATCAGATGAAAAATGAATGCTTATATTTTATTAACTATAGAAATTTATTTTTTAAAGTTAATTAATTTAATAGTTCATTATATTAACTTCTTTATTCAATGTCAGTGTGTCCAAGATTTGCCTTGTGATAGAGCAGGCTTTTTTGATAAGTCTGTTCATGCATGGTGCTTCTTTTGTGCTAATGTTGCTTACCCAGGAGACTGCAGCATAGAACACCACCCCGGGCACTATGGACTGTTAGAATATTTCTGGCAGCTTGCTGCACACATTAAAAGGCTTGAGTCTCTTAGAAGTACAGTCTGCTCTGTCACTTCTTGTACAGTATCACTGTGTTTTCCAGCCAGTCCAGTTTGTTGTGTATGCGAACCCCCAGGTACTAGTAGCTCTGCACCACTTCCACACACATGGGGACTGGCTTCAGAGGCTTCTTGGCACATTGGAAGTCTACTATAAAGTTCTTTTGTCTTGCTGATATTGAGTTGCAGGTTGTTGTCCTGCACCACAAGACAAAGTCCTCCACAACTTTTCTGTATTAACTCATCACCATTATTATTACAGCCTATGATGGATGAGTCATCTGAAAATTTCTGTAGATGACAAGCACTGGTATTGTGCTGGAAGTCTGTTGTGTATATGGTAAACAGTTTTTTTTTTTTTCTATTAAGAAGATGGAAACACTTTGCTTTTATTTCACAGGTGTGTTTTCTGACTCAGGGAGTGGGAAGGAGAGAGCTTCCTTAAGGATTGTTTTGCTGGTCACGTGGCTAATTGCATATGCATTAGCTGTGACGTGGAGGGATCAGTATTATGTAATTTGGTGGCAGTTCTCATAATACTCTCATTATGTTCAGCTAATGTAACTCTAAAATGAAAATACTTTTTTTTTTGCACAACTTGATGTTATGTTACATACAGGTATAAAGACATCAGTGAATCTACAGAAAGTTCTGTTTACTCGCAAGCAGCCCAGCCAGACAACACATAATGTTACTGGTCATTCATGATGCCCCACATAAGCAGCGTTTATGTGAAGGTTAGTTGTAATTTATGTCTTCACATCAATGTGCTAAGTGATTGTTTCTCTATAATAGTCAGTAGGGGATTGGGGGAGTAAACTCCAAGTGCTGCAAATGACAAACACATGCATTTGATGCAAGCCATGAATACACTGTAGCTTAAGCATGAAGGAATGACCATCTGCTTTGAGTGTAAAAGTAGGCATTTCCATTCTGCTGAAGTACGTGCAAGCCCTTAGCCTGAAGCCCTTTTTCAAACATGAATAAACTGCCTCAAAAAAGGACTGTCATTTAAATAAAAAAACATTTTTGTTCAGTTTTATTAAGAAATTAATTTCTTTACTAACTGATACAAAATTTTCCTTGAAAGCATGTGCCATCAATGTTTTAAAAATGTAATATCCATAACTTTACTCTTCTTAATGGGAAGGCCAAGTTGGGACAATAAATTAGTTAATGTTTGGAGCTGCACCTGGGAAACTGTATTCTAAGCAAGTTTGTAGCAAATACTAATTAGACAAATAACAGAAGAAAGTCATCTACAGCCAATCTGTCACCTAAATCTGTCAATGTCAAAAATCATGAACCAATTAATATGTATGATTTTTTTTAACAAGTATTGATACAGTAAAGTAACATATTTACTTAAATCTGCTTAATTTATTTAAAGGTTTTGGTGGGGAACTGCAGGGTCTATATAAGTGCCCAGTTTGTGAATTCTGACCACAGATTTGTTGTTGCTATTCTGAAGTTCCAGCTGAGGTCCAGTCGGCTACCACCTACTAGGAGAATGAGGCCGGACCTGGCTAGACTCCAAGATCAGGCTGTTTCTAATGATTTTGCATGCAGTTTGTGTGAGGAACTTGTAGTGGTCCGGTGCTGCTAAGATTCACACCGTCGAAGAGACGGTGATTTATTTATTTATTTGGTGGAGATTCCAGGAATGCACCCAACCCACACATACTCACAAGCAGAGACAAAAAAGTGACCAGTAATAAAACAGCAATTAAAGAATGTATTAAACAATAATATATAAAAACAACGGTCCCACCCCAGTTCCCTCTTACAGCGATAAATATGAATTCGACAATAACAAACCACTAACAAAAATCACACATTATGAAGTCCATGAAAATGGCAACTGATGAAATGAAATGATAGTAGATAGTCCAGTGATCAGCACGCTGTATACTAATGTAAAGTTCAGTCCTACCAGTATTTCCTGATGAGATGATGGAATATGAATGGGATCAGGAGCATTATTTTCTTCGTAAGACGACAA
Organism: Polypterus bichir lapradei; assembly: GCA_026402145.1. Lineage (NCBI taxonomy): Eukaryota > Metazoa > Chordata > Cladistia > Polypteriformes > Polypteridae > Polypterus > Polypterus bichir. The sequence continues at coordinate 32,833,382 of JANRMT010062833.1, forward strand.
CAAATCCACAGACAGTACTCATGCAGCAGGAAGACACCAGACAGTCCATACACTCAAAACATGAGATGATCCAGGACAAACCAAGAATCCACAGGTATCAAAACGGAAGGCAGACAGACAGACATGAAACACAAAAGACTTTTTTTTCTTTTTGGTAACACTAGCCCCTTTTTAAATGTTGCGCCGGCCTCCTTGTACCCAACAGCCCCTGCACCCTCAGCAGTTGACCAATCAGAGCCACTGCAGAGACTGCTGGGAGTTGAAGTTTTAAGCACCACTACAATCCCCTCCCCCAGGCCATGGTGTACAGCTGAACCAAGGCTTGAGGTTAGAGATGTTAACAGTGTCTACCTTTTTGGTCCCCGGAAATCCCCACTCTACTGCAGATTGTACTGACATACAGGACTTGCTGCTTGAGACTGAACAATTTCCTGCATGTTTAAGGGAAGATCACGCCAAGGGTTAGAGACCAATACCGCAAATATCACCGGTGCGGGCTCATGCACCCATGAAAATGCATCGGGTACAACATTAGCACAGCCCTACCGATAGCACACCCTGAACGTAAACTGTTGGAGGTGCAGTACCCACCTGGTTAGCCTGGTCTTCGGGCAATTGAATGCCCAGGTCAGTGCCTGGTGGTCAGTGTAGATTTCAAATGATGTCCACTCCAGGTAGTGATCCCACTTCTAGGAAGTAAGGGCCACTGGTCTGTAGTCATTTGGTGAAAAGGCTGCTGAAATTTTTGGAACTGGAACATTACAGAATGTATTCCAAATCATTAGTCATTGTCATATCATTAGTGATAGACTTAATTGGTAACAGAATTAGTCAGCACAGGCCTTAACAACTCAAAGACTATGCTTGGTCCCACAGCTTTTCCAGTGTGCAGCCTCCTCAGTTGTCTCCTTACGTGTCCATCAGTTATGGACAGCCTATACTGATGGTTAGAAATGGACTCATCACAGTGATGAACTAGTAGAAGGTGCTGATTCAATATGGATAGTGTAGGGGGACCGATTATTAGAAAAAAGTTATCTTTAAAAAATACTTGTCTGAAGACAAATACAGCCACAGGGTTTATTTTTTTCCTGCCTCACTGCTGAAAGCCACCTAAATGCCATTTAACAAATTACAGATTGAGCACATTGGAAGCTGCATGTGAATAACAGTTGTTCATTATGTCTTCAACGTATCATCTCATTCGGTGTATCTATACAAAGTAGTACGCTGACAAACAGTTCTCCCTCCTTTTAACCTCTGGTTAAGAATATGGCCTATTACCAGTTTACAATGTTGGTCTGTTAAATATTCAGGACAGTGGTGAAGAATGATGAATATTAATGACTGATGCTTTACATATTAAACTGCATAATGTAGTTAAATTTTCTTGGTCTGTGTTTAAACAAATACATTCAACATATCACCTTATTATTCAATTGACATTCCACTTCATGAAAAGAAAATACACTTGAGAACTAACTGGGGCCACTGTGGCAGTCCTCTGCTGCCATCTTAATTTAATCACTTCAAAGATATGTTTTCCACTTACTAACTTGACATATGCCCTGCATGATACAAGGTTAAACAGCTGATTGAATATCATTTAAATATAGGTCATTGCTAAAGTTGTACTTTATCAAAATATGTACAGTATTACTCTTTGCTGCAATACAAAAGTGACAAAGAAAATTGTAAAAAATGGCACACACACGCACACACACACACACACACACACACACACACACTAGATTGTTTGTTTTGCATTTAAGTATTGTACCTGTCTGCCCAAGGAAAAAACAAAAAGGCCTTGACAAACTTAAAAAAAACTAATATTATTATGATAAATGACACATAATTATGCAGTATGTAAATGTTCTATAAAGAGTGCTAATTACGGACAAAATTACTCAAGTAAATGTCATCTTTTGTGGCAACATTTTTAGTTGCTAGTACATGAGAATTAATGAAGCAATCACTTCTTTTCCTTATCTGATACTCTCATTTTCAGTGTGAGGCTTGTTTTTTCCTGCTCTTACTTACAAAATTTATCTTCAGTTTAGGTATCATATGTACCATAAACTGTCATTCTTGTGTCTAGAGATGCAGACCTTTCCAAAGAAACATTAACTAGGAAATACAATGTTACCAAAAATTCATAATCCAAAATAAAAAAAACCCAACCACATGCAGATCAAATGTTAATACTTTATTTTCATTTCTTGTCCCACTGGTACATATTCACAATTCAAAGCTAAATAAAAAAATACTTTCAACATTATTACTTTTTTGAGCTTTTAATTTTATACACAGTGATTTGGTACATACTATTTTTCTGACTATTCATTCATCCGTTATTAAACTTGCTTACTACGGTTTAGTGTAGTTGGAACTGAAGCCTATCCTCTCTAACACAGGGTGGAGCACGGCTCTATCGTAAGACCCACATATTCTCACATCCACCCTAACGTATAGTAGCTTTAAACTTTTTTAGACTTGGCAATGGATTTATTATTGGATAGCCAGAAGGGCTGGGGAGGTTCGGAGGAATGGATGGGCCATGAAGAAGAGGGAACAAGCGGGGTGTGAAGGTGATCAATGAAAATGCTTGTGAATGGTTGGGCAAGCAGTATGCATACAACATGCATAAACTAGCCCAGAAGAGGGTAAAGAAGAACATGACAGTGATGCCCAGCATGGCTGGCAATAGCAGGAGGATCTGGTAGACATTATCTGTTTCTTGCAGAATAATTGCACAAATGCAGTTCTACATTCATCCTGACCTCCACCAACATTTTTCTCCAAAATCATTCCTGAACCCAGGTACCACAGACATAGTGCACCTTACTAAATAAAATTGCTTGCAAGATATTTTTTAAACAGATACTGTATGCCATATTTATTGCAATCTCTGACTACACAAAGAAGCACTTATAATGACTTTTGTTATTGTGAGATATGAGAAGTGCAATTTAAGTTCCTTGACACAAAGCTGCTCCAATATCTTCCTGACGTTTGTTTACAAGATGTATTTGATATTATTGTCACACATGCACGCATGGGGGGGCAGCAGCAGAGTCGGGTTAATTTTGAACCACTAAAATGAGAGGCTAATCATGTGCACTAATGCCTTCTCTCCTTCCTTGCAGGAACAAATGAAACCTAACCCACTTCCTTCCAGTTACATCATTTCCTCCTCGTTAGATGGCTCAACTCTTCCTTCACCACCAGCACTATAAAAGAACCAGCACTTCTTCCCTGGAGTAGTCTTATCTTGGACCTATAAGGCCACTTTGCACTTACAATCTCTTTTTTTGCAGTGAAAATTATAATACACGAGGTGGATCTCCCCGAAAACCTTCATATCTTGTCCTTGTCTTTCTCCTTTGCCCCCTGTCGCTTCGTTCACCAACCCCCGGTTTTGGTTAACCGAATACACAATTTAAAGAGATTATTTTCATTTCATTCATTTTCATTCATTTTTTATTTCTTGATATTTGCTGGTAATAAAGCTGTAGTGAATGAGTTATTCCCCCTCCCCACGGGGCGCTTTTTAAGCCAGCTGCCTCTTGTGCTGTGCTGCGTGATCTGCATGTCGCGCTGTGCATCTATCATTTAAAAGCCTGTACAGTAGCTGTCCTTTTGTCTCACTTCCTTGTCTCGTGGGACGTTAAAGTGTCTCCGAGAAATTGTTTGTAAGTAGGCCGTGATGTGAAAAAGTCACTGTCACACGGGTCTTGCTTCCTAAGGTTGTAATGTCTACTCTCATGTGATGTCAAAGTGTCTCTCCGAGATGATCACATCTCGACCCAAAATTTTTTTACATAATAGATAGATATATATTGTAAAAGACGGCTGGGACCCGTGCCTGGATGGGACACCCCTTTGACACTAAATCTGGGGGAGCAGCCATGGGATTCATGCTACGTCCCCCTGAACACTTGGTGGCAGCCCCCCGGGTTGCATCGGGGCTACAAGTTTGGAACACCGGGGAGCTGCACGGCTTAACAAGCCCGTCTGGGCGGGAACGCAGCCACACCCGAAAGTGCAGTCAGAAGTAGGTCAACGAGCATCTGCAGCACTCCCAGGTGGCCTATAAAAGGAGCCGACAGTCACCACTCCGGGAGCCAGAGTCGGTAAGAGGAGGACAAAGCTGCCTGGGAGGAGGAGTGGAGGAAGAGAATTTTGTTGTGTTTTTGTTTCACTTTGCTGTGCTTGTGCTGGACTGTGTACTGCCTGTGGGACACGGAGAAGACATGCCCCTCAGGTGAAGAAAAATAAAAGTCCTTTATTCTTTGATTTTTACACGTGCCTCCATTGTCAGTCTGTGTCGGGTCGGGCATCTATGTAGCGTCTTTCACTATATATATATATATATATGCAATATGTATGTTCCTTGACAATGCACATAGTTGCAGTTCAATTGCTGAGCTTTGAATTTCCCAAGTTCAGTTTATATACTTGTTTTAAATAGAGTTTTTACTTCTTTGAAAAAAATAAAAGCAGCAATAATGGTTGGAAGGAATGGATAAGACATCTTATAGTTGTGTTTCCGAAGCAAAAACTACAGTAACTCAAAAAGCACTGCCCTTAATTGTAAATATTGACACATGGCATTAACCTGGGGGTATTTTTTGTAAGTGGGTTACTCGTTTAGCCGGATGTAATTGTTGACAATTTGGCATGATCCTGGATCTGTCGGTTTTTTGAAACTCTTGTTGGATGTGTTGTCATAGCAGCACATCCAAATCCTCAAAACTGCTCGGAGCAGGTTTGTTCTATGTAAACAAGGATTAGCTCACATACTTAATCAGTTTCCGTGCATGGAATTCATTCAGTCATGGCTTCACTGTTCATGAATGAGCAACCAATTGATATCGGTGCACAAATTATAAGAGAATTTCATATAGAGAGGGTTTTGCGCAATCGGCAAGATCCTTTATTAATTCCGGAGGAAATTCTTTACGAAAGATACAGCTTTAGCTGAGGGATAATATTGTACCTCGAAAATTTATTAGCACCTTATATTCGAAGTCAAACTAGGCGAAGTCGGGCTCTCACAACCACACAGACAGTAATGCATTGCTTTGAGGTTTTTTGCAACTGGCACTTTTTTTATATACTGTAGGCGATGCGGAAAATCAATCTAAAAGTGCAGTTTGCCAGGCAATTCATAAAGTCTGTTTGGCTCTGAAATATTTTCCTCGGGTTTTCATAGTGTTTTCTGGACACCAGCGTGTGCAAACAATAAAAGAGGTGTTTCATGCCATTGCAGGTACACAGGCAAAAACACTCACAGTTCCATAAAGAATCTCACAATCAGCCTAACATTCTCAGGTGAGAAGTCCAGCAAAATGACACCTTTTATTTCCTAACTAAAAAGATTACAATATGTAAGCTTTCAAGGCAACTCAGGCTCCTTCTTCATGTAATAAAAAAAAACTTTAAAGCTTGCATATTGTAATCTTTTTAGTTACCCAATAAAAGGTGTAATTTTGCTGGACGTAACGTTAGTTAGAAACATATCAGAAATTTTCATTGTAAAGATATAAACTGTGCAGTGTTACAGTATACTTTCTGTGTAATAACTCAACATTAAATTGTATACTTACTATACACGTGTATGTGTGGGGAGATTTGTATTTATCTATTTTGATTCTTCATGCCAGGTTGGAACATAATCCTCTTCAAATATAATGCCCAGACATGACCAGTTTGACATTATGGACTTATGACAATGAATGCACACTATATAAAATTTTCTTACACTGATATCTTTCAGATGCATACTTTTTATTGTGTAGAGAGCCTAGTCAATCTTATTCTTGACTGTTACCTCTTTTGGCTGGTAAAACTGGGGATTATGATGCAGTGCATAGTAGGGTTGACCTTACATTGTTTGTTTGTTTTTGCAATCTATTAGTTAGTTTCCCATCCTACCAGTACTGGGGCAAAGGTTTTTCATTAAAGTGAACTACATATGATAAGATGGTTTTGACTAAAATAAAATATTCATACATTATTCTGCAATATGGTATACTCCAGAAAAATCTACTACATGTATACATTTATAAGTTCATCCAGCATACACGTTTTACTCATATTACTAATTTTATTCAGGCATGTTCACATCACTTTTCTCAAACTTATCTTTAGTAAAAACAGACAAAAAGGCCACTTTCCAAATGTCTAAGCATTGTATGAATTCTCAGTTTGTTGACAATGTACACAGTAGGATAATACTTTTAGTAATAAATGAGGTGGTTCATGTCTTATCTTCATTGAAGTATTAATTTTCCAAATTCACACATCTACAACAGCACCACATCTTCTGTTTATCTGCATTTTTCACTGTTCTCTCTGCTGCTGCTGAACGTAGATATTAGATTCAAATGGACCCAAACCTTTGAAGATCACTAGTGAGAAAGCATTTTTCCATTTTTATAATAGCAAACACTGAAGTCTGACCATCCTGTGTTTTGTACTTCATGGCTTCTGACGTGATGGTAACAGGCTCCGAGAGAGTTAAATAGTTTCAAAAAGGTGCAAACATGGCCCCAAAACATTGACAAAATAATGATTTTTATGCATTTTTGTACTCTTCCTTTTGGAAAAAAACATACATTTATTTATTCTTTCAGTATATTTTCCTTTCTAATGATTCTACTTAATTTTTTGTAAGTGAAAGGCAAGTTATCAGATTCATAACTATTGAAGCATAAACTACAATTTTAAAGGCACACAATGTCTTTCTAAATGAAGCAGAATCACTCCACTCCTTGAGCTCATTGGACTGTTTTCTTAGCACACATCAATCAGTTACAAGGATAATATTTTATGTAAAAGTCTATTTCCTTTTTAGGAGACCCATTCATTAAACACTGTTAGACTATTAATGGGAAGGAAGTTTTTTTGATGAGAGAAAATATAATCCTACTCCATTCAAGGGTGTGGCTCTAGATATGTCTAAAAGAATCTAAGGGTAATGATCATTGCGTATTCATTTCTTCTTTATGTGCTATATTGTGGCTCATCTCCTTCACTTATAGTTCAAAAACTAACAATAAATAATATTACATTGACCATTTTAACCTAGATAAACTATTTAAGACATTTTTACTTGGTCTTATAGATGTTAAAGGAAAAAGGATTAAATCTGTCTTTTGCTGCATTCAGGTAGGAGTTACTTTATTGCTGTAATTTTGGCAGGAATACTGAACCTTTTTTCCAGCCCAGACTAGAATTTCAAAATTAGCTACAGGTATATTTCAATTGAATTCTTATTGAAATGCATTCAAATGGATGATAAAATAAAACAGTATCTGCCCAGAAAATGGGAATTAAAAGAAGACTTATAGTAGGTTCACATATGACTCAGGCGCCGCAGCGAGTGGCAGCCTTTCCAGCAGCTCCGTGTACGAGTTTATCTTGCTACCTTTTTCTCTTTTTAACTGATCACTCCTACCACTTTCTTTTATGTGGACTCGTTCCCTGTACACTTTTTACTACTTTTTACTACTTGGACATGGATTTTTACATGCTGAGACTTGTCTATTCAGGTAGTCAACTTCAAGCGCTGAGAACAGATGCCCGTGCCGGTGTGGTTCCCTCTTTACATGACGAGGTAAAAAGGCGGTATCGTGGCAGCAGAGCTGGAGCTAAGCTAAAAGCAAAGCCGCTTGAGAGAAAGTGGCGTTACAAGCCTTCAGTGCCTTCTGTGATCCTGGGAAATTTGGACTCACTACCAAATAAGATTGACGAACTGGCCGCGCTGGTGAAAAATGTCAGGACCTACAGAGAATGCAGTTTGTTGTGTTTTTGTGAAACATGGCTAACAACTAGCATCCCAGATGCTAATGTTGAGCTACCCGGGTTTAGCACAGTTATAGCGGACAGAGACGCAAATACTGTACCTGCGGGAAGCGGAAAGGAGGAGGACTCACTCTCTATGTGAATTTCCCCTTGGGATTAATAATCTATCTATCTATCTATCTATCTATCTATCTATCTATCTATCTATCTATCTATCTATCTATCTATCTATCTATCTATACATACAAGGCTCAGACGTTCAAAAGTCTCCAATGACAACATTTTCATTTCATGTCACATTATTACAAATAATAAAGCAACTCTAAAGGTTCTATAAACTGAAATTGTAAAACTAAACCTGAACCTATTTCTTTCAAAAGTTCAAAAGTTCTTTCGATTTTACAAGCATTATAAAACTCACTTAATCCAGTTAAGTACATGCTGATAGCACTGGGCAAAAGAAAAGAACCTGGACGAAGCAATAGTCCTTTGCAAGTTACACTGATGCATGCATTCATACTTATTCAATGAATTCAACATATGGGGGGAACCAGAGCACTCTCACAAATGATATTAAGATACTGGGGAAACATACTGTATTAACTAATCAAAGACAGAGATGAGCCCAAAACTCAACACTAACCACAAACAATCTTTAGGTCTAATTAATTAACCATGTGGACTATATAGAAATTAAGGTGGCAAAAAAAAAGAAACATACTGTTGGTGATAGGGTTCAGTGCAAAGTATGTGTAAATTACAGTTCTTCATTAATCAAAAAATAATAGTGTTACTGATATATTTGCTATTTGTTCAACTTTATAGCAATATGAAGACTATTTCATTGTTTAGTGCCAAACTGCTAGATTATTTTTTGCTGTAGGGTACAAACAGAACACTTCATAGGTGGTTCAGAATTCTTTATCAACATCCATAGCTAGAAATAAGATAAATTAACTGTTCAT
>JANRMT010062833.1:32849792-32912477 GCA_026402145.1 Polypterus bichir lapradei
TAAACCCGTGTGTCTCATTTGTGGAGCTAATGTGGCTGTAATTACAGAATTTAATCTAAGACGGCACTATGAGACAAAACATCACGGTAACCTGAAAGACCTGAATGCAATGCAGAAGATACAGAAAGCAGAAGAATTAAATAAGAATCTGACACTTCAGCGGACGTTTTTACCCGTGCACAATCACAAAGTGATTTCAAGTGAAGCTGCTTTTATGGGAGACACAAATTCACCAGTGCAACTTGCCCCACTTTCCCTGTTGCCAAGTAATGTTAAACCAAGTCGTCACTACGGTGTTCCCAAATACGCACTTTGCTGATAAACTGAGCGCACAGCGCTTTAGTGACTTTGAAGAACAAAAAAAGTCCGTCTACATGCGGCTCGAACCTTGTGCATGTTTGGTAGCACATATCTGTGTGAGAAGCTCTTCTCAGTGATGAAGACTAACAAAACAGCACACAGGAGTCGCCTCACTCATGAGCACCTGCAGTCCATCCTGAGAATTTCCACAACACAGAACCTCACACCAAACATAAACGAACTTGTTGCCAAAAAAAGATGCCAGGCGTCCAGCTCTAAAATGACATATGAGCAAAGACAACTGAATGATTTGATTTGTTATTGCTGAAAGGAACACATTTTATTTATATTTCCAGGTTTTGTTATGCAGCATGTTCATATTTGAATTTGTATAATTTTGACAGGATATATTTTTATGGAGAGCAAAATCTTTTGGGATATTTAAAATCTAAGTTTATTTTTTATATAAAATTACATAAGAGTAAAGAAATTTGAATGTTTGTTCTTTTAACGTTTACTTTATTTCTAACTTGTATAATTTAGACAGGATATATTTTTATGGAGAGCAAAATATTATAAGTTGTTTAAGGTTTGAGTTGATTTATTCAGGAATAATATTCCTGTCTGTTTTTACCATTCCTACCAAAGATATTTCTGTCGACTAAATAAAAATTCCTTCTATTTAAAATTTAAATAGAACTTGAACAAATATGATAGTTCATAATATCCACGCAGACTTGCACGTAAGAGCGGGAGTTATCCGTTTTAACAAGCAGCGTCTTGCACTGATACGAAATAGCTGTGTGTGTATATATGTAGATATGTATGTATATGTATATATATGTTTATATATGTGTGTGTGTATGTATATATATGTATTTGTGTGTATATATGTGTGTGTATATATGTATTTGTGTGTATATGTGTGCGTATGTATGTATGTGTGTATGTATATGTATGTGTATATATGTAGATATATATATATGTATGTATATATGTGTTTGTGTATATATATGTGTATATGTATAGATATGTATATATATATGTTTATGTGTGTGTGTGTGTAAATATATATATATATTTATATATATATATATATATATATATATATATATATATGACAGCAACACTCATCACTCACAACAGTGACAAAACAATTACATTGACAATCATGTTACGTTATTTTCAAAATGTTTCCTTTTCTTTTTCATTGCTTCTTTAACACACTACTTCTCCGCTGCGAAGCGCGGGTATTTTGCTAGTAAATAAATAAAAATAAAACATTTTAAGATCACCTGGAAATTTGTAGATGCTAATGAGAATAATATAAAGCAGTGAAGAAAACAAGAATTACAAAATGCATGGGAAAGGACAGAAACATAGTCAAAGAAGTCTGAAACCAAATGTCAAAATTAGAAGTAAACTCAAAAACTGTACTTCAGAGTGAACATTGCAGATATCCTAATAATAACTTGAATTCCTTAGCTGTCACTAACATTAATGATTGTTGTTTAAGTAAGATCTACCACTAGGATAATAAGCTATTCTGAACCGCCATCTTATTCAGGTGGAGCATGATAACACAGCAAATCATCTGTCTAGAAACAGTCAAAGCAAATATAAACAGCGTATTTGCACTCATGCAAAGATAGTTATCAGGTGGAGGCCACCATAAAAAAAAAAATGGTGTTGCCAGAGTCAACATAAAATTTTTAATTCGGAATTAGTGTAAGCTGCCCTAATTCAGGGTGTTCATAAGAAATGTCTTGATTTACTTCATGAGATAAAAGTACATTATTAACAATTACATTAAAATGTATAAATATTTATTTAAACCCATCTGTCCTCCTGAAGCATAGGACATCAACAACAGTTCTCCAGCATCTACTATAAGTTACCCTCATCCAAGTCCTGTAAGCTTGATATGGTCATCAAGATCCCTTCTCCATGTCTCCTAGTCTGCTTCATTTCCTCTTGCATTGGGGGTTCCACATCAATGACTGATGTGTAATGTTTGGAGCTGGATAAGCCATCCCCATCTTCTCCTAAGGATTTTTTCTTCCATGGAATTCTGCTGTGTTCTTTGCTACAGGTCAGTGTTGCTGATAGCCTTGGGAGTTCTAAGAGTTGCTCTCAAAAGTCCAGGACCACAGGTCAAGGACGAAATATGAAAAGTATAATCATGTTCATGATCAGCATCCTTGAAATATCCTAAAATGACACTTCACACTCCTATATTACCACATTTTTTAAAAATTTTGTGATCAGCTGTTGTGGCATGCACAACATCATGTTCTTCCGATTATTTTTGCTAACAACACCTATTGAGTTCACCTTTTATCATAAATGTGGTCCAAAAGTGGCCCTTTGTTTGGGTTTAGAAGGCCAAAAATAGAGGGGAACTCCAAAAATCTTGATGTCTCACATAACTAGACTTAAAAAATAAGAACTGCATATCAATTGTGAGGGTCTTCTAGCACCGGTGAGTGAGGTGGTGCCAGATAAAACAAAACAACTGAAGTGATTTTAAAGCTTTCATAAGTAAACATACACAAATTCCAGAAATTATATTAACTGATGGCAGTAATGCCACCGCAGAAATTTATTACAAAATATATAATGAAGGAGATAGCAAAAATGTCTCAAATCTGATATTTTTCTCAGAAATCATTCAGTAGGTTCAAAATAAGACACGGTACAACTGATTACTGAGAATCTACAGAACAGGGGGAGGCTTGTATATAATGTGTATATGGCACACATTAGCTGGTAGTGTAGGTGATTCTAGTCCTACACTAACTAATCTCTACTTGATATTTTATAAACAATAAGTGTATTGGGATTGACAGGTTATGCTGGGTCTATTCTACTTTTTTCATATTCTTATATTTGCAAAAGCCTTTTTTATTTTCCTAGAATTTCTTTGGAAAGAACAACATTTTTTCTTTTTTTCACTTTATTATATTATGAATTTCGTGTCCTCAACATGTGAAGCTGCAAACAGCAAAAGCAAGCAAATAAAGTAACAAAAATTTAAATAATCAGTCAGTCAGTCAGTTTCTAAACTGCTTAGTTCTGAACAGGGTCACTGCAGGGGCTGAAGCCAATCCCAGCCAGCACAGGGCGCAAGGCAGGAACAAACCGTGGACAGGGTGCCAGTCCATTGCAGTGCGAACATATATATACACACACCCTAACCACACACTAGGGCAATTTAATATCACCAATCCACCTAACCTGCATGTCTTTGGACTGGCCGGTGCACCTGGAGGAAACCCACCCATACATGAGGAGAACATGCGGACTCCATGCAGGAAAAACCTGGAACGTGAACCCTTGTCCTCTTACTGCAAGGCAGCAGTGCTAGCACTGTGCCAACATAATGCCCAACCTAAGATAATGCAAATCAGTAAAAAAGGTAATTGAGCAGCCTTGAAAAATCACCCAAAACCATGATGAACTTACAAATAAGAGAGCTAACACCTATGGCTTAAAGGACAGAGGCAAATGGGGATAAAGCAGAAGGACACCAAATACATTTGCATGGTACCATTTAAACAATAAAGAAGGTGTTTTATTTGCTAAGACAAGAAAAAGAAGTTTTATGATGATACTGAACCCGCAATGGTTAACAATAGAATTACCAGAGCCAACGAAAAAACTCGTAAATCCGGCCCACCCTAAATCCCTTCACACCTCTCCGTCAGTGACGTTTGTCTTCTAAATGTGTTGATAAGCCCAAGCAGCAAGCAGCCTACTATACCATCCCTCCCACGGCCTCAGAACGGGCAAGAAGTTCTCCCAGGTTCTGCCTTGATTGATTATCTGGGAGTGAGCTACCCAGAATTGTAAAGGGAAATAATTTTGATGTGTGTTTTGTGACTACAAAAATCTATTTAAACACATCGTTAAAACAGAAACGTTTTTCATGTTTTAGTAATAAATAACAAAATGTAGACATGAACTGTATAATGTGTGAAGACTGATGGCCAAATATCAAATAAACACTTTCACAAAAGGTACAAGTATAATGCGACATCTTCAGTGGTGCAGCGGTAAGATCCGCTGAATTATTATCCAGAGGTCCTGAGTTTGAAGCTGGCTCCCGGCAAATTTACGGTTTTGAGTAGTGAGCTGCTCTTATTGTTAATATTATACAATAAAAACATACATTTGATTTCTGTCTGTAACAGCTGGTGTAAATTTATAGCACTTCTAAAAGTTAGAGTTTATTTCACTTTTATTCTCTCAGTCACGATCACGATACAACAACAACCCCCCGCCCCATATGTGATGCGGTTACTTTTTATCTAAAATTGGGAATAATTGTAGACGTGAGCAGTGTTTTGAGACAATGGGACTGGAAATTCTCTGATCTGGAGGGATAAAAGCTGACACACAAAAGCTGGTGAATCTGCCTTCTTCGTATCTCACTGTAACTTGAATTCTTTTTTATTCAGTTTTAATGAGTGTCCCTGCTCACACTGAATTAGTATGCACCTTATGGTCCATAATGTCAAAGCTGTACTGACAAAACAACAGAGACATAGGTATATATGATATTTGGAATAACTCATTTTATGACCTGTATAGTACATTTCGGAAAACATTGTGGCACTGATGCAACATTATTCATATTATTCATATTCATTCACATGCCTTCTTGCGCTTGTAATCAGTGACCGCATTTTTTTTCCCCCAATCTTGCCAGTCTTCACATGTTGCTGCATGGTGCTATTTCTTTTGTACCCCAGGACATGCAGAGGAAAGAATAGCACAGAGAGGTCAGTTCTGCGCTATATGCAATCATCAGATTCAAATGATAACAGTTCCCACACACAACAACAACATTTTTTTATATAGCACATTTTCATACAAATAATGTAGCCCAAGAACCGTCCTTTCTACTTTTACAACATGTGTACCTGTTGCAGTGTACACACTTCTCCCTATGCTGTGATTACTATTTGTTTGTTTTTCCTACTTGTTGTTTACAGTTGGCATGTCTTTTGAGTCACTCCCCTAGCTTTCTAGTAATGTAATTATTTTACTACTTTATGGCCTTCTTAGATATGATAAAATAAAATAAAAACACAGAATATAATCATACTGATAAATGTAAAAGTATGGGATAAGTGATCAGTACAGAAAATAAAGGAGAGAACTTTTGCAAATGAAGCATAGTTATTACCAGGTAAGTATGTATGTACAGCAGTGCAGCTTACACAAAACAAGAGCATTAAATGTTCAGTGCAATAAAGGAAAACAGTAAAGATGCACACATCTGTGTATCTAACTACCCTTTCGATTTCTTTTCATTGTGAGAATAACCTTTTCCTTTTTTTATTTTAACTCCTTCAGATTTGACTTATTTATCTTTCTACCTAACTTTCACAGCAAAACTTCATTCCCTCTTCTACCATTTTTGCTCCAAAACTTGCCTCTCTTGTCATGTAATTTTTCTGTTCAGGTGCCACCACTACATGGTCCTTTCCAAGGGATTCTATGATAGACTGGTCAGGACTGGTGATATGCCAGTTTAGTATCATTTTGGAGGAGGAACAAATTTGTAGAATTATTAAATAATATAAATAACAAATGAAACATTAAGTCTTTATACAGACTGTGAAGAAATGGAGCTTAAAGAAGAGTTTTCAACCATGCATACATAAAAGCAGCTCTCACAGATTTAACTGTCTGATTAACATTACTGGTTTAATCATGTATATCACCACATTAGCATTATTGTGACAAACAGGGCAATCCTCAAGCCATCAGATATATAAAAGTTGGCAGACAAACAGATGCCAGTTCTTCCTGATGCCAAGGGCAGCTGTATAATCAAGCTGTCAACTCTACAAAGCTTGAGATTGTGACCATAGGTTTTTTAATTACAATTACTTGGTGACTCAGTTCATTTAAGTGCATTGTATGCAATAATAAATGCTAGTGATCATGCAATATATGGTTTGTAAGATGTCTTTCATTTTTCAAGTCAATCTTTTGTTTTTATAAATCTTTATAATTTCTCTACTTTACACATATTATTCTCATTGTATTGTTGCCTATACATTTTTCCAGTAACATTAAAAAATTATACATTTTGGCCAGCTGTGGCAGCTTTGGTTCCCTAAACTGAAATCCTGATTTTTTTTTTATTGTAATGAAATGTTTATCAAACACCAAATAAACCATAAATAGTTATCAGTGGTTACAGAGGAGGATTATAAAATAATAACAACAATACCAACAACAGCAACAACAATTATTTATATAGCACATTTTCATACAAACAATGTAGCTCAAAGTGCTTTACAAAATGAAATAAAAGGAAGTTGATATAAAACATAAACAAACAAGATTAGGCAATAATATTATACAGTATGTAACAAAGTAAAAGTTACGGTCGAATGGCCAGTAGAACACTCCTGTTAGGCTGAAGAAAAAAACAAAATATTCAAGGGTTCCAATGCCAAAACACCAGCAAGCCTCCACTGGGTATTCTACCTAACATCTTCTTCTTCTTTCAGCTGCTCCCGTTAGGGGTTGTCACAGCGGATCATCTCTTTCCATATCCTCCTATCCTCTACATCTTGCTCTGTTACACCCATCACCTGCATGTCCTCTTTCAACACATCCATAAACCTTCTCTTAGGCCTTTCTCGTTTCCTCTTGCCTGGCAGCTCTATCCTTAACATCATTCTCCCAATATACTTCGCATCACTCCTCTGCACATGTCCAAACCAGTGCAATCTCACCTCTCTGACTTTGTCTCCAAACCGTCCAACCTGAGTTGACCCTCTAATGTACTTGTTCCTAATCCTATTCATTCTTGTCACATTCGATACAACTGTTAGTATCTTTAACTCTGCCACCTCCAGCTCTGCTTCCTGTTTTTTGGTTAGTGCCACCATCTCCAACCCATATAACATAGCTGGTCTCACTACCGTCCTGTAGACCTTCTCTTTCTCTCTTACTGATACATGTCTGTCACAAATTACTCCTGATACTCTTTTATACCCGTTCCACCCTGCCTGCACTCTCTTTTTCACCTGTCTTCCACAATCCTTTTTACTCTGTACTATTGATCCCAAGTATTTAAACTCATTCACCTTTGCCAACTCTACTCCTTGCATCCTCACCATTCCACTGACCTCCCTCTCATTTACCAACATGTATTCTGTCTTGTTCCTACTGACCTTTATTCTTCTCCTCTCTAGAGCATATCTCCACCTCTCCAGGGTCTCCTCAACCTACTCTCGCTATCACAATATCATCAGCAAATATCATAGTCCACAGGGACTCCTGTCTAATCTTGTCTGTCAACATATCCATCACCATTGAAAACAAAAAAGGGCTCAGAGCCAATCCCTGTTGTAATCCCACCTCCACGTTGAATGCATCTGTCACTCCTACCGCAGACCTCACCACTGTCACACTTCCCTTGTACATATCCTGTATAACTCTTACATACTTCTCTCCCACTCTCGACTTCTTCATACAATACTACACCTCCTCTCGAGGCACACTGTCATTTGCTTTCTCCAGGCCCAGAAAGATGCAATACAACTCCTTCTGGCCTTCTCTATACAATACTTCTCCATCAGCATCCTCAGAGCAAACATTGCATCTGTGGTGCTCTTTCCTGGCATGAAACCATACTGCTTCTCACCAATCATCACCTCCCTTAACCTAGCTTCCACTACTTTCTCCCATAACTTCATGCTGTGGCTCATCAATTTTAACCCCCTGTAGTTACTACAGCTGTGCACATCCCTCTTATTCCTAAAAATCGATACCAGTACAGTTCTTCTCCACTCCTCAGGCATCCTCTCACTTTTCAAAATTCCAGTAAACAGTCTGGTTAAAAACTCCACTGTCATCTCTCCTTAACACCTTCATGCTTCCAGAAGTATGTCATCTGGACCAAGGCCTTTCCGTTCTTCATCCTCTTCATAGCTGACCTTATTTCCTCCTTGCTAATTGATTGCACTTCCTGATTCACTATCGCCACATCATCCAACTTTCTCTCTCTCTTATTCTCTTCATTCATCAGCCTCTGAAAGAAGCCTTTCCATCTGCTCAACACACCCTCCTCACTTGTGAGTACGTTTCCATTTTTATCCTTTATCACCCTAAGCTACTGCACAGCTTTCCCAGCTCAGTCCCTCTGTCTAGCCAATCAGTTCAGGTCTTTTTCTCCCTCCATAGTGCTCAACCTATCATACAAGTCATCATGCGCCTTTATTTTAGAGTCCGTCACCTCTTTCTTCACCTTCAGCCTTATCTACTTGAATTCTTGTCTACTTTCTGCATCTCTCTGACTATCCCACTTCTTTTTCACCACTCTCTTCCTCTGTATACTCTCCTGTACTTCCCCATTCCACCACCAGATTTCTTTTTCCTCCTTCCTCTGTCCAGATGTCACGTCAAGCACCATTCTTGCTGTCACCCTTACTGCTTCTGCTGTAGTTCCCCAGGTGTCTGTTAACTCTTCACTGCCACCCAGTGCCTGTTTTACCTCCTCCCTTAACTCAACCTTGCAGTCTTCCTTTTTCAACTTTCACCATTTGATCCTTGGCTGGGCCCTCACTCTCCTCCTCTTCTTGCAAGTCACCCTATGTTCCTCCCTCTTCTTAAAATACGTATTTCACCACAGCCATGTCCATCCTTTTCACAAAATCCACTATCATCTCATCTTTTTCATTCCTCTTCTTGAATCCATACCTACCCACCACCTCCTCATCTCCTCTGTTCCCTTCACCAACATGTCCATTGAAATTTGCTCCAAATCACCACTCTCTGTCCCTTGGGTACACTGTCCATCACTTCATCCAGCTCACTCCAGAAATCTTTTTTCTCAACCATTGCACACCCAACTTGCCGGGCATATGCACTAACAACATTCATTATCACACCTTCAATGTTGCTGGAGATGCCCACCCATTGAGTAAGGTGAATTATAAGAATACTGTGATCAATGGCGTCAAATTCTGAACTCAAGTCTAAGAGAACAAGAACAACTATACAGCCTCTGTCCGCATTAACTCGCCAGTCATTTACTACTTTAATCTGTGCAGTTTCTGTTCTTTGATTTGTTCTAAAACCGGACTGAAACTTGTCAGGAATAGAATGTTTATCCGAGTAATCATTTAGCTGCGTAATGACTGCCTGTTCTAGAATTTTACTTAAAAAAGGGCAGGTTAGAAATAGGTCTAAAATTGTCAATATGAGAGGAATCTAGATTATTTTTCTTGAGCTGGAGTTTGACAACTGCAGTCTTAAGACAGTCAGGAAAGGCCTCCATATCTAATTATGAGTTCACTATGTCAAGAACACTATTAGTTAGCACAACAACACATCTGAAAAAGCCTGTTGGCAGTGGGTCAAAGACACAGGTAGAGAGTTTCAGAGAAATTTCAGAGGGTTTCAGGTGGAAGGTTTCACCCATCAAACAATTGAATCCCCAATAACAAATACATTACCAGAGACTGCCAGCACGGTGGGGGAGCGGTTGAAGCGGTTCTGGATGATGATACTTCCCAGTGCCAACCAGAGGAGTAGCTAGGGTTTTCAGTGCCCGGGGACAACTGAAGATTTTGCTCCCCCTCCTGTTTCCCAAAATGCAATGGGGAAGGGAAAGAAAATTTACAAAGATGTATTTAAAATAATAGTATTTTAAGAAAAAAAAAATCATATTTTTTTTATTTTAAATAGTTTTACATTTTTTAATATTTTAATTTTTTAAAGCACTTTTATGCGTATATTTTCAAAGTTTCGCTAAATTTATAAAGATAAAACAAAGTAAAATAATTAAGACAACAATGGTAGTTCGAAAATATAATTATTCTAAAATATTATTCAAATATAACATTGCAAAAACATTATATTGGATATAATAATATAATAACCTGAAAATGAAGTTAGTATAAAGTAAAAAAAATAGTTTGATGTATAATGCTTTAAATGTAAATATTAACTTCAAAGAGAAATTTTCCTAGCCTTTGCTGCTGCAAATTTATCGATCAGTTCATCAAAATGTATGCTGTCAGTAACCTTCTGCTCCACACTCAGCAAAGCCAAGGCTGACAATCTTTCCTGTGCCATGGGTGATCTCAGGTAGGACAAATTAAGTTTTAATTTACTGAAAGATCTTTCACAACTGGCGATGGAGGTTCCAACAGTCAGTAAAATCTGAAGACCAACTCTCAGATTTGGAAATACATCTATATAGCAAATTGTAAAGCAAAATAATTATATATTTATAAAAACTTCATTACTTACAATTTATTTGTACAGAAATATGATGGGGAAACGTCTAGACTTTTGTAGCCATCTACTAGGATACTTCATCACAGCCCAATCAGCTTTCTATCAAACACATGTAACCTGGGTCAGGTTTTAAAAAGGAATATATAACTGCGAGCTTGTGTAAATAAAGTTTATTGAGTGAAATGGGGTACCAGTTGTGGGGGTTGGGTAAAGTTTAGTATATGTATATATAAGTGTCGTCTGATTGGGCAGGGGAGTCGAAGAAAGAGAGTCGTAGTTGAGGCAGCACGCCAAAACTAGACGGAAAGAAAAGAACGAGAAAGAGAGGCGCTGTTGAGGCAAAACGCCGAAACAAGACAGAAAGAAAGAAAGAGAGGCACTGTTGAGGCAAAACACCGAAACAAGACGGAAAGAAAGAAAGAAAAAAGAGAGACGCTGTTGAGGCAAAACGCGGAAACAAGACGAAAAAAAAAGAAGGCGAAAAGAGATGCTCTGTTGAGGCAAAACGCCGAAACAAGATGAAAAGAAAGAAAGAGAAAAGAGGTGCTGTTGAGGCAAAACGCCAAAACAAGATGGAAAGAACAAAAGAGAAAAGAGAGGTGCTGCTGAGGCAAAATGGCGAAACAAGACGGAAAGAAAGAAAGAGAAAAGAGAGGCGCTGTTGAGGCAAAACAGTGAAACAAGATGGAAAGAAAAGAAAGAAAAAGAGAGGCGCTGTTGAGGCAAAACGCCGAAACAAGACGGAAAGAAAAGAAGGAGAAAAAGAGAGGTGCTGTTGAGACAAAACGCCGAAACAAGACGGAAAGAAAGAAAGAGAAAAGAGAGGCGCTGTTGAGGCCAAATGCCGAAGAAAGACGGAACGAAAGAGGAACTAACTTTAGCAAACAGCTAAAACATAAAAGGAGTTGGTTGATAAAGGGAAAGACGGCAGGACACAAGTGCAGAAATGGCAATCAGCAAGTAAAGAGGGTGTTGGAGAAAGAGGGACACGAGAGGCCTAAAGGAGGTACCCGAGTCTAAAAAGGAATAAAATAAAACAAGGTTGGTGTTTTTTTTGTTTTAAAGTGGCTTAAGTAAACTTTCAAGTGAAGGGGCCAGTTTTAATTTGTTTGGCCACTACGCACCCGAGCTATGTTTGGGCCCCCCTACAGAGTGAGTAATATTTACTGACTGTGGAAATAAGTCCGGGTGAGCTCAACAGTAGTTTCGGACCCATGATATATGTATAGTTATAAATAATTTAGTGTTTGTGTTTTATGTATAGTGTATATATTTGTAAATATCTCAAGTTTGGAAAACTGTTAATGTCATTTAAATAAAGAGAGTTTTGTTGTAGTAATATCTAAGTAACAGTGATTTGATTATGTATTAAAGGGCTGAAGGTGGGCTATAGTGAACCTGCCAACAATAGAGGTGGCGACACCGTTATAAAGAGCCTAGGGGTTTGCCTACCGATAAAGGAATGGTGGTGCAAGGGGGTTACACACATAAACACAAATCACTTGGCACACAGAAATGGCATTTGCAACAACTTAGACAATGATACACTAATGCCTCATGTCAGTCACGCGACCTGTTTAATAACGTCAAAAATGTTTCTGGGTGGGAGTCAAGCATGTTGGAGTAGTGGAGAGGATAAATTATTGTCTGTTGGGTATATAGAACTAACACGTGCTTCGAAATCAGAAAGAGACAAAAACCATAGGAAAAAGATATCCTCATACTGATGGAGTGATGGACTGAGTATGTGAATGTTTTTTATTTACTTTTTAGTGCATTTAAGAATGGAAACATTTCATTCTAAAATTTCATAACATCAATTTGGCGCCCCCGGATGCTGCGCCGGGGGACAGATGTCCCCCCTTGCCCCCCCCCCTAGCTACGCCACTGGTGCCAACAGAGGTGATCTAGCCTTGAGCCCCTGCCTGCATAGCAGAAACAGACTGATATCCTTATCGTCATTGTTGCTTCAGATGGGTAACACTCACTTGGCCAAGTGAATGAGCGGCATACTGTGGGGTCAATGCTGTTGAATGAAAGCGACAATCTTAGCTGCGAAGGAAGTATATTTTAGCTGGTGAGCCTTCAGTTTCTTCAGGTGTGATTGTCTGTCTAGGAGGTGATCAATCTGGTTCTTTGACAAAGCACTGCAGTTCACCGTTGGCCATTGTCCATTTCCACTTTTGCTTCATGTCATAGGAAAGAAAGAAAGAGAGACAGGGTTACAATGTCTGAGATAAGATAAAAGAAAACTATGAATAGTTATTTTAAAGTATACAGTAATCCCTCGCTATATCGCACTTCGACTTTCGCGGATTCACTCTATCGCGGATTTTAAATGTAAGCATATCTAAATATATATCACGGATTTTTTCGCTGGTTCGCGGATTTCTGCGGACAATGGGTCTTTTAATTTATGGTACATGCTTCTTCAGTTTGTTTGCCCAATTGATTTCATACAAGGGACGCTATTGGCGGATGGCTTAGAATCTACCCAATCAGAGCATGTATTACATATTAACTAAAACTCCTCAATGATATAAGATATGCATCCCGCGCGGTGCTTGATTGTTTGCTTGTCTCTGCCTCTATCTCACCCTCTCTGACATTCTCTGCGCCTGACGGAGGGGGTGTGAGCAGAGGGGCTGTTTGCACAGAGGCTGTTTGCCTAGTGCATACGGACGCTCCTCTAAGAAATGCCGCTTTATCGCGGTGCTTCGGCATATTTAAAAGCACAAAAGCACGGGTATTGATTTTTTGATTGTTTGCTTTAATCTCATGCGCTCTCTCTCTCTCTCTCTGATGTTCTCTGCGCCTGACGGAGGAGATGTGAGCAGAGGGGCTGTTTGCACAGAGGCTGTTTGCTTAGAAGATACTGACGCTCCTCTAAAAAATGCCGCTTTATTGCGGTGCTTCGGAATGCTTAAAAGCACACGTATTGATTTTTTGATTGTTTGCTTTTCTTTGCGAGCGCTCTCTCTCTCACTCTGAAATTCTCTGCTCCTGATGCGGGCACTCCTTTGAAGAGAAGATATATTTGCATTCTTTTAATTGTGAGAAAGAAAAAAAGATGATCTCTGTCTTGTCATGGAGCACAGTTTAAACTTTTGACTAAAGTGTGTTATTTCATGTCTAGAGGGCTCTAATAATGTTAACAGTGTGGGAGAGTTTATAAGGGCTTAAAATATATAAAAATAACCATACAAACATATGGCTTCTACTTCGCGGATTTTCATCTATCGTGGGGGGTTCTGGAACGCAACCCCCGCGATCAAGAAGGGATTACTGTATTGTCATGTGCACTGTTAGTTGGCATCTGTACTGACTAAGTAAGCTGTTGTGATTAGCCACTAAATTAAACAAAGATTTTTAGGCAGGAGTTAGATTCTGATTAAAATATTGAATGAAGCACAAATCTTTTTCACTTTATACTATGAAAATGAAGTGTGTGATTAATGTTTAATCTAAACCAAATTACAGAGGCCCATAACTATCATATGCCATCCTAAAGTGATTCTGCTGATATAGAATTGTTTTTTCTCCACCACTTTTAATATTGTTAAAGGCATCACATTCCAAATGAATAAATGTAAAATTTTGTAATTTAATGTTTTGCGATTATGCATTCTAGAAGTGTTTGATATGATACCAGTGCAACAAATAACATCTGTTCATACGTTTTTCTAGGTTTTTTTGATTAAGCGCTGTGTTGTAGGTGCAACTAAGTGATCTTTCATTACATATCTATACGTTACTTTAGAGTTGGGACCTTCTTGCATAATATGTACATTCATGCAGGAAGTATAATAGCATATTATTTAAAATGGCAGTAAAAATATTGAATTCCCTGTACATTTTGTGTAGCATCTTTTATGGGTGGCTAATATCACTTTTTAAAGGGTAGTTAAGCATGTGGAAATTTTTTTTAATAGTCATGAATGACAACACGAAAGATGCAAGCAACTGTGAAAAAACTTTGAATAATTTGTTATAATTATGCATAGATTGCAGGAATACAAGATGTAAAATGATAGAGAATAAGCATGTTTTAATATTATTTTCATCTTTGCAGCTGTGTGCCTATAGGTATAATTAGTTTAATGCTCTTGAGATCAATTTTGGATATATTGTAGAACATTCCTTTCTTCCAAAACTTTGGTGAAAGTTTAATATTACTTGAACGCAGAGTAAGGGAAATTTTTAAAGAATAGACTTAAAATTTCATTACAACATAAAATAATTTAGTTTCATACTATAATGAAGAATTCATTAGAAACTTGTTAAAATTTTTATGAGAACTGATTCAAGAATTGGTGGCCAGGGAGCATCTGGGAGAAACTTTTAACTTAATTAAATTTCTTTCCCAGTAAAAAGTAGCAGAGTCTAGTGTAGAATCTTGCCTGAAGGAGGGGCTTAAGTTGCCTCGAAAGCATGCATATTGCAATTTTTTTAGTTAGTCAATAAAAGGTATTATTTTGCTTCTCACCACATTCATAATGGCTAACACGGTACAACACCCTAGTACTGCAACATTCCTGTAATATCTGTAACATAAAAAAATAGAAGTCTAAAAAGAGGTAATCCTACAATCTGGTTTTACATTACAATTAAAATCAAATCAAATTTTATCTTTCACATAAAATTATAAACACAGTAAAAGTAGTGAAATGCTTAGCTGCTAAACTCAAAGATTGTGCATTAAAGAATATAAAAAGACAATTAAAAATAATACACAACTTTACAAATAGCAATACAGATCACTGTGTTAAATGAATAAAATAGTATGCATTACACCAAAGTTACAAAATGTGATAAACAAGCGATAAATAACTAATAACAACTTAAATAACCGAATAATGGAGATTTAACAGTAGGGCATCATGTAGCTCTAGACACTATCTTTACTCAAGGTGCAGATGGATTGTAAAAAAAAACTCCTCTGTCTCTCTGAACTGAATATCAGACAGCAGTACGGTTTTCCTGACCACAGCACAGAGAAGAGGTCATTATTGGAATGGGTGGTATAACTTTTCCAATATGTAGTCAATAATTCAGAATTGCAGTACAGTGGAACCTCGGTTCACAAACGTCTCGGTACACGTACAACTCGGTTTACGACCAAAAAATTTGCCAAACTTTTGCCTCGGTTCACGACCACACACTCGGTATACGAACAAGCCAGTTTCCCTTTCGGTTTGTGCGCGCTGATGATTTCTGCACGTGTTGCGTTGTTCTCAGCCAGACGTGCGTGCATGCTTTCGCTGTGAACTCTTTGTGCTCTATTTCATTTTCCTTCCGGTTCGTACACGCCGATTACTGTATTTAAGCACATGTTGAGCCGTCCTTGTTCATTGTTCTCAGTCAGACGTGTGTGCTTTATCTGTGATCTCTTTGTGCTCTACAGTATTTCGTGTGCTTTTGCAGTTAGCCATGGCTTCTAAGCAAGTGAAGAGTGGTGAGAAGAAAGTTTTGCAGAAAATTGAAATTGAAGTAAAGAAAGAAATTATTGAAAAGTATTGAGCGTGGCATTCGTGTTACTGATCTTGCCGCCGAGTACAAGAAGTCAAAACCTATGATTTCGACTATTCTAAAGCAGAAAGAATCTATTAAAGCAGCTGATGTTGCAAAAGGAGTTACAGCGTTAACCAGACAGAGACCTCAAGTCCTGGAAGAGGTGGAAAAACTGTTTACCAGTTTACTCATTTACCAATTTGAGAACCCTCATGCTTTCAAGCAGCACAATGTAAACAAAGCCAGACTGCCAGTGATGTGGAGGGCAAACACGAAGGGTTGGGTCACAAGGACTTTGTTTTTGGAATGGCTGCATGAGGCTTTCGCTCCCACCAGCTAAACAGCTAAAAACACCAGAAACCCAAGAAATCACACGAGAGAAAACACCTGGAGGAAAACATCCCTCCATCGCGGAGCCAGACTCTCCCTCAAAACTGTAACCTCCTGTCCACCCAGTTCCTCCTCACTTCATGCCAGAACTCGACTCATGCAAGGTTAGTTTTCTTGGTGGTTTATGATTAGTTTTTGTATTACGGATTTTTTAAATGTTCATTTTTCAGTTCGTAGCATGAATTGTTGCGGTGTTACTTTTCACTTTTTTCAAATGTTCATTTTTTTCCCCCTGTGCTTAAAACTCATTAAAAAAAGTGTTTATACAGCGATCGGTTGCAAGGCTATAGCGCGAACTCCTGTAATGTTATGTTCTTGGTTGCTTGTGGTTGGTTTTTAAATAAAGTTCGGATTTGTTCAAATGTTCCTACCCCCAATGCTTAAAACTCATTAAAATAAGGTGTTTATACAGCGATCGGCTTGCAAGGCTATAGCGCGATCTGCTGCAATGTTTCAGAGAGGGAGAGAGAGTGCGTGCTCTCTGAGGTGCCACTGTAAATGTAATACTTTGCCAAATGGATTATAAGTTGTCATTTGTATAACGCTGTACAAGTATGTTATAAAGTTTAGTTAAAGAACCAACTTACACCACAGTACAATGACCTCGTGTGCTACAAACTGTAATATAGGTAGCACATGAACAAATTTAACTACGACCACTGACTTCAGTTTTTGATCATATGAAAAACTGAACTTGCAGTCAATCTTCAACTTTTGCAGGGGTTATGTTCTTAGGAAATGACATGAAAGTTGAAGATGTGAATCTTAATATATGGAAACTATGGGAAATATGGTGGTAGGTTTCAGCAACCAGCAAATACTGTAATCTTTAGGATGAGATTGTTCAAAATAATTTTATCATTACATTCCTTGTAATAAAACATTTTTTATAATAAGCACAATAGCCATGCAATAACCCATAAAGTGCAGTACACAAAATACAATTGGTTACATGCAAAAAAAAAATAAATTTTTATCTCACTAATCATTCCCTATAATATACTGTAAAAACCTTTAGTCATTGCTGTCGGAAAATATCGAGACTAGTAAGGTCTTGACATCACCTTCGACAATCTGGTGGATGGTTCTGGAGATCATGAAGGATGCTCTGGCTTGAAATAATCAGTTAGTGAATTTTGCTTTGTGTGCTTTGTGATCTAGGCTACGATTGATAATGGGATCAGCACCCTGGATGTCTCTAGCCAGTTGGTCGATTTCTTAATACAAAACTCATGGCAGACAGCTGCTGCCAACATTCCGGGAAGAAGTTTATCTAACACTTTTATTTTCCCACTAAGCCATATCACTGACTTAGCACGCTTGGGTTTAGAGCACAGAGGACATGCATTATCCTTAATTGCAACAAAAAAACTTTATTTTTTAAGCAAAAAATCTGAAAATAAGAAGTGGATGAACAGGGAGCTGTTTGATCTACTCTCACAGCAGAATGAACAAGACAGGTATTGTATCAAATTCACTATCTCTATCCCCTCTGGCAAAAATGTCATTCAAAACTCAAAATCTGTGACATTTCACAATCAAGGCTTGCAAAGAAAACTATACTAGAGCACACTCTTCCACACTGATCAGTGCAAGGTCCAAATTCCATTTCATTCCATTCTCTTTTGAAGAGCAGTTATTATTGCTCCCCAAAATTTCATCTCTCATTTTTGTCACTACTGCCTGTTGGCTTGAAGCCCACAAATATGCCAGGCTGCCAAAGCAAAAGAAAATGTTACAAATAAAATTACTCAAATATTTGAAGTCCATCCATCCATCCATTATCCAACCCGCTATATCCTAACTACAGGGTCACGGGAGTCTGATGGAGTCAATCCCAGCCAACACAAGGCGCAAGGCAGGAAACAAACCCTGGGCAGGGCGCCAGCCCACCGCAGAAATACTTGAAGTCTCAAAAGTTAAACACACAAATGTTGAGGATGAACTATAGATTAATACAGGTCAAGGAGACACTACCAAGAAATGTAATGGGAGAATAAAGCTTGCAACAGCATAATATATTGATTA
This sequence comes from Polypterus bichir lapradei, assembly GCA_026402145.1. Taxonomy (NCBI): domain Eukaryota; kingdom Metazoa; phylum Chordata; class Cladistia; order Polypteriformes; family Polypteridae; genus Polypterus; species Polypterus bichir. The sequence continues at coordinate 32,868,294 of JANRMT010062833.1, forward strand.
CATACCAAGTAAATTAAACATTTTGAATGCATTAATAATTGTAAACATAGACAGCTAGTAAAAGAAATGTGTATGATGTGTACAAGAACAATGTGTATCATCTCTGCCGGTAAGCACAAGAAACATCATCATGAGTGTGTCAAGAGCAGCAAAACCTGTTGGATTTTTTGCTCATGTAAGTTGTATTGGTATTTCAATAATGGACTACCACTCTATAATCATTCAGCAAATGGTGGTCTTTTTCTTAAAAAGAGGCCAATGGAATGACCGGCGATGCTTGAAATACCTTGCACAGAATAACAGATGTGATATTTGTCATTCAACCAAGTTCTGAGTACATCAGTAGTGCCAAAAAAGGCATATTAGAGCACCCAGGTACCAAAATAACTTATGAAGGATATGATATGGTAGCCACTTCCCAAACCAAGCTGTTTTATGTAAAATACTGAAAATGACTGGAAAAACATTGTATGGTCTTATGAATCTTAGCTCTTGATGAATTACACTGAAACGAGTACTGAAATTGAATATGGAAAACTGCAATAATCTTTCAAAATTCTCACATGTGGGGTGTGTTTTAATGAGAGGTACTTGGTTCCTTGACAAAAGCACAGCAATGTCTAAACAGAACTGTTCAGAACTTAATCAGTATTGGGGCCTATAAAGGTTACATAGCATATACAGTCGATTCCGGTTAATTGGACCACCGGTTAATCGGACCAGCCGCTTATTCGGACCGAATCCTAAAGAACCGAAACAGATCATATTACATAAGCCTAATATTGTTCGCTTATTTGGACCAAAATTCCGTTTAATCGGACCAAAGAACGTGACAGAGAATAAGAAAAAGAAGCCACAAGTCACCCGCGGATAGCGGAGGTAAGAGTAAAGCGGAAGACCAGGAAAGTGATGATGATGACCCTAATGAGTTAGTGCAAGTGACAACACAGGATGCCAGGAAATTCATTGAAACTTTGCGCCGCTATTTCATGCAGGAGGGAAATGAAGGCAGTCCCATTGATGCGTTAGATGTTTGTGGTGATTTTGTTCAAGTGCAGTGCGTTAACAGAATGCGTCAGATCACACTAGACAAGTTCTTCAAACGTTGACTGGAATTTGGTAATGTAACCTTTTTTATTGTGCTTCACATGCTGAGTGTCATGTAGATCGTTTCGAAGAATTTGTAGATTTCTTTTTCAATAAACAAAGTTGTAAGCAACCGTACATGTACATGTACGTAGTTCTTGTTTGTACGTTCGCCATACGCATGTGCAGCACAATAAAAGTCATAATGACATTTTAATATGTTACTTATAGCACGTCCCGTCTTGGTTGCACATGTGTAGGGCATGTTTGTGTAATCGGACCAGCCGGTTATTAGGACCAAAATGATCGCGTCCCGATGTGGTCCGATTAACGGGAATCGACTGTACTGGACAACATCATTTTAACAAGCCATACTGAATGCACAGCCCCTAATAGTAAACAAAAACAATAATATGTTCTCTCATTTTTTCAGATTTGTACATTGGTAGTGTTGACATAAATGTATAATGCAATTACTCAAAAGGCCTACTTGTAGCATCCATAATTTCTGGGTTTCATTTTTTGTTACCATAAAAATGTGAATTTAGCTGTACTTGTGATTTACTAATGATAGACTTGTTTTGTAATTAAAGGTACATTGTGGTGGAGTATCCTGTAAATGCCAGTATATATAATAAATATGTATTGATTCAAATTTTACATGGGCACCCTCTTTGGAAGGGTTAACACTGTGACATTAAAATCAGAATCACTTTTATTTGCCAGTACTTAAAGTACAAGAATTTGACTTGGTAGATTTGGAGCCACTTATAACAGAACACAACATCACATACAAATAACATACATAGCATAAGTTAAAAATAAAAACTTCATACAAGTTTGCAGAATAGTACAATTATAATGGAGATGTGCAAATGATGATGTGCAAGTGAAAGTGTAAGTGTGTACACTGCGTTCCAAATTATTATGCAAATTGTATTTAAGTGTCATAAAGAGTGTCATAAAGAGTATTTTGTTTTTCAATTAAACTCATGGATGGTATTGTGTCTCAGGGCTCTTTTGATCACTGAAATCAATCTCGGACACCTGTGATAATTAGTTTGCCAGGTAGCCCAATTAAAGGAAAAACTACTAAAGAAGGATGCTTCACATTACTAAGCAGATCACCATTTTCAAGCAATATGGGAAAGAAAAAGGATCTCTCTGCTGCCGAAAAGCGTGAAATAGTTGAATACCTTGGACAAGGTATGAAAACCTTAGATATTTCACAAAAACTAAAGTGTGATCATTGTACTGTTAAAAGATTTATGGCTGACTCAGAGCACACATGGGTTCGTGCAGATAAAGGCAAAATGAGGAAGGTTTCTGTCAGACAAATACATTGGATTAAGAAAGCAGCTGCTAAAATGCCATTACAAAGCAGCAAACAGGTATTTGAAGCTGCTGGTGCCTCTGGAGTCCCACGAACATCAAGGAGCAGGATCCCCCAGAGGATTGGACTTATGCATAGACCTTCTATTCGGCCACCCCTAACCAATGCTCACAAGCAGAAATGGCTGCAGTGGGCCCAGAACTACATGAAGACTAATTTTCAAACAATCTTGTTTACAGATGAGTGCCGTGCAACCCTGGATGGTCCAGATGGATGGAATGGTGGATGGTTGGTGGACGGCCACCATGACCCAACTAGGCTGCGACATCAGCAAGAAGGTGGCGGAGTCATGTTTTGGGAATCATAGGGAGAGAGCTGATCGGCCTCTTTAGGGTCCCTGAAAGTGTGAAAATGACCTCAGAAAAGTATGTGAAGTTTCTGACTGACCACTTTCTTCCATGGTACAAAAAGAAGAACCGTGCTTTCCGTAACAAAATCATCTTCATTCATGACAATGCACCATCTAATGGATGCAAGGAATACCTCTGCATCATTGGCTGCTATCGGCATAAAAGGAGAGATTCTCATGGTGTGGCCACCATCCTCCCCTGACCTCAATCCTATTGAGAACCTTTGGAGCATCCTCAAGCAAAAGATCTATGAGGGTGGGAGGCAGTTTACATCCAAACAGCAGCTCTAGGAGGCTATTCTGACATCCTGCAAAGAAATTCAAGCAGAAATGCAAGAATTGTGAAGCTGCTATCAAATAAGGGGTCCTATGTTAATATGGAACTTGACCCGTTAAGATGTTTTTGATTGAAATTGCTTTTGATTTCAGTAAATATGACCTCCTAATGCTACAAATTCAACAAATGACCATTTTCAATTCTTTACAACATATAAAATGTTTTGAAACTCTGTTGTGCGTAATAATTTGGAACAGTGCATTTTAAGTTTTTTATTTTTGAAAAACATACCGTTATCATTAGGAGGTTTATTCAGTAACATTCGAATTATACTCTAATGGTTGATGACTAAAAAATTATGCTGACTGCCACTTGCATCGACTATTTAGGAAAATCAGAGAAAAATATAATTTGGATAATAATTTGGAACGCGGTGTAGTGTGTATGAACATGCACAAACATACACGTACATATACTGTACGCACACACATTTATACAGTTCAGAATGCAGAATGCATGAATATACAAAGGAGTTAGGTTAGGTTACTTCTTTGAGAGAGCTATGACTCTGGGAAAGAAACTATTGAGGTGTCTGTTAGTATTAGTTTTAATTCACCTGAAGTGTTTACCAGAGGGGAGTTTATGGAATAAGTGATGAACAGAGTGATATGAGTCCACGGTGATCCTTCTGACATGGTTAGCGACACGAGATGTATACAGGTCTTCAACAGATGGAAGAGCATAGACAATTATTTTCTCAGCAGACATCACAACATGCTGTAATTTATTTTTGAAGTGTACCGTTGCTGAACCAAACCAGACAACAATGGAGAATGTGATTACACTTTCAATTATGGTTTTGTAAAATTGAACTAGGATTGGCTCGGAAATATTTAATTTCTTTAGTTGGCGTAAGTAGTACAATACCTGCTTTCCTTTTTAGTGATGTAGGTGATGTTAACCATCCCAGCTGAGAGTGTTTGTTATAGTTGTGCCCAAAAAACTGGAGGATTCCACCAAATTGAGTGCAGAATCATTAATTTGTAGTGGGAGAGGTTGTAACTGCTGTTTGCGAAAGTCAATGACCATTTCCACTGTTTTGCAGGTATTGAGCATTAGGTTCTTGAAATCACACTAATACACAAAAGAAGATACCTCTTTCTATAATGATTCCAATACTGTATCTCTACTTAAAAAATTATAATATTTTATAATATATTATAAAATTATATATATTATGTATTACATCCAGGCTCAAATAAAACTTTCACATTATATTTGTGAAAAGATGATTACCATTGAGTGATTAAGTGATTACCATACATGTTTGTGATTCCACTTAAAGATATGAAAGATTTCTATATATAATTGAATAGGATCATTTATTTCATAAGAATGAAAGCTGAAAAGCAGACAGAAAAAATAATTGACTGTCTAAACTCGTTTTTCTTTGCTTAACTCTATACAGTACACTTTGAAAAAGTGTACAAAAAACAAAGCAAACAAAGCCTCCTCATTATATTGGGTTTAATGAAATTGGAAAAAAAAACTTTCTGGCTTTCTTCAAACAAAATGATGTACAGAACTAACCCCAAAAAATAGTGTGAGAAACATTGATTTAGTCTTCATACCATACTGTAATGAACCTATTTCTAGTATAAATACTGATTGAAAGAGAACCAGTTCGGTGATTTCAGTTATAAAAGCCTTGGCAACCTGTAATCAGTTCTTTGACGATACAGACCCTAACATCTCCCTGTACTACATTAAATACATTATCTGGCTGATATAGATCACTAAAATTTAACAGGTTTCTCTAATGTGTGTCCATATCCAACATCAGATATGTTCAGATCAGTAAGCCATATGCTCATAACCTATCTGGCATTGCCACTGAAAAAGCTTTGTCTTGAAAGCAATGAGATTACACAGTGCCTCTACAATGCTAAATTTAGTTAGTGTGTGAACGAATAAGCAGGATACAGTACAGTAAATATTGTCATGAAGTTGCATTTTGACAGCATAGCTAAAAAGGGATAATTAAGTTAAAAATTTACAACTGTAACCAGTCCAGTGAAGCAAAGCTAACTGTGCATAGAATTGGTTGATTAAAAACCATCTTCTGTGACAGTACTTACTTTGGAAAGCATTTTAAAATATAAAGATTTGTTGCTTCTTACTTTTCAACTGCTTTATTTTTACTTTGTGAGTTTTTATAAACATTTATTCCAAAAATAATTTTGTCAGATATATTTCTTTAAGGTTTTATATGGGTATTGCTTGGACAGATGACTGTTTATTACAGAACTAGGTATATTACCAAAATGAATGTCTTATATTTGTAAATAAGGTGTTAATCTTTCATACAGGAAACTCTTATGATACTTTTTATCATATCTATGTTGTCCATTTTAGGACATCAGCATTTTTCAGTTCACCTATCGTGAAAAATAAGTGTTACCCCGTGTCATATATCACTGATTACTAGTCAGTAATCAGCCTACTAGTCAGTAATCAGCCAGCGCTAATCAGTTGTTATTCATCACCTATCTCTCATCACTCACAGTCACTACCCAGTTGCTGTTCATCATGCAGCCCTTTAATCACTCATCAATGCTCACTTGTTGCTCATCACTTTTCACTCATCACTGTACATTTGGTTGCTGGATATGTACCATAACTCACTTGAGAACTACAGACATATGTTAGCAGAAGCTGTGCAAACTGAACCATTAAGTCTGGCAGAGGCATGTGCAACTGCTTGGCACTCCAAGGCAATCCCTGTTTTGTTCACAGATTTAGGTGCAGTTTTAGCCCTGGGACCACTGAATTACAGTATATAATTCTACTAACACATTCCTATCATCAGCACAATGCACAATGCTATTCCATCTGGCATTACTCCAAACATTGCTGTTAAAGAATTAGGAGTGATTTTAAAAGTTATTTGAGGATATACAAAAATATTTGGTTAAAATGGTCTGAAATTAGAATATTCCCAAATGTGTGGCCTAGAGATGTAGGCATTTAATATCATCACTCACATTTTAGACAATTTTCTGTAAGTATAATGTATGAAAATGATGAACAATTTTCAGTTAAACTATTTTCTCTTGGTGCATATTGAAACAGAATATATTTTATAAATAGCTGACTTCCATCCCTTTCCTAAAATCCTAACAGAAAGATCCCTTTCTTGTCTTTCTCTAAGATTATCATGTGGTAAATTCTTTAAAATTTATTTATATACTGTAGAGAACCAATTTGCATCTTTATCTAAACTGCTCTGAATTTCACCTCAGACATTGATGTAAGTTGTGTGAAGTTGAATAGATTGCTTTTTACAAAATTTCAATTACATCTGAAATTATATTTGTCACATGCATAATTATACAGCAGTATAAGATGCAGTGAAATGATTTTTCTAATAGATCCTGGACTGTACTTAAAAGAAAAAAAAACTATTGGTAATTCCTACAAAAATATAGCACAAAAGGAAAAAGAAAGGAAAACAGTGGAAAAAGAAAAAAATAATAATGTCTATTTAACACTCTAGTCATATGGACAGAAGCTCCTACAAAATCTTTTAGTCTGAGTTTTTAGGCTGCAGAATCATCTGCAGTAACTTAAACAGTTTATTTCTGAGATACTAAAGTCCCTGGATATCCTGAGAACCCTTATCAATCACTTTCTGATGAAGATATCCTGTAGTGTGGAAAGTGAAGACCCAATAGTGTGCTCAGCTAGGCATACAACCTTCCTTCAACAGAATTGTGCATTCCACATATCAGGCACTAAGGCACTCAACAAGGATGCTCTCCATGGCTCTAGAGTAAAAAGTCTTTTCAATTTGACTCCCTTAGGTGGTAAAGTCTCTGTCTGGCTTTACTGATAGCAGAATCTGTATATGTGATCCATATCAGGTCCTCAGTAATATTAACCCCAATTTACGTAAAACTGTTTACCTTCTTGGCAAGTGTACTGTTGATGTTGAGGGCAGATGTAATTTCTCTGTCAAACCCTCTCAAAGTCAATGACCATCTTGCTGACCTTCAGGTTTAAATGATTGGCCAGACACCACTGCACAAGTCTGACCCCTTCATCCAAGCAAGAGATGCAGCCCATCACCACTTTGTCATCCACAAACACTTCACAATGGAGCTAAAGCTGTATACAGATGAGCAGTCATAGGTATAGACAGTACAGTGAAACCTTGGTTCACGAACGTCTCGGAACACGTACAAATCGGGTTACGACCAAAAAGTTTGCCAAACTTTTGCATCTGTTCACAACCACACACTCAGTATACAAACAAGCCAGTTTTCCTTTTGGTTTGTTCGCGCCGATGATTTCTGTATGCGTTCAGTCTATCCCTGCACTGTACATTGTTCTCGGTGCATCACGCAGAGGGACTGTCCCTCAAAACTGTAACCTCCTCTCCACCCAGCTTCCTCCTGTGGTATAGCGGGTCCACAGCTCCCATCAAAAAGGTCAGTTTTAATAAATAACTAAATAAAGCCGGTGCAGGAGAGAGAGAGAGGGAGTGCAGGCTCGCATGCAGCTGAGAGAGAGAGAGAGAGAGCGCAGGCTTGAGTGCATCTGAGAGCGAGTGAGCCTGCGTGTGCAGCTGAGCAGGGAGCCTGGGTGTTTGTCTCAGTGTTATTCAATGTTTTTACATTAGTTTACTATTAATTCTATGGTATAATTAACTATTTTTGTGCTTAAAAATCTTTAAAGAAAATATATTTACATACAGTTCATACGGTCTGAAACGGATTAATTGTATTTACATACAATCCTATGGGGGAAATGACTTCGGGTCACCACCAAATCGGGTAACAACCAGAGTTTTGGAACGAATTATGATCGTGAACCAAGGTTCCACTGTATACAGTGGTGTGAAAAACTATTTGCTCCCTTCCTGATTTCTTATTCTTTTGCATGTTTGTCACACAAAATGTTTCTGATCATCAAACACATGTAACCATTAGTCAAATATAACACAAGTAAACACAAAATGCAGTTTTTAAATGATGGTTTTTATTATTTAGGGAGAAAAAAAATCCAAACCTACATGGCCCTGTGTGAAAAAGTAATTGCCCCCTTGTTAAAAAATAACCTAACTGTGGTGTATCACACCTGAGTTCAATTTCCGTAGCCACCCCCAGGCCTGATTACTGCCACACCTGTTTCAATCAAGAAATCACTTAAATAGGAGCTGCCTGACACAGAGAAGTAGACCAAAAGCACCTCAAAAGCTAGACATCATGCCAAAATCCAAAGAAATTCAGGAACAAATGAGAACAGAAGTAATTGAGATCTATCAGTCTGGTAAAGGTTATAAAGCCATTTCTAAAGCTTTGGGACTCCAGAAAACCACAGTGAGAGCCATTATCCACAAATGGCAAAAACATGGAACAGTGGTGAACCTTCCCAGGAGTGGCCGGCCGACCAAAATTACCCCAAGAGCACAGAGACGACTCATCCGAGAGGTCACAAAAGACCCCAGGACAACGTCTAAAGAACTGCAGGACTCACTTGCCTCAATTAAGGTCAGTGTTCACGACTCCACCATAAGAAAGAGACTAGGCAAAAACGGCCTGCATTGCAGATTTCCAAGACGCAAACCACTGTTAAGCAAAAAGAACATTAGGGCTCGTCTCAATTTTGCTAAGAAACATCTCAATGATTGCCAAGACTTTTGGGAAAATACCTTGTTGACTGATGAGACAAAAGTTTTTGGAAGGCAAATGTCCCGTTACATCTGGCGTAAAAGGAACACAGCATTTCAGAAAAAGAACATCATACCAACAGTAAAATATGGTGGTGGTAGTGTGATGGTCTGGGGTTGTTTTGCTGCTTCAGGACCTGGAAGGCTTGCTGTGATAGATGGAACCATGAATTCTACTGTCTACCAAAAATCCTGAAGGAGAATGTCCGGCCATCTGTTCGTCAACTCAAACTGAAGCAATCTTGGGTGCTGTAACAGGACAATGACCCAAAACACACCAGCAAATCCACCTCTAAATGGCTGAAGAAAACCAAAATGAAGACTTTGGAGTGGCCTAGTCAAAGTCCTGACCTGAATCCAATTGAGATGCTATGGCATGACCTTAAAAAGGCGGTTCATGCTAGAAAACCCTCAAATAAAGCTGAATTACAACAATTCTGCAAAGATGAGTGGGCCAAAATTCCTCCAGACTGCTGTAAAAGACTCATTGCAAGTTATCGCAAACGCTTGATTGCAGTTATTGCTGCTAAGGGTGGCCCAACCAGTTATTAGGTTCAGGGGGCAATTACTTTTTCACACACGGCCATGTAGGTTTGGATTTTTTTTTCTCCCTAAATAATAAAAACCATCATTTAAAAACTGCATTTTGTGTTTACTTGTGTTATATTTGACTAATGGTTAAATGTGTTTGATGATCAGAAACATTTTGTGTGACAAACATGCAAAAGAATAAGAAATCAGGAAGGGGGCAAATAGTTTTTCACACCACTGTATAGCAATAGGCTAAGGACACACCCCGAGGCACCCTCTATTGAGAATGAGGGTATTTGAAATGAAACTGCCCATCCTAGACACCTGTGATCTCCCCGTGAGAAAATTCAGGATTCAGCGCCAGATGGAAGTGTCGAGGTCATGGTCATACCAGGTCATAGAGTTTAGCAAACAGACTGTACAGCAGTATGGTGCTGAAGGCTGAACTATAATCTATAAAGAGCAGTCTCACATTGTTCCAACTCCTGCTGCCCTGGTGATTTAATATGGTGTGCAGTACCTCTGCAATGGTGTTGGTAGTCACTTGATTTGTGACTGTGGAGGTTCTAAAGAGCTAGGTATTGATACACAGATAGAGTCTTTAGCAAGCCTCTCAAAGCACTTCATCGCTACAGATGTCAGAGGCACAGGATGATAAGTCATTGTAAAAGGAGGGTGTTGCTGGACTTGGGTATAGGGACAATGAATGATTTTTTAAAACAAGATGAGACAATAGACTGGGTTAGGGAACCACTGAGCAAAGTATATACTGTAATTGTACAAGCTGGTCTGCTCAGGCAATCAGTACTCATCCTTCCAGTCTTGCTGTGTTCTTGTTGTTTACTCTCTTTAGTTCCCTCCTAACATCATGCTCAGAGAGACAAAGCAGTGTCCCAACAACAGTGAGAGGGAGCACTCCTACAGCACTAATGCTGACTGATTAATGCTATTATTAGTACCGCTAGCACAAAGTGTCCATAGAAGGTATTCAGTTCATCTACCAGACCAGGATCAACTGACACCACAATGTGAGATATACCTCTATAGTCCATTATTTTCCTTGGCACAGAATTTTACAGAAAAAAGTCTGAATTAGCGTAAGCCCCCCTAATTAGAGGAGTTCATAATAAATGAAATGATTTACTTCATGGGGTAGAAGTATTTAATAAACAAAGATGGATGTGTCAGATATTTGTAATATGAAAATATGTGCCTTAATTTAAATATTAAAAGTCTAATTATACTGAGAAGAGGTTCATAGAGGACTAGATCCCTAATAAAGGATCAAAAATTGAAAATAACATATTATTCATAATTACTTACCTTGAAATACCCAAAAACAATACCACACATGCTTATGTTTGAAGCTTTCCTAGAGGTAAAGAATCAGATATCAAAACTATTATCATATTTGTGATCAGCAACCTGGAAATAGCATAAAATGACACTCCACATGCCTATATTACCAATCCCCATTTTTTCAAAGTTTTGTTAAACGGTGTAGCTTTGGTCGCTCATATCTTATTACAGAGTTTTTCTGATCATTATTGCTGAAGTCACCTTTTGGTTTACTCTTTATCATACAGGTGAAATTTCCAGCATAAAATATGTCCCAAAATAGCCTACAAATAAGGGTTTTAGAGTCTAAAGGGATGACAATAGGGGAGAACCCCAAAAACCATGTTGTCTTGCACAACTAGATATTAGGACGAGTCAAAAAGTATATCATATGTGGAGTTTAAATCATACTAGTGAGTCAGGAGCACCCAAAAAAATTTCAAGGCATTCATAAGTAATTCTTATGAACACAATAATAGGGTGTTTGACGTGTACAGATAAGCTGAAAAAAGGCTGTCTCACCATCCTTTATTTCCTAAAGGTACATTTAAAGTTATTTATTTGCTTGTCTGTGCCATCATTCTAAATTCTTTCCCAAATTACGCTTTCAGGTGCTGTATAATTTTTATGCTACAAAACCCAAATCCAAGACATTAAACATAAAGCTGTTTTCTTTTATAAAGGATTTTATTTATATCTATGCCTTATTGTATTCTTTTTTCATTGTTTACACTGTTTGAAAAATAAACGTATGAAAACAAAGAAAAATGTTTATCTACCTTTAAACAGATGCGTGAATTTGTGCACTCTAGCATCTCAAAGGAAAAGGCCTGATTCAAAGATACAGTGCTAAAACTGTCATTGAAATAGACATTTTAAATTGATTTCTTACTGTATTAACACTCAATGACATTTATTTATTTATTTATTTGGGTTCATTAAAACGCATATCAGTTAATGAATGAAAGAAAATCTATCAAAGAATTAGGAAGGTCATTCAAAGGTACAGAAGCATATGTAGTCCAATTAAATCTGAACAAGATGAATGATTGATTATAGTAATAATGTGTATCTTCTTGAAGCTGGGAATTTAGTGTATTCTAGTCATATAAATGCCTGGAGATTCAAGTAATCCCTGCTGTAAATAGACATAATCAATACCTACGAGAAAAAAAAATAGATGTCAGTTGTTTGTGGATCCATGGTGTTTTGTTGTAGGAAGTACAAACTTAAGAAAAATAAAATGTAATCAGCTTTAGCTTTTTCATGCTTTTAAGTTAAGTCATTAATAACTAAAATGTTGGAGAAAAAATGGAGAAAGAAAGAGTATTAATTGTTTCTGTATATTTATTTATATAAATTCATTTGGCCCTACAGCTGTCTGTTTTCTGGAATCATATTTTAAATCTTGAGTCAGAAAGCAATAGTATCCATTTTGGCAACAACCTTAGAAAGGATACACATACTACATTACTTACATATGGACAACTCTGAGTTGTCAAGTGATATAAAACTCACATCAGTATGTTCAATACAGCCTAATCCCATTGGTGTAAAGATATTGCATCAACAGAACTATGTAAATTATTTATTAGAAATGTATCTGAATTTTTATTAGCATAGTTTCTATACCATGCTTCTTTAAACATGATGAATGCACAATGCCATATCATTTTTTACCTATGAGGAAGCAAGCATTCTGGATTAAACATGAATCTTCTAAAATCATTATTAGAAGTCTCATCTTGACATATACCTGTAATTTCAATTATGGCTTTGCTCCAATATACCTCTATATGGTCTGGTTTCTCCATATAGTCCTTCAAGGTGTCTCTGTTTTGGTGTGGATTGTCTACTCACAGCCTCTTCTCCTTCTAGTTGCACTAAAAATTGAGATTTGTTTTTCTCATTTTTTTTTCTTCCAAGTATGGAATTATGTTTCCATATCTGTCTGAACTGCTGCCAGTCTCCTGATGTTTAGATACTTGTTTAATCACATTCATGTACAAAGCACTCAAAAGACTTGCCAATCCTCTGTTCACTTCCTACATATTTACGGCTATAAGAATTCCACTTTTTAAAAAGGAGGATTGATAATGCTATACAAAAATTGATACTAATTTAAATTATAGATAGATAGATACTTTTTACTGATCTGAACAATAAACTGCAGTGACACAGCTGAATACACGTACAGTATATACTACAATAATAGACTAAAGTGTAAACAGTAAAATAAGAATCTTTTTAAACTGTACCATATTATAATGGCATAACAAAACAAATCAGCCAGAGGACACATTACAAAATCTGATGACAGATGTTAAAAAGACCTCTGATGGTGCAGCCAGAAGCAATGTGGTAAAATTAACTTGAGCTGAAGGTGCTCCACAGGTAGACCAGGTTGTCATGCAGAGTGTGACTCAGCCAACAGCCTTGTCTTTGCTGCCTCCCACAGAGAGTACAGACTAGTCCTAGTCCTAGCTAGTGTTCCCAATTAATTTATTAAGTCTATTGGCTGTTCCAATGCTACTGCGACAACATACCACTGCAACCAAAGACTGACAGAACACTTACAGAAATGTCACCATGCTAAAGGACCTGGGTAACCCCAATAAATAGAGTGAAATCTGGCTTGTTATGTGAATGGATTCTGATTTTGCAGGCCATTGAAGATTTCTGTCTAGGTAAACATCAGATATTTATGTATCCGCAGGCCATCTCAGCTTCTCATCTCCATGGTTTTGCTGATGTTGAGTTACAAATGGTTCAGGCTGCAAAAAAGGCTTTGGTATTATCTCTGTTTTTCACCACTTACACACCCCATCACTGCTATGTTATCTGGAGAACTTCTTCAGGTGGCATGTCTCAAAATTTTACTTGTAGTTAAATGTGTAGTGAAAAGGAAGAAAGACATTTTGGTAAAGGTTTTTCATGAAGTGAGAAGTAAAAGCTATGGGCCTCCAATTGTTTCATTTGCAGGGTTGGCCCTTCCAATGTTGAGGCACACACTGTATATTTTTTGAAGAACTCCACACAATTGGCTAGTCATACCTTAACTGTTCTCTACTTAAACTTCCATTTGTAGGCCACTCTGTAGTGTTGTCTGGACCCGTTATGGTAGAATCAGTCAAGGTAAGAACTTTCCCTGGAAACGATACCACTCCAATGTGTGACCTTTAACAAATACTGTATGTTCTTAATAATTCAATTCAAATCAGTTTATTTTGTATCTAGTACATATTCAGATTGCTCGCTCATGCAGTATCAACACCTATAAAGTATTAGCAGTAAATTAAAAACTAATGGTTGGGTATTATTACAGCAAATCAAAGTACACTGGTTAATATATTTGTGCAAATTTATTATAATATCTTTTGGATAAGGGTAACTTCTTTGCCGCATAACACTAAATTGGCAGTGTCTTAATCTGATTTATCCCTTAAAAGATTTATTTGGCTGTCAGGGTTCTTCATGAGTTGTGCTGCAGATGTACTACAGTATATTTGAATGTCATGTCTGTCAAGTTGTTTCACTAGTATACTAACCTTGAACCAGAAGTCACATGGAATTTAAACCTGATGTAAAATTTAATTCCATTTAAGAAAATCAATGTAAACGTATGGCTACATAAAAAAATGTTTAGCATATACTGCTTGAGGTCAAATTAACAAACTACTACAGACATAACAAAATTATTAATAATGTATGTGGAAAATACTTTTATAGGAGAAAATCCATTTTATACAGTACTAGCAAAATACCTGCGCGTCGCAGCGGAGAAGAAGTGTGTTAAAGAAGTTATGAAAAAGAAAAGGAAACATTTTAAAAATAACATAACATTTGTTTTCTATTCGTTTGCATAAGCACAGTCCTTCACCAGCAATTATTTAATGTTAGCGCAGACCCGGCACTTAAAAGTTTCTGTCGCACTTTTGCTGAGTTTGTGCCAAACACTATTCTATCCCTGACCATCTCATTTTTGTTTAGATAAGCACAGTCCTTCACCAGCAATTTTAACTTAGTTACAAAGTGATCAAAAGTCTCGTTTATACCCCGCGTCCTCTCCTTAAACTTATCTCACGAATATCGTATTTGTCTTAGGCATGACAAACGCCAGCAGCAGCATGTCTAGTTTATACCTCGTGTCATCTCATTAAACTTGTATCTCGCGAATATCGTATTCGTCGTAGGCATGAGAAACGGCAGCGGCAGCGTGTCTATAAACTTAATTTAAACTTACGGTTTACACTGTGCTTTGTTTCCGCAGTAGCTGCACTTATGAATACGCTTCATATTCTTTTGCTGCCTTCTCAATTGCATAATGCGTTTTTGTTCAGCGCTCTTTGGAGCTCTTCCTTGTTCTCTACGTACTGCGTTCACAGTCAGTTCACATGAGCCGCTCCCTTGTGTGATCTTGCGATGTCCATGGCGTTATTTAATGTTAGCTAAGACCCGGCACTTAAAAGTTTCTCTCACACTTTCGCTGAGTTTGTGCCAAACACTAGACCATCTCATCTTCGTTTGCATAAGCACAGTCCTTCACCCGCGAATATTTACCTTATATGGGCAGGCACTCAATTACGTGGGTAGCGTGATGATGCGGGACGCAACTCCGCCTCACACGGTGACCGAGCTGCAGGCTATGGCCGTATATATGGTCGAAAGTAGGTTCCAATTATGACCGTTACGCGTAGAATTTCGAAATGAAACCTGCCTAACTTTTGTAAGTAGGCTGTAAGGAATGAGCCTGCCAAATTTCAGCCTTCCACCTACACGGGAAGTTGGAGAATTAGTGATGAGTCAGTGAGTGAGTGAGTGAGTCAGTCAGTCAGTGAGGGCTTTGCCTTTTATTAGAATAGATTATTTGAGTTCAGAAAGCTATGATATGGGGGTATAATTCAAATTCTAATAACCAATGTGATCCAAAGAAAATTTAAATTAGTGTGTGACGCTGGTGCAGGGGTTAGTCACTGCTTATAGGGTGTATGCACATTCTTCTTGTATCTTTGGTGGTTTTTCTCTAGGTATAATATAGTTTCACTCAATCATTGCAGAGGCATTTAGGTTACGTGGTAACTGTAACTTTATATATTAATTTTTTAAATATAAGTGGCAGGATTTATTATGTTGATTGCCGCAGTCAAATAATAATTTCACTGAACTCTGCACACACGGCAATAATCACCCTATAAACATGTTTAAATTAAGTACAAACTCATTCAGTGCACACACCAGAACAAAACAAGTTAGCAAATGTACTTTTGGTGTAACATTTGGGTGCATTTGAGTACTTAACTTTTTTGTTTTCTTAATTCATCGATACCATAAATGTCTCATTTTCTTTATTATGAGTCATATTAAAAACAATATCAGTAATAATAAAATGGCATATATTAGTAGAGTGCATGAAATGCGTTTTTAATGGCATTATACAATATCAAGTAGTTACAAACAAAGCTGAAATAGGCATGTGGTGAATGAAATAGCAATCACAGACACTATATTCCAACCCCAGCAATGCAGAAATGCTGTGGCTAATTGTAGTTCATAATTTTTACACAAAAAATGTTCCAAAGAAATACCCAATGTGGATACTTAAATTCTTTATTGAAGTCTGTTCACACTTCATTGCTTGTATTGGATATCTATTTTGTCATCAGGAACACCAATCAAACATCTCATATTGAAACATACAGAAGCTTAAATTAACTCTGTCAAGGAGAATTAGAAAGAGTAAACTAATCTATTAATGAAGTTGTAACGAATCTTTTTAGGTTTTAAGACAGATGCTTATGCATGTTCTCCAATTTATTTTAAATGGGAGTTTTCAAAATTTCAAATATTTGTACAATGAGCTCTAATCAAGATATCTCACCAAAAAATGAACATTGTTGACAAATTTTCTTGAAGAATGAGTATACCAAATTTCAATCAAATTGGTCAACCAGGAGCCACATTGTTTGAAAAAGGGTTATAACGGCGACAATTCTTTCATATTTTAAGAGACGACTGGCAGCCCAAGCCAACTGAGACACCCAAAAGATGGAGGGATGGGGGAAGGCGGCTACTTCAGGGCACTGCCTCCCCAAAAATGTTAGGGCACTGCCTCCCCAAAAATGTTGCTCCCCTGGTTTACACCGGTGCCCCAGATTCCCACAGGGCACCATGGGACTTGGAGTTTGATATCTCAGCCCTGTTGGGTACTGTGGGTGCTGCCAGGGGGTGCTGTGGAAGAGACATGTGGTATGACGTTTCTGCCTAACCCCTTGGTCTGCAAGCACTTCCAGGTTGGCCAATATAAAAGGACTGGACCGGCCTCACAGAAAAGAGCCAGAGTTGGGTGGTAGGTGGACGAAGCTTGTTGGGAGGAGCTAAGGAGTAAATGAGAAAGGAAGAAGAAGAATTGAGTGTTGTGCTGATTATTTACTTGTGGCTGTGGTGGAAACAGCAACAGTGCCTTCTAGTGTCCACAACATGTGGATGTGAATGCATCTAAAAAGGCACAGTTCTGTGTTTGCTTGATAGTTTGCAAGTTCACATTCTGCACTAAAAACAACAGCAGTCAAATAATTAGATTAGTAAACAGAATATATTTAAAACCAAAATCTCTGTGGTGAATAGAGGAAAAGTAGGTATGTGACAAAAACAACATGCATTAATTTAAATCTATTACATAAAGAACTCATTTATTCAGCACAGCAAATCTAACACACAATTACTGTTTTTTGTTTATTCTACCACTTGTTCAATTGAAAGAGACTAGATCATTATATTTTTTACACCAATTTAAGTTAATGTCTGGACAGCACAGTGGCCATCCATATGTCTAGTATCATGAATCTTGCATGCAGTCGTGTTTTTTTTTTTTTGGTACTTGACTAAGTTTTCCACAACATATGTGTGTTTACATGATTAGCATTTTTAATTTGGTACTGCTACTGGCTGGGGTTTCTTCATCCAGAGTTGCTGTCAGAGCTGCAAGAATTTGGTCCATCCTCATGCATGGAATTATGAAACTGTGCCAGTTTTTAAATTATACTAAATTAAATTAATTTAATCAAGAAGTTTCAAAGTAAGTCTAAATTTGATTAATCATACTTGTTCATTATGGTGTCACAGTGCAGAGAAATGTTATAAGATGGTCAGAAATGTATCTGTAGAAAGAACTGGCAAAAACAGGACACGTCAATTTGTGCAGAAAAGCCCTTTTAATGGTGTATTTTCTGTGCCAAAGTGCTGAACATTTCCTTATACAATGTCTTTCCACTGTTAAAGAGATTTTCCAATTGCCTGGAGGGTAATACTGACCAGTCCCATGCAAAAAACGGCAGGAACTGATAGCCTAAGTATATCCCCACTCAGATACTTGCATACATTTTAATTTATCTTACATTTATTTACTTATGTTCTGTATTGAGCATTCCCATCATACAAGATGGAAGCTAATCACAGGACACAGTCACTTTTGAAAATCCATGCTGCCTTTAGCAGAGGGAAAACAGAAACACACATCATGATTTGAAATGAGACAACAGCTCCAAAAACAAAACCAATACTCTATCTACTTACTTCTTTCCACCTCAAAGACTAAATAAATGACAGCCAGGAATCACTTTATATAGGTTAAACTTTAAAACACAATTTCCCTGGTGCCTTTCTGTAGGTTAGAGGAAATAAAAAAATGAATGTCTTAAATAGAAAACTAGGCCATGCTATGAGCTGAACAAATTATGGTGCTGGATGTTCATAGGAAGCAATTTAATTAAATTATGTTCAGTTTAAAAAATAAAAAAGTTATTGGAGTGTTATGCAGGAATTCATCATTTGAACTGCTGCAGCTACACCACACAAGTCTATGAGCCAAACTGTATGTGTACAAGCCACAATTTCTTCTATCATGTACTCAAAACTGCTGGGTTATTCTGAAAGTTCCAATCCAGTACTGAAATAGTAGGTTAAGAAAATGTGTGTTAGATGTCAAATAAATATGTTTGCAATGTGATGTATTCTTGAGTCTAATTACAAATCAGGAAATTAAACAGAAAAGCAGGTCCTGGAAAGCTGCAGTTGTTGCAGGCATTTGTTCTTACCAATTTTTTAATCTGAACTCAGTCTCAGCAGGCAACTGAACTCATCCAAGATATCTGTCTGCAGTCTTTGAAATGATAAATATTGGGTTTATTTTTTTAACAAAGTATCAGAAAACAGCAGTACAACATGTTCTAAAATTCACAGATAACTTTTTCTTCAGGTATTAAAAATACAAATTCGAACATTACATTGGTATGCTTCAGATTGCCTATATTAAAGGAATAAAAAGAAATGGAAGATATAAAGCATGATGATCCTATTAAATTCATGGTTAGCAAGCTGGTTAGAGAGTTCAATATTTCTGAGGATGATCAGTAGTTAATCTAAAGTGTATTGTTTAAGAATGGTATTGAGAAAGGATACCTAATCACTAAAGCAATTTCAAGTAGTTTCTAGTGAATTTAATTTTTGCTAATTTTAAATAGTACTTTACATTTTGATCTCCTTGACAAAATGCAGGTATGTAGGATTTTTCTACTTAATCAAGATGAGATAAGTGAATAAGTTATGTAATTACATTTTTGAGGATAGTGTTCTCATAGCGCAATGGTGTTTTCTCTGTTATTATAATGAAGTGGACTATTAAAGGGTTTGAATCAATCTTAACTCCCAGTTGTTTGAAAATTGCATCAAGACAGTAGTGTAGCAGTTTATAAGGCAAAGATATCCAAAAATTCAGTATGTAGCCAAGGTTTGCAGGAACTTCAAAATATTTCACATACACTATACTGTCCTAAATTATCCTTTTCCTTGACCAGTTCTCTTATTTTAGTGATTGACAAATCCTGTATTAAAATTCTGTCCTTAGTGTTAATTTCATGTCAACACACAGAAATTAGTGTTTTTGTAACACTGGAAATAGTGCTGTGGAAGAGCCAAGTTTGCACAAGTGAAAATGAACTGCCTAAGGAGGACAGAATTACCTTACCATTGGCCTCCACTTGTAAATCATTAAATTACCTGCCATATTTACTTATTTATGAATTGTAAATCTGAAAGGATTGGAAAAAATAATACAGATGTTAAAACTGGGAAAACTGTACAAATTAGTACCCTTTTTAACAAAGAAAGAAAAAGCACCAGTTGGACATTTGGAAGGATGTATAAATATATTTGCTATGTCTTTAAAATTATAGCCCTCCATTCCTTTAGTATCTAGCCTGTAAGAGATAAACTGTGCATTTGGGTAATGCCACTCCAGGCAGAAGATGGTTGTGGGAGCCAGGGGTATTAGACTATTATTTGATAAATATATCTTAGAAATCACAGTATTGTGAGGGGTGCAGATTCATGTGGTAGGTGTGCATTTTACTTCAGATGGCAGATAGGTTAAATCTGTTTAAATCTTTTTCCTTCAGTAAACCTAGTCTTGAATTTTAATACTAGGTTTATTACATTCTCCAATCAGTCATAAAGATCATGATTTCCATTTAATATGTTAATTCTTCCAGAAGACCATTATGGAAGACAGATATTAGTGCTGGGTCATCCCATCCCACATTTTGAATGACATACAGTATATACCTCCAGGCTATTTTTCCCCTTATCATTTTAATAATTGACAGGTGGCGACTTCTTTTCTTTCTGGCTGATCAAACTTGTCTCAAAATGCATGTAAAACTAACTGAAAGCTGTGGAGTTGGAGTTGTAGATGTCAGAATCCCACATAAGTGACCGACCCATTAATAAAGATATGAAACAGAAAATCTTGGATCTGTTCATGGTTTGTTTAGGTGAAATTGACAAAGATTGTCAAACTCTAATGAGCATCCTAAGGAGCAGTTGGCAGTTATAAAGAAATGGCTGTACTCATTAATCAAAAACTACAAAGTTATGATTCATTCCCTTTAAAACATTAGAACATTAGAAAAATTGTACAAGAACAGGCTATTCAACCCAACAAGCTTGTCCATCCTATCCACCAAGATTGTTGAGATATGAAGTTACCGAAAGTCCTACTGTCCACCACACTACTTAATTTATTCCGTGTGTCTATGGTCCTGTGAAGAAAAAACATGCAAACATTTATTTAAAATTTTCCCTTAGGTTTCCAACTATGTGCCCATTTTCTTATTACAGATTTTATTTTAAAGTAACAACCTTGATCCACTATACTAATTCCTTTCATAATTTTAAACACTTAAATCATGTCCTCTCTTAATCTCTATTTGCTTAAACAGTTATAGTTCATCTTCTTCAATGTCTCCTCATAAGTCATACATTTTTATTTTATTCCCAAATTTAGCCTAGTCATCTGTCTTTAGGAACTCCCCCAGTATGTAAAGATTTTCTAAAAATTCATCCCAAGGCTTTATATATGTAGCCATTAATTCTTTGAGAATCTAAGGATAATTGCTATCAGGTTCGGTGATTTATTAGATTTCAGAGTATTTATTCTAAGCAGTACTTCTACCACTACAATTTTCAAGTCAGTAAATCATACCTCATTAATGTTTCCTGTTAATTTTGGGAAGTTATCTGTTTTTTCAAATGTATAAACTAATAAAGTACAAGTTCAATGCCTTTGCTTTTTCACTTCCTGAATATCCTAGCTGACCTTTAATGTTCCTAATACTCTTCATCTCCTTCTTTAAATGTTCTCTTACTGCTGAAATAATCGGTCATCTTTTGCCTTTACTGCAGCCAACTGTCTTTCAGCCCACCTAATATCTTTTTAAATGTTTCTCTGATGCTATCATATCTCCTATGCTTAGTGCCTTAATGCCCTACCTTCTTCCAGATTAGCCCTTAGAGGTTTGTATTTTCCCAAGGTAGCTCTTGTCTCCATCTGGATCTGTAGCTGAGTCAAAAAACACCACCCCATAATATTAGTTATGACTAACATCTTTCTACTGTATATGTATTGTAAGTATAAAATACAACTGATAATGCTTTTGAACTTGTTCACTTGGTGTACCAAACATTTCGCATGTTCAACAGTTGAAAAATTAAGTGGTTTGTGCCCTTCAAAATGAAAAGAAAAATTACATTGATCTTTTTAATAAAAGGTGAGACTTTAAGCCTGAGAAATCACCCCGTAAATGCACACAAGTTTGCATAAGTATGCTTACATGGTATTAAAAGACATTCAACTAAGTTTACCTTCATTCCTGTGTTTGAATCTCAATGTAAATTCTCACTGAGAAGAATACTTGTAACAAAGGTGAAGCTGGAGTCATACATTACTTTCTTGGCAAAACTGCCATGATTTTAGATGAACAGCTGAGGATAGAGAAAGGAAAATGGACATTGGAGGGCTGAGAGCGAACACTGGTGGAAGGAAGGAGGAGAGGGGAGGGTGATTGTAGGAGGGGAGATGGCATTTTTTCAGATGATGGAGTGTTCCTCTTAGGGACGAGGAATATTTTGTTGATGGTAGTAGGAAGGATGGAGTTTTGTTGAAGGGAGAAGGATGTACTAAAATGGACACCATATGTTAAAACATATATACTAAGCTTTCTAAACTTTACCCTGGATAAAAGTAAATGTATATCCATAGTTTCTATGCAGTTCTTGTCACATGTGTGTTACCTCTTCCTCACTATCCATCACTGTCACTGACTGAAGCAGGCAATATCTTTGCAAAATAATGCAATAATCTTGTGAAATACCTAAATAAGCTTCCACATGATTCTCTTATGTGTATCAGTATATTCTAGCTGCTCAGATGAATGTATGGCAGTTTACATTTCTTAGTTCCAGTACAATTTGTTCCTTTCTACATTGGTTCAATGAACTTCAGCTGTATATAACAAAGCCTGTTTCTGAGTAAACTAGAGGAATCTGCAATGGAGGTTTGAATACAATCCTAATACTATCTAAAATATATACTATGGTGTAATTTTTCCAGGGCTGATTCCACTTTCTACTACCCTGTATTGGAATTTTTGGGTGTGGGAAATTATTTATTGTATCAGTATATACTAAATATATAGTCATGCTCATCTGTTACAGGAGCATGTTGAAATCCTTGCTCAAGAGGTGAAACTGGGGACAGGTTTGGACGGAACATAGTTACTAACCTCCCTTCCTCTTCCAGCCCTACATTAGATAGATAGATAGATAGATACTTTATTAATCCCAAGGGGAAATTCACATAATCCAGCAGCAGCATTCTGATAAAGAACAATATTAAATTAAAGATTGATAACAATGAAGGTATAACAGACAGACAATAATTTTGTAAAATATTAACGTTTACCCCAACCCCCCCCCCCCCCCCCCGAGTGGAATTGAAGAGTCGCATAGTGTGGGGGAGGAACGATCTCTTCAGTCTGTCAATGGAGGAGGACAGTGACAGCAGTCTGTCACTGAAGTTGTTCCTCTGTCTGGAGATGATCCTGTTCAGTGGATGCAGTGGATTTTCCATTATTGACAGGAGCTTGCTCAGTGCCCGTCGCTCTGCCACGGATGTCAAACTGTCCAGCTCTGTGCCTACAATAGAGCCTGCCTTCCTCATCAGTTTGTCCAGGTGTGAAGCATCCCTCTTCTTTATGCTGCATCCCCAGCACACCACCACATAGAAGAGGGCACTCGCCACAACTGTCTGATAGAGCATGTGCAGCATCTTATTGCAGATGTTGAAAGACGCCAGCCTTCTAAGGAAATATAGTTGGCTCTGTCCTTTCTTACACAGAGCATCAGTATTGGCAGTCCAGTCCAATTTATGTTACCATGAGTAACACCGTGCATAGAATTCACACCAAAACATGGTGTATGAGCAAAAGCGAAAATGTTCGTACGCACAAAAAAATCCAGATGCAATAATCTGTGCGTTTGCCAACTTCCACGTTCTTCCACTCCATAAATCCCAGTCAGCGTAAAAAGTAACGCAAGTGCACGTGCCTGCTGCCCCACCCCAAACTCCTCCCAGAATTACACCTCTTTGAATATGCAAATCAATATAAATAGCCCTTAAGCTCAGAATTCTGTGAAAAGGTAATGGCAAAAGCACGGGGTAAAATAGAAGAATTTCAGCAAATACCAAGTGGAGGCAAGGAAAAATGTATTATTTGTTGGTTTAAACAGTGGTATAAACAACAAAAGGAAGTTGATCGAGTCACATAGAGTGTCGGAGAAACTCGAAATCTCAAGTTCACAAAATCGCACAGTGCCTGAAATTAAAAAGAAGTTGTCAGATATCAAAGTTGCCGTGAAAAGGTGAGTTGTAGTCCACCGTCTGAGTGTCATATGAAAGCTTATTAGAGTGCAGAGAAAAGAAAAAAAAAATAGGCACACAGTGGGAAAAAAGCTTGAAATGTCAACTTTAATCTTGAAATTTCCACTTTAATCATGTAGTTTATTTTGTCATTAAAGTAGAACATCATAAACTACACCTTAAAATCATTTAATTTACTACTTTCTCAAATTTAGTTCTCATTGTAACTAAAGTAGCAGGTTAAATGCTTTGTTTTGCATATGTTCTTCTATGTGCTCTATGTGTGTCAATCACTACAGGCTTTCTCTTCCTTTGACGACAGGACACAGAATCCATTACATTCGTGATATTACAACTCTCTGAATAATTTAAATACTGAGATGTATACTTGATATCATTTTCACGATGATAGGAATTAAAGCATGTATTAAACATGGGAACACGGTTGTTCAGTGATAGTGACAAGCTGGCGCCCTGTCCAGAGATTGTTCATGCCTCACGCAAGATGCTTTCTGCGCCGTGAGCGACCTTCAATGAAATAATTTATTGTAGCAGTACTGTCTCTTTCAAACGTACTAACCCCCAATTCCTGTCCTTCCTTTTCTTTCTCCAAATACCCAATCGCCACACAATCATCTCTGTAACAGATGTAAAGCCATCTGTAAGCTGAGAATGCTGATTCTTCAAAACTTTTAAGGAACATTGAAATATCTTCATAGTACATGTTTAATTATTCTATCCAAATATCCTTCCAGTGTGAGGCAGGAACAGCAGGGCGCCAGCTCCTTGCTCGCGCTGCGACACCGTGTCTTCACATGTTTAATTATTAATAATATAGATTATGTAGATGAAGTTAAAGTTTATAGTTCTTGTGATGAAGCTGATTCAGATACAGTGATATAAATACTTGAGTGGTGCAGTGAGAGTAATATGGAAAAAGATGATCCGCTGTGGCAACCCCTAACGGGAGCAGCTGAAATTAGAAGAAGAGGGTGCAGTGAGAGTAACAACGCTAAAGCAGCTATGGTATTTGGAATAGTTTGGCTATTCTGTGGTGGACCATTATATTGTTACAGGTCAATTACAATCGGATTTCTTAAATTAATAAACAATATGCAGTTAATTTTCAGTGTATGTGATAAAGCCACGTCAGGGATGTGGATCTAAAAAAGAAAGGGAAACCACACTGGAACAAAAGCACTGGTTTGACGCTGGGTGCCACCAGTTTGCAAAACCAAGCGTAGAACTTGCGTATGCCAGGTTTTGAGCTACAGTGAAAATGTGCGTGGTTTTACGCCAAGTTTAAGTTTTGTACATCGCGATTTGAGTTTGGAAATGGAAGTACGCAACATTTTTGTGCGTACACACCATTTATACATGTGGCCCCTGGTGACTGTGGAGGCCACTTGAGTACAGTAAACTCGTTGTCATGTTCAAGAAACCAGTTTGAGATGATGTGAGCTTTGTGACATGCCGCGTTATCCTTCTGGAAGTAGCCATTAGAAGATGATTACAGTGCAGTCATAAAAGGATGAAAATTGTCAGCAAAGATATTCAGGTAGACAGTGACATTTAAATGATGGTCAATTGGTACTAAAGGGCCCAAAGTGTGCCAAGAAATTATCCCAAACACCATTACACCATCACCACCACAGGCCTAAACCGTTGATACAAGGCATGATGGATCCATGCTTTCATGTTGTTGATGCCAAAGTCTGACCCTACCACCCAAATTTTGCAGCAGAAATTGATACTAATCAAACCAGGCAATGTTTTTCCAATCTTCTATTGTACAATTTTGGTGAACTTGTGCAAATTGTGGCCTCAGTTGCTGTTCTTAGTTGACAGGAATGGCATAAGGTATGGTCTTCTGCTGCTGCTTCAAGGTTTGATGTGTTGTGCGTTCACAGATGCTCTTCTGCATACCTCGGTTGTAATGGGTGATTACTTGAGTTAATGTTGCCTTTCTATTAGCTAGAACCAGTCTTGCCATTCTCTTCAGACCTCTAGCATCAACAAGGCATTTTGGCCCAGAGAACTGCGCAACACAGGATATTTTCACTTTTTCAGACCACTCACTGTAAACCAAACAGATGGTTGTACATGGAAATCCCAGTAGTTCAGCAGTTTCTGAAATTCTTGGATCAACAACCATGCCACGTTCAGAGTCACTTAAGTCAACTTTCCTCACCATTCTGATGCTTGGTTTGAACTTCAGCTGGTAGGCTTGACAATGTGTACATGCCAAATTGCATTTAGTTGCTGCCATGTGATAGACGTGATAGACTGATTAGACATTTGTGTTAACAAGCAGTTGAAAAGGTGAACCTAATAAAGTGTCTGATGAGTGCATAAAAAGAGGAGGGCAAAAGCAGGTTTACAGTTGTGAGTACGAGAAACACAGAGTTTATTCTGTTATTATTATTTAGTTATTAATTATTGCATTATTTATTTGTATTATTTGTCTTGTTATTTATTTTCTTCTTCTTATTATTATTAATAAAGTGTGGTTGAGTGTAATAATACTAACCTGCATGTCTTTTTCCTTATGTACAACTGTAAACCTATGTTTGCCCACCCCTGTATATATATACGCTGGGGAAGTTCAATCCCCGTGTACAGACATACATACACCAGATGTCCAAAAAACACACATGTTTAATAATCTTCTGTAATGTACAGCACCACACAATGCTCAAACCAGCCAAATACTCAGTCCCTTCTTTCTTTCTCTCTTCTTTCCCTTCTGCCGCCCTCACTCCTCCTCACACAAGCTCTGTCCACTTCCACCTGACTCGACTAATGGAATGAGGCAGCCCCCTTTATAATGTCCTGGATGCTCCAGGTGCTTCGTGACACTCTTCCGGCGGCACTTCCTGATGTGGCGGAAGTGCTGCATGAGCACCTGGAAGCACTCCTGATATACCTGGAGGCTCTATAATCCTCCGGACACCCCCTGGTATTGGCCACGGGCCCCAACAGGGTTGAGCTTCTAGGCTCTGATCCCGTGGCCCCCATGTAAACCAGGGTGGCTGCCCTTTCGTGGCCCGGGGGAGGTATTGCCTCTCTTCTGAACCTTACAGGCGTCCTGGCTGGGTAGGGTCCCCAGTCATCCGCCGCAACGCATATATGTAAATAAATTTACATCAAACCTTAAAAACAGCACACCCTAGCAAGGCTCTTAACACAAGTAACCAAATAATCATAAACGTGGGGTTTATATTTTACTAAAAATAGGCCACTGTGATGGACTGGCATTCTCTCCCAGTTCTGTGCCTGCCTTGTGCCAAATGATTGCTAAGTTAGGTTCCAGCTGCCCTGTAACCCTGCCCTGGATAAGTAAGATAGGAAAAAGGATGGGAGGAATAAACTAAAAACACCTGCTTCTATGCAGATATAGTCCTTGACATAATTAAGTAATGTGTAGCAAAGGTGCCTGTAAAAATAATTGATTGATTTAAATCAGTCAATTTATTAATTAATGGTTATTCTTTTACCAATGCCAACTAATTAATTAATAAGATAATTTCAGTATGGCTGCTACTTTTTCTTCCATACCTGTCCTTGTAGGTGGAGAGATTCTCACCTTGAAAGAAGTTTCTAGGAGTCGAAGGATAGGCAAACAGAATAATTAGCTTTTATTGCAATAAATAATAAGATGGACTTAACCCAATCAAGTTGAGCCCCGAACAATCCAAAAGTTACACTTTACAGTATATAACCATTTCTTATCACCTTGGCCTTGCTTGAAGCACCTCATTCACTGCTTACCCTGACTCCCTATTCCAGCTTACTTTTCTCAGGCCATTCCTGTGGCCACCAATATTTCTTTTATCTTGTCATTCAGTATTATTCCCCTGCCACCCTTATTTCCAAACCAGCACGTACTCCCCTTTCCCTGGCCTCGGGCTGATCCCTATTCATCTTTCTCTCGTTCTCTGGCCCCTTGATCTGTTAAATATTGGTAGCTTTTCTCTGATCTTTGTCTAAAAAGAAATATGACATATGCCTTTATTGATTAACTGCTTAGCATACTTGATTCTCATAAAAGTTCATATTGTTTGATTCCCATAGAAGTTCATATTAAGTTTATTTCAACTTGTGCTCATACATGACCTTTTATTTTCCATAGGCTTCCCAACCTTTAGACATACTGCTTATTAAGGTGGAGCGGTGGCAGTGCTAATGCTTCGCAGTAAGGAGATCATGGGTTTGTGTTCTGGTCCTCCCTGTGTGGTGACCACTTTGAGTAGTGAGAATAGTGCTATATAAATGTAAAGAATTATTATTTGTTTTAATAAATAGAATGATACAACTCATTGATAAGGGTGACATGGTGGTGCAGTGGGTAGTGCTGCTGCCTTGCAGTAAGGAGACCCGGGGTCGCTTCCCAGGTCCTCCCTACGTGGAGTTTGCATGTTCTCACCGTGTCTGCGTGGGTTTTCTCTGGGTACACCGGTTTACTCCCACAGTCCAAAGACATGCAGGTTAGGTGCATTGGCGATTCTACATTGTCCCTAGTGTGTGTGCCCTGCAGTAGGATGGCACCCTGCCCAGGGTTTGTTTCCTGCCTTGTGCCCTATGTTAATTAATGTTGATTTATGTTTATTTTTTATTGTGTCTTTTATTTTTCTATTCATTTTGTAAAGCACTTTGAGCTACATTTTTTTGTATGAAAATGTGCTATATAAATAAATGTTGATTGATTGATTGATTGATATAGCGGGTTGGATGATGGATGGATGGAACTCATTGATAAATGTGAGGATTATGGAATTATAATAAATGGCTTATATAACAATATAAAAGATGGGATATAATACAGTGTCACACACGCGCACATAGGGAGCCGCGGAAAGACCCGACGAGCCGCGTATCACATCGGGCCAAAGGATCGAGGTGAGGCACTAACTTTTCTTTCTTTTGTTCCCATAGAAAGACAGATTCAACGCCGCCATAAAATCCCGGACGCCTGGAAAGCAACGTTAGCCACTTCCGCATTCCATCCCTTCCTGGTTCCGTCACGATGACGTCATTCCTCCCACACACCACCGCGATTCCCTTCCAGCATGCCCTTCAATTTCTGGTCCCTCCTTATTTAAGTTCCCCCCTGCAACTGTGACTGTGTGATGTGATGACCACTTGTCAGAGCATAACGACTGTATACGAGCTGAATATTTTTTGTTACTTTATTTCCTTGTAGTATACGGGGCCGGAAAACCCCAAACCTTTATCTGTCTTTGTTTCTTTATTACAGTGGCGTAGTCGGCAGGATACAACTGTCCGAAAAATGTCTGAAGGACAGGACCTAAATACTGTTTTGACTAATCTGGCGACTCAGCTTCAAAACCTGCAAGTGGAGCTGACCGCCATGAAACAGGAGCTGGCGGAGACCAAGACCCGGCTCGCGGCAGCTGAAGTAGCCAGGCCGGAGCCCACTCGGCCTCATCCTACTCCACTTGTGCCTCTCAGCGAAGCAGATGACATTGAAGCCTACCTGTCGACATTCGAGAGGACGGCCACACGAAATCAGGCGCACGGAGTGGGCCTCTATCATAGCGCCGTATCTGAAGGGCATCACGCAGAAGGCCTATCACGACCTCCCCACCGAGGAAGCTGTCCAGTATGACCTCCTAATGGCGGAGATCCTGAGCCGCTACGGCGTCACGTCGGACCAGCAGGCAAGTGAGTGGAGGCACTGGCGATACGACCCCGATCTCCCGGCCCGAGCCCAAGGTTTCGAATTCTGAGGCAAAATGGGGTGGTGGCTGAGGCCTGACATCAATCAGGGTTGACAGATAGTAGAGCAAGTGGCCTATGAAGGCTTTATTAATGCCATGCCAGATTTTCTCGGCCAGCAGGTCCGGCGGCATCCATTTCAGGATATGAAAAGCCTGTTAGATGTACTGGAGCGTCAGCTGGCGGTGAACTGAGTCTGGGAGCCAGAGAGGTCTGTTCGCGGTGTCTGACAGGGTCGTGTTGCTATCCCTGAGACCCACCACCATACGGCAGAGGCTCCCGCTAAACCAAAAGAGAGACTCCCGGCTTTGCCCCGCTGTTTCAAGTGCGGCGAAGTCGGGCACACCCTAGCTGCCTGTCCACAGAATGTAGAGTTGATGGACTGCACCTGGGTCAAAGGAGAAAGGTATTGTACTTTGTGTAATCCCCTGGCTGTCCCAAACACGGGAGTGGTTTTGGTTAATGGGCACTCGGTGCTGGCATATTTCGACTCCGGGAATAACATTACCATTGTTGCTCGCCGATTTGTTCTACCGCGACAGTGGTTGCCCCAGCATGTAAGGGTAACGTGTGTACATGGTAAGACCCAGTCATATAGGTCCACGAGCTGCTACATAACTTGGAAGGGTACCCCGAGGTGCCTATCAGTGGCGGTGTTACCCGATCCCCCCTTTCCAGTTATTCTAGGACAAGACTGGTCTGAAAGTGAATGCGGTAGAACAAGCGCCGCTCCCACCGCCGACTCGGGTTTCACTATGGGCGGGCAGGGCACCATCCCCGCGGCTCCCACGCCATGCAGTGCGGCGGTTAATGATGACGCTGGGATCTGGGGGGACGTATTTTTCTCAACGGACCTCGATCCGGAAGTACAACCTGGACCGGTTGTTGACAACCCTCCGGCTTCCACAGATCCTTTGAACCAGGCCGAGTTTCAATTTAAATCCACCCCAGCGTCATTTAAAAGAGAGCAGTGGAATGACAACTCTCTAAAGTTCGCCCGGAATGCTATTGTGACAGTAGATGGCAATCCGCCAGACGCTCCCATGCCACCCGAGCCCTACTTCGTCCTCGACAACGATCTGTTGTATCGAGTCGCGGATCACGAAGGCAAGGCACGGAAGCTGTTGCTAGTCCCACGGACCTACCGGCGGGAGGTCTGTGAGCTGGCTCACACGCACCTCCTAGGCGCCCACATCAGGGCCAAAAAAACGCTGGAGAGGATAAAACTCCGATTTTATTGGCCAGGGATTAACAAGGAGGTCCGGCGTTTCTGTCAGTCGTGCCCCGACTGTCAATTGCGTCAGACACCCGGAGGGACCGTGCTCCTCTCGTCCCGATTCCCCTCATAGATATACCCTTTGAAAGGATCAGTGTTGATCTAGTAGGACCCCGGTGCCTTCGACACTTGGCCATAAATATATCTTGGTCATGGTGGATTACGCGACTCGATTCCCAGAGGCGGTTCCCTTGTGCTCTGCTACCATTAAAAATGTCGCACGGGAATTGGTAGCCCTGTTTTCACGAGTGGGTATACCCAAAGAAGTCCTCACGGACCAGGGTACCCCCTTTACTATGGATACGTTCAGGGAGGTTGCCAAGTTACTCCGTATTAAGCATCTGAAAACCTCAGTTTATCACCCTCAGACGGGCGGGTTGGTCGAGAGGTTTAACCAAACACTCAAACAGATAGTTACAGGTAGTCGATGCGGACAGTAGGAACTGGGACCAGCTTTTACCCCTTGTGCTTTTTGCCTATCGGGAAGTGCCCCAAGCCTCCGCAGGGTTTTCCCCTTTTGAGCTCTTATATGGCCGCCAGCCTCGGAGCATTTTGGACATTCTCAAAGAAGGATGGGAAGGGGAGGCACTTCCTTCCACCAATATTTCGGAGTACATCGCGCAACTGCGCAAAAGAATGGATAAACTTTGGCCCCTTCTAAAAGAGCAGATGTCGAGGGTCCAAACCGCACAGGCGCGCAACTACAACCGTAACACCACCCTCCGAGAGTTTCAGCCGGGGTATCATGTGATGGTGCTCGTGCCTACCTCCCACTCCAAACTGCTAGCCCATTGGCAGGGCCCGTACGAGATAAAGGAGAGAAAGGGGCTCGTCGAGTATTTAGTGAAACAGCCGAATCGTCGACCGAGCGAGAGGGTATACCACGTAAACTTGCTGAAACCATGGAGGTACCGGGAGGACAGCCCTCCCGCAACCAACACCCTCTCCCTTTTCTCACGAAAAACGACCCTTAATCTCGGCCCTAATTTGATGGCCCCCCAAAGGCAGGAGCTGGAGTCTGCGATCCTGTCCGTCCCGGAGGTGGTCAGTGAGACACTGGGGCGCACCTCGTGGATTGAGGACGACATCGTGACAGACCCGGGGGTGGTGGTCAGGGAATGCCCCTATTGCCTCCCGGAGGCAAAACGGGCCGAGGTGGAGCTGAAGGTGCAAAGAATGCTTGATATGGACATTATCAAAGAAAGCCACAGCCCCTGGTCCAGTCCCATCGTCCTCGTTTCTAAGCCTGATGGCTCGTGGAGACTCTGTAACGACTTTAGACGTCTTAATCAGGTCTCCAAATTTGATGCCTACCCTACGCCCCGAGTAGATGAGCTCATTGAGGGCTTGGGTACGGCTCATTACCTGACTACTCTTGACATGACTAAAGGGTACTGGCAAGTTCCCTTAATGGCATCCACTAAAGAAAAAAACGCCTTCAGCACCCCTAGCGGGCATTGGCAATATAAGGTCCTCCCATTTGGTCTGCATGGAGCCCCTGCAACCTTCCAGCGTCTGGTGGATAGAGTGCTAAGGGCCCACCGGTCCTATTGTGCCACCTACCTGGATGACGTTGTCATCTATTCCGGCACCTGGGAGGAACATATCTTGCACGTTTACGCCATCCTCTTAACACTAGCGAAGGCCGGCCTCCATATCAATCCCCGCAAATGCTATTTTGGGTTTCATGAGGCCAAATATTTAGGCTACCTAGTGGGCGGGGAACTGGTGAAACCGCAATGCCCTAAGATCAAAGACATCCTGGAATGGCCCCATCCGATAACCAAGAAACAGGTGCAAGCCTTCCTGGGGTTAGCGGGTTACTACTGCCGGTTTGTACCCCGTTTCTCCAAGAGAGCCGCACCCTTGACAAACTTAATGAGGAAGAGGGCCCCGGTATATGTGGCATGGGGGGGTAACCTAATGGAACAGGCATTCAGTGACCTAAAGACGGCCCTGACCACGGCACCGATACTAAGAACCCCTGACTTTTCTCTCCCGTTTATCCTCCAGACCAATGCTTCGGACACAGGTCTAGGCGCCGTGTTGAGCCAGAGCATCGACGGTGCCGAACACCCCGTGTGTTACCTGAGCCAGAAACTGTTGGACCGGGAGACCAGGTATGCTGCGGTGGAAAGAGAGGCCTTGGCGATCAAGTGGGCGGTGACACACCTGAGGTACTACCTGTTGGGACGGGAGTTAACTCTAGTGACCGACCATGCCGCCCACCAATGGATGGCTGTACACAAGGAGTCAAATCTCAGAGTCACCAGGTTGTTTTTGGACTCACTTATCGTCGTGGCAACTTGCAAGCCATTGCTGACGCTCTCTCCTGGGTTCACGACCTCTCGGTTAGGGCCGCCCGACCCGATGGGTCTGGGCTGAGGGGGGGGTCCTGTCACGCACGTGCACATAGGGAGCCACATATCACATCGGGCCAGAGGATCGAGGCGAGGCACTAACCTTTCTTTCTTTTGTTTTATTATTTATTTTCTCCGGCCGTCTGGAGTTTTTTTTTGTTTTTTCTGTCCCCCCTGGCCATTGGACCTTACACTTATTCTATGTTAATTAATGTTGACTTATTTTATTTTCTTAATGTGTCTCTTATTTTTCTATTCTTCATTATGTAAAGCACTTTGAGCTACATTTTTTTGTATGAAAATGTGCTATATAAATAAATGTTGTTGTTGTTGTTGTTGTTCCCATAGAAAGACAGATTCAACAGCGCCATAAAATCTCGGACGCCTGGAAAGCTACGCTAGCCACTTTCGCATTCCATCCCTTCCTGGTTCTGTCACGATGACGTCATTCCTCCCACACACCACCGCGGTTCCCTTCCAGCATGCCCTTCAATTTCCGGTCCCTCCTTATTTAAGTTCCCCCCTGCAACTGTGACTGTGTGATGTGATGACCACTTGTCAGAGCATAACAACTGTATACGAGCTGAATATTTTTTGTTACTTTATTTCCTTGCAGTATACGGGGCCGGAAAACCCCAAACCTTTATCTGTCTTTGTTTCTTTATTACAACACATAAATGTAAAACAAGAACAGGTTAGCAGTTCTTTGTGTCTTGATTTTACATGCTATTCGTTTAGCGTTTTACTTTTGGAATTTAAGTATAATGTCACAGTCAGTCAGTTGTCCCTTTCATAATGAACAGCCGTGAAAAAGAGAAGCTGAAACCTTTTGGGCTGTGACACAAGATTTTGTCTAGAAGTTAAGTAAAGGCTTATAAACACTAGAATGTTAACTGATTCACTTAATAATAAGTTTGTTACACAAGTAATAAACATAAAGTTTGAATTTACCTGACTGTTTACTTGGTACGTAGAGTTCTAACTTATGTTGACACAGGTAATGATTTTAACATTATCACAACTTTAAAAGTGATGTCCACTTGGAGTGGAGTGGAGTTGTGTGTCAATACTAAAGGTTCAAGGGAAGAACTTTGTTTACAGTGTGGTATGCTCTTCACCATTCTGTGCTGTTCTGTTTCCCAGCTTGCTTTAAGGCTGTTTCCCATGAACTCTTCAGCTTCAGTATGAAAAATGTGAAAGTTTGTGGCACAAGAGTTTAGGCTGTAAAGCTCCCATCTTAAAGTAAAGCTAGACTTGGTAACTGCCACACAGTGTAGTAAAAGTGGATCTTAAAGCTGGTTCCTGCTTGCTCCCTGGAGAGTGTGGTTCAGCTTCCTGCTTCACAGTGAACAAAGAGATGCAGCCACCCATGTTTAAAGGAAGAAGTAGCCTCTGGTTATTGGATCATAGTATTTTTCAGTTACACAGTTGCTTTAAGGTGTATTATTTTTCAAATTCAGTCAGAGTTGAGCTTGTAATTGCCAACACAAAATGAAGGTAATTTTGATCTGTTGCTCATTTGTCAGGTCACCCTTTATTAGCATCTCTTGTTTTCAGATAAAGCTCTGAAAAAAGCTGACTAAATGTTTATATATCTTCAACTTACCTATTTATTTTAGCATTCATGTGGAATAAAAGTGTGTGTGTAGGATTACATCTGGAATTCTGCACCCATATTAAATCTACTCTTTTAATATTCCTTGTGCATCATTGGAAGCACATTTTGCCCTATATTAATAAGCCATCCCATTCAAACTTACGTGTCCAAAATTCTGGACATATCCAAATGCTTATTATGTAAAATGCTATTGCTAAAGGAGGAGTAGGTTGACTTTGGGAATGTTTTAAAGGAATTTCAGTGACAACAAAAAAGCATTAATAATGGGTGTTGGACACGGGTCCAAGAAGGTTATATTAAAAAATTGGGATCCAAAGGTTGGACCAACTAAGGAATATTACTTACTCTGGTAGAAGTAGGTAGGCACTTAAATGGCCTTCCTGACCATATGCCAGTTAAACCAAGAGTGAGGAGATCAGACAAGAGTTCAATTGAAAAGAGAAAGAACATTCCAGGAAGGAAGATGGAAAGAATAGGTACGACGTAGGAGGAAACACAAAAGGTTGATTCTTCTTATTGTCACACCTTTATCTCCAAAGACGTATAGTATCTTGTATTTTAATTACTGTTTTATTATAATAAACCCTTTCTCTATATTTTTGTTTCCTTTTTTTCATTCTTTTTTTTTTTTTTTTGTTGGCTGTTTTGTAGTCACTGTCAATATATATATAAATTCTGTATAAGTAATGAAACATATAAAATGGCTGATTCTGTAAAAAGAGAAATAATAGCTGAAACCATATTATAAAAACATGTTCTACATCAAGTTTATGAAAGCAGATAAGAAGCAAAAGAGATAAATGGCTTACTATTTGGGTACAGATTTTCTTGCTGAAGGCCTTTTAAGGTCCACATTTGCAATGTACCGTATGTCTAAGGATTCTTTTCTCACACAAAAGAGCTGATATATTTTGAATTTCCAGGGTTGGTATTTTATAGTGGTGTAAGACAGTTTTATTTCCCCAATTAACCCAACAATTCTACAGCATTTGAGTGATGTAGTCTCATAAAGTGTGAATCATTATGTAGCAGCTTTTATTGGATCATTACTTGCTAACACACAGTTTCAGGTGTTTATTTATCTGTGTTATTCATTATTTTACAGAAGGGCAGAAAAAATGAATGGATTGTGTGACAATGCACCAAAGTCTGATGATAAAAAGATCTCTATTAGTTTGTGAAATCAGCAATGCAATGGCAAAGGTCACACATATCATGAAAAAGAGGCATTTGAGAAAAACATGTAGTGAAGATTGGTACATATTAGAGATTACATTTGCAGGAAATGTATTATCATTTTTTGCACTGTGAGTACTACAGGGTGGCTAATGGTAGTTGTGACAACAGAGCTCTCTGACCAACAAGAATGTTCAATGTAACATTTTAAGAATATAGCAAAGAGTGGCACAAATAAGCTGTCTCAACAGTCTCAATAATAAAGATACATAAAAGTAGTCCATTTCCTATCTTCAACATAACATTTTTCTTTCAAAAATGTTAATATACACTGGATCCAGGAGTTATTCATACCCCTTCACTTTCTGCACACTTTATTGCATTATTGATTAAATTTTAAATGGATAAAAGACATTTTTGCCAATCAGTCTGCACTCAATAGCCCATAATGACATAATGAAGTTTAAACATGTTTTCAGAAATGTTTTTAGAAAGGGTGGAGTGCCCTCGCAGGATTGGGAGCGAGATCCTGCCCCAATTGGAGGAGTTCAAGTACCTCGGGGTCTTGTTCACGAGTGAGGGAAGAATGGAGCGTGAGATCGACAGGCAGATTGGTGCGGCGTCCGCAGTGATGCGGGCTCTGCATTGGTCTGTTGTGATGAAAAAGTTGCTGAGCCATAAGGCAAAGCTCTCAATTTATCAGTCAATCTATGTTCCTACCCTCACCTATGGTCATGAGCTCTGGGTAGTGACCGAAAGAACGAGATCACGGATACAAGTGGCTGAAATGAGTTTCCTCCGCAGGGTGTCTGGGCTTTCCCTTAAAGATAGGGTGAGAAGTTCAGTCATCCGGGAGGGGCTCAGAGTAGAGCCGCTGCTCCTCCGCATCGAGAGGAATCAGATGAGGTGGCTCGGGCATCTGATCAGGATGCCTCCTGGACACCTCCCTGGTGAGGTGTTCCGGGCACATCCAATCGGGTGGAGGCACCGGGGAAGACCCAGGACACACTGGAGGGACTGTGTCTCCCGGCTGGCCAGGGAATGCCTCAGGAGTCCCCCAGAAGAGCTAGAAGAAGTGGCCGAGGAGAGGGAAGTCTGGGCATCTCTGCTCAAGCTGCTTCCCCCGTGACCCGATCTCGGATAAGCGGAAGAGGATGGATGGATTTCAAATTTGTTAAAAGTCAAAGTCTGAAATCCCTCATTAAAATGTTCTGATTACAGCTCCAAGTCTTCTATAGTAAGTATGCACAAGCTTTGCACACCTAAATTTGGTCAGTTTAGCCCATTCTTCCTAGTCGTTTCTCACAAGCTCAATTAGATTTAATGGGAAGCTTTTGTAAACTGCCATCATTAGGTCACTCCACAGATGTTCTTTGAAGTTTAAGTTTAAGCTTTGCCTGGGCCACTCAAGCACAGTCTGACGCTTGCCCCGAAGCAACTCCAGAATTGTGTTGGGTGTATGCTTTGGGTCACTATCGTACAGAAAGGTGAAACGTTATCCATTCTAAGGTTATGCTCACTCTAGAGCAGGTTATCTTAAAGTACCTTCCTGTATTTGATTGCAACCATCCTCCCTTTAATTCTAAAAAAATCAAACTGTGTGTGCCACTAAGAAGCACCCCCTTAGCTTGACACTGCTACCCCCATGATTCACCTTAGGGATGGCAATAGGCAGGTGACAAACAGTACCTTGCCTTCGCCAGACATATTGCTTGGAGTTCTACCCAAAGAGTTCAATTTTGTCTCATCAGACCAGAGAATCATTTTC
Source organism: Polypterus bichir lapradei (assembly GCA_026402145.1). Classification (NCBI taxonomy): domain Eukaryota; kingdom Metazoa; phylum Chordata; class Cladistia; order Polypteriformes; family Polypteridae; genus Polypterus; species Polypterus bichir. The sequence goes on from JANRMT010062833.1 coordinate 32,906,188, forward strand.
CTCATGCTCTCAGAAACATGAAATGTCATTTGTTAAACACCAAATGGGCTGTCATATGAATTTTAATGAAGAGTATCTTCATTCTAGCCACACAACCATAAATGCCTGATTGATGGAGTGCTATTGAGATGGTTGTCCCTCCCACAGTTGTCTTCCATCTCTGCAGTGTACTTCTGAAGCTCTGTTACAGTGACCATTGGAATTCTGAATTCATCTTGCATGGTTATTCAGTTTGGTCTAATGGCCAACTGTATGAAGAATACTGGTCGTTAAAGATATATCCCATTTCACATTGTGCTCCTCTTTATCCATGTACTGTTCTCCTGGGAATGCACAAATCTTTAGTAATTGTTTTATATCCTTACCCCGATCTATGCCTCGCCACCATTTGGTTGAAGAGGAGAGATCCCTGTACTTACAGGCTTGCTTTCTGTCCTGACATGCAGTGTGAATTGTAGGACCTTATATATGCTATGTGCAATCAATTCAATTTGCCACAGATGGACTCCAAACAAGTTTTGGGATGCACCTGATCACAGTTTGGAGTGCCAAATACATATGCAAATGAAAATCTTCAGTTTCTGATTGCTATTAATTTGCAAACCTTTTTGAAAACATTTTACATTTTGTCATTGTGGGTTATTGAGTGGAGACTGATGAGCAAAAATGGCAAATGTATCTGCTTAAAATTAAATCAATAACACAATAAAGTGTGCAGAAAGTGAAGGGATCCAAATATTTTTTAAATCCTACATATATATTAAAATGACAACATCAAATTATATTTCTATAAGTATTACTATAAAAAACCATTACACAGAGTCAAAGCTTTTATAGAACATAATGTATGCATAAAAAAATCACATTGATTTATATAGTTTGTTGCTCTTTCATTTATAATTTTTTTCTATTTTTCAGAATCTCTGTTACTTATGAAAATAAGACTGATTATTATAGTTGGCTTCAACTATCATCCTCAAATATAATTTTTAGCAGTTTAAACTAGTGCACTGTGTTTGCAATAAGTTTGTGCAGTAGAATTGTAGTCCCTGTTCATTGCATCATTTTCAATAGTAGTTGTTTGTTACTGGTATTGTGTAAATTTGTTTAGTTTTAAGTAATTCATTGATGTACTAATGAAAATATTTATCAGTTTTGTTCTACTATGAGAAAAAAATAAATACTTGCAGGACTATTAATATAATAAAGATCTGTCTTTACTAAAATGAAATGCTTAGAGAAAAACGTTTTACGTTTACATTGACTCTGCTTAACAATGCACAGCACAACAAACTTAATTTTTCTGAGAATATAAAGGTAGTCTGTTATCACTCTGTATACATATTTATCAAAAACTGTAACTGTCAAGGGCCTATCAGGGTTAACAGATTCAAAAAGATGCTGACTTTTAATTAGTCCCTCAGTATCTAAACAAATAGTGATTTATAACAGGTGAAGATAAAAAACATGTAAACATGCTTGAGTTAAATACAAATGACTTATGTTGCATTAAACATTATTGAAAAATATGTAAAAGCAACCATGTTAAATATGAAAACTTTAAAATATATTTTAGAAGAAGGTTTAAAAAAAGAAAAAAATTCTAATCAATTAATCATGCCAGTAAAACTTTTGAGATAAATATATATTCTGTATATGTGTTCGTTCATGTGAGTCTTTTATTGAAATTGACTTTAGGGTTACACAGGAGAAGAAAAGGAAAGAGTATGTTAGTAAACTCAATTCCGTTTTTGCCCTATTTTTGAAGGATCCCACTATAGGACAAAGTAGACATTGCCCATTCTGCTAGGCTTCGGTGGCACACAAGGCCTGTTAAGATGGCAGATTTAACAGGGATACAAACATCCAGCTGCACTAAACTCCCACTTACATTCTAAACTACCAGGACCAGCCTGCACTTCATTGGATAACAAAGGTGTAAATCATCGTTGAACTGTGACCTTTGTAGAGTCCTTTTTGCAGAGAATTTTTCAACCAAGAATGTGCAAAATAGGAGAAAGGAGAAAGAGCTATAATTTAATGAATGACAATTCTGATTTTGGAATTGGAAGTGATGTTAGAATTCATTCTAAAACTAGCTGCACCCACACTCAAGGGTCACTCACTAATCTCTCAAGAGAATTCCGAGGGTGTTCCTTCTGAAGAAACTCTCAGGGGATTTATGGTTTTGCACTATCCAAAATTACCTCATGCTTCCTTTGAAATTTCTCTCTGAAACGAACAAGCTGATAAGCTGATCCCTCCATGGGACCTGAAAGCTGGCAATCTATTCTCTTTGTGGACCAGAAACCTGAGATCCAGTCTGCCAAGTCAGACACTGTGCCAGAGGGCTCAGAAGACTGAGAAGATGCTATTAACTTCAAGAATGGGACTTCAGTCTCTAAATTCTTGTACCAGAAAGAGAAATTCTTTTCCCTATGAAGTTGTAGATGACACATCAGAGAACCTAACTGACCACCACACACCACAGACAAAGGACCGTGTTGCAAAGAGATAGAGTTCACTCCAACGCAAGGTAAATCCTCCTCTTGAACCCATATCAGACATCTTTAAAGACTTGTATTGTAAAACTGTTTGTCTGTGCCAAGATAAATTAGAACTGTAAATAACCAGTAGACAGCCAGCCTCTTCTATGTTAAATGTTTGTCTATGTACTCTGTCTGTGTTGTCTTTTATGTATATTTATATATATTGTCACAGGAGGCTGGGGGACAGACCCAGCTGGGACGTTTAGAAGGACCGGGTGGTGGCGTTTACGTCCTCTGGGCCACGAGGGGGCAACTGGCCTGGATCTGGAGAGGACCACAGTAGAGGAGCAAGGAGGTTCAAGCCCGTTGGGGCCCATGGCCACCGCCAGGGGGTGCCCCGAGCCTCATGGAGCCCGGGAAACATTCACTTCCGCCACACCCAGGAAGATGGAAGAAGAGCCTTCCAGGGACGCCCGGAGTGCTTCCGGGTGCAAGAACAGCACTTCCGCCACACCAGGAAGTGCTGCCGGAAGAGCGTCATCGAGTATGTGGAGCACGTCCGGGTGAACCTAAGAGGTGCCACCTTCCTACAGTTGGGGAGCTAGAGTCGGGAGTGGGAGCAGGACGAAGCTCCCGTAGAGAGAGGAAAAGGCGGCCCACAAACAGTGTGAGAAAGGCCCTTGTTAGGAGTGCTTGGTGCTGGGAGCACTGTGTGCTGTGCGGGACTGTGTCAAATAAACATGTGCTTTTTATAAAGATGTAGTCGCAGTCTGGTGGTGTCTGGGCATATCTCACAATACACACACACACACACAATATATATATATATATATATATATATATATATATATATATATATATATATATATATTGTCACACACGTGTGTATGGGAGACAGCTAAAGGGCTTGAATGAGGGCAATTCCGTGCCAGGCTGGAATGTGGTGGAGTGCACTGATTCTTTTTCTCGCTTTTCTGCAGACTGCACACGGGAAACTCCACCTGACCCTGTTGACATCACTTCTGGATCCAAACCTATGGATGAAGACCTTTCTGGTTTCAGCCCCTATGATGTCATTTCCGGGCCCGAGCCTATGGATGAAGACCTTTTCGGTCTCGACCCCTTTGACGTCACTTCCTATACTGGCCTTTAACACTAGAATAACCAGAGCCTACGAAAAAACTCAAAAATCCGTCCCACCTTAAATCGCTTCTTAAATCCGTTCGCACCACTCTGCCAGCGTCTTTTGTCCTCTAAATGTGCCGATAAAGACAATCTGCAAGCAGCCGGCTATTCCATCCCCCCACCGACTTAGAACGTCCACAAACTTCTCCCAGCTCATGCCTTGATTGATTATCTGGGAGTGAAGTGGAGTTTTAGAGTGTAAATAAATTTGTTATTTGAAACACACACATTTTTTGTGTGTTCCATTTCTACAGTAATCTGTTTAAACACATTTTTAAAACAGAAATATTTTTCATATTCTACTAGTAAATGACAAAATGTAGGCATAAACTTCAGTCGGGGAGCTATAGTCAGGAGTGGGAGCAGGATGAATCTCCTGTGGAGAGCGGAAAAGGCGGCCCACAGACAGTGTGAGTAAGGCCCGTGTTAGAAGTGTTTGGTGCTGGGAGCACTGTGTGCTGTGCTGGACTGTGTCAAATAAGTATCTTTATGCTTTTTATAAAGATGTGGTCTCGGTCTGGTGGTGTCCGAGCATATCTCACAATGGCGCCCGAACAGGGACCCTCCACCTCTTCCAAGGTGGGAACCTGTTATATAAATAATTTTGTGAGGCGTCCAGCACGTTAGACTACCACACACACCGCGAAGCACCCAGGTGCTGCTGACAGTTAACCGAAGCATCATCTCCCACCCGATGGGGGACAGGAACGCCAAACGAGGCAGGAGAGCTGCGGATCCCCCAGTGTTTGCCGTCGCCGTGAAGACCGAGGCCGGCACATCAACCGAAGCGGCCGGTAGGAGGTAAGGAGCTCCGAGAGACAGAATCCAGGAGGTGAGTCCCAGGCCCTGCGGCAGGCGGCCAACGGGGGTCGGCCGTGCAGGGCACTGTGTTGGTTTTGCAGGAGGGGACTACTTGGATCCGCTTCGCCGGCTGGGGTGTACTGATCCTGCGACGCTAGAGGAAAGGGAGGATCCGGCGCATCTTGGAAAGCTGCCGCAGAGGTGCTACAGTGAGTCTCGCCGACCCCTCGGGAGAAGGGAGAAGATGGCAGCGGACTGGAAGTCCCTCCCCGTGACAGGCGAGGGACTGGATAGTGTGTGTCGTGCTCCCGGCAATGATTGGTCAGTGGCGGGGCCGGTGAACGTCCATCCTGAGCAGGGGGAGTGCCCAACGAAACAAGGAAGAAAGCTCCATGGGGCACAGCCAGTGAAAAGGACTGATCAAATGGCAAGTCCCCCGTTGGCTAACGCCCTGTTTGTGCCTGTTGCTCGGCATAATCCAGGGGTTTCCATTTGGTTCACCGAGTCTGTTTTACAGGTTATAAATGACCTCCGAGACTGCTTGGTCGAGCTGAAGAGGAAGGCAATCACGCCACGTCAGGGAGCGAAGCAACGCGTTGCTGGAATCTCTGGTCGGAGGATTGTGGTGGCGCAGGTAAGTGAGACCTGCGCCGTAAATAAAAAAGGAGACACGTGTGGTTACGGTGACCAAGTAGCCACGGCTCCAATAGTGGAGGCAACACAAAGGGCTGATCGCGTGGTAGGGGTGGTGCCTAAGACACCGGCTGATGAGTGCCGTGGGTCCTAGTGCACTACTGCCAGAGCCAGCGTCAGTCTCACGTCGCTTCACATGGGTGCAGACGGCGAGGAGTCTCTTCCTTTCCCATAGGGAGACTCAAGCCGATGGGGCACCTCAGAGGAAAAGGAAGAACCGGAGGAGTAAAGCCGGCTCTTCCCACAAAGAGGGACGTGCACAGGGAAGCGCCAAAGTCAGCGGGGAAGCCAAGAGTGCGAGCGGTCCCATTGGATGTCCCAACAAGGGGGGCATGGAACCCGCGGAGGGGGTGCCGGTTGGAGTGGGGAGTGCTGTCTGTGCATGGCACGAAAGGATGCCAGATGGTGGAGTCCAGGCAGCGTCTCCGCCCCTGTTTCTGCTCTTTGGATTGCAGGACCAGACCCTGGATTAGCAATGGGACCTACCCTCGCGGGACGGGCTGCTGCGCGCGATGGGTCTTTGCTGGTGATTAGGCAGTGTCACAGGAGGCTTGGAAGGACTGGGAGGTGGTGTTTATGTCCTCTGGGACGTAATATTTATGCAAATATGCATATATTTATATTTATGCAAATGAATAATAAAAAAAAAAAAAACAAAGCTAACCTTTACAAGTATCATAAATTACACCGGCTGTTACAGACTGAAATCAAATGTATGTTTTTATTCTGAAGTAGTAAGAATAAGAGCAGTTCACTTTTCAAAACTGAGTCATGTAGGATCAAACTCGTGACCTTTTGATTACCAATCACTCCCAGATAATCAATCAAGGCATGAGCTGGGAGAAGTTCGTGGACGTTCTAAGTCGGTGGGGGGATGGGATAGCCGGCTGCTTGCAGCTTGTCTTTATCGGCACATTTAGAGGACAAAAGACGCTGTCTGACATGGGATGGATCTACGAGTTTTTTCATAGGCTCTGGTAATTCTAGTGTTAAAAGCTTCCACCTTTCCCCTATACCTTCAATTCTGCTTTGGACTCTGGTTTATGCACATCAGTACTATCACTTGCTTCAATTTTGCTGCCAGGAAAATAATTTATGGGTGGTTGCCCCAAAACTTGCTAT
>JANRMT010062833.1:32912877-32932903 GCA_026402145.1 Polypterus bichir lapradei
TGGTTTCGGTTAGCGCAGGGAAGCTGATTACAAAATTTCGTGAAGATGGGGCCATGAATAAGAAAGTTCAATATGGCGGATGTTGTTGATCGTTATGACCGTTACGCGTGTACGCCAGTGAGGGAGAGTGTAAACGTGACTGAGAGAATAAAACTGAAAAAAAGCTAACTTTTACAAATACCATAAATTCATAGCCGATCTGATGCTGTTCGTTTTCAAATATTTTGCATTAGTGCGACAATGTTTTCTGATTGGTACTATTCAAGTCATAAAATGATTTCTTCAAAATGTCACATATATTTGTCTCTTTCTTTTTTTCCTGGTGCTGTGTTGACATCATGCACCAGAAGGCGTGAGCTTATTCAGTGTTAGCAGGAGCACACAGGTGGCTGGTTGCTTGTGCTACAACAAGCTTAACCTGGTGGCGATCAACACACATATTATGTACAAGGCATGCTCACCTTGCAGAGGAACTTTGTCATTGCTTCTTAAAAGAAAAGGCGATGGATAAAGTAAAAGAGGATGCAACATCAACAAGCTTCTGTTCCAAGACAGCCATTTCCCCCCAGCCCCTTCAGTGTAAGAGGAACCCCAGCACAGAGAGAAGTGTGTATATTGCAACAGGTACACATGTCGTAATTGTAGGAAGGACAGTCCTTGGGTGTGTGGGAACTGTTAACATTTGAATCTGATGATTGAATATAGTGTGGAATTGATGTCTCTGTACTATTCTTTTCCTCTGCATGTCCTGGAGTACAAAAGAAACCTCAAAATGTGGAGACTGGGCAAGATCGAAAAAAAACAAAAACTTGCTGCTTGGGGTTATCGACACATTTACAAGACAAAAGTCACTGATGGAGAGGTGCGAAGGGATTTAAGGTGGGCTGGATTTATGAGTTTTTTCATAGGCTCTGGTAATTCTAGTGATAAGATGTTGGAAAAACAAATCTGTACCAAATTACAGGACTTAAAAGATCTACTGCAAATGTCTTAGTCCCAGATACCACAGTGGTCTTGTGGAGTCCATGTCTCGATCGGTCAGAAATTTTTTGGTTTCACGTGGGGGACCTACAAAATATAAAGCAGGTGCTTTTAATGTTGTGGCTGATCATTGTAAATATATGTTGTTGCGTTCTGGAGCACTGTGTTAAACCAATGACTCACTGAGATGCAGCTCTTTCTAAATTAAACTTTATTTCAGACTTGGTATGAGGATTGTTTACTTTACAAAGTAGCTTCGAAGTATAAGTACCAGGCTTTATGTTTTTAAAAAACAATGACATTTTTCTGACTTACTACCTCATTCAGTATAATCTATTAAGATCTGCTCACCTGCACTTCAGAAATGATCTATCCATGCTCCACAACAGTCTGCAATACTATATGGCCCAGTCAGGAAAGACCTCTTTCATTTGAGATGAGGCCTTCTAAATATTTATGTTAATGGAAGAGACAACACTTTGACCAGCAATCCATAAGATCCTATATTAAGCCAAGCTGAATTCAGTTCTTCTTTGCAAAAACATCCTGTAAGCAGAGAAAGATGCTCCTTTAGTCATATACATATAAGGTCAGTAGTGTTATGTGAACAGAGTACTATGAAATTTTTACTTGCATGTCCTAATCAACATGGAACACATTATCACTCTCTGGCACCATGATTAGTATTTGTAACAACCTTAACCTTGACACTTCTGTCTTTTTTATCTGAAACATCTCAGAACACAGTTAACAACACCATCTAACATTTGAGACATATTAAGTTATATACATATATACTCTTCATATATTTTGAACCTGATTTAAAATATGGGAACACACATGTGAATAGGTTGCCAGTCAAGGAAAAAATAATGAGGTGGAGAATTACACAAACATACCCACAGGCAGCCCCACAGGATAATCTGTGGTGTCCAGCATATCTTTACATTATGTTAATGAAATATTGATTGTGTAGTGAAAACCTGCAAACTCCATAGCAAAAACAGACCATTTTTAGATCTAAAATAGTATGTACTGTGAGAGAATTACACTGTTCACTACTGTGCTTTTATGTATAGTCTACAGTAAAAAGAACGGCAGACAAATGATACAACATTAGCAAGGTATTGCATACCATAGATCACGAAGTACCCCAAATTTTAGGTGACAGTGATGTGGTACCTTTAGATTCTGCTTCTTAGCAATCTAATGGCACACAAATACAGTGGAGCCCAAGTCTGAATCTGTGTGTCAACCAACAGCTCTTCTGTTTTTTTATATAATGTGGATCACTGCTTTGCACCTGATGCTACCAGGGTGAGTGTAGGCTCCTCTTGATCCTTCACTGAACTGAATTGGTTATTGAGAATATACTGTATGATTGTACTATAAGAAAATGAAATATTGTTAAAAGTTTATCTTGATTAATTCCATTAATCATGAATTATTAATTCATGAAAAAGAAACATTCTACATTTAGATATCAGGTAACTGATTTTTTTTCCTGGCCCGAGATAAGTAAAGTAGTCAGTTTAGCTGAAGTGGCATATGTTCATAAATTTTTCAATGTACAGTATATCTGTATGGGGAAACAGATGTATGTAGTCTATACCAGTACTGATTAATGTTCTGTTACAATGTTCATAATTTGAATATATAACCTAATGAAAAAAGAGAAAGAAGTAAAGTAACATCCATGTTTATAATTACCATACATGTGAGCTGATACTTAGGCAGAGTCACTAAAGAACATCCACTATAAGGGTGAAAGTCTTTCAATATACAATTGTAAGGTTAAAAAAAAGTAGTTTTGTAGTTGTTAAACTAGGTCATCCTGACTTTATTTTGTACCAGCACACTTTATATTAGGAAATTAGATCACATATAACATTTTAGTTTGTGTTTTTTTCTGAGATAACAGTTTACATGTAAGAAGTCTTATTCTGTAAACCAAATGTTTAAAATTGACTTTTAATGATTAACTCTTTTGGGACCTTTGGATGTTATTTAATGGCAGAGATGTATTGCTAGTCCCCTTTGAAATGTTTACTAGCTACGTATGTAAGTGAACCTAAATAATAACAGGATCTGTTCTCTTAAGACTAATCAAATTTGCTATCAACAGCCTTGCTACTCACATAGTGAGCCAGTTGGTGCAAATAGATGACTTCCATAGATTTCATTTATAGCAATGGATCAAACATCTTTTTATCTACTATTTTCCACAACAACAGTATACAAACGTTGCAGAAAATATTTTACTCCTATTGACAGTCCAAATTTTGCTGATAGCATAATAAGGAAAACCAAAACATGATATGATCATTTCAAAAAAAGCGTAGGCATAGAAAATCCAAATGCAGGAATCTGTGCATGCGCAAACTTCCACGTTCTTCCACTACATAAATCCCGATCAGCGTGAAAAGTAACGCACATGCACGCACCTGCTGTCCTGCCCAAACTCCTCCCAGAATTACGCCTCTTTGAATATGTAAATCAGTATAAATAGCTCTTAAGTTCAGCATTCTGTGGAAAGACAATGGCAAAACCATGAGGAAAAATAGAACAGTTTCAGCGAATACCAAGTGGAGGCAAGGAAAAACGTACTATTTGTTGGTTTAAACAGTGGTATAAACAAGAAAAGGAATCTGATCGAGTGACATAGCTCGAAAGCTCAAGTTCACAAAGTCGCACAGTGTCCAAAATAAAAAAGAAGTCACATATCAAAGTCGCCGTGAAAAGGCGAGTCATAGCCCACCGTCTGAGTGTCATATGAAAGCTTATTAGGGTACAGAGAAAAACAAGGCACACAGTGGGGAAAAAGCACAAAATGTCAACTTTAATCTCGAAATTTCCACTTTAATCGCGTAGTTTATTTTGTCATTAAAGTAGAACATCATAAACATCTTAAAATTGTTTAATTTACTAGTTTCTCAAATCCCATCGTAACTAAAGTAGTACATTAAATGCTTTGTTTTGTATTTGATCTTCTATGTGCTCTATGTGTGTGTATCACTACGTGCTTCTTAAACCGGCTTTCTCTTCCTCCGAAAGGACACAGAATCCATTACATTCGCGATATTACAGCTCTCTGAATAACTAAAATACTGAGATGTATACGTGATATCATTTTCATGATGGTAGAAGTTAAAGCATGTTATTAAACATGGGAACACAGTGGCGCAGTGATTGTGCTCGACCTTTGATTAAACAATTTTTTGCAGCAGTACTGTTTCTTTTAAATGTACTAACCCCCAATTCCTGTCCTTCCTTTTCTTTCTCCAAATACCCAATCTCCAAACAATCAGCTCTTTAATAGACGTTAAGCCAACTGTAATCTTATAACGCCGATTCTTCAAAACTTTTAAGGAACATTGAAATATCTTCGTAGTATATGTTTAATTATTCTATCCTTCATGCCAGTCCCAGTGAAGCATACAGTGCGAGGCGGGAACAAACCATGAATGGAGCACCAGATCCTTGCTAGCGTAGCAACACCGTGCCCTTTAATTATTAACAATATAGATTATTTAAATGAAGTTAAAGTTTTATCTGTATAATATAATAAACGTATTTTGCTGCATTTCATCTTAAAAATGATGTTGTCATCATATGTAAATACGCGCTTTATAAAGTGGCTCAGGTTGTGCAATATTATAACTGTATCGCACGTTTACAGTGAGGTAATTGTACTTATAAGTACAAACAGTTCTACAAGGAGCAGTTGATGGACTGATAGAGTGCATTTAGAGCTCTTGAAATGAAACTGTTTCTGAACCGCGAGGTCCGTACAGGAAAGTTTTTGAAGCATTTGCCGTGTGAGAAGCAGTTCAAATAGGAAGCATGGCTGAGGCAGCGTGTGTTTGATGCTGTATACCGATAATTCTCTTTCTGATCAGCTGCTCCGAGTGGTGCAGTGAGAGTAAAATGGAAAAAGGTGATCCGCTGTGGCAACCCCTAACGGGAGCAGCTGACAGAAGAAGAAGAAGGTGCAGTGAGAGTAACAACGCTAAAGCAGCTATGGTATTTAGAATAGTTTGACCATTCTGTGGACCATTATACTGTTACAGGTTGATTACAATCAGATGCATTAAACTAATAAACAATATGCGGTTAATTTCAGTGTATTTATAAAGCCGCGTCAGGGATGTGGATCTGAAAAAGAAAGATAAACCACACAGGAAGTGTAGCATTGCTTTGATGCTGGGTGCCACCAGTCTGCAAAACCGAGCGGAGAACTTGCGTACGACAGGGTACGTATGAGCTACCGTGGAAATATGTGTGGCTTTACGGCAAGTTTAGGTTTTATACATCGCGATTGGAACGTGGATATGTTCGTATGCAACATTTCTGTGCGTATGCACTGTTTATACATGAGACCCCAGGAGTGCTACATTGGCTGCAAAAAAGTACATGCCAAAGTAGCTCTACAAATAGTCCAGAGAGCAGCAACTAGCCTGATTCCAGAAATGCAAGGTATGTGCTATGGGAAAGATGTTTAAGAAAACAAATATTATAAGGTGACATGATTGTGGTGTTTAAAATTATAAAAGGAATTAGTAAAGTGGATCCTGGCTGTTAGTTTAAAATGAGTTTGCACAACAACAAAGGGACACAGGGACTCATTAAAGATAATTTTCCCAAAAACCATTTGAAGGTTTTCTTTACGCAGAGAACTATAGACATTATAAATAATACCAAGTAGTATGGTAGAGGGTAGTACTTTAGGGACCTTCAAAACTCAACTTATTTTGGAAAATGTTGGTGGATAAGATTTGCAAGCTTTGTTGGGCTAAATGGCCTGTTCTTGTAAAGGTTCTTATAAAAGTTTATCTAATGTTTTAATGTTCTAATATGAATAGATGAAAGTACATTTTTTAATAAATGTAAGCTACCAGTGTGAAGTACAAAAAAAATACTTCATAAAGTCCCTCACTCCATAAACATGCATGTTTAGACTATTTGGCAACTGTGTGAGAAAGACATTTTCCTTGTTTTGGCACACTGTGTGGGGTTGGTTACTGCCATATACCGCTGCCAGGATTAGTTCAAACCTCCATGATATGAAGCTGGATGACATAATTCAAAAATGGATTCATGGATGGATACAAGTTAGATTTTAAAATATTTCTTTGTATTTTATACACAACTGCTCCTTCAACTGTCTCCAGGTCCCCATAACTGAATTAATCATGTGTGTTTTAACAGTGAAGCATTCAAACAACCAACATACTTTTTAAATTTCTCTCCTTATTCTTTAAAGGCTTACAGGGTCATTATTGTGACTTGTACAGGGTACACTGAAAATCTAACTTGTCTGTGCACTAATCCAGGGGCCATGATAAATAAGTATAACAATTTTAATATCCAGATGCCATTTACTTGATGATTACATTTTATCTTTACCATCCACATATTTTCTCAACTTGCAATTTTTTTTTGTTATCTGTTCATGCCAAAAATATACATTGGTATTATTATTTTTTAATTGATCAAAAATAACCAAGGACACACTTGAAAGATTATATCTCATGAATTGCATGGGGGTATGTAAGAGTTCCTCAAGAATAGGAGGAACATGTTGCTAAGGACAGGGTGGTCTGTTTGTTCTGCAGGTCTAGCAGTATTTTCACTGTGACATTCACCTAGAAAAGCAAATTTTAAGTAGAGTGACATGAATAGCACTGGTTTATTTATTAATATCAATAAGTAACATTCCAATAGTGATTATGAATAGACCAAAAAGCTAGAAATATTAGTCTCACAGATTTCTACAACTAAACCCTGAACAATATCAACTGCTCCAATTTAAATCTTTTTTTTTTTTCCCTTGGTCAGGGTGATGAGTAATAAGCCAGTCTGCTTGACTTCAGGGGACTGGCATCATTTCCAGGGTTAGCTCCTGCTGTCCCCCTATCGTTTTCACAATAGCAGCCTAGCATTTTATTAGTCTAATATTTACTGACCTACAACACCCTCTTTCCAATTAAACACATTCTCACATTATTTTCACATAGTCCTGAAAGCACAGATGAAGTACAATGACTTGTAGTCTGCTTTCATTAAAACCCTTTTGAAGATGCAGTCAGATCATTAAATCAAAGCGTTTTTATTATTTATAATCACTTGTATTTGCATTAATGGCTTTTGTCAGCAATTATTTGTTACCTTCAAAACATACAAGATTTAATTATTCACATCAGAACTTTAACCCCTTCCACATTTAATCTTCATCTGCTGTTACTTTTGTTTAATTAATTTGAAATTCTCTTTTCCTGTGAATATTTTATGTTTGCCATTAATCTTTCTTGTTGTTTAAAAAGATTTTTTTGAATTCTTATTTAGGCTGCCCCACACTAAATCTTTATTTTTGATTTAAATGCTTGCTGCTCTGATATAATACAATTTGATTTGACTTCAATCAGATTCAGGTTCATACCCTTCTTAAAACTTCTATAAAAACTGCAGCAATTTTATTTGTTGTATGCTAAATGTGTATCTTTAAGGCAGAAATCCTACCATTTAGTTTTATCCACCAATGACTCGTGAATCTGCCCTTTAGATTTGATCATCTTCTGCCCTTGTCTTGTCATACAATGTATTATTTTCTTTCTGCCCTCCTTCTCTGATTTTTTATAGTAATTTTGCTCACTTTTAACATGCCTACTTTTTTTCAGAGTATCATTTATTTTGGGAAAAATGCAACTTACTCTGGTTAAAATGATTTTGTCAGTACAAGATCTTTTGAAGGGCTTTTGAATAATTTTAAGATAAGAAAAAACTGGAAAAACTTTTTAAAATAATGTAATATCCCTTAACTGAGAACTGAAAGAAAAAAATAGATCACATCTTTAGAGAGAATATATTATCCTGGGAGGAAAAATCTTTAGGACAATAACATGCCATTAATTTATTGTATAAGGTGCCCAAGGGCAAACACACACCAGAAGGACAAATAACATGAAAAGGGCCCAAGAGGGCCATGGAATTCAGGCTGCCTCTATGGGCTAATGGTTTAATTTGCTTTAGCAGGAATTTGGGATTAGAGGGTAATGCTTACTAGCTGAAGTGAAGTGCAGGACCAATTGCTGTACTGAGGCCAATTTGTTAAACCCCTGACTGTTTTCACTCACCTGCACCAAACATGTCTGATCTTATAATCCCAATAGTGGAGTAAGAGAGGAAGTTGCACACAAAGTTCCAGCAAGTTAAAAGTTATTAGGCAGTAAATAATAACTCATTGGTGAGACATTGTAGACCCAGAAATACCAAGCACAGCTTGGGACAGAAAATATCTTTGAATGCTTTTGATGGTGAGGAAGTACATAGCCAATGTGGGAATAAAAACTGTTTAAGTTGACCAGTGGGTGTGTAGTTTTTGTTTATATGTACTCCCTTTTGTTTTGCTTCCCTGTGTACCTTTGGTGAGAATCACATTCTTATCTACTAAGTGACACCTTAATAAAAGGATAAGTGTTTGTGTATCTTTGTGTTCGTTTGGTTGCTTTGTTGCTGTCATTTCAATACATGGCCCACCACAAACATCTGTTGTAATGAATACATTGCATTTGTCATTCCAACAGGTTCGGCTCTTTTCATTTTTTCTCTTAATTCATCCCCATAATTCATCAGCCTAGTCGCACTTCTCTGGGCTTTTTTTTAATCCTACTATGACCTTTTTGTAGTTAGAAGACCAAATCTTTACACAGTATTCCAGGCGAGGTCTAACCAGTGTGTTATAAAACTTCAGCCTTCTTGGAGTTGTACTCTACACATTGTGCTATATAACCTGACATTCTATTAGCCTTCTTAATGGCTTCTGAGCACTGTCTGGCAGTTAAAAGTGTCTGGTCCAGTGCGACTCCTAAATCCTTCTAATAGTGTTTATTTTTGATTTTCAGACTCCCATTGTGTATTCAAACGAAACTTTTTTACTTCCTATGTGTAATACTGTACATTAACTTATATTAAATTTCATCTGCCACAAATCTGCTCAAGCCCGTATGCTGTCCAAGTCTCTCTGTAATGATTCAGCAGTTTTGAGATTATCTGCCAATCCACCTAGCTTGGCATCATCTGATAACTTAACCAACTTGTTACTTATATTCCTACACTCCACACCATGAAGTCAGCCTACTTTTAGTGTGATGCCCAACTTCTCATGCTTTCTGAAAGTCAAGATAAATTAATATCATATGCTTCACTTTGATTATATGTTTTTGTTGCTTCCTCATAGAATTCTAGCATGTTGAGAAAACATGACCTCCCTTTTCTGAACCCATGCTGACATTTCAGTAAAACTCCCAAAATTGCCATGTGTTTTTCAATCTTTTCCTTAATAATTCCTCCCATTAATTTACCTGTGATGCCTGTTAAGCTTAATGGACTATAATTGGTTGGACCTGCCTGATCACCCTTTTTATATGATGGTATAATATATGCCATTTTTCAGTCCTTCAGAATTTTCCCAGTATGCAGTGACTTCCTAAAATTATGCATCAAGGGTTTATAAATGTATTTGCTAACCTCCTTAACAATTAGAAGATAAATATTATCTGGTCCTGGTGATTTATTTGATTTCAGCCTATTTAATCTTAGCAGTCTGTCTCCTTCTACAATTTCCAAATGACACACTACCTCCTTAGTGGTCCCTTTTATGGGTGGTAGGTTATCTAATTCCTTACATGTGAAGACCTCAGAAAATGCAACTTTAAACCATCTACCATTTCACTGTCTGAAGTTTTTATTTCCCTTTACTATTCCTGATATACTTCACCTACTTCTTGACTGTTCTTTTACTACTAAAATAATGAAAAATCTCTTTGTGTCATCTTTCACCTTATCTGCTATATTCCTATCTAACTGCCTATTAGCTTCCCTAATATTCTTCTTAATGGTTGTGCTCATATTCTTTTATGTCCTACTGTATGTTTCACATTGGAGTTATTAGTCTTATATGCCTGTAACAATTCGTCCTGCACGCTAACACGAGCCGATTGCTACTGCTAATCTGTCCTAGGTAACGGCAAACTGGGGTGATAAGACGGTCAAGGGGACTTTTGAGTTGTCGGCTGATAGCCTCCCAAGCAGGTATCTTATCAGTGGCCTCATGCACCACTGTGTTGATAGCAAATCGGAGCTCCGGTAGCCACTTATCCCAGTCTTCGTGTCGTTTGCCCACATAGGAAGCTACCATAGTCTTAAGGGTCCTATTCACTCTTTCCATCAAATTTGTCTGATAACATCTTTGCATCCCACACTCCAAATTTAGCTTCCCATCAGCACAATTTTTACACTATTTCCAAATTAGAAACTTTAATAAACAAAATCTGCCCAATTTTCCTCACCTCCCACCTATTTCTGTTCCAGAAGAAATATTGATCAGTCTTGAGGACTCAGACAGCATTTTTATACTATATAAAAACATTTTAAATTCCCTTCCTTTCAAAGATCCCAGGTTACAGTGGGAAAAGGATCTCTTACTCAACATTTCACTCTAGCTCCATATGTACAAGGCATACAATTATTCAGCTTAAAATCTTTTATTGAACACATCTATCCCGTTTGAAATTATCCAAAACGTTTCCCACGCAATATCCAGTCTGCAAATGTTGCAGTCGAGCTCTAGCCTCATTGAGTCTTGCATCAAATAAACATCATTATGGGCCACAATTTTTAAATGCCTATCAGACATCCTTGGTGTCACAATTCCTCCAAATCCATTAACAGCTGTGTTTGTTGTGTTTGTATTTGTGTTTCGTGTTTCTATTAATTGTATATGGGCAAGGGAGGGTTTTTTGTAAATATTGGTATATTCGTGTTTTATATAGTAATTAGTCACTGGTGTCACTGGGATAGTGGTATTTTGTGCACACATATATATGTTTTTGAATATTCGTCTGTCCTCGTTTATATTTATCATTTGCAATATATCCATGTTTGATTTTACATATCTGTCTACTGTTTGCTGGTTATTTCGTTGTGTGGGAAGAAAAGGTACAACTTGTATGGCTTGTTATTAGAGCAAGAAACCTCAGGTGATCCAAGGAATAGTCTTGGTAGTGTAGTGGCTGGTCTGGGTAAGGGGTTGGCCGTTACACCATTATGGACCTCATGCAAACTGCATATGTGAACAGTGGCACTTGCTGCAGATAGGAAAAATTTAGGAGTTCATGGCAGTAACAAAGGATGAAAATAAACCCACATTTTTAAAGTTTTTTTTGGTATGTTTGTGTTTTTTTGTTTATTTTGCTGGTTAAACATTGCACAACTAAAGGTACACCTTCTGGTACATCAATAGAACATACAGCACAATGCTTTTCAAACTGATGAGTCCAGCAGCATAATAAGACAGTTGGTATAACTAAAGAACTGATGGTCTGGTTACAGAAATTATGTTTTTGAACTTCTTTAAGTATGTGAGTCTACATGGTTTAGTCTTTGTGAATAACCTTGTTGCAAATTTGTGTCAGTACACATAAAATGCTTAAACCAGACACATAAGAAACAACAGAATTGAAGTGTACACTTACTGTTGGTGTTAATCAGATTTTATTATAATGCTTTGGGAAGAATGTCACTGTACAATGTAAACCTGTCACTGATTCTATATTTTGCAATGCAGTCAAATTCATATCTTGTACTGTATTATGTATAAAAAAGTTTTAAAATGCTACAAATCTTAAATATCTGTCAGTGAATGTTTACAATTAAGTCTAATTAAAACATGAAGATAAAGTCTGAAAGCAGCTTTGCGTTGTAGTGTTCATCGCTTTCTGCAAACTCAACAAGAAATAAAATGATCTTCTGTTCCGTGTATGCTCCTCATGGCTCTGTCTGAAATAATGACATTGAGACACAATGCTGATCTTTTATTTTATATCAATTAATACTATTGTATGGAGTCAATATATATCATTTATACAGGCATTGATGATGTATACTTAAATATTACATCACTATGCTGACGTTCATGGTATGCACCTTTTATCAAAGATATATAGTAAGTACTAAATTTCAAATTCTTTTGTACAAATAAGTAGTAAGTAGTATGACTAAATTTACCTAAGGTTAAGCACAAGAATATACACTTCAAGGCATTTATTTTGTTAAAAGCTTTCTACAAGAGAAACTGCTTTTATATTTTACATCATGGACATTTGAAGTATCTTTTAATGGCATTCTGGTTGAAGTAGTATGTAATACTGTGCATTCTGAAGACCTCAAGCTCTGTATTTAAGAAGCTAGGAATAATCTTACAACACAGTAAAAGAGCAAAGAAATGGTTGAAAAAAATAAATACATTCAGTTAAACTGGAGGGGAAGGCCAAACGAGTAAACGTTATCCTGGGAACAGAATGGCAGAAGTGAGAGTGAGGTCCAGAGGTAACGTGTGCTATTATGGGAGCTGGGACTAAGGTAGATATATAATAAGCAGGTGTCTTTTGATATTCACAGTGACAACCTTGGGAACTATTGTGGAATCCTAGACATTATAATCTATTGGGGATAAGTTTAGAGTGCTGTAATAGTTCTAGTATTTTATGTGAAACTGTAAGATTAAGTTTAAAGATTAACAGTGTTTTTCTACTTCCCCTTGCCATTCTTAATATATCCCACTTAGGTGAATGCCTTTGTACTTTGTTACAATAATATAAACTCTTTAGGTTATCTTTGCAGTATTAGCAGTATGATTCTCCAGCTACGTGCTATCTTTAACCTGTTATTCTTATGTTTTCAAACACCAAAGAGTCTGGCTTGATTTTATTTATCATATAAGCATTATTTAGGTGTGCTTTTCACTTATATGATCTTACTAATCTACTAAAAAGTTCTGTTAGGTTTTAAACTACTTCTGTTTTTTGTAATTAAACTTCTCTTCATTGTTACAATATATTGCCTATGAAGACTTCCTTACATTTACACATTATTAAGAAAAACAAGGATTACATATTGTATTCTTTGTCTCTCTCACCCACTCTTTCCCTCTTCTTGCTGCCTCATTTTGCATTCCAGTGACCCTGACTTTGAAATTCTGGAGGGGGATCACGGATACAAGTGTCCCAGAGACAAACTGATGTGAATACTAGTATCAACAATAGTGACATTGTAATGATACGTTTTTAAGGTTGCTTTTGTAGGTTTTGGTAGAAAATGTAACTTTCTCAAAAATTTAAATAAAAAAAGAAAATCACTTCTTTAATACAAATTGTTGTTGTTCACCTAACCATGTTTATTTACTATTTTATATATCTGTGCTCTTTGTTTTTAGGTATCTTTCAAATGAAACTATAACTTTGCCCCTTTCCCACATGAGGTTTTCTAACATTTTCCCAGTATCTTCTGTGAGCTCCAAGTTACCGTATGTCCAACATCAACTCACTATCATAGATTTAATGTATTACTTTATTATTCCCTGTCACTGGCAGATGTAATTTTTAGACATCAACTTTGTCCTCTTCAGGCTCCTATTTGTGCCTGTTTCTACTTCTTACCTCTTGTATGTATACATTGGTGAAGTATTTGACTGTTGGGGGCACCGGCAGGCACTTTCTCACACTTTCAAAACTGCTTCTGGGCTGCCTAAACAAATTCCTCTAAAAAGTAAACAAAAGCGGTAAAAGTAACCCCTTAGTCATATTCATAAACACGTATTAGGATCAAACATTACAGATAAAAGAACATTACAACGATTATGATGTGCATGGGCCATTCAGTTCAACAAAGCTTGCCAATCCTGTTCATCTAATTTCACCAAAATAACATTGGAGTACTACTGCCTACAATACTATTTGTAACTTGCTACATGAATGTATTGTTCTTGTGCAGAAAAATTTTGTAATGTTTATGTGATATTTATTTTTAGCCAGTTTCCATCTGTGTCACCATGTTCTTATTTATAGAATTCATTTTAAAATAACAGCTGGGACCCACTGTGCTAATCCTACTTATGATTCACACCTCTTAATCTCTGTTTTCTTAAACTGAACTTGTTTCATTCTTTTAATCTTTCCTTGTAGCTCAAACCTCACAGTCCTGTAATCATCCTAATCACTCTTCTTTGGATTTTCTCTAGTGTTGCTCTGCCTGTGTTTTTTTTTTTTTTTTAAAATACAGACACCAAAACTACACACTGCACTCCAGGTTAGGCCATATAAATGTGTTATATAATTTACACACTTTGCAAATCAGGCTATATAACCTAAAATCTTTTTAGCCTTCTTAATCCTTTCTGTATACTGGCTGGATGTAGAAAGTGTATAACACCAATATACTCTGGAGTACAACAATATGGCTGTAGAGTCTGATTTTCCTCTGCTTCACCACATCCCTCTACAGGACATAGTGCCAACTGAGGCACTACAGCATTACTCAGAGCAAAGCCCTATGCTTACTTAACTTATTAACCTCCTCAGGCAGAGTCTCTCACTGAAGTACCTCACAAACTAATATTATTTTGTTGTGTTAAGCATGAACTTGCTCACTGGTATGACAACGTCATGGCATATAGGCTCTGTAGTATAGTTTGAAGGTGTATCTGTTTAGTTTGGCTATAGTGCACTCTGCTAAATCACAGAAATGGAGTTTATACTACTACATGCTTCTGTCATTGATTTCTGAACAGTGTACTAATGTGTTTCTCACATACACGTATGCTAAACTGGCAAATGATTTTCTAGATCTGCTTTATGGCACCCAAAAATAATTCTCTATGGCAATTCTAAACTAAGGTCAGGTCAGGTCAGGTTTGGGAGCATGCACTGGTACGTCTGGTACGGGTACATCTCAGGATCCTGGTTGACAACCCCCCAGGCAGACATGCAATCCAGTTCCCCCACCCTCCAGAAATGACCATCAATCTTCCACAGCCAGGTGTTATGTGGGTGACTTGTGTACTCAAAAATGAGGATTATGTGAGCCAGCTCACCCTCAGGGAATTATGCCACATGGCCGTACTGCTGTAACTGACCCTGCTTCACAATGCAGGTAATGTGCCTCATATGGGACTCCGTGAGCAACAGCTCATTCGACATAAAGACAAATCAGAGGTACCCAAAGGAGTCTCCGAAGAGACACAATACCAAAGGAGTCCAGTCTTCGTCTCAGGTCACTGGATAGCGTTCATGTCTCACAACCACAGAGCAAAACAGGAAGCACCATAAATCTAAAGACCTGGAAGAAGGTCCAACTCTAAACAAAGACTGTGATGTTTAAGCATGTTTTGTCTTTTTCCCAAAAGTGCAATAAAGGATTTTCTCTTTATCTTGACTTCTATGCATAAAACTGAGTTGAAGGGCTGAAAGGTGTTAATAGTACAACTTTACTAACCATGTCTAGTTGACATTACTTGAAATTTTGGCCATTTGAGCCGACATTGACAAGTGAAAATAACTGTAGGGCTTAGTACTAGTTTGTACTGAATTCATGGGTTGGAAAGTGACTTATTTAATACACTGGTGTTCTAGTCGTAAAAAAGAAATACCCATGAACTTAGTATATTGGTATTTGGTTTCTGTAACTTTTTCTATGTTTAACCAATGTGGCGAGTGGCTGGGGCTGCTACCCAGCCGGGACGCCCTGAAGGACCGGGAGGTGGCATGTACGTCCTCCGGGCCACGAGGGGGCAACCGCCCCGAATCAGAGGAGGATCATGGGAAAAGAGCAAAGAGGCTCAAGCCAATTGGGGTTCGTGGCCCCCGCCAGGGGGCGCCCCGAATCTCAGAGGGCCCAGGAACTATCTACTTCTGCCACACCCGGAAAGATGGAGGAGGATCCCTCTAGGGACACCCAGAGTGCTTCTGAGTGCTCTCCTGACACTTTCGCCACACCAGGAAGTGTCATCAGAGGGAACACCTGGAGCACATCCAGGTGAGAATAAAAGGGCCCGCTTTCCTACAGTCTGGGAGCTAGAGTCGGGAGTAGGAGCGGGACGAAGCTCCCGTGGAGAGAGGAAATGGCAGTCCAAGGACATTAAAAAGAGAAGCCTGGAGGAAAGGTGACTGGGGCGAGTAGCCCAGTGTACTGTGCAGGACTGTGTTATATTGAAGAAAATAAAATGTGCTTTTATATAAAGATGCGGTGTCTGTCTGATGGTGTTCGGGCAAGTCTCACAATTGTGCCCGAACAGGGACCTTCTGCCTGTTCCAAGGCAGGGGACCCCAATTATAAATATTTTGTGAGCTGCCCGGCACCTCAGACTACCACACACCCGCGTCGCACGGAAGCGGTCCGTGAATCGCCCAGGGGCCACCAGAGGTTCGCCGAAGCACCGTATCCCACCCAATGGGGGAGAGAGACGGCAGGCAAGGCAGGAGAGCTGCGGACTTCCCAGTGGTCACTGCTTCCGTAAGGATCGGGGTCGGCACAGCCATGGATACAGCTAGCAGGTTACCTGATGCACCCAGGGACGGGATCCAGGACGTAAGTTCCAGGCCGGGCGGCAGCCGGCAAGAGTGACCAATCAACCAGTAAGTCATGCGTCAGTAAACGCCCTGTTTGTGCCTGTTGCTCAGCGTGAGCCGGAGGATTCCCTTCGGCCCGCCGAGTCTTTGTTGCAGGTGATACACGACCTTTGACACTACTTAGTTGAGCTTAAGAGGACGGCGATCACGTCACGTCAGGGGGCGGAGCAACGCGGCGCTGGAATCTTTGGCCGGAGGCTCGTGGCGGCGAAGGTGAGTAGAACTTGCGCTGTAAATGGAAAAGGAGAAGCGAGCGAATGTGTCCCGGTATCGTGCAGTTCCGGTGACCAAGTAGCCGCGACTCCGACAGTGGAGGTGACGCGGAGGGCTGATCGCCTGTTAGGGGTGGTGCCTGGATTTGTATTAAAAGCATAAAGTGAAAACTGAAAAGGTTATCTCTCAGCTCAGTACAATAAACTACAGTATATTAATATTGTTATAAACACTAAGTAGTAAATATCATGCACCACCCACTGTCCATTCATTAGTTTAGAAGAGCAAATCACAAACTTGAGCAGCAATATTAGCCATGCTTAATATAAAGTACTATTTAATGTTTCATATTTAAAACATATTTTTTAAAACATATTTAAACAGAAACTCCTATTATACAAATGAATACAAACATTAAACTGTTCCTCAAGTAAAGCATTAACACTAAGGCAAAAAATCTAAATGCTTTCACCTTGAAGGTAGCATTTTCGATATACTCATTGTTTTCATGAGTGCAATGTATGATTAAAATATAAAAAGTTATGACCTGCGACTTGTCATTGAGTTTTCTGTCCCCAGCAGGAAAACATTAAAGCATTACTTTTGAGACTACAAAGAAATATATTTTATTTGTATATAGTAATTAATAAATGAAGTTCAAAATGCCCAAATACATTTGACTTTAATCCTTCCCATTAGGAGTCCAAGAAGAGTAATGAAAGATTAAATAATATGTGCATGTAACTGTCAGGAGTTATTAATGTGGGATTTTATGACTTTTCAATAATTTATTGGTTGGTTAAGGTAATAAAGTTTGAAACAATTAAATGTGATGAGCTCACTCAATAGGCTTTACATCAAAATGCACAAATATATTTAAATGACACTTGAGTGTTTATTAGCTTGAGGAACTACAATTCAGTATATGCAGCAAAATCTGTGTTGCATGATTAACAAAGTGCAGTACTTTATGTTTGTATGGGCTGATTAAATAATGACTGATTTTATTTTGCATGTCTTTAAAATCAGTTTTATAAACCTGTAGTTATGATTTAAAAGTGTTTGCTAAAGTGAAAACAGAAATTAAAGAATGAGTTAATTTGATCATTAATATGAAAACATTTTCACAAAACAGTTCACAACTCAGGACAGCTTGGTTGAAGTTTACAAACAGTTTAATGTTAAATTGATAACTAATAAAATCATGGTCAAAGTGCAGATTATCAAATGAAGTATATTTTGAGCCAGAAAATGGCAGTCTTCCTTGTTTGTGACAATAGTTGGGGTGGAAACACATCTAAATCAAATATTTGTTACACATTTTTTGCTTTCAATTAGTATTTTATCTTCTTATTCCTTCAAAATAGCCAGACAGTTATATTTAGAAGGTTAGAAAAATGCAAGAGAGAAAGTTGCTGTGTACAAATTTTTTACAGAAATATGCAAGGTCAGGTTGATCCATACATGCTCTTGACGGTAGAAGAATACACACCCTTCCTTTGTTACAAGTTTTACAGATTTTTGCGAGGGGCTGATCTATACTAATAAACGGCAAAGCCCTCACTGACTCACTGACTGACTGACTGACTGCCTCATCACTAATTCTCCAACTTCCCGTGTAGGTAGAAGGCTGAAATTTGGCAGGATCATTCCTTACAGCTTCCTTACAAAAGTTGGGCAGGTTTCATTTCGAAATTCTACGCGTAATGGTCATAACTGGAAGTTGTTTTTCTCCATTTACTGTAATGGAGTTCAGCTGGAGGGGCGGAGTTTCATATGACATCATCACGCCTCTCACGTAATCACGCATTACGTAGAAAGCCAGGAAGAGCTACAAAACGCGCTTTAGAAAACATGCATTATATAATTAAGAAGGCAGCGAAACAATTAGAAGCGAGCGACTGACATATAAAACCATATTCAGCGGCTCACGTGAACTAACGCAGTGTGCAGACAAAAAGTAACAGTTCCAAAGAGTGCTGAACAAAAACCGAATTACACTGCTATGCTCAAATAGATAAACCACACGCAGTGGCGCGATAGTAAAGCACTGTAGCGCCCACGTCCGAGGTTCGATTCCAGAGAGGGGATGCACTAAGTATGTACGCGCGCTTCTCGATTTATTTTAACCTCGCATCACCTTAGTTTGAGACGTATGATAACGCATGCGGTTAACGCAGAAAGACAGATCACCTATTCACCTATTGAAGCTTCATGAATAATGGATACTTTATTCGCGATCAATGATTGTTTTGGTAAAGCCATACTCAGTGTATTCATTAGATGAACGGTAAAAAAGTAAGAGCGAGGGGACGGTAACTTACTGAAGCACACAAGCAAAACCACAATAGCACGCGGGCTCGATGTACTGACTTGCGCGATCACATTCCAAAAAATATTTCTTTTCAAGTTCTATTTAGTCCATATGAGTCAAACTCAAGGCCCACGGGCCACATCCGGCCCGGCGTGTAATTATATCCGGCCCGCGAGATCATTTTATATACTGTATTATTGTTATTAATGGCCCGGGTATATGAAGCGCTGGTAACACAATAAACTACAGATCCCATAATGCAGCGCTTCAGCTGCCTTGCCGAACACTTACCGCGTTGCTGCAAGTTATTGTGAAGCTAGCCCACACGATGCCGAAGAGAAAAGTTGATTCTAAAAATAGAGCCTTTAAAAACCGATGGGAGGCTGAGTATATGTTTACTGACATTGCCGGTAAACCCGTGTGTCTCATTTGTGGAGCTAATGTGGCTGTAATTACAGAATTTAATCTTTACAACGACTGACAAACACAGAATGTAACTTGAACACAACACATCGTACAAATACGACCCTGATTGAAACAAATAATGATAATCGAATCCTTGATCACAGCAACACTCACAAAGCAATTACTGTATATTGACAATCATGTTACGTTATTTTTAAAATGTTCCCTTTTCTTTTTCATAGCTTCTTTAACACACTACGTCTCCGCTGCGAATATATATATATACCCTGATCTACATACTCTCAAATAAATAAGCCACACTTCTCGGTTCATTTTAACCTCCCATTTCCTTGGTTTGAGACGTATGAAAAAATATGCGGTTAACTCAGAATCATGTTACGTTTTTTTTAAAATCTTTCCTATTCTTAGCACAAGCACAGCTGAGAAGCTTCGATGCATGTACTCCATAACAAAAAATAACGCATTTAATCACATTTTCAATTCCAAGCAAAGGGGAGCTTTTGTCAATGCATGATTTCCTGGTACATCGATTACACTGATGCACACATCACAGCTACAAAAATGTTACACTCGGAATGAAGCGCGTTCCTGATGGGAGGAAAATTTAATTTCAAAAAACTACCCGAGCGAA
>JANRMT010062833.1:32933303-32973552 GCA_026402145.1 Polypterus bichir lapradei
GATTTCCTGGTACATCGATTACACTGATGCACACATCACAGCTACAAAAATGTTACACTCTGAATGAAGCGCGTTCCTGATCGGAGGAAAATTTAATTTCAAAAAACTACCCGAGCGAAGCCTTGATAAAAGCATGGTTTTGTGCACAGTGAAAACCAAGCAAAATTAGATGCATTACAGAAAGCGGACTTTGTGGCTCTTACTGGGGATCACTGGGCTTCCGTGACCGTTAGTAATTCTAATTACATCTAATTACAAAATGTTCAATGATCACACTGTTTTAGCCTAATGTACAAAATAATTTTGGCTAAGGTTACTCAGAGTTTAAAGATTAAGTTGGTCAAATTACCTTTTATGTTTCTGACTTATTTTTTTAAGAAGAAAAACTGCACTTTATGTTGAAATTTTGGTTATTATTATTTAAAGACAATACCATTCTGAAAATGTACTTAAAGTACTTAAACTACCACTTTATTTTTAAGTCTGCCCAATTTTAACCAGGGATGATATTTTTGTTTCTGTTTTGAATTCAAATGCAGTTTAAAAGCATTTTTTTTTTCAGAAATTAAAAGAGCTTGAGTTTACAATATTCATGTCCATGTCTATTATTTGATTCTGTCGCCCACTAAAACCCTTTTAAATTAAAAAAACACATTTGCGATTTGGGGCAAATTTACATGTGCGATTACATACGATTAATCAAGATTAATTATTACACAGCCTCTAATTAATTGGATTAATTTTTTTAATCGAGTCCCACCCCTAATATATATATGTAGATTTGTATATATATATATGTGTATATACAGTATATATGTAGATATGTATATGTGTATATATGTATATATGTGTTTGTGTGTATATATATGTGTATATATGTATATATATGTGTGTGTGTGTATATATATATGTGTATATATGTATATATATGTGTGTGTGTGTATATATATATATGTGTATATATGTATATATATTTATATGTATATATATATATATATGATGTGTATATATATATGTTTATATATGTGTGTGTGTGAGTGTATATATATATATGCCAGCAACACTCATGACAATGACAAAACAATTATATTGTCAATCATGTTACGTTATTATTAAAATGTTTCCTTTTCTTTTTAGTTCTCTGCTGCCAAACGCGGGTATTTTGCTATGTATATATATATATATATATATATATAGATAGATAGAGAGAGAGAGAGAGAGAGAGAGAGATGACAACAACACTCATATCAATGACAAAACAATTACATTAACAATCATGTTACATTATTTTTAAAATATTTCCTTTTCTTTTTCATAACTTCTTTAACACACTACTTCTCCGCTGCGAAGCGCGGGTATTCTGCTAGTCAAATATAAAAGGAAGTGGAGCAAATCTGTGTTAGCAGATTCCACCTTCAGAGGGTCAGAAGAGAAAAACACTATATTTTACTATTTTTTTTGTAGGTAATAATTATATTTAAAACAATTAATATTGGTATATAGGTATAATTTATCATATTTCATGTCTAAGCAATTCATTTTAATAAGATATTATTTTATGCTGTAAACTATTTTTTTTAAACCTTAACATCTCAAAAAACAGATATGACAGAACAATTCTGTAGCCAGATTTGGATTTAGCACTCTCAAACCTATGACGTTTTGATGGGAGCAAACTTTTTTCTTTTTTGTAAGACAAATGCTGTTTAAGTTATTGATAAGTTCTAACAATCCCCATAAAAATGTGAGTGCAGGGGGTCCTAGGGTTATGACACAGTTCTGTTCCTACGACAGTGACGTAACCCAAATTTTGGTGTAAGTTCAAACACACCCTAGCCTACTTACCTATCCTAACACAGCTGTAAACTCATAATCTAGAACATGAAAACACAACTAAGCCACAGAAAAAGGAAAATGACATAAATATACTGTACTGTACACTGTACTATAGTAACAGAAAAATGACAAAAAAATGAGTGTAAAAAAAATCCTTACCTTTATTCCTGTGGTTGGCTTACACACTGGAAGGGACATTGCAAGGTGGGAGAGAGTGACCTATTGGAATGAGGAAGCTGGAGAGGCAGGAGAACCTGCAGAAGGTGTAATGGAGGTACTGGGTCAGGTGAATCAGGATTGCCTAAGGAACATGCAGGGGACGCTGGAGATGATTCTACCTGTACTACAGGTGTTTAATCTTGAGAAGCAGCTGATATAGAGGGTACAGGATCTGTTGCAGGCCTCTCTACCTTCAGAAAGAATTGTTCCAGGCTAGTCTGAAAGTTTGATGACTTCTTTTCCAAAATCTGCCTGTATCATTGCAAAGCATCCATAACAGCTCTGTAGACCTTGCTGAATCTGTCATTGCTGGGGTCCTCAGCCTGAAATTTTGCCAACCCATCCTCTACCATAGAAAATCCTTCTGCCAAACCCTTGGTGGTAAATCTCTTGGGTTCTGGGGTTTCTATCTCTTCCTCTTTAATCATCTACTTCTCCAGCTGAATGAGGTTCTCAGCAGACAGCTCCTCTCCATTCGATGCCAGTAGCTCTGCGACATCCTCAGCCTCCACCTCCAAATTAAGCTGTTTACCCATGGCAACAACCTTCTCTGTTACAGCCTCCACTGGCTCCTCAAAGCCTTGGAAGTCATACACAAACCAGGGACACAGTTTTTTCCGCATACCATTTAAGTTTTTTTTTGCCTCACTTCATCCCAGGGAAAAACAAAGTTTTGTACAGTATTGTAAATGTTATAAGACTTCCAAAAGTCTTTGAGTGTCAGGTTCTTGTCCTTCTCAGTTGCATTAAGGGACATAGTAAATGTCCTCTGGCAGTAGTAAAAGGGCAGTGGTATTAGGTGGAAGGTAAACCACCTTGACATTAAGGTTAAAGTCACTCAAGTGGGCAGGGTGACCATGTGAATCGTCCAGCACTAGCAACACCTTAAAAGGTAGTCCCTTGCTAACACTGCTGGCACAAAATGGCTGGAAAACCACTCCTCAAAAATCTGAAGCATCACCCATGCCTTCTTGTTAGACAACCAGATGACAGGCAGTTGACCCTTCTAACTGCCCTTTAGTGACCTTGGAACACCAACAGAGGCTTGAGTTTGAAGTTACCTGCAGCATTCCCTCCATGAAGCAAAGTCAGTCTCTCCTTGCCAGCTTTATGGCCTGGTGCTGTCTTACCTTCCTTGGCGATGTAGGTCCTGTTAGTCATACGCTTCCAAAAAAGGCCTGTCTTGTCAACATTAAACACTTGTTCAGCACAGTAGCCCCCCTCTTTAATTAATTCAGCCAACCTATTAGGAAATTCGCTTGCTGCTTTCTCATCCCCTCTAGCAGCTTCACCTAGCACCTTAAGGTTGTGCAAGTTGGCACGAGCTTTGAAACGCATGAACTAACCCCTTCTAGCCACAAACTCTTCACTTTCACTCCCTTCCCCCTTTTCACTTTTTATTTCCTGAAACAATCAATTAGCCTTCTCCTGAATCAACATTAGACTTACTGGTATATGCCGCTGATGTTGGTCTTCCAGCCACAAAACTAGCAGTATTTCCATCTCAGACATTATGCCATTTCGCTGTTTAGTAATCACAGTCGATTTCATAGGGGCTGATCCCTTTACATGCTCTAGGATGCGATCTTTATCCTTGATAATTGTTGCTGTAGTAGAATGGCTAAGGCCTACCATGTGGTCGATGTTTGTTGCTGATTCTTCTTTTTCTGATCTCTTTACAATATCTAATTTCACTTCCATCGTGATGGCTTTCCTCTTCTTTGAAGCACTACCATCTGAAAACTCTGACTTGCGTTTAGGAGCCATGATAAGGGCCAAAAAGTCACCAAACAAATCAACACAAATGGAACACTTGTGCTTTTAACAGTCCAAAATAGCGTAGGTAAGTGTATTGGGGGACGCCAACTCCCTCACTCATACACCGCGTTCCTGTGTATTCTTCCGCTGCACGCTACCAAACTAGTTCGCCCACGTAGTCCATAAGTATAACACTAATGGCGTAAGCCGAAACACTCACGTCTCAATTTTTTTAAGTTTTTACGGGAGTAACCGTCATAAACTCGAAACGTCATATGTTGAGCTGTTGTAACCCGAGGACCCTCTGTACAAAAAAACTAAAAATGTGAGAAATCTAAAAATTATTGTAGCTTAAAGTAAATTTTACAATAAATATTTACTACAAACTGTCAGACTGTATGGTGGCACAGTGGCAGCACTGTTTCCTCAAAGTAAGTAAAATGGGGTTTATGTCCTAGGGTCCTCCTTGCATGGAGTTTGTATATTCTCCCGTGTGTGTGTTTCCTCCAACGGTCCTGAGACTTGCAGGTTAGGTGAATTGGTGGGACTAAATTGGCCCTACTTTATGGTTAGTGTATGTGTGTGTTTGCCCTTTAATGACTGGCGTCCAGTCAAAGGGATTGTTCTTGCTTTATGGCCTATGCTAGCTGGGATAGACTCCAGCACCACAGCCACCATGATCCTGTTTAGGAATAATTAGGTTAGAAAATGACTGACTGTCAGATTGCAAAGTTAATCATTAAAAAAATAAATAATGAAAATAAAATATCTTCAACTGACAGATACAGATAAATAGTTGTGTTTCATTGACATTATTTGTTACATAATGACAATGACAAACTAAATGATTAACTAAAATTGGTGTCACGCCATATCACATTTATCAACTGGATTTGCTGTATCTTATTGCCAATCACATGGGAACTTGGATTACATGACTTCCAAAATAACTTTCGACAGTTTCAAATTTTCTATTGCACTGTAGAAATATCAGGAAGTTGACACATTTTGGCAATGAATGTGCTGCCTGATAGTGCCGGTGGTTGTATGGATGTTTTCTATGGTGAATTCAACTGTTATTTCAGCCTGTCTGTTTCCTTCTTCTAGTCTGTTGCAGTACAACAGTCAAGAGACATTGGACAGACAAGCCTCTCTTCTGTATGTATGATCCAGAAGTGCTTTTTTTTCTTTCATTGTGGTCACATTGCATTATACTGTACTTCCAGCAGAACACTTGCTGGTTGTCAGCAGTCACTCACACAAGATCCCTCTCATAATGCCACCAAAAAAATCAGTCCTGTTTGATTTTATCCTGGCAAGTTTCAGATCACTGTTCCTCTGGAGGTGCCATACTACATAACTCTGGGTCATTTGTCTATGATTCTGTAAAGTTATATAAATGAGGGTTCTCTATGATTGGTGCTTTAGAGAGAACTCTTCGCAGGCACATGAACTAAAAAAATGAGAAAATATTTATGTGACAGTAGTGTACTATTCTATTGCTCAAATGAAAATCATGACAATGAGACACAGAAGAGAGCAGCATATACTGAAGTGCAAAAATACATCAGATCCTAAAAGTAGCATAAAAGAAGTTATATTGTATGGTAGCCCTAAGCTCACCCTTCAAGGGCTTGCTTCATTTAAACAATCTGGTGTCCTCACTGTCAGTATCTGCTTATTTAAACTAACAGGTAGAGGTTAAAATAGCATCAAAAACAAGAAAAAGCACTAAAAGCAAAACTGCTTGAATGCTAAAAACTAAAGTGCAAAGACACAGACATGGAAGGTTTGTTTCAGGAAAAGGCTACTCAAATGACTGCCGAATCTGGCTTTGTAAAAGTTGATTTGAAGAGCTACAAATCTGAGCCATATTCACAGCCCTTCTTTTAGTTTGGGAAAGTAGCCCAACGCTTCACATCAGGCATTCATGGTCATCTTGAAAATCCAAACAGGAAGAAAATATTGAAATATTTTTTTTAAAACACCAAAAAAAAAAACATTACCAACTGTCTTCAGACCTCACAAGTGACGCAGAGCCAGAAACATAATGAAGGACAGGGAGTTTTCAAGAACAAAGCATTTCTGATAATAATATTAAAATTCTGCTTTGCATATAAAAACTACAAAGTTTTATGTACAATCTCTATTGAGTATGATGCTTAAAAAATAAATAAATCTTAAAATTTGTATTATATTTTAAAGAAAATGCATTTATTAAAAAATTACATCTACCAAATCAAAGAATGCTAAAAAGAGCTAAATCAATTGCATTCAAGTAAATGAACCGATATATAGGGATGTGAAGGACACCAAAAGAAAAGCCATAAAAAGCATAAGAAGTGAAACATCAATGAATAAAGAGAAATACGGAAATAGTGAGATTAATCAAAAGATGCATCTGAAACCGGTCGTATTCAAAGGAGTGACATGTCATAGGAGTGACATAACAAAGGAGTGAAACCTCAGATATAAATTTCAAAGGAGTGACAACCATCCAACCAACCATCCAAGTGGTAGGTGAGGCGGCAACGATATTTTTGGCGAGCATACTTTCAGTTGTGTGTAGTAGGTGAGGCGACAATGATTTTTTTGGTGAATGTTCTTTCAGTTGTGTGGTAGGTGACTCGTTATGTCACTCCAATAAAATGTCACTCCTTTAATACAGTATTTATGTCACTCATGTGAAGTGCCACTCCTTCGATACAAACCCTCTGAAACAGTTTTCATTATGACAATTGTACAACTTTAAAAGAATCATATATTTTCTTTAAATGTTTAATTATAAAAAGTGCATTTAAAAACTTCTTTTTTATTCTTTCAGTCACAAAATGCCCATGATAAATGTTCAAAATAATTTATTTTTAGTGCAGCAGTTGTCTGTTGTACATTGTCTGTATCAGCTTTTACCATTCCAGGTGAATGGGAGTCTACTCTGGTCCCAACAGGTTTAAGGGAGGAACTAGGGTATGTTGAAGAACATACAAAATTTGACACATCAAGCTCCATCAAGCTCTTGTATTTAGCTAATAGTTAAGATGTTCCAATATTTCATCCAGAGATTTCTAAAAGGTTGTCAGATTTTCTGTTTCAAGTATATGATTCAGTTATTTGCCAGATTGATGCAACTCTTTCAATAAAGTCTTAAATGCACTTCTCTTTAATTGCAATCCTTGTCCCGAAGTACGCAATTTGCAGATTAAAAGAGTTTTGCTAGATCTACTTTGTCAATTCCTTTGAGAAAATTAATGACCTTTACTAGGTCCCCCATTGATTATTATTCAGCAGCTTTTACAAAATAACCTAGTATTTTATTTTCCATTTTAACCATTTATGCGCATTGCTTAGATGAAGAGAATATTGTGTCAGCTTATACCCCTAAATCATTTTTAGACATTGCTTCCAATAGGGCAAAGTCTTGTACTTATAATTGATGTTCCTTTTGCCCAAGTGTAACATTTTAATGCATTGAACTTCATTTTCCAAGTATTCGCCCAGTTCTGAAGAACCTTGTCTTTTTGATTTGTTTTCGCTGCTTCCTCAGTATCTGCTATCCTTCTAATCATAGTATCATCTGTGAATTTCACAAGATTATTAACCATACTTAGGTAGTTACTGCTAGTCACAAAAAAGGTCAATCTAAATCTTTATAAATAAAAAGATTTATTTGCTCTAAAGATTGAAATGCTGTAAATCACAAAATAAGCTCCAATGAGCACAACAGGCCAAAGGAGTTGCCTAAAGCAACAAAGGCAAATCAAGGCAAACAATGTCCAAATACACAAAATCTTAGAACGTTCAAAAAACAGAGTTCAAAATCCAGAAAATTCACACAACAGCATAAAAATCACAGAGATGCTCACCAACACCAAGAGTGTATTCACACTGATCTGCAAGGGACTGTGTGGGTGTCCTCATCCTTTATATGTCTGAAAACAGTCCCTTAACGACAATAGGCAGGAAGCCCCGCCTTTTGAGGGACCACTTATAAAACACATGGCACATAATAAAAGATTCTTAAACATATACTAAATATTAAACAATGAACAAAATTAATAAAGAAATGACATTTGAACCCTGGCTGACATACAACAAGTAGTAAATTAATAACTCACAAATTTGAAGTAGACAAAAAAAACCAAAACATTCAAATCTATAAGAAAAGAATTAAGCTGAGAAAGCAATAAGAGAGTCAATAATAGATATTCTGGCAGAACTCATAAATAAATCCAGCAAGAGAACAAGAAGGTAATGAATGAGCAATGCGGTGAAACATCCCCACCACAAAAGGTCATTTTAATTTCACATTTTTTCAAGATAATGCTCAAACGTAAACACAGAACACTTAATTTATGAAAAGTTTCAGAATGAACGATGCAGATTTGTTGTGTGTGAGAACAGACTGATAAAAAGCAGTTCCTTATGAATTTGAATTGTTTTCAAAAAAAGTGGAAGACACTAATTAAACACTAGTGGTGCACTCAATCCAAATCCAAAGTTGTAGATGAAGAGTTCTTCAACAAACAAAAAAATCAAATTGGTTGTACTACAGGAGATTCAATGAACTTTGTTCATTATATTTTTTAACTTTTCATTGCAGTTGTTAAATACATGACTTAAAAATGGCAATGTGTTTTTTTAACAGTTTTTATAAAAGGCTGCAGGTGTTTTTTGTTTTTTTTTCCAAGATACACTATAGCTAGGTGAAGAGGTGACATGTAAAAAATGTATATTTGGAAACACGAAAAATACTGAACAATTTTAAATTGGAAATATTCTTTATACATTATATTTAAAAAGTATACAAGTATTTGTTTTCCCTAAAATATCTTAGCTAGCTGGTTAGATGACATGTAAAAATAAAAAATAAACACAAAAGATGCCAATGACTATACTAAAACCGTCAGTAAATTATGTGGGCAGCTGATTCTGGTTCTAGTTAAGGGTACTTTGACTCTGCAAGAAAATATGCTGCCACTTGTTATACTAACATAAACTAAATCCTTACTATCTGCAGATTCTGTTCCTGCAGATTCACTTATTTGCAATTGTAAAAGTGTAACCCATTTGTTACAACCAAGATCTAATCACGCCTACGTAAAAAAAAAACCTCTGAGAGACCTGTTCTGCAGCATCAACACGTGAGATTGAGCAATAACAGACTGCGGTGCCCTTGGTTGTTCCGGGCTGCATATACGCTACCCAAAATATATCACAGAGTGTGTGCCGAGTGCTGAGAGGCATGGGTAAGATATTGAACCCCATTGATGATGTAGACTGAGCTACACAAATGAAGAATTCCCAGTAAGTGTGGATGATAAGCGTATAATGATTAAATCATTTCCCTTTGTACACACCTCCTGTCGCCACTGCTGCAAATACTTAACTTTAATTTAAAAAAATTGTACTGTTCAACTGTAATTATCATTTTCCATATTGCATTTTTTGGTAGCATAGATTATTGCTAGGCTGGCGCTCTGCCCGGGACTTGTTCCTGCCTTGCGCCCTGTGTTGACTGGGATTGGCTCCAGCAGACCTCAGTGACTCTGTGTTAGGATAGAAAGATTGTCGCTAGAGCACTCATAATGACATTATATTGCAATTTTTACTTACAGAGATAAGTTTAAATAGAATATTTCATAAGAAGAGAAATGTATTCTTTGTTTTTAATAAAAATTTGTTTGAAGATAGCTGTCAATATATAGTCTTTCATCTTTTCAGCTAAAGGTGAATATTTGTCATAGATGTGGAAAATCATTTATAGCACAGCTGTTCAGTAATAAATCTAAAAGATGCACCAAACTTAACTTTCATATGAGAAGACAAAATAACCACAACAATAAAACAAACAACCTGAAACTGTCAAACTCAAGAAGACAACAAAATCGTCTTGGATGGAGTCAGACAAAATCCCGTTCAAAGTCCATTATCTTTCAGAGATAAAGAGGAAACATGAGGGTTCACATTGCTTTTCTTTTTTTGGACCACTTGGAAGGTCTTCTTGAATGCAAATATTTCTTGCGACCCTTGTTCACAGTTGATGTCAAAAAAGTTTCTAACAAAAATAGAAAATAAAAATCCAATTAATTGTTTAAATGAAAAAATCACATTCTTTTTATTATGAATTCTTTTGTTGATTCACATAGGAATCCTGACCATACAAACACATCTTCAAAACGGTTTCCCACCAGCACTGTGAACAATATATATTCTGTAAATTCTCAAACTCCTTAAATCAAATTAGATAAAATAAAATATTGGCCAATTCAATAATGAAAAAGAGATTGATGGTGTGTGTGAGGTTGGTTAATAGTGTGTGCACAAAGGTTTGACAGAGTATAAGAGTATAATTACTGTATGTCTGAAAGTTAGCACAAGAGCTTGACAGTGTGAGAATGACAGCATGATAGACAGTACAGGTAATGAGCAAATTTAACAAAACCTGTTTACTGAGGAGCTGGAAGAGCTAGTTTGTAGTGAACTTTGTGGAGGGGTAGCTTAAATGGATTGGTGAACTAGAGTGCTGCCTTTTTTTGTTTAATAATGATTGTAAAAAGAACAAAAAATATTGCTTCAAGAAGAATGCAAAGTAAACAGTGAAGCACAGCAGTGATATTTAAAGGCACTTAGCAGTTTTCAACACTAGAGAGGTTGTATGAACTCCACAATATCATCTTCTTTCCTATTCACAAAAATTTCAGAGTTCTCTGTTTCTAGGTCTTCTCATGCTTTTCAGCTAATCGCCTGAATAACTCCTTGGGAAGGCTTGGTATTACTGACGATATGCCATGTTTAATCTCTTCCTTTAACTTAGACATCAATATAGCAATGTAAAAGAATAATGATGAACTAATACAGGCAGGGCACACAAAAAGAATTCAGGCAAAAAACAGTAATCAGTTTTAATTTCTTGGTTAATGAATAAGCGACCCTTCTGTTATGATATCAAGCAGTGGATTCCCTGGTCCATGAGGCCAATAGACTAATGTCTGTTTGTAACCAAATGTACAATGGGATTGCTGTGAATAAGAATAAAAAATTCTCTACCAGCACAATTCCAATATCATTTCTTTCTAGAACAACTTGCACATTCTTTTCGTAAAGTGTTTCATTTACAGTCACTTCAGTGCTTGCTATAGTGTTTTAAGGAAACAGTTTCTCTAATGCCATTATTGTTCTCATTTATATCTCTGCACAACATTCAGAAAAGACGTTCTCTGCAGTACTCAGTTCCTGGAGCAATTCAAGTATATTAGTACTTACTCTCAAAATGGAGTGTTCATAAGCAAGACCAAACTGATCAGTTAGCTCAGAAGAATAAATGTGTTACATGGGTGCTATTAAAAAGTCATTGTATAAGTCTCTATAAAGTTACACCACAGTTAATGAAGTTGTCATAAAATTTGTCCAGGCTGCTCGAAGGAATCAGAAAGGACTTTCACATTCCACATGAAAACTCAACATAAATCCAAGTCCTTTCCCCTTTTCCTTCTTTTTCAGGCTGCTCTAGGAAGAAAAGGACTTCTTCTAACATAAACAAAACACAAATAAAATTAAAGTCCAGCTCGTCACATTCTTCTCTATGCCCTAGAGGATAAATACTGTAAGAGTAACTGCACCTCCTCCTATCCTTGACCAGGCTGCTCAGGAGATCCACTAATGACAGACAGACTCCATTGCCAACCTCTGCAGCCCATCTCCCTGTTCTTATACGCTCCCAGGATGCCTTCCTCCAGTCCTCACCTACTTACCAAGCGTGCCATAGGCAGTCTGTTCTACATGTTGTAAGAAATCTACAAATCCATGTCCACACTCACATTTATAAACTTTAAAAAACAGGTGCACAGATTCAAACTGAAAGAGGCTTACCTAGGCAAAACTCTTAACAAATTGCTTCTGATTCTTTTTGTTCTAGCAGCAATGTGCTACAAATGTCACAGGCTGTTCCCAATCACTTTAAACAATGAAAATTGTAAATAAAAAATACAAATAAAAAAAAACCAAAGAAACTAAATTGGCTCAGTGAGAAAAATATACCTAATGTTCAAGTACAGTGAAACTTTGGATTGCGAGTAACTTGGTTTGTGAGTGTTTTGCAAGACAAGGTAAAATTTTTAATAAATTTTAACTTGATAAACGAGCGAGGTCTTGCAATATGAGTAGTACGTATACGCTTTATCCACCGAGCGTCTCGTGGGGATTGTGGGTAATCATCTCCCACGCTCGTTCTCAGTTGGCGTACCTCGCTCATATAAATAACATCCGTATGAGCGTATACTGTTTACTATAGCATAGTGACCACGTGTGTGTGTGCTGTAATGTGCAAGTCCCTGTCATGCACCCTAAAACACGAGGCTGAGACTCAGTACTTTAGCAAAACCCACTTTATTTAGTGTGAAACAGGAACAGCATAGTTATTTATTGTAGTGGGATCTACCGCTCTCCTATACAGAGACACAGCAATTAGGGAGGGTCATGACCAGGTTAGTGGCTAAGTAATACTGTGCTCTTGCATTTATAATGTTCCTTGAATCACCCATCAATGGCAGGCACATATAGCTTGACCACAATCTTTTCTGATTCTCTTTTACGGTGAACTGCTACAGCGCTGGGAGCCTGCGGTTGCTTACTTCGGTACGCTTGCGTGTTGTCCCGTTGTGGGGGAATCCCAAAAAAGTTTAGAAACCTTACAGTGCGTAAAGCATTTTTTTTTATTTTGTGTCCAAGTGTAGTGGCTCTTCAGGCAAAAGCAACTGTTATTGGATAGGTTTTCTTGTTAAAGTCACAAAAAAAGAAAAAGATTCCAGTGAGCCACCAGATAGCAGTGATTCCGTTAGTTAGAGTGAAGATTTTGTATTAATCATTTTTATATAAATATTTGTGGGTTATGAAACGAATTATCTGAGTTTCCATTATTTCTTATGGGGAAATTTGCTTTGATATACAAGTGCTTTGGATTATAAGCACGTTTCCAGAACAAATTATGCTTGCAAACCAATGTTCCACTGTATACCTTAATTAATACAATGTTAGAGTAGTCTGAAAAGCCTTACGTGATCTGTAATCCCTGCTCAACTTGCACCACACTTGCATACTACTTACTAATCCCTTTGCTTGTTTAGTATGTTACTGTATTTCAAGTATATTACTGTATTAAAAAAAGGTAATTACTGTAGATGTGTAGCCTTTCTTTAAATAGTGCAACAAGTTATTATGTAAAGAAGATACAGCAAAATACTGCATGAAACTGATTGCAGATTTAAAGCATTTTTTACAGTGTACTTTCACTTTTAATGGTAAATAGGATTTACCACTTTATATGTACTTAAATTCTGCGTGTTGGCAGCATGACATTGGTTTCATTGAGTCTATGGGCTGCCTTTTCCAGAACTGTGTCCTCATACTGCATTTATGTGGAGCAACCATAGGCTGGATTGAAGTTCTCAGTAGGATGGATTTGGAGGTCCTCTATTGAAAATCAGTGAAAATCAAATGAACTGAATTGGAACTGGTGTGGTGCTGAGGTGTTGCCCACTACACGGAAGCACTAGGGTCCCAAATTGAGAAGGCCCATCCAGGTAGGCATGTGGAACATCTTGTCTTTTCGGCATGATGATCATCTTCCTTTGCTATTGGTGGAGCTGCATAAACTCCACATTCCAGTGGCGGCACTTTCCGATGTGCACACACCTAAAACTGGCCAGATCTCTGTACGCCTTTTATTGGTACGCCTTTTGTTGGTTGCTCTGATGGCTGTCATACTCAGGGAGTAGCTGTTGCTGTAGTGGATCGGCTCCTTCCGATGGTGTCCGATGTCACTCCTTTGAACAAGCATATTATTAGACTCAGATTAAGGCACTTTCTGGGTGCATTGTCTGTTGTCTCAGTGTATGCTCCGGCTATGGTGAGTGATCTCTCAGTGAGGGAGACATTTTATTTGCAGCTTTGACAGGGCTAGCTATGAAGATTGTGTCGGTCCCCATGTGTCTGGCAACTGTGGTTAAACTGGCACCATGTTCCTTGATTTTGCAAAATGTCACGGGACAGGGATAGCTGAATCCTGATTCCACTGCCCTGAGCTGCATCGTTGGACTTGGTACTCTAATATTGGTGGTGAGATGAAGGAGATTGATCAGATCCTCATTGGCAGACGCTGGGGGCTCTTACAAAATTGCAGGGTCTATAGAAGAGCCCAGTTTGTGAATTCTGACCACCATTCTGATTTGTTGTTGGTACACTGAAGATCCTGTGCCCTGCGGTGGGCTGGCACCCTGCCTGGCAGTTTGATTCCTGCCTTGCACCCTGTGTTGGCTGGGATTGGTTCCAGCAGACCTCCGTGACCCTGTAGTTAGGATATAGCGAGTTGGATAATGGATGGACACTGAAGATCCAGCTTAGGTCCAGTAGGCTACCACCTATTAGGAAAATGAGGCCAGACCTGCCCAGACTTCAAAATCAGGCTGTTTCTAATGAGTTTGAATCTCTGACCATGTGATACACTATCTATGGTCTAATGACCCATGTTCTGCTTACATATTATGCATTACGCACATCTGAATCTGTTCCTCGGAGAGTCACAGTGATGGAACGGTCCTTGCAGAAGACGCTACATTTGTGACCCACTGGGCTGGCTACTTTGAACAGCCGTTTAAAGCTGATCCTCCAGTTTTCTGATGTACTTATTTTTAATTAACAAAAATGTGATTCTTTGTAGTAGTCTTTCAATCAACCCCCACAGGAAAGCAAAACTACAAAGCTGGGAAGCATCACTCAACAAATGGTTTTTGGGGGCAGGTATGAAAATAAGCCAGTTACAGGTTGATGTGTCACACCAGAATTCTATTGGTCTAAAGTTGGCTGTTTGGTTTTGAATCAGAAGTCATTCTGTTCCACGACGCTCTGTTGACTGCAGGATTTGACAAAAGTACTGTATGATAGATGTATACACATTCACATTATTCTCTAATACGTTAACGCACACAAGTGCCATATAAATAACACATTCACAATCTTCTTTCCCTAGTACTTATCATGGGCACAAACAATGTGTGATGTCTTAGATATATCTCAGACCTAAATATTACCTTTGGTCCCCAAGAATACTTTCAGACATACAAAGCCTCAACATCCCTGGCTATAGGCTTTAGTTTAACACACTGTTGAACAGAGTTCTACGTCCTCAGCTTGATGAACCTTGCAGCTTGAGTCATATGGCATTTCCTCACTGCTCCAGGTGCTCTAAGGAATGAAGATATGAAGACAAAGTATAGAAAGTTAAAACTCATGGTATTGATTAAAGAACAATAATAGCAGTAGAAATGTGGATAGCAAACTCTAGACATATATAGTCTTTAGAATAAGGCTTACAAAAAGTTAAAGATGTCAAAGATGAACGTCCTAGGGTGGCATTGATGTAGCAATCAAAGTTGTTCATGAGATGCTTTAGCTGACGATCAGATGAAAACGGTCACACATTGCTGGTACCCTCTACTGACGTTGTTCTGTCTTCTCCTCTTGATGTCACTCTCACCCTCTTCTGACATCACTGCTCACCCTTTTCTGATGTCGCTCTCAGACAAGGCATATTTATTTTAAAATTCCACAGGGGTTATGCAACATGTGTTGTTACATACACTTGATTGGCTGGTTGTCCATATGATGGATGAATATGCTCAGACTCTTTAATGTGTTGGAGTATGTTGGTTTTCCATAACAAAAAAGTTTTTAATGTTTTAAGAATCTCCTGTCTCAAGCTGTAAACTAGTTTGGCAATTTCTAGTCACATGGCATCAGCATGTCTTCCTTTCCAAAGCTGTAAACCAACTTAGCCATGGTGCCCATCTCTTCATAGGTGATAAAATCATCAATACAGCTTGAAACATCTCCTGAATTTCTGCTCAGCTCAAACAGATGTTACTGTGATAGATACTGGTATACTTCAGGAAAACAGAATGTTTTGATGTTAAACTGCCCATGCAAGTGTCCTGTATTTAAGTTAATCTTGTTTTGACTTGAACAAAATATAATAAAAACTTTGACAAAAAAATGTGCAGATTTTGCACACTACAACATTATCACAAAAGGTCCAAAGGTGTAACTGTGTGTTTCTATCTAAAAATATATTATTTTGTTTACTATTAAATACAACAGTTAAGAAATTATTCACTTGGTGTAATTTTCTTATAACATAAAATGTTTAGATATAAACCTTAAACTCATAATCATTTAACTCAACATTAAAAATTAAAATTTTCAGGACTGTCATTTTATAAAACAGAGTAGTGTACATTAACTTAAATGAATTAAAATGAATAGAAAGGCATGTTGTAGGAGTAGTTTGTTTTAGATTTAAAATATGAAAATCATATTTTTATATATATATATATATAACTTGCACTTGCAAATGAATACTACATAAATGAAAAGAGATTTAAACTAGGAAATGATTTTAATTAAATTGTTTAATAGGTTGAAACAAAAGCTTCATGTTCTATTATGTGTTATGTTTAAATCAATTTCAAAGCTAGAAATTCCAATGTGCCTAGGTCTGTGTAGGATGGGTGGGCAAGCCATAACTCTAAGACAGGAAAAATTAATTAACCATTATAGAACTATCATTAAAGCACATCATCAGCGTAGCACATCATATCTTTTCTGTTATTAGAAAAAGGAAAATGTTCGGGCATGCAAAACTTAAAAGAAAACAGAAAACTTGTGTCCATATTAATTAGCTTTAAATATGCTTAATAATTACAGTCATCCACTAACAAAATCAACAGCAACAAGTTTATCCACATATTTAATAGACCAAGGTCACAAAAGCAGCAAATTTATAGCAAATATGTACATGGTTGGTATGTAGAAATTTAAAGGATTTAAAGGGAACAATTCACAAACTTAGCACAATTCAGAACAGGTAATTCATGACAGCAACTAACATATTATCCATCCTTCCATTATCCAACCCGCTATATCCTAACTACAGTGTCACGGAGGTATGCTGGAGCCAATCCCAGCCAACACAGGGCGCAAGGCAGGAAACAAACCCCAGGAAGGGCGCAGCCCATCGCAGGGCATGCACACACACACACCAAGCACACACTAGGGACAATTAAGGATCGGCAATGCATCTAATCTGCATGTCTTTGGACTGTGGGAGGAAACCGGAGCACCCGGAGGAAGCCCACACAGACACGGGGAGGACATGAAAACTCCATGCAGGGAGAACCTGGGAACTAAACCCGGGTCTCCTAACTGCGAGGCAGCAGCGCTACCCATTGTGCCACCGTGCCGCCCTAACATATTATACATTTTGTAAATATAATTCGTATAGTCAAGCATTGTCTGCATTACATGATAAAAATAAAAGTAAAACATAAAAGGAAAAGACAACAACAAAAAGAGTGACACAACAGATATTGAAGGCTAACAGAAACTGCATTGACTGTAGTGCTGTGTCTTAATTACCTTTTATTGTACAGAGTTAGTTTTGAAATAGTCTTACTTGTTTTATTTGATATTTTGTGCTATGATTCACTTACTTTCTAATTTTTCAGGTTTATTTATGCATTACCTCATTCTAAAGAAATTATTTAACTGAATATGTGACAGTGACTGCAACCTGACTTATTTTTTAAAAGACACCACAGACTGGGCCTAGCATTGCCAGACACCTATAGATATCAACAGGGAATGTTGGGTCCTTTTCACTTACATGTTGCAAGGAACAGAACTGAGAATGATGGAGCAGGTGAGTGAGGCACGGAGGCTGTTTATGACTTGTTCACTGGGGTTGCTTTGATCATCTGTCAGGACTAGTGATGCTACTAATCTGATTTTAGGTTGAGATAAAATGATCCAGACGCTGGCCCAGGGTAAAAAAAAGACAATCTAATCTCAACATTTATAACAGAAACCTATTGCTAATGTGAAAAACAGATCTTCAGAAGTGAACAAAGGAAAAAAAAAATTAAAGTACAATTAAAAAGTTGTTGAAACATTATATATTGATAATAAAAAGCACATGCTCTGAAATCCTATACTGTAACGTGATATAAACATGGCCAGGTCGGTTTTTAAAGACTGTTTATTAATCCTGGGGCATTTTCTGTAACATATTAGCAAACAACTGAGGGTATGGAAATTTTAAGGTTCATCAT
Organism: Polypterus bichir lapradei; assembly: GCA_026402145.1. Taxonomy (NCBI): domain Eukaryota; kingdom Metazoa; phylum Chordata; class Cladistia; order Polypteriformes; family Polypteridae; genus Polypterus; species Polypterus bichir. Next base: position 32,951,276 of record JANRMT010062833.1, read on the forward strand.
TAAGTGGAGTCTGACAGTTCAAATAATGTATTGGAAATGATGGGGGCTGAAATTTATAAATAATGTGTTCTCTTTATCATAATGAAGTATGTCCCATAGATTACGTTTTTGAAAATAGTTTATTCGCCAGTGTGTGTTTCACTTACGTCTGAATTTCACAGAAAGTGACAGCTCTTGATTTGCTCTATTCAAATCTTTCAGAGATATTTTACATAATAGTTAAAGGATAAATAGCATGATTTTCCCACCATTGTAATTGAAATTTTGTGTAGTTTGGATGAATGGGCTCATCATTCACTATGACAGTTCCAATGTTGGGGCAAATATTTTCACATCTGCTGTTTCTGGAGATGGCATCAGAGCCTGCATTATCTGATGAGAATTCATTTTATGCAGGACCTTGTGATCAGTAGAAACACTGGGGTCCTCTTTGAATCTCACTGAGGAAACAAACTGTCATTGGGTCAGTGTAATACCACTGTTGGCAAACATTTTGGCCCTATGTGGGGAGCCAACAATGGTCCAATTAGGATGTGCCTAAAAACCTGAAAGAATCTATACCTTACTAGTCCATCCATCCATTTTTTATACTTGCTTATCCAGGCAAGGGTTACTGGGAGCCTATTGCAAAAAACAATGGACACAGGTATGAGCAACCGCTGGATAGGGCATTAGCTCATCCCAATGTGAACAAGAAACTCACAGACAACATAGGGACAATTTGGCCACCTAACCGGCATGATTTTAGATTGAGGGAGGGAACCAGAACACCTAGTGGAAATCAACATGGGCACAGGGAAAACATGCAAACTTCACATAGTGTGGACCAGAGATGTGTTGTGACATAGCAGTGCTACAACTACACCATCCCTTGCTTATTCTTTCCTTTATCATCTTATTACCAATTAATTGTTTGTTTGTTTTTTAACCAATTCAATGATGCGTCATTATGAATATTTCCTATTTGCTAATTAATAACAAAAGGAATAAAAAACTCTAAAAAACTGTCTTTGCATTTTTTGGAACTGGTCCAGCTTTTTTTTTTGTAGTGTTAAAACCCTGAACGTAAAACATTACCAATAATGTACAATAAATTGTGCAATTTAAAAATTCACTGTGTTACATACTCTGAAACAACATTAAAAAGTGGGAAACTATGGGGTAGTGATTACATTGGTCAGTGTTACCAAATCATCTCTGGGACTGATGAGGGACTTACTGATCTTGTACTACCAGCAATTAACCCATTTTGGGCCACTAGAAGTACTTTGTAAGGGGTCCCTTGTAGCAACCCCCATATTGGCCCAATTTATTTCAGCCCACAAAGCCTATGGACTGCCCACAGGGGGCTACTGTGTGTGTGTTTGCTAGTCAGTTTATTGATGAAATCTTTCTTCCTTTGCCATAAACTACCTATAATAAAAGCACCAACATGTGCAACAGTGTTACAACTAAGCTAACACACAGCAAACTGAACAAAATTAAAACTGCGAGAAAGGGAATAGAAATAATCAGGTCACTTTAATGACAGTTTTAAATATATTATTCCCCTATATATTATCAGAATATTCTCAATAGCATCTAACAACATAAGAACATGCAAAATAATCCTTCATGTTTAAGTAAACCAGTCTAGTAATTGGGTCTCCCATAACTTCACCCTGGTTTAAATGGCAACTTGTGCATATTCCATAATTATCTTTTATAGTCAGCCTTCTTTTTATCTGGGTAATATTTCTGAAAGAAAAGAGTGGCAATACATGTGGTTTTTGCTAAAAGCTATCATATCACAAAAAAGCAAAAAATGCAAATCCTTGTCATCTATGCCCAGTTATGCAGACTCTGCCAACAGAAACATATTTATATGACAGCCTGACTTACAGTAACTCTAAAAATCAAAACAAGAATGATTGCTATAATATGTTGTAATAACAAACACCATGTTTTAATTGCATAATTAGTCCCTTTGTTCATGTAAAATTCTAAATATGCATTTTAATCAGTATTGAAGATAGTAATATTAACTTTTCATCTGTCATCATTTTATTTTTTACACTACTCAATTGCTTTGAACATTATATTTTGAATTAGATTGTACATAGATACTATCATATAAAACCAAAATGAGATGAGAACATAGATGTGCTTACAACTAAAAATGAAAATGGGTAGAACTGTTTATCATCAGTTCCTATACTGAAGCCAAAGTCAAAGATCAGACTTGATGAAAACTTAGGCAGATATTTAAAGTTTGTCAGCTAGAAAACAACCTTCATGGCCAAAGATCTACAGCTTTAGTAAAGCACAGTTTCAAACTCACATGTTCATCATCTGGAGTTTGCACGCCTTTGAAGAGCTTATACACTTTGGGATTTACAAGTAGGGGAAGCTGTTTTATCAGAAGAGAAGTCATCCACCAATAAGTTTTCTTCATTTACCTCTGGTCTGTTCATCACTGCTATTCTAGCCTTATTTGGAACTCTATAAACACAGTTTGATGTTTATGTTTTTCTATGCCTTATTCTTTCATGCGGTTTTGTAAATATTGTAAATATTTTATGTCATATGTGATAATACAGCCAGGTTTAAGTAATTTCTCTTTAGTATTATTTATTTGAATGTGTAGCTGATTGATAAGAATGTTTACAGTATTGGATTAATCTTGGTCTTTGAATTCCATCCTTTTAAATTAAGCATAGCCTTTCCCAGTTATGCAAATCTGTGCTGGCATCCTAGAATTCCTTGAGATCCATTACAACATATATGTCAAATATCCAGTTTAATTTTTAAATATCCAATTTACATGAAAAATGCTTTACTTTTATGTCAAGGACCCAGTTTACATAAAACATGTGCCTGATGTCAAACACCAGGGTGTATGTTCAATATCCTGTTAAATATTCATATTATATGGCAAATGTCTCAATTATACATCAGATATTCAGTTTACATGTAAAATGCCATGCTTTTATGAATTTTTTCAGTTTATGTGCCAAATGTCTCACAAGAAAACATTGCACACATTTGATCCGAAAGCCTGATGTGATTGTTTTTGATTCTATTGTAGATTTTTGTTACAAATCACTGCACACTTCTTCATTTTATCACGTTATCTTTCAAAAGCTTTTCTCTAGGAATGGTTCTGAATTTAGAGCATTTATTATTAGAATCGCAATATTGATTGGAATACAAATGAAGACAATATCCATCACAAACTTAGTTGAGTTATCCTGCACTCTAATAAATTCAATCATCCTACTAATTTCATGTGTTATCCAGAAAATGTTTAGTTGACAATTTCTGTCATGGTTTTATCTGGGCTCCACTCTTTCCATTTGACCTCTTCTGACTTTTGCTTGGCTTACTGCTGTCAATATATTTAGCTCATATCCACATACATCTACTCTCACTTCCTGAAAATGTGTAATTAGTTAATTTTTTTCCAGTTCTGCATTTGCTGTCATGTGAATTGCTCTGTAATGATAATATATTAATATTCTCTGAAGCTGAATAACCTGTGTTAAAATCAGCTTGCAACCTATATAACTGAAATTTAAACTTCGCTCCAGTGTCTTACTTATAAAGCCTGCATAAACAGTACCCACTTAGTTTTAAGTTAAAGAAGCTTATTAAAAAATTGCAAACTCGTTCAGAGTGTAAAATAAAAGGTGCCCTTAAGTAAAACAAACATTATTTTGATTTAGAATATTATGAGACCATTAGTCTCCTTCAACATGATGGAAGGTAAATTGTTCACATGAAAGCAATAAAATGCCCTTTATTTGTATAAAAGCACTCATGTTTTAGTTTTGTAAAGCACACAGCTTTCCTGGTATTTTGGATTTTTTTTTCAGAAAAATTACAATTAGTTCCATCTTAAGTACTCTACCGCCTATACTTTAGAATACAATAATTTAATATAATATAGTAAAAGCATTTGGTTTAAATATAACGAGCTTACATTTTGTCAGGTCTTCTTTTGGAAACCAATTACACAAGAAAATATTTTGTTTTTTACACCATATTTGTTAATTTAGCTCATTTTTCTTTATGTAGTTTAATTTAAAAGTAGATTATTACTTTTGAGTATGATAAATAATATAAGGACAATCATATATTTCTATTGTTGTTTAAAAATAGAATTGCAAAGTAAATAAGCACAAAAATAAATATAAATCCTGTAAATGTATTTAAAAAAATGGTTGGTTTTTTCCAGAAGTTTTAGTCATCACACACAGAAATTACTAACCTTTTTGAAAATAAAAATGAAGTGTTGAAAAAGTAGCATTAACTCTCTTCCACTCTCATTTTTGCACATTTTCTTGTACTTTTCTGTAAGAAATTCAATTAGGCTAGATCATCTTGACCTGCGTTAATGTTTTGTTAAACATGCCAATCATGTTCTTGAATTTAATAGACTGGCTTTCCCAAATATTTCATAAGAAAACCCTAAGAGGTATATCCTCTTTGATAAAACCCCTGTGTGCGTCCAGGTGTCCGTGTGTGTGTGTGTCTTCTGGGGAAGTGTGCATGGGCGGGGCCACATGACACGTGTTCAGTCTCTTCCTCTGCATTCCCTGTGCAGAGAGAGAGAGACAAACACACACACACAGGCGCGCGTGAGACAGACACACACACACACAGGCGCACGTGAGACAGACACACACACACACACACACACACACAGGCACGCACGAGACAGACAGACACACACACACACACACAGGTGTGTGCGAGACAGACAGACAAACACACAGGCGCTCGCGAGACACACACACACACACAGGCGCACGTGAGACAGACACACACACACACACACACACACAGGCACGCACGAGACAGACAGACACACACACACACACACAGGTGTGTGCGAGACAGACAGACAAACACACAGGCGCTCGCGAGACACACACACACACACAGGCGCTCGCGAGACAGACACACACACAGGAAACCCCTGTGTGCGTCCAGGTGTCTGTGTGTGTGTGTTTTCTGGTGAAGTGTGCATGCGCGGGGCCACACGGCATGTGTTCAGTCTCTTCTTGTGCATTCCCTGTGCAGAGAGAAAGAGAGACAGACACATACACACAGGCGCGCGTGAGACAGACAGACACACAACACAGGTGCGCGCGAGACAGATAGACACACACACACACACAGGCGCAAGCTAGACAGACAGACACACACACACACAGAGGCGCAAGCGAGACAGACAGACAGACACACACACAGGCGCGTGCGAGACAGACACACACACACACACAGGCGAGAGAGACACACAGACACAAAGGCGCATGCTTAAGAGAGACACACACACACGAGAGACAGACAGACATACAGACAGACACACACGCAAGCCCGCGAGAGAGACACACACACAGGCGCGCACGTGCATTGTTGCAATGTTACTTTTCTTGGTGGTTTATTAAATTACGGATTTTTCAAATGTTCATTTTTTTCCTCTGCTTAAAACTCATTAAAAAAGTGTTTTTAGCGAGCAGGTCGTAACTCTTGCAGTGTTAGTTTTCTCTGTTGTTCAAGGTTTTCTTAGTATTATTCAATGTTTTTACATTTACTTTACTATTACGCTGTGCATTCAGTGGTATAATTAACTATATTTGTGCTTAAAAACTTAAAAAATATATATTTACATACAGTTCATACGGTCTGGAACGGATTAATTGTATTTACATACAATCCTATGGGGGAAATTACTTCGGTTCCACTGTATTACTGTCAGACAAAATTACAGGCATTTTACGGAAATACAAACCAGTATTACTGAGAGAGAAAATTAAAGGCACACAATACAGTGATGCATATTACAGCCACATACAAGGTCCCTTGCCATTTAATATAGTCTGTTCCTACTAATGTTTATGCACTACTGTTCTAGCGTCCGTTATTGTAACGGGCTTAAAGTCTAGTAAATAATAAATATGTTATGAAACATGCATGCTATGCAGGATTTTTTGTTATAAAAGTGATTCACTGAACCCACTATAGATAGCGGGTGTCAGGTGAGGCTCTACTCTAGATCCTTTATTTTTTGCTGTGTGTCCTTGGCCACACCTATTTGTGTCGGCTGATAGGCTACTGTAGTTACACAGCAGTCACATGGCAGGGGCAGGGGAAATAAACATGGGGAAACAAAGATGGCAGTGTTGCTCCAGCATCACTTTACTTGTTCCTTTGCAAATGCTTCATTCAGACAATCCTCTTTTTCTTCTTAAGTGAAATATTTGATTTGTTCTAGGTTGGTGCTATTTGACCTTCATGCTGGTTATAGATGTATTTTTCTCTAGTGCTTGTTGGATACTTGTTTCCTCAACTCTCAACAATTTTTTTAAATAAACAACAATACCTTTGTTCTTAACTATTGAGTCCTACATCTATTATTGTTCTACAGTCAAATAATGATACGCAATGTCTACCAAGCTTGAAGTGGTATCACCTTGCTCAGTACAAGATTCTTCAACTGAACATGAAGATGTTGATAGGCTGTGTGCAAATGAGTCCCTTCTTTGAAGTTAAGAAGATTAAAGAAAACTGAAGAGTGCAAGGTAGGTATTGCATCAAAGTTTTAATTTGCATATAGTAAGAACTCCTAACTTTGCACTCATTGTCAGGATACAGTAGATTGATTCTATCATATGTTAATTTAACATCTAAAGATATTTTTAAATTAATTTAAAAAGTTGTTTCTTCTGCCAAATTGAAAGGAATACTAAAGGTGCAAAAATGACAAAAATATCAAATGAAGCTAATCTGTGTTACCTTAAAAAGTATTACTGAAAAGCAGTATACAACTTACCTGAAATTTTTAAAGCAAGGGTCTTATAAATAGTGTTTTGCTATGATTTATACAATAAGAATACTGGACATTTTCTTAATGTCAAAGTTTATAATTTATACACTCCACTGGTTTGCAAATTAATACTATGTTTGGAAAATGTCTGAAATTTGCTGTAAAGCAGAAGGCTGTGTGCTAATACTTTATAATAGATTCTCTGATTTTGTAATGGTTGAGCTAGAGATAAAAGAAAATAAAATCCAAGACTGGAATAATTGTCATGTAGTCATTTATGTTTCTTCATATATTACTGAAATTAAAGTTTTGTTTGGAGTAGCAAAAATAAAATGAAACCTATAAAAATGTACCTCAAATCTAATGCAAGTATTCAAAAAAAGTTTGCAATGTTTAAAAATACTACTGTTTTGGAACGATATACTATATTATTTATAGATACTTTGATGTGGGTTCATAGAAAGCCCACAGAAACCAGTCCACAAAGGATGCCATATACCATGCACTTCCCATGATCCTGACACATCTGGATAATATAAACTTTTCATAGATTACAGCTCAGAATTTAACACTATTGTACTTTGAATGCTGACCACGGAATCCATCAATTTTGGACTTAGTGCCATCCTCTGCAGTTGGATTTTAGACATGTGCAGATTTGCAGCATTGCACCTTCCACATTGACCCTCAACATAGACATTACAAAGTAGTGTGTTGAGCTCTCTTCTGTGTTACTTACTGTATCTGTTCTGTATTATTCACAAAGCTCAAACTTCATCATTAATTTGCAGATGACACCACCATCATAGGCCTGGTTATAAACAATGAAGATACAGCTTACAGAGAATTGGTCTACCTGCTGATTCCTGGTACCACGAAAGAGAGGACACTCAATAAAACTGAATAAAAAAAAAATCAAGTGACGGTGAGATACGAAGAAGGCAGATTCACCAGCGTTTGTGTGTCAGCTTTTATCCCTCCGGATCAGAGAATGTCCATTTCCATTGCCTCAAAACACCACTCACATCTACAGTTACTCCCAGTTTCAAATAAAAACTAACAGCGCCAGATTCCTGGGGTGGTAGTATGTATCGTGATCGTGGCTGAGAGAATAATAGTGAAAAAAAAGGTAACTTTTACAAGTCCTATAAATTTACACTGTCTGTTATAGACGCAAACCAAACGTATGTATGTACTGCATAATATTAACAATAAGAGCAGCTCACTACTGAAAATGGCAAATATAGGAGGCAGTGGGATTGAATTGGGGACTCTTGATTACAAGTCAGCAAATGTTACTGCTACACCACGGAAGCTGTTGTATCATCCTTGAACCTTTTGTGAAAGTGTTTATTTGATCCTTGGACTTCAGGCTTTACACATTATATAGTTTATGGCAACATTTTGTCATTTACTACTAAAATATGAAAAACGTTTCTATTTTAACAATGTGTTTACACAGATTATTGTAGAAACGGAACATACATGAAATGCATGTGTTCCAAATAACGATCTATAATTTCCACTCTAAAACTCCAGCACTTCACTCCCAGATAATCAATAAAAGTGTAAAAGGAGGAACTGTCAGCGCTGTACTGCCACAGTGCCAGATGATGACATTTCGTCTAGTGACATCTTTGGAACTGCCACGTCAGACTGAGTAGTCACATTTTCTCTCTCAGCAGGCTGTGTCCATGGCAAGGTGGCAACCTGGGATGTACTTTCTTCCTCCATTACTAGGCCCAAAAGTTGTTGGGTCGTGTTTTACCTCTTTTATTGATAGTAACAGTCTTGCCCCGTATCACCAGAAATGGGGATTTCGGAGGACCGCTACCATACGTTTCTTCAGCATCCCTACGTAATTATTGAAACAAGAGGCAGACCTGCACCAGTGGGTTTCTAAGTGAATATAGGTCAAACTGGTCTTACCCTTTAACCACTGTTGTGCCAACAGAAATACTCGGGAAGGGCATTGAATAAGAAATCACAGGTGACCTGTTCTACTACCTGTTGAATGTTGTTTATATCTGGCTTTAGCCAGTGCCCTGCCCTATAAGACAAATGCCTAGGAGCAAGTTGGCCACTCTGGGTCAAACTTCCAGTCATGGCACATCCTCACCTATTGGTCTGGGGAATTACCATATTTCTATAGAATCTCTGCCTTTAGGAAGTCATTCTCCACCGAGAGATCATAATAATCTCTCTTTGCTTTCCCCTTTAGAAACGGTGCTATTATGTTAGCTCAATCCATATGATCCCAATGGTGCCTAGTGGCTATCCATTCAAAAATCAAGAAATAAGAGCATCATCATCCTCTTGTAAAGGTAACAATACTTGAGACAGAGCTTACGCCTTGTCATTTTGAATAGCAACATGCACCTCATACACAGTGATCTGGGTTTGTTTCTTTCCTGCATGAACTTTTTGGACTGGAGCTCCGTTGCCATGGCTGTCACACTGACTCTTAGGTCCTCCTCCTGGCTTATCTTGGAAAAGAATCCTACAAATTATTCCACTGTAAATAAAACAGAAGAACACAGAAAAAGGTTTGGGGTAGCCACCCCATATACTTGAAGATTCTGGTGAAATTCAAACAAAAAAAACAATAATAGATCTTTACAGACATGAGTCCTAAGCAGAACTGTCTTAATGGCAGAAAGATGGTGATTCTATGGTCGGTTGGAGGAAGTGATGTCATTGTGGCTGGGAGCGGAAGTGATGTCATTGTGGCCGGAATCAGAAGTGGTGTTAATGTTCCCAGACGGGAGTTCCCTCAGGTGGTCTGCAGGAGAAAGTGAGGAAGGGTTAGTGCACACTGCCACCCTCTGTTCCTGTGTGGACTTAGCATCATTCGAGCCCTTTGGCTGCCTCCCAAGCGCACATGTGAAACTATATAATTTTATATATTTATTACATATAAATATTCATTTAGTCTTCTCCAAATTCAATTGTTTGTTTTGCACCTGTTTTTCATATATTGTACTATTTTTTGACCAGACCATTTTTAAATTTCTATTCATCCTTTTTCCTGGACCCTTCTATTCTTTTATAGGATTTACAGAATTTGAAGGATCCATAGACGAACTGAAGATACATCACATGGCTCACTTGTTAAAACTGACATAGATTTGATTAGTTTGTGGGTAACACATAACCAAACACAGTAATCTTATGGAAGAAACAAAATGATTAAAAGTGCATAAAGAAAAACCATGACAATGTGCAAAAGCTACACAGACACTGGACAGACTAGGAAACGATCAAAATATCAGGATCTGTGCTACTAGTATTCTTTTCAGTGGTTGGGTTAGGTTATTCATAACTGTAAATTATCCACAGGTCTGTAGCAAGAGCATAATTGATCAGCATCATTATGTATCAATTATTAAGAATGTATACTGTGTGGAGCCGACCCGGACACAGACAGGCGGACATGTTGTTAAAATACCACCACACATTTATTTTACAATTATTATTTACAATTCTGGTCACTCAGACCCAGTCAAATGTGCACAATACCCCAACAATCTCAGTCCTGGCCACAATGCCTTCTTCTCGAGCCGCCTCCACTCTCTTCTCTCACTTCGTCCTTCCTCCTCCTTTTATATGGTTCCCGGATGAGCACCAGGTGTTCCCGGCATTCCTCCTCTGGCCACGCCCCAACGTGGCGGAAGTCCCGGCTGTCCTCCCGGCAGCTCTCCGGGTGCCGTCATAAATCTTCCCCCCAGCACTTCCTGGTGTGGCAGAAGTGCTGGGGTAACAGGTCCCCAAGGCATTGGGGCGCCTCCTGGCGGTGACCACGGGCCCCTACAGGGTGGAGCTTCCATGCCCTGTACCCGTGGCCCCCAAAGCAACCAGGAAGGCGGCCCCCACGTGATCCAGGGTGGGCTCTGACCCTCTTCCGGTCCCTCATGGCGTCCCGGCCGGGTCGTTGCCCCTGGCATCCCTGACAGTGCCCCACAGCCAGCGAAGACCACTCGTGGGAAAGAGCGACCCGTCCCGCGAGGGCAGCACAGCCCCGAAGCGGGTCCTACTCTAGGACAGCCGGGGTTCGGTCCCGCTCTCCAAGCAGGGACAGGGGCGGAGACGCGGCCTGAGCACCACCACTTGGTGCTCCCCTGCGCCTCGCACAGGTTGCGCTCCCCCCTCTTACCGGCACCCCGGGGCCCCCTTATTCGGCACCCCCTCCAAGGCCTCCGCGACCCTTTGGTCGTAGTTACTCGCTCCCCTGCAGTCTCCTCCAGCCATGGTGGCACCCGCATACCAGCAGAGAGATTCTTCAGCAGATGGTCTGACATCTGAGGGCAGGTCCCCAACGAAGGGGGTCCTACTGCTCGCCCAGGGTGCGTCCCTACAAAAGAGAACACAGGGGCAGAACCGCTGCCAAGGCACCCTTCCTGTGCCACGCACTGGCAGCGCCCCCCCCTCCAATCGGCACCCCGGCACTTGCCTGTTTGGCACCCTCTCCGCGGCTTCCGTGTCCCTCTTAAAGGTGGAATCGCTGGCACCGCCTGCGCTCTCTCCGCCGGCCTCAGGGATTCCCTCTGCCCCCGCAGAGGGCGGCCAGCACCCGGACGCGTGCACCCAGCACCGCGTCCGAACCTATCGGAGGAACCGGCACTCAGCCTGCCATTCCTCCTGTCACTCTGGGACACCCTGATGGTTTGAGACTCCTTACTACAAAGAAAGAGCCTCTTTCCCGTCTGCGTCCCTACAGTGCGGCGCGAGACCACAGCCGACTCGGGGCGGAGGGCGCTAGGACCCGGGGCACTTAGCAGCCCGTGTCCATTCAGTGTCCTCACGGACTCCCCCCTCGCCGCGCATACAGCCCGCGGCGCCGCACCTCCTGTCGGAGGGCTGCTTACTTGAAGCTGATCTTTGACATCACAGCCATGTTCAGCAGACCCTCCTGCATGCTGTACGGAGTCGGCTGTACTCACCATCTCCGCCGTACCGCTCCGGCTGGAGATTCCAGCGTCGCGCCATCTCGTTGTCGCTAACGTCTTCAGCGCCGCGAGTGCCTTCCTCTCCAGTACCAGCACATCAGCCCGGAGGGCACATAGCATCTGCAATAAATGCTCTGCGGGCTGAAGGCACGCCTCCAGCTCCGCCAGAGCAGCCGGCAAAGACAGGAAGTTAACCGACGCGGAGCCTACCTGTCTGTCAGCCTCCGACGCCGGCCACTTCCTGTGGGCCTTCTCCTCCGGCCCAATCGGGACTCCCCCCTGCCCGTGATGGACATTCCTTGGGCCCGCCTCTCTACGGTCATTGGCGGGCACACAAGACACACCGTCCAATCGCGTGCTTATCAGGGGGAGGGACTTCTGGTCCGCGGCCATCTTGCGTCCCCTTCTGCGGCGGCAACATGGTTGCCGGCAGCCGTGTTGTTGCCAGCGCCTTTCGAGCTGCAGCGTCTTCTCCTCCGCAGCCCTCGCGGCTGCCACTGTGCTGCCGGAGCCCCGCAGACCGGCATGTGCCTGCCACTGACGTGGGCCCCCCCGGGCCGGCTGCCACTAGGCAGGGAACTCACCTCCCTGGACTCGTCAAACCGAGGACCCCTCCTCGGCGTGGCCTTTCTCGACGCCATGCCGTCCCGGGCGCCTCCAGCAACGGCGAGGTCCTCGGAGCCCGCTACACTCCACCCACATCAGGGGAATATGGCCTTCCTGCGGACCCCTGGCGGTCCGTGGGGTTCCTTTACCCCGCGGGGCTGTGTGCACGCAGCACCCACGGTACGTGGGTGGGGTCCCCTGCTGCACCGGGCCGTCCACAACAAATTTGTTGATTACAGGTCCCTGCCTTGTACCAGGCGGAGCATCCTGCCGACTACGCCAGATGTGGAGCCGACCCGGACACAGACAGGCGGACATGTTGTTAAAATACCACCACACGTTTATTTTACAATTATTATTTACAATTCTGGTCACTCAGACCCAGTCAAATGTGCACAATACCCCAACAATCTCAGTCCTGGCCACAATGCCTTCTTCTCGAGCCGCCTCCTCTCTCCTCTCTCGCTTCGTCCTTCCTCCTCCCGACTCCAGCCCTGAATGAATGGACGTGTGACGGAAGTGCTGGGGTAACAGGTCCCCAAGGCATTGGGGCGCCTCCTGGCGGTGACCACGGGCCCCTACAGGGTGGAGCTTCCATGCCCTGTACCCGTGGCCCCCAAAGCAACCAGGAAGGCGGCCCCCACGTGATCCAGGGTGGGCTCTGACCCTCTTCCTGTCCCTCACGGCGTCCTGGCCGGGTCGTTGCCCCTGGCATCCCTGACAACTGTATGTGAAGTATGAATTGTGTTGCTATTTGAGATGCAGTTATGGAAAAGACTTTTGGGATAAATGGATGTCAGGGAATTTGTATTTAATTATGTTACATGCCTGAATGTCAACAAGTCAATAATTACTGAAATATTTTTCATTAAGGAAAGTTCAAAACACTAAAGTCAGTGGCAAAATCACTTAACACTTTCATTCATTCAGAATATGGTACATGACACAGTGCAAAACCTAAACAAGAAAAATAAATTGCACACTGTTACACTTACGTCTGTGAAAGTGTGATTACGTGGCACCAGCTACTAGATTCGGAGAGTGTCTTTATTAAAGTGCCTATCTGCATTTCTATGTTTTCTGATGCACACAGAAATACATACACCAGCCTTATTTATTCCCCATGATAACCACAATTATATAGTCTGTACATTTATGGGTTGCTTCCTTCCATATGCTAATAATTTCTAACAAATTTTGAAATTATTTTTTCATATAAAAGGATAATTGCATTAAACTCTTTCTTAACTGATACATTAAAAAGAACCATATACCACAATGTTAGTGTATTAAAAAGCACCTGAAAATAAAACCAGCAAATGTGGATGTTAGTGTGTGTTCACCTTCTTTTGATTTGCTTTCCAGGGTTGGTTCCTGTCTGTTAACAACCATCACTAGATCCTTAACCACTGTGAACATTTTAAGAACTAGACACCCATACCTGAGAATATCTTTACATTAAACTCCTTATTGTAATTCTGCAGTTTCTCTGTGCATCAAACGTGGGTGTCAATAATTTGCCTTACATGAAAAGACAGTAATGCTATTGGTTCTTGTATTTACATCTTTTTTCTTGACACTAACTTTAATACAATTGATCCAACTGGTTGTAAAAAGCATGTGGCTCTCTTCATGAAAAGCCAGTCTTACTGATTAAAATTGCATTACCTTACAAACTAAGAGTATTTTTTCTGTTTCATATTATAATAACATGTTATATAAGCATATCTGACCTAAAGAATGTTTTATCAGTTTATTAGTAATTTTTTTCTTCCTTCTGTCCTTGAAATTCTACTGATTGAATAATACTCTATAAGAGCAGCTAATAAAGTTTCAATGAGTGCAGGAAATTTTAAAAAGCCTATTGATTTATAAGTTTTTTATTATTATAATTTTCTTGATATAATATTCCTTAAAGAAAAGATGAATCATATGTTAGTCACTTTTATGTGTAATGTAAAATTACCTCTCCTATGCCCTAAAAAAAGTGTCAAAAATTGCTGTTGTGATAGATTTAAGCTACAGTAAATGATCTATGCTGGATGACTGCTGCTGGGCTCATGAGAGAGAAAATGCTCGTCCATTCTTCCTTTGTCTGTCACAAGAAAGGATAGCTAATATTTGGTGTGGAATGAAAAATACAGTGTTATAAAGAACAGAATAAGATATTTGAATGAAGTCTAGATTAGTGCTGGAATGCCCATTTAGAAAGGACCTTGGAGAGCTATGGAAAGGCAACTTATCCATCACGCATTGCCTTCAGGGGTCTTTTTTAATGCATTATACAATAGTTAATAAGTAATCATCTGCTCTCATATCTAAGTCATTTGAAATTTGAAGATTCATTGTGATTTCAAAATATGCTGATCATATATTGTGTATTCTGGGTGAAAGGGATATTACTCATCTGTACATGAAGAAAGTAAACATTAAATATTTGAAATGTTTTTTTTTTCTGAAATTTCATTTCCTGAATGATAAACATCAAGGGATGCTTTTTCTGAGCTTATCTCAAACTAACATATACATTTGATTTGTTGCTTATAAGGTAGCTTCAGAATAAACCCCAAACAGGTCATTTGTTACCATGGCAGTTCATGTTTCTTGGCTATTTAGTGTTGACTTTTGTGGTAATTCAATCTCATGGTAGAAACAGAAAGCCAGCTAAATAGTAAAGATAACATGAAATAATTTTTTTAAAGTTACCATTAAAAGTTTAACAGTACATGGTAACAACTTTGAAATAAATTCTTATTTACCGAGCTGAACGGGTGTCAATAGACATGGAACCAATCTTTTTCATTAAGACTACTACTATGGTAAATTATATAAGTTTGTTGCAATGTTGACTTTAAAATGATCTTATAAAAAAATCAGACACAATAAATTGGCTTAGCAAGTTTAATACTGTACTATGCAGGAAAATAGACAAAATCAAATTCATGCTTGGAAGATTACATCTAGCAGTACATGTCATCTATATATTATTGAAACAATTAGCTCAGTTTGTGCTAGTTGCTGATGAATAACCAATGTCTTACTTCTTTGCAACTATTTCTTTCATAAACCACCTCTCATTTAACCAGATTTAGGATTAGGTAGACAGAACCTACATGTAGTAGTTGCTACCTCCACTTCATACATCCAGTGTTTTGAGTCTTGTGCTTAGATATTTTATGTGTTAGATCTGCATGTCCTGCCCATGTAATGTGGATTTTTTCTTCAGGTAACAAAGTTTTTCTACTACATTCCCAAAGGCTGGCAGTTTAGGCTAACTGGCTCCACTTTGATTATGACTATGGATGGGCTGTGTGATAAAATAATATCCTGTCTCCAACTATGGTCTGACTTAGGCCCAGTGTCTCCAGGATGGCCTCATCCCTCTACAGCCCTGAAACAGATTGTACAGTTTTCAGAATGCCCTTTTATGTTACGTTATTTTATGTTATTTACTGAGATTAATGTGCAGTACTAGCAAATATGTTCTTGGTGAGGTTGTCCTTCTATTTGCTTTCTGCTCAGCACATATAATTCCTCAGCTGTGATCCAGTGCAGTTTTGAGAAAATATCACAAGGATGTGCCCTGTGGTGGGCTGGAGCCCTATCAGGGGTTTGTTTCCTGCCTTGCACCCTATGTTGGCTGGGATTGGATCCAGCAGACCACCGTGACCCTGTAGTTAGGGTATAGCAGGTTGGATGATGGATGGATGTATGAGGGTGTGAGATACAAAAAACACAAAACAGTGCAAACGTCACTTAGGAATAGTTTGGGTATTACTGTGTGGTCAGTGTGCTCCAGGCAGTGTGCTCCATGGTTACTCTATCAGGTGGGTGTTAGCATATCATAATGTTACCAATTCACAATTCAGAGACCAACTCTGGAATGGACGTTGAATCACTACAGGGCCCACCTATGCACAGCAGTGGCGTAGCTAGAGTTAGTGCCGCTCGGGGCAGGGCTTTAATTTGCCGTCCTCCAACATATCTGAATCTGTTAATCTATTTAATTAGGAAATTAAAATGACGTATAGAGAAAAATTAAGAGACATTTTGCATAGATTTATTCCTATATATAGAGAAACAGCAATAATTTCTCACATATAATTATTTATAAGCATCATCTAGACAAGTATGTAGTATAGACACACTAATAAGCCGTGTGCTAATTATTAGTTTAATATAATTACGCGGCGAAAACCAGAACCACTGTAGTGTACAAGTGATAGGTGGGGATGTTTTCTGTGCAGAACAGGAACGCATTCAGATTGATAACGAAATTAAATTATGAATTGTAAATTAGTTGTTTATCTTCCTAGAAATTATTATCGGTGTAATGTTTATGTTTATTTTTGTTATTACGTCAGAAATTTCAACTGCTGTGTCTGATGCCGTCACAGAAGGATAGTCTGAAAATTACTTTTAAAGCATTTGTGGGTAAAAATCAGAGAATTTTAGTTTTTTCATTCATGATTGATATTTTCCTGAACAGTGCTGCTTACACACGAATTGTACTGAGCCTTTGGGCCAATAATGGCGCCCCCAAAATGTGCCGCCCGGGGCAAACCGCCCCCTTCTCCCACCCCTAGCTATGCCACTGATGCACAGACATGTTTTTGGTGGTGTAGGAGGAATAACATAGTTCATGGAGTTTCATGCATTTATTTCTAGTGGGATCAACTGCTGAAGTGCATTATTCACAGACTGTTCAAACTGTTGTTTATGCAGGTTTTAGTTAATTCAAAATGGAGCTGCAAGAATCATTATAAGAATTAGAAAGTACAACCACATAACTCCAGTTGTTAAGTCTTTATTCTGGCTACTAGTTAAGCTTATAGCTGATTTGAAAATCTTACTTCTTATATTTAAAGTCTTAAGTGGTCAATGCCCTTCTTATTTATCTGAACTTATTGTTACTTATAACTTGGAGCATGCATTAAGTTCTGAAGATGCTGGCTTACTAAGTTTTAACAAAATAACAGTGGGAGGTTGAGCTTTTAGCTACAAGGCCCCAAAACTGTGGAATGATCTGCCTGCTAATATAAGACATGCCCCTTCAGTCTAAGATTTTAAATCCTTCCTAAAGACTCACTACTTTAGTATAGGATATTCTGACTAGAGCTGTTCATTAGCTGTGCATATTGCATCTATGTTTATTAGTCATTTGTACAAAAATTAAATGACTACAATAATTATGAATTGTTATTTAGCCTTGTCTACTTTGTTTCTCTTATCTGTATCATGTTGTGGCCACTAGTGAAACTACAGTACTATCAAGCTGTGTCCCTGTCCATTAAAAGGCATCTGAGATATTGGGAACCTTTAAATTAACAGATGTAAAGATTCTGTTATCAGATTAGATAGTCTAGCACAGACTTTACTGAAGAATGCCTAAGAGGAGGTGGGCAGTCAGTTGGATGAGATCTCCAGGACTGTGACTGTCTGTCTTTCTCTTTTATAACTGACTGTGGACTCCCCAGTGGTTTATTTTCCCCAGGGATGCTGCCAATTGGAGTCTTTGTTTTCTTCTCCTCCATGATCAACTGGCCTTTGTTCAATAGTTGGTTAATGGATAGACGGGCACTGGGCTACATTTACTGCATGTTATTTCAATTTCAACCTCTTTGTTTCCCGTCTGTTTAAACATATTTGTGTGTTATGTGTGCTCATTATGTAATTAGTAATTAGCAGAGTTTACATTTAAATCAAGCTTTAAATATTTTGTATAAAAAATGTGATTTATGCAAAAATAAACAGAATTGAATTGAATAAAGAAAACCCTATGAAGGAATAGACAGCTTAGGTTAGGAAAACAGGCAATGACTGCACTACAGCTCAAATCAAAGTACCACAATATAGAAAATCAATATTTGTTTAAACCAGTTCTTGTTTGCTACATAAAAAACATAAAAATCTGGTCTCAGACTGGACAGATTTGAAAAAAAAAAAACAATTCTATTATTTCCTAGTTGACACATCTGTATTATTATCTTTTGTTACTTCATGGCAAACTGCACCAAAACTAATATTAAGCCTTATATAAACAAGTTTTTCTCTATCAGAAAAAAAAACATGTCTGCTGGGTTTTTTTTTCTTCACGGCTGTTCAGTTTTCCAGGGACTTCCAACCACTGTATTGCAGGATGCACTCAGTTGTATGTGCATGCTTACTTCTACAAGACTAATAAAGAAAACTAACATGAACATGTGGTAGACAATCAGCTCACCTAGTGTAAACCTATACATCCTTGAATAACACAGACTGCGGCATAGTCAGGAAATGAGCGTTAGAAAAAAAAAAATAGAAATAAAGTCAGCTTAAACAAAAAGAAAATTTCTTTTTGTAATCAGGTACCATAATAAAAATATAATTCCTTAGGCTTTTTAAAAATATCCTTAAAACAACCCTCAAGTGACATTGTATCAGTGTGACCATTGTCAGTGTTTAAATATTGTATAAATTATTCAGGTAAAGTAATTGAACAAGTTATGTTTTTCAGTATATGTTAAGCCACAGTCACATTACGTGACTTCTAGTTGTGGTATATGTCATATTTACTGACCACAATTGCTGATCCTATTGCCAGAACATGTCAATTTACATCACTGAAAATCGTTGCCCATTACGAATTTACTGATTAGGTGTGAACCTTCCAGCACAGTTGTGCTTACGCCATTTGGTAACAGCCAATAACGTGTTGCTCGACAAAGCCAGCACTGTTTGAAGGGTAAACAGGTTAACTATGAGGGGCCGAACAGGCCATAAATCATATATTTCTCTGTGTAATCTATTGGTTTACGTGTGAACACTATTGGTTTATGAATATTCACTCTCGGTTTGCATGCATACTTAATTGGTTTGCGTGCATACAATACTGGTTTCATTCATATGAACTATACTAGTTCGTGTCTGTATATTATTGGTTTGTGTGTGAACTATATCCGTTTGTACATGCATACCACTGGTTTGCCTATGAACTATATTGATTTGCGTGTGTATATCACTGGTTCCAGTATGATTTGTTATTGGTTTGTGAGTGAACTGCATTGGTTTACGCTTGAATGTTATCGGTTTGCGTATGAACTATATTGGCTTGTGTTCTGTGTCGGTCTAACAATGGATTTGCGTATGCATTATATTGGTTTCATGCACGTCTTATACTGGCTTCTTGTGGGTAACCTGTTGATTTTGCGCTTGAACTCTATTGGTTGTATGTGTGCACTATGTCGGTTTCGCGTAAGACACATATTGGTTATGCGTGCGCACCCTATCACAACTATGTGTATGAACTATATCGGTTCTGCGTGTGAACTATATTGGTTGTTCACGTGATCTTCAGAAGAAATAGGCGGGGTAAGAAACAGGAACTCAAGGGCCAGTCGAGTCATGAAGTGTAAAAACAAGAGGCTAGGAGACGCATCTGTGTTTAAACGGCACTATATATTTTTTTCCGCACAATATGTTTGCGAAAGGACTTGGTGGTAATTATTACTATTTAACAGAATCAACCCTTGAGTCTGTAATGAACACAAGGCTGAAGTTAGGTACGCATTGGGCCGTCTTCTTATTTGCTTCCAGGATCATGTTTGCTCGCACCCAGCCACAGTACTTTTTCACACAACTTTTGAAACCATTTTTTCATTCTGAAGGCAAAATAGTCTACATTTACTAACGCCGTTATCCAACATACAACATTTAGATACTACTGGTTACATTCGCCCAGTGCCCCCCGCGCCGCAGAGACAGGTGAAGTGACTTGTTTATGGTCACATAGTGTCATTATCAGGACTTGAACCCATGAACTCAGTTTAAAAGTGCAGCCTTAAACACTACGCTACAATGCTTGCACATCTACAACGTGTATATTAATTGGCATAATATAAACTTGTCCAGGACAGATTCCATTGTTAAAGACGTGCATGAAACCAATATAGTGCATACGCAAATCCATTGTTAGACTGTCACAGAACGCAAGCCAATATAGTTTATACGCAAATCGATAACATTCAACCGAAAATCAATGCAGTTCACTCACAAACCAATAACAAACATACTGGAACCAGTGATATACACACGCAAATCAATATAGTTCATATGCAAACCAGTGGTATGCACGTACAAACGGATATAGTTCACGCACAAACCGATAATATACGGACACAAACCAATATCTATACTAATAAAAGGCAAAGCCCCCACTCACTCACTGACTGATCACTAATTCTCCAACTTCCCGTGTAGGTAGAAGGCTGAAATTTGTCAGGCTCATTCCTTACAGCTTACTTACAAAAGTTGGGCAGGTTTCATTTTGAAATTCTACGCGTAATGGTCATAACTGGAACCTATTTTTTCGTCCATAGACTATAATAGACTTCTGCTCGATGCCCGTGGGAGGCGGAGTTACGCCTCCCACGTAATTTAGTGCCTGCCCATATAAGGCCGTCTGTCAGCGGCAATCCAATAGAAACACTGCCACTAAATATTCACGGGTGAAGGACTGTGCTTATGCAGAGGAAGATGAGATGGTCAGGGTGGTGTTTGGCACAAACTCGGCGAAACTGCGAGAGAAACATTTAAGTGCCGGGTCTTAGCTAACATTAAATACAGCCGTGGACATCGTACAAGATGGCACCAGCACAGCTGGGAACCTTCGATGCATGTACACCGAGCGGCTCACGTGAAATTACGCAGTGCACAGACAAAAAGCAACAGTTCCAAAGAGTGCTGAACAAAAACCGAATTACACAATTGAGAAGGCAGCAAAAAAATATGAAGCATGTGATACATACAAGCATATTCATAAGTGCAGCTACTGCGGAAACAAAGCACACAGTGGAAAAAGTCAATGTCCCGCAAAAGGAAGACAGTGTAAAAAAAAAAACCCGTGCATGCAGTGTGTCACGTCTCAGATAAAATGGAAGATGAGCTGTTTATTGATGCAGTAAGAAACGAATCGATGAATGAAACCTGTTATCTTTACAACGATTGACAAACACGGAATGTAACTTGAACACAACACATCCTCCAAATACGAACCTGATTGAAAGAAATAATGATGATCAAATCCTTGATGACAGCAACACTCATAACACTCACAAAACAATTACTGTATATTGACAATCATGTTACGTTATTTTTAAAATGTTCCCTTTTCTTTTTCATAACTTCTTTAACACACTACTTCTCCGCTGCGAAGCACGGGTACAGTAATCCCTCCTCGATCGCGGGGGTTGCGTTCCAGACCACCCCGCGATAGGTGAAAATCCGCGAAGTAGAAACCATATTTTTGTATGGTTATTTTTATATATTTTAAGCCCTTATAAACTCTCCCACACTGTTTATAAATATTCCCCGCAGAGTTATACAGCATAATCCCTTTGTATTCTCTTAGATATTAGGTAAGATTCATTGAAATTATGTATATAAACACACTGTATATATACAGTAAAACCTAAATATTATTTTAAAGATATTGAGTGTCTCCGATATCACATATGTTACAGCCATTACGATAGACAGGCCACCAGCAATAAATACGTACAATGCAAGAAAAATAGTATACAGTAAATGTGTGTACAGTGACACTAAACGTACGTACATGTACTAAGCACTGTAAGAAGAAAATTAATTATGGTTACTCACCAACAATGACACGATGACTTGTCCGATAACAATGAGTTTAATTTTACTGCACAACAAAGGAAAGCGTTACAGCCCTTGTAAAGGAGCCACTTCAGGCAATTGTGTAGCACTGCCGTTGTTCTTCTTCTGGCAGTCTTCAATCCAAATCCCTAAAGCAGATTCCATCCAGACTACTGCCTTATTACATCCACTTACAACTCGTTTTGCACCCTGGTTAAAAGGACACTGCAGCCGTAGATCTTATATTCCTTTCCTACTTTTTAAATAAAAAGAAT
>JANRMT010062833.1:32973952-32997676 GCA_026402145.1 Polypterus bichir lapradei
TATATATATATATATATATATATATACTGTATATATGACAGCAACACTCATCACTTATAACAGTGACAAAACAATTACATTGACAATCATGTTACGTTATTTTCAAAATGTTTCCTTTTCTTTTTCATTACTTCTTTAACACACTACTTCTCCGCTGCGAAGCGCGGGTATTTTGCTAGTAATTTATATGAATGAAACCAGTCAGTGCACGCAAACCGATAGTAAATATTCATAAACCAATAGTGTTCACACGGAAACCAATAGATTACACACAGAAATATATGATTTATGGCCTGTTTGGCCCCTCATAGTTAACATGTGCAGCGAGTTTAGACACAGTCTCTGACCTTTTTTCTTTCTTCCATTCTGTTTTAGTACATCAACAATGGGATATCAGAAAGATGAGGTTCTTTTCGATTAGTGAAGTTCAAAACATGTTCTTTATTTCTTGCCACCATATTCCTTTATTCCTTGCATTATATTTCTAGATAAACATTCATTGATTGTCAGTTTTCATGCTCGCATATCATGCCCCTGAAACTGGAGACAAAATTAAACCTGCTCGACTTTGTCAGAGTTAGTTATAGGCTAGTAGTAGTTATTTGTTGAGTATTTTACATTAGACGATCAGCGTCTTGCCAAGTGCCCTTGACTTAGTAAGATTATGTAAATGAAGGCTGCGACTGAAAAATCACAGGAAAAGTTACCTAATGTGACTTCCTTTTACATACCTGTAATGCAATACTTAGACTAGTTTAACGCCAACCTATTTGACTATTTCCTCTATACTGTATTCTCAAAAACTAGATTTGTTTCTAAGGTATTGCTATATCCTCTCACGCTTCCTTTCAGACAATGTCCATATATTCAGTCACTTCTTCCCCTCCTTGAATCACTGAGCTTTGACACAGATCTTCAACTATTTCTCAGCCACTTTCCAGTGCTTGATCAACCAGATTTAAATTAAGCTTTTCCAAACTTGATATTGGTACATAAGTTGTTTTTTTTTCTACCAATTAACAATCTTTTAATATTACTTTACTTCATATAATCGCCTTGCCCTCACATATTTTCAAAAATATTGGTATGGCCCTGAATAATTTGCTAACCTACACTCAACATATCTCCAGTCTGTCCTATTCTACTAGATTCATATATTTCCTGAGTAATTATCTCATTCATCTTCATGCTGACACTTGTGTTCTCATATTACTCCTGTGCTTCATTCTCTGCCTGGCAATCCTCTTCTTTAGGGGATCAGTTCAGTACTTTTATTATCATTAACTGTAATCTCTTCTCTCTCTCTGTGAGTTTCTCTTTGAGGTCTCCTTTCCATCTCATACCGCCAACTTACAGTGCTTTCTTTTTACACACTCATTAAAATGGATAACTCGTTCTTGCTTCCAACCAGTGGAATGAGTTTCTACTCAACACAGTAACTGCTTATAGCCTACTGACCTCCAGGCACCTCTTGAAGTCCCATCTCTTCATACAACAGCTTCAAACTGATTAAAGTTTTTACCACTTGGCTCTTCACTGGATTTTTAACAGTCCTCTCTGACTCTCTCTATCTCGGATTTTCTGTTCTTCCACTTATGGATTCCTACTTTACCATTTAGTCCTTATGGTAATTGCAGTCCTACTCATTTTGTTGCTCTCAATTGACTTTTAAGTTTATCGCCAAGCACTCATTATACAGTGTGATTGTGGATGCAAGTGTCTCATAAATAAAGAATAACAATTTTAATGATTATTAATGGGACTGGTAACTTTACAAAATACAGGTGAGAATGAAAGAAGTTTTAATTAATTATCATTTGTCCTTTAAAGCTAAAATGACATTAAATTAACACATTTTAATAGTGTTCCACTTACACATACTGTAGCTATGAGAGGGAATGAATGCTGTGTGCCAATGTGTGTTTCTTTTAATAATAAAGTACCATCCATGTATGTGGACCCTGTTATTACAGGATTGTAAAGTCAATGAAACCCTAAATATAGAGTAGTTAAATCAAAGCTCATCTTTGAAACATTTCAAGGGCAAAGTAAAAAATAAAACACTGAAAGAGCAAGCACTATCGTGTCAAAAACTGAATTTGAAAAATCAAAGCATTAAAGGTCACACAGTACAAAAAAATCCCAAAGCACTGCTTTCAGACATTAGACTGACTATATATTTCTTCATTATCTCCTCAGAATCATGTATCCTGTTTCAGATCATTTAATGACTGCAATACAGGGAATGGGGTTGCTCTTTGGCCTCTCTGTAATTGAAGTCAGATAGAACAATTGGCTGTATTTTGGCCTAGTCAGAATTAGATATTATTTCTAGGTATAGCTTTTGAAGAGTCAACTGTTAAGTCAGATTTGATTATCTGTGTAGTATATAAAATCATATTCTAAGTAAATTCAAAGCAATGGACACAATGCTTCTTGTGATTTTTCATTTTTTGAAAAGTGATCTTTAATAATCAACAATGTAATCTTTCTTAAGTAGTTATTTTACCATATGCTACTTTTAGAAGTTTGCTATGCATGAAATAATTTGTTCTGCTAACTTACCCCCTTATAAAATAACTGATAAAGGTCTTGAATATTTTGTCCAAATTGTTCTAATATTATCACAAATTCATTTTAATAGATAAGATCATTATTGTTTCCAGGGTCATACTAAAGCATTGTCATGGCTTCTTCTTGATGAAGATTGCATGCACATTTAACCATTAATGAAATTTATTGTCAGATGGTTTTTCTACGTTTTAGTCTTTAGTTTTATGTTAATTTCCCATCCACTTATGTCTTCAGTTGTATGTTAAACATATTTAGTATGACAGATCACAAAGCCTAATTTTTTTCCCTTGAACATACACCTTTGCAGATAATGTTATTCTAGTACCTGTCTCCAACTGAGCAATAACTCTACTCTTAAAGACAAATGTTGCTAGAAAACTGCCTTTGCATCCCTATTCTTATATTAGCAGAGTCTAGTGTGGAACATTAACTGCAAATGTTCAAAAACCAAACATTTTGTGTTTTCTTAACAGCCAGATACATTTTGCCTTTAAGAAAATATTTAATAATTTTTGTTTTATCTCATTTTATTACATTTTGTAATGACCAAGTGCTTTTTTGTGTGTTTTGTTAACTATTTTCTGTATTTTTGTTTGTGGTTTTCTCTGTTTTTTTTTTTGTTACAGACTGTAACTATATATGTGATATCAAGCCATCATTTGTTTGAAATAATAAGTACACGACAACCATGTCTCACCTATCAACACTAAGGTTAATGATGATCAGATAAACAAGGAACCAAACAGCAGCCAAAAGGTTATGCAGATGTAATAGCCAAGGATGTGATGAGGCAAAGGCTATTAAAGTAATCACAGCAAGAGGTGAAAACTGAGAAACAAAAAGTATAAAAAGGAGTCTGTTTAATTAGTATACATGTTTGATTTAAATGAGTTTAAATGGTTTAGTAAAACAGCAACTAGGAGACCTTTGGCAAATTACGGAAAAGGTCTATCATCTTGCCAAATGAGTGCAAAAATATAGTAAATACAATAATTTATTGTGCTAAAAGGATGCTGTGAAAAACAGGTTTTATACACCTTGGCTTAAATAGTAAAAATGTCTTGAACTATATTGAGAAATCAGACACCCGCTATTCTATCATTTTGTGATAATGGTGGTAAAAATTCAGTTTCAGGCACCTATCCATAATCTCATGCAAGTGTTCATTTGGGCTGAGATCTGGTGACAGGTATGGTTATGGCATATGTATGTGTGTATTCAGACATTTTAGGAGGTTCTGCATCAGTGATGTTATTTTACCTTTTCCATGTTGACAGTTTCTTCGCATGATATCATGCCAGCCATTTTGTAAAACTACATGCTAGGTATAACACTTTGTTGGTGCTTTATTTATAGAAAGATACAGGATGCTACTAAAAGTGATATACTTTTTGGCAAAAAGAAAGAAGTTGTTTTGTTTTAGGCCAGTTTTTGTGGCTTTGTTTGATTTGCTTTTTTTAATTGGCATGGGAGACAAATAATTGACTATGTACTGTGTGTATTACAGACAAAGATTGGAGAGCATTTTCTCTTCCTATTGAGATGAACTTCTTTTCTGCAGTATTAGCTTGCCTATTTCAGCAGTCTGTGATTTTTAAGCAGTGACCACATTATGTGGTCTTTTGTTGCCTGAGATACTTTCACAGTACCCATCTAGTTTCTCTGAACTGTTAAAAAAGTTTGGGATGGCTTTTTTCCCCTGTAATCAAGCTTTTATTAAATGTTAAAATAGAAAAATGAAATATAATAAAGAAATGTTCAGTAAAGAAGACAAAACAGAACTCTGTCAGAGTGTTCAAACCACCATCCCATGAGTCCTGAGTTTGTTAAGGTTGATAAAACCACTGCAAGTGGTAAAAACAGTGCAGAAAGAAAAGGTAAAACTAGCACTAGTCATCCAGTCATGCACTAGCTGAACCAAGGGTGACCATTTATTAATACTGGAGCTAGACGATCAGTAGCCAAGAAGCCCCAAGAAGAGTAAGATTATTAAAAGAGGATAAAAAGAGAATAAAAAATATTTGATAAAGATAATTTGGGGTTTCAGGCAAGAGGTCAGAGACGATTTGGCTGCAATTGTACTCAGGAAGAAGAGCCTGTGGTTATGAAAGATAAGGGGGTGTGAACAAATGTTAGACTGAAGAAAAATTTAAAATCTCACTAGGGGAAATCAAAGAACATGAAAAATGTCAAAAGGAGAGAACAGGAGAACAACACCAACACATATGCACAAAGGTACCAGGAGTTTTTAAAGACATGAAGTGTCAAAGAGGCCCAAGGTATAGTCCCATAGCAAAGCACTTCCTGGGTGTTAGACAGAGATGGTGAATGAATTTAAATTGAACATTTCGTTAATTAAGATTTTTGGTAGCTACTTTAGTTCTTTATGATTGAATTCCAGGACAAGACAGAATAACCTGGAAGGTTATACTTTATTTTTAACACTAGAATTACCAGAGCCTACAAGAAAACTCGTAAATCTGGCCCACTTTAAATACGTTTGCACCTCTCCGTCAGCATCTTTTGTCCTGTAAATGTGCCGATTAAGACAAGCAGCAAGCAGCCTGCTACTCCATCACCCAATGTCGCAGAACATTCACTAAGTTCTCTCAGCTTATGCCTTGTTTGATTATCTGGGAGTGAACTGCTGGAGTTTTAGAGTGGAAATAATACATTGTTATTTGGAACACATGCATTTCATGTGTGTTCCGTTTCTACAGTAATCTGGGTAAACACATTGTTAAAACAGAAACTTTTTCATATTTTAGTAATAAATGTTACAAAATGTAGGCATAAACTATAGAATGTGTGAAGCCTGAAGTCCAGAGATCAAACAAACACTTTCACAAAAGGTTCAAGGGCGATACAACAGTTTCTGGGGCGTAGAGGTAAGATTTGCTGACTTATAAATAAGTGTTCCTGGTTTGATCCCGACTGTCTCCTATATTTACTGTTTTCAGTAGTAAGCTGCTCTTATTGTTAATATTATACAGTACACACATACATTTGGTTTGCACCTGTAACAGACCGTGTACATTTATAGTATTGTACTTGTAAAAGTTACTTTTTTTTTCACTTTTATTCTCTCACTCACAATCACGATACATACTACCTCCCTAGGGATCTGATGCTGTTAGTTTTTATTTGAAACTGGGAATAACTGTAGATGTGAGTAGTGTTTTGAGGCAATGAAACTGGACATTCTCTGATCTGGAGGGATAAAAGCTGACACACAAATGCTAGTGAATCTGCCATATCTCACCATCACTTTATTTTTTTTTTATTCAGTTTTATTGAGTGTTGCTGCTCACGCAGATTTAGTATGCACCTTATGGTGTATGATGTCAAAATAAAAAAAATATAAAAAAAAACACAGACGTAGGTATATATGATATTTTGAAGAAACCATTTTATAACCTGAATAGTACCAATCAGAAAACATCATTGCAATAATGCAATATTATTTGAAAATGAACAGCGTCAGATCGGGTGTGAATTTACGCTGGCGCTGTTACTTAGAGTCAGATCAGGAGAGGCGGGGGGAGGGGTGTTAGAGCGTGATCATGACTGAGAAAATAAAACTGAAAAAAGCTAACTTCTACAAGTACCATAAATTTATACCCAATGTCCCATATATTTGTCTCTTTCTTTTTTTCTCTGTGCTGCAAGAACCGTCTTTCCTACATTACGACGTGTGTACCTGTTGCAATGCGCACACTTTTCTCTATGCTGTGGTTTCTATTACACACCTGAAAGAAAGAAAGAATATATGTGACATTTTGAAGAAATCATTTTATGACCTGAATAGTACCAATCAGAAAACATCATCGCACTAATGCAATATTATTTGAAAACGAACAGCGTGAGGAGGGCTGAAACTGGTTTAGACCAGGGATGCAATGATTGAGAAAAATAAAAAAAGAGTGAGATAGTAAAGGGGAAGTCAAAGCATTACACTGGTTTTTAGGATTGAGTTTAACTGGAGGAAAAAGAAAGAAGTAGAAGGAAAAAGAGAATCTAGATTGCAAACAAAGTCACAAATTCTCAGTGATGTCCTTAATGGAAAGAATGAAATGATGAGCCCAGATGACAAAAAAGATTGACCACCAACTAATCTGTAGAGTATTGTTGAAATTATGTGTGCTTGAATGCCATTTTGAACAGCCATTCAGAAAACTCTCAACCGGACACCAAATTCCAAGGACATATGCAATAAGAAGGCCTTGTTTAGAGATTCTGGTAGTTCTTTTGTTTGTACTTTCCCACTCACCTCCTGGGTAACAAAAGCTTTGGGTTTTGCATACTGGTTCATTTAAAATAATAACATAACAGCTATGAATTTAACATAAAACTGAAATAAATACAGTATTATATATTTTGACACAATAACTCCATTACTAACAGGAGACTATACCATGCAAAATATCAAATCCTGCTTACTCCCTCATTCACTTACTTCATGCAAATTTATAACATCTTTTATTTGTTAATGACAAATTTGTAATTACTTTAGTTTTCTGTCCATCAGAACTTTGACATGACCTGTAATTATGTCTGAGATTCTCAAATTTCATTTCACAAGTAACTTATATTTTTGTTTTTTTATTTTTATCATTATTTTGTGACATCATCATGCCATCATTTTGTTATCAGTTTTGATGATTTTTACCATACTGTTGCTTCTAACATCTGATGCTAGTCATGTGGCGTTCCTAAATCATTTTGTAGAATATCATCTCACTGTCACTATACACTCAAGATCCAAGATTTGGATTCTTGAAAATAAATCAACATCAAGGTTATTATAGTTAACGAAAACTAAAATCAAAAATGAAACTATTATTAAAAAAACATTTTTGTAAACTGAAATAAAATAATTAACAAAACCAAAATGAAAAACTAAAACTAAACTATTAAAGTAGCTGGAAAGACTAACTGAAATAAAATAATAATATATAATAATAAAAATATTTTTAGTTTTCGTTTTTGAATGAATATTCTTGGAGTTTGTCTTTAACCCTTGTAAGTTTTAACTCTAAAACAGAAAGTCATCCACCATGAGCTGCCCTCACATATTCATCCAGTGAACAGCGGCTGCTGATGGAGGGCAGGTGTTCACATAGCATTTGCGGTGACAGAGCAAGCTGAATGCGGGTGCATAAAGCATGTGAAATAGAAAGCTATTTACGTGCCGCCTTTCTTTGTGCTTGTTGTATATCAAGATGTTATTCAAACAGCTGAAATCAGAATGTGCTGGTCAACAAAACATTTGCCATATGGACAGAAAAATCACAAGTAAGTAACGTTTCAGTTTATTTCTCAGGTGACTGCTTTTTGTTGACAGCAATTCACCTGCCACTTCGCACGGGAGAAATCAGTTTTACTATCTCATATATGAAGTACAGAGAAAGTATAGTAATCATGAAAACATTCGACCTCGATATTTTGATGAATCTTGACGCTATAGACCTCTCAGAGTCCAAAAATACAGTTTTATGGAATTTTGTGTATGCGCGTGTGTGTGTCTGTGTGTGTGTAAACACGATAACTCAAAAACGCAACTAGACAGATGGATGAAATTCAGCAAGTGGTACTTTACCTGAACACATATTCGATTTTTTTTTTTTTAATTCATGCTGCTGCAGAGTCCGATTTATTCAACTTTACTTTTATAATAATTGTTCAATATATTATTACTTTGATTTGATTTGTTGTTGATGGTTCCTTAATGTGCATAATATAAAAATATAATCATTATCTTGTGGTTTACTCCTTCCCCATATCTGAGTATACAAGAAAGTCTAGGGGAGACCACTCTCGGTTTTTGAAAATAAAACAGCACTGATCGAGAGACTGACTGGGTCATCATACAAGATCAGCATATTGTTGCTGACCAATCACTTTTGCTTTAAAAACATTGTTTAACAATGAAGAGATACAAACAAAGGTAGGTAGGCGAAAAGAGTCTGCTAAGTGATTAAAAACTAAAAATATTAATGGGTTTTGTATTTATTCTATTTTTATTAATGTATCTTTTTTAGTTCATATTCATAACTGAAAATACCTGATATTGCTACATGCTTGTTTCTCTTTGTTTCCCTCAATACAGCTAGGTGGGGTCTGCACACTGAGTCAAGAGTCCTGTTCTTCCTAATCCCCTATGATTTTCATGAGAAAATATTTTAAAAATTTTAAAATTGTGCAAATCCAGATAGTAAACCATGTAGTGTAGTTAGCTTCCACTAACATTAAACTCATATCCAAATCTGTTAAGTGTATAGTTCTGTCTGATTGTGACACAAAACTAAACTCTGTAGGAGCTCCATGCCATAATTGCTAAAACTAAAACTGAAACTAATAGATATAAAAATTAAATAGAAATGTCTTTGTGAAATAAAAACTAAACTAAAACTAAAAATACATGATGAAGGAAAACTAAAACTAAACTGAATTTCCAAGTAGGGTCAGAAAAAATATAGAAATAAAAACTACTATAACAAGGCAAAACTATAATAACCTTGATCAACACTTTAAGAGAATTTAATGAGGGAAAATGTCCATCCGTCCAACTATCCGTCCATCCTATTCTGCTTATCCGAGATTGGGTTGCGGGGGCAGTAGCTTGAGCAGAGATGCCCAGACTTCCCTTTCCCTGGCCACTTCTACTAGCTCTTCCGGGGGAATCCTGAGGCGTTTCCAGGCCAGCCGAGAGACATAGTCCCTCCAGCGCGTCCTGGGTCTTCCCCGGGGCCTCCTCCCGGTTAGACGTGCCTGGAACATCTCACCAGGGAGGCGTCCAGGAGGCATCATGATCAGATGCCTGAGCCACCTCATTTGACTCCTCTCAATTAAGAGGAGTAATGGCTCTACTCTGAGCTCCTCCTGGATGACCGAGCTTCTCACCCTATGTTTAAGGGAAAGCCCAGACACCCTGTGGAAGAAACTCTTTTCAGTCACTTGTATTTGCGATCTCGTTCTTTTGGTCACTACCCACAGCTCATGACCATAGGTGAGGGTAGGAATGTAGATCAACCGGTAAATTGAGAGCTTTGCCTTTCAGCTCAGCTCCTTTTTCACCACGACAGACTGATACAGAGCCCCTTCATACTTGGCTGCGAACCTATCCAGTGAGAGCTGAAGATCATGGCCTGATGAAGCAAACAGGACAACATCATCTTCAAAAAGCAGTGACCCAGTCCTAAGCCCACAAAACTGTACCCCCTCAACGCCCTGGCTGCACCTAGAAATTCTGTCCATAAAAGTTATGAACAGAATCACAGACAAATGACAGCCCCAGTGGAGTCCAAGCCTCACCGGAAATGCGTTCAACTTACTGCCGGCAATGTGGACCAAGCTCTGACACCGGTTGTACAGGGGCCGAACAGCCTTTATCAAGAGGTCCAGTACCCCATACTCCCAGAGCACCCCCCATAGGATTCCCAGAGGGATACAGTCTAATGCCTTTTCCAAGTCTACAAAACACATGTAGAGTGGTTGGGCAAACTCCCATGCACTCTTAAAGGACTCTGCCAAGGGTGTAGAGCTGATTCAGTGATCCGCGGCTAGGATGAAAACCACACTGTTCGTCCTGAATCCAAGGTTCGACTATCTGACGGAACCTCTTCTCCAGGACCCCTGAACAGACTTTTCCAAGGAGGCTTAGGAGTGTGATTCCTCTGTAGTTGGAACACACCCTCTGGTCCCCTTTCTTAAAGAGGGGGACCACCACCCTGCTCTGCCAATCCAGAGGCACTGTCCCCAATGTCTATGTGAAGCTGCAGAGACGTGTCAACCAAGACAGTCCTACAATATCCAGAGTCTTGAGGAACTCCGGGCGTATCTCATCCACCCCCGGGGCCCTGCCACCAAGGAGTTTTTTGACCACCTCGGTGACCTCAGTCCCAGAGATGAGAGAGACAACCTCCGAGTTCCCAGGCTCTGCTTCCTCATTGGAAGGCATGTTAGTGAGATTAAGGAGGTCTTTGAAGTACTCCCCCCACCGACCCACAATGTCCTGAGTCGAGGTCAGCAGCGCACCATCCCCACCATACACAGTATTGACATTGCACCGCTTCCAACTCCTGAGATGCCAGATGGTGGACCAGAATCTCCTCAAAGCCATCCAGAAGTCATTACAATACAATACAATACAATTTATTTTTGTATAGCCCAAAATCACACAGGAAGTGCTGCAATGGGCTTTAACAGGCCCTGCCTCTTGACAGCCTCCCAGCCTTGACTCTCTGAGAAGACAAGGAAAAACTCCAAAAAAACCTTGTAGGGAAAAAAATGGAAGAAACCTTGGGAAAGGCAGTTCAAAGAGAGACCCCTTTCCAGGAAGGTTGGGCGTGCAGTGGGTGTCAAAAGAAGGGGGTCAATACAATACAATACACAGAACAGAACAAACCCTTAATACAGCATAAAAATAAAAATTTTAGAAGTACGGAGCAGAATTTAACAGTAGATGATATGCCATAATAAGATTTGGATATTTTTAGAGTCCTGGAGATCTCATCCATCAAGCTTCCTCCCCCATTTGGCCATTCCACGGCTGAAACAGTGCTGGGCCAGGCAATCCGATGAAAGGATCCCTCTTTCCGATGATTCCTGTGATCCTCCATCAGGGATGACTTTACCATAGACAGGCAAACAACTTGGCAGGTGGGTCGTGGCACCAATTGCCACATTTGAGTACCGAGAACAGAAACAGAATAGGTTAGGGTTAGTATTCAATTCTAACTATCATGTTACTTATGTTTTAGTGCTAATGACTAACAACAGAGATGCAGTCTGTACAGTTAATCAGCAGCTCTAGTCAGGATATGCTAAACTGAAGTAGTGAGTCTTCAGCCAGGATTTAAAGGCTGAGACCGAAGGGGCATCTCTTATAGAAGCAGGAAGACCATTCCACAGTTTAGGGGCCCTGTAACTAAAAGCTCGACCTCCCACTGTTATTTTATTAATCCTTGGAATCATAAGCAGACCAGCATCTTGAGATCTTAATGTGTGCTTTGGTTTGTAAGTCATGATAAGTTCAGACAAGTAAGCCGGACCTTGGCCATTTAATGCTTTATATGTTAAAAGGAGGATTTTGAAATCTGCCCTAAACTTAACCGGGAGCCAGTGTAAGCATTTAAGAACTGGAGTTATGTGTTCATATTTTCTTTTTCTTGTAATAATTCTTGCAGCCGCATTTTGGATTAACTGGAGGCTGTATAGAGAACAGTTTGAACAGCCAGTGAACACTGCATTGCAGAAGTCAATCCTACTAGAGATAAATGCATGAATTAATTTCTCAGAATCCTGTTTATTTAGAAAGTGCCTTAATTTCCTGACATTTTTAAGATGGAAGAAACATGTTTTGGACAACTTTGTAATATGTGCTTTAAATGACATGCTAGAATCAAAGATAACTCCTAGATTGCAGGCTCATTCAGTAAAATTAATTGGGATTCCAACTGAGTTAAATGATGACAACATATTGTTCTGATCCGCGTCATTCCCTCCAACAATTAACATCTCTGTTTTATCTGTATTTAAAGACAAGTAGTTATCATTCATCCACTCCTTTAATTTGCTAATACAACTAATTAAAGACAACATCGGAGAAACTTCATTTGATTTAAATGAAAGGTATAACTGGGTGTCATCTGCATACAAGTGAAAATTAACATTATGTTTCCTAACGAGAGATCCCAGTGGAAGCATGTAAAGTGAAAACAGTAAAGGTCCCAGTACTGAGCCCTGCGGGACACCATATTGAACTTCTGTGAATAATGATGGAGTACTGTCAGCACATTTCTGTACATATTGGAATCGATTTGATAAATAAGAACTAAACCAAGCGAGCACGGGGCCTGTAAGCCCAACATCGTTTTCTAGCCTGTGCAGTAAAATAGAATGGTCAATGGTGTCAAATGCTGCACTTAAGTCTAACAACATAATTACAGTGGAGTTTCCTTCATCAGAAGATATCAGAATGTCATTTACAACCCGTGTTAGTGCCGTTTCTGTACTATGACCAGTGCGAAAACCAGACTGGAATTTCTCAAATAAATTGTAATGCATAAGGTGTGACTGAAGCTGACTGGCGACTACTTTTTCTAGTATTTTAGAGAGACAGTAAATTTGAAATAGGCCTATAATTATTTAGTAGGTGTGGGTCTAGGTCTGACTTTTTAAGTAATGGTTTAATGACTGACACTTTTAGTGCATCAGGTACTGTGCCATGCAGTAATGAACTATTGATAATGGTTAGAATAGCCGCCGCAAGAACATCCATGGCACTTTTTACTAGTTTTGTTGGCACTGGATCTAGGGAACAAGTAGTGGGCTTCATTTTAGTAATTAAAGTTAAGACTTCCTGCTCAGTTACAGGATTAAAATTATTAAAGTGCTGAATGCAATGTGAGACAGGGTCTGCTAAGCTAGTATGTGGTTTGTATTGTGATGCAGAGATCTGGGATCTTATATTTTTAATTTTCTCATTGAAGAAGTTCATAAAGTCTGTACTGCTAATATCTGTTGGTATTTTGCACTGTTGATCTGAATTCCCATTTGTTAATTTAGCCACTGTACTAAACAGTACCCGAGGATTTTTATTATTGCTATCTATTAATGTAGAATAGTATTCTGAGCGAGCTTTAAAGAGGGCTTTTTTATATTTATTAACACTCTCTGTCCATGCAATTTGAAAGACATGTAGCTTTGTTGTTCTCCATCTGCGCTCCAGTTTTCTACACTCTAATTTAAGAGCGCGAGTGTTTTCATTAAACCAGGGAGAGTTTCTATGTGCTTTGATCACTATTGTTTTAAGGGGAGTGTCTTTGTTTAAATCTGTGACTGCATTGGCAAGGGCAGAACTAAATCAAATGTAATTAAGAAGTGATCAGAAATAACTTCCTTTAATGGAGTAATATTTAAATTTTGAATTTCAACTTTGTAAGTTATAATTAAATCTAATGTGTGGTTATGATTATGAGTTGGACCTTTGACAATCTGACAAAATCCTACTGAATTTAACAAATAAGTAAAACATTTGCTAAAAGTGTCAGTTTCCACATCAATGTGTACATTAAAATCCCCCATCAGTACAACGTGATCATAATTTATAGCCAAATCAGATAAAAGGTTGCTAAATTCAGTCATGAACAATGAATATGGCCCTGGTGGTCTGTAGACTAGCACTACAATTGTGTTGGAATCTGTTTTAATATTTAAAATGAATGCCTCAAAGGATGTAAAGTTGCCTAAATTTTTAGAAGTGATTTGCAGTTTGGCCTCCTCCTCGACCAGAATTTCTAGACTTATGAAGGAACGAGCATCCATCTGGTGACGCCTCAGCTAGGGGAACAGTGTCATATTTACTAAGCCAGGTTTCAGTGAGAAGACACAGATCAGATTTTGTACTTAATATAATATCATTTACCAAAACAACTTTAGTGCCAAGAGAGTGAATGTTCAATAAACAGCATTTAAAACTGCATGGTTTTTTCTGAACTGGCGATATATTTTTTGTTTTAATTTGAAGTAAATTTCTATTACAGATGCCCCTGGTGGAGGGTCTGGTTTTATCCCTTGGTCTAATTATACAGCTTATTTTTTGGTTATCAATTAATTTAAGGTTTGTATCAAGACTAAATTTACTGGATGCCCCACGAGGGTTTTGGGTAACAGCTTCAGGAAAATAACAGGTGGGATAAACAACAGCCTGTGATTTAAGATCACATGACTGCGGCCTGGATGGTGCTCTAATCAGTCAACCAGGCAGTTTTGCTGCCATATTTTGGGATAATACATAAGATCCCCTCCAGTTAGGATGAAGACCATCTCTTCTGAAAAATCCAGGCCTTTTCCAAAAATCATCCCAATTGTTCACAAATGCTATGCTTTTATTTGCACACCAGGTTTCTAGCCAGCAGTGAAGGGAATGCAATCTGCTATAAATCACATCCCCTCTATATAATCTTGGTAAGGGACCAGATACAATTAAATTCCGACATTTTCTTTTAGCTTTGGTGCATAGAGAGATGATGTTCCGCTTTAATACCTCAGATTGCTGTAAATAAATATCATTAGTGCCGACATGCAGCAATAAGGTAGATACTTCATCGTCGGCGACATGGTCCAATGTGGCCTCTATGCCAGAAATCTTGGCCCCTGCGAGGCACTTAACATTAACTGCTGGTTTAACATAGTTTGGAATTCTAACATTCCGCACTATGGAATCGCCAATTATGAGCACTTTATTATTCTCAGTTTCATTCTCCATGGCCTCCCCAAACTCTTCCCACACCCGAGTTTTTGCCTCAACAACCACTGAAGCCACATTCCGCTTGGCCTGCCGGTACCTATTAGCTACCTCCGGAGTCCCACAGGACAAAAAGGTCCTGTAGAACTGCTTCTTCAGCTTGACGGCATCCCTCACCACCGGTGTCCACCAACGGGGTCGGGGATTGCCGCCACGACAGGCACCAACCACCTTATGGCCACAGTTCCAGTCTGCCGCCTCAACAATAGAGGCACGGAGCATGGCCCAATCGAACTCAATGTCCCCCACCTCCTGCAGGATATAGTCAAAGTTCTGCTAGAGGTGGGAGTTGAAGCTACTTCTGACAAGGGATTCTGCCAGACATTCCCAGTAGACCCTCACAATACGTTTGGGCCTACCAGGCCTGACCAGCATCCTTCTTCCACCATTGAAGCCAAAATACCACCAGGTGTTGATCAGTTGACAGGTCCACTCCTCTCTTCGCCCAAGTGTCCAAGACATGTGGCCGCAAGTCCGATGACACAACCACAAAGTCGATCGTAGAACTGAGGCCTAGGGTGTCCTGGTGTCAGGTGCACATATGGACACCCCTATGCCTGAACATTTCAGCACAGAAGTCCAATAACAAAATACCACTCAGGTTCAGATCGGGGGGGGCCATTCCTCCCAATCACACCCTTCCATGTCTCACTGTCATTGCCCACGTGAGCATTGAAATCTCCCAGCAGAATGAAGAAGTCCCCAGCACGTGTGCCGTCTAGCATCCCCTCCAGAGACTCCAAAATGGGGGTGTACTCCAGACTGCTTTTCTGCACATACACACAAACAACAGTTAGGACCCCTTCGGGCGGGGGGAGGCTACCCTCTCGTCTACTGGGGTAAACCCCAATGAACAGGCTGAAAGTCGGGGAGCAATAAGTATGCCCACACCTGTTCGCTGCCTGTCACTGGGGGCAACTTCAGAGTGGTAGAGAGTCCAGCCCCTTTCAAGGAAATTGGTTCCAGAGTCTACGCTGTGTGTCGAGGTGAGCCCGACTATATCTAGCCGGAACCTCTCGACCTCGCACACTAGCTCAGACTCCTTCACCTTCAGAGAGGTGACATTCCACATCCCAAGAGCCAGCTTTTGTTGCCGAGGATTGGACCACCAAGGTCCCCGACTTCGGCCACCACCCAACTCACCCTGCACCTAACCTCCTTGGCCCCTCCTACAGGTGGTGAGCCCATGGGAAGGTGGAATCACTTTGCCTGGCTCCAGGGGGGGAGGGGGGCTGTGGGAGGGGGCCCAGTGACCCGCATCCGGGCAAGGGAAAACGCCATCCAAAGTTTTTCTTTGTCATAGGAGGGTTTCTGAACCGCTCTTTGTCTCATCCCTCACCTAGGACCAGTTTGCCTTGGGTGGCCCTACCAGAGGCTTAACGCCCCTGACAACAGAGTTTCTAGGATCATTGGGACACACATACCCCTTCACCACGATGAGGTGGCGGCTCAAGGAGGAGGAGGGAAAATGTATTAGACATTAGGCAGGATTATGACTTCTTATTGTTTTTTAACTTTGAATTTTTGGATTTTATATTGAATTTAAATTATCCAATTTTTCATGTGTTTTTTTGTATTTGACTGTTCTTCTGACTTTCCCCTAAAGGCAAAGTTTTCATTTCTTGGTCAATTTGAATGTTGTTGTTATTTGAAACATACAGGTATAATGATGCTCTTTGACACATTATCAGTGATGTTCCTGGGGTCACAGGGCGTTTCGGGTATTACAATATCAGAGGCCCTCAGTCAGGTGACCCAGCTGAGGATGATCAGAGCTCATTCTGTGTCTGAGTAGCAAGCTGTGGGTCATTTCTCTTTATCCAGAGCCATCATAAAGCCCATTCAACAGCTTCTTCTACAACAGGATAATTTGTTGCCCAAATGACTGAAAGCTCAGCCATAAGATTGGCCAGCAAATTCCAGGCCGCCTACCTCAAATGGCTAACAATTTGCCTTACACCCCGCTCTGTGGCAGTCATTGACAAGGGTATGTTATTTGGACCTCTTCCTGTCATACACCTCCTCGATCCTACCTTCCCAGGTGACAGTTCCAATAAAATCACATCTAGCTCATTCAGCCTAGTCTAGTATGGCCTCAATGAGTTTGTGACTATGTAAACTGGGAACCTGTGCTGCTTCTCTAGGTTAACATTCATCTGCTGTGCTGAAGAGCTCTGTTGGGGCTTGATTTCATTTACCAGCCTTATCATTACACCTATGTAGTTGATGGTGGTCATTCAATATTTTTTGCAATGAAACACAGAATTTCAGTTATCCATTTAATCTTACAATATTACTCAGTGAAGGATCTGGACACCTGCAAATATTTGTTGTAGCAGTGATGCAAATAGTAGACATTTATAGTTCAGTTAACTTTTACTTTTGAGCACTCCCCTCAATAAACCAAATAAGGTCAAATGGCAGTTTCTCTTTTAATAATTCAGAAAATGTGAACATTTGCTCATTATTAAACAAAAATATTCCTTATAAGACTTCTGAAACTTTTGCCCCGCATAAATGAAATTTAACAGTTCGGTCACGCCACTGATTTTCACAAACCTGTACTAAACTTGGTGGCTAATAGGCATATTGTAAGCTCATTGAGTGGTACCTCCAGGCGGAATATTTGCCAGGATGTGTTTTGTTTTAGACAGTGAATGAAGCTTCTGCACGTTTCTTGTAGATAAGGGCACAGGTCTCAGACTGTGAAGAATATGCATTGTGTGATTTGACATTTTTCTCCTGTTAGCAGGAGCTGTTGTTTCAAGCCACTGGCTTGGAAGAATCCAGTTTAATAAAGATTACTGTCCGCACTATTTGCCAGAAATGATTAGTTTGAAATGGGGTCACTAGGCAAAGGCTCTTTAAAGAAGTGATGATTGGACTCACTTCATTTTTCTCTTTGGGACTGGAAATTGCTGTTCAGCAGTTCTAAATGTTGAAGCAGCAGACCTGGTTTCTAAGAATAAAAATTGATTATATTTTGTTTACTACTTATATTAAGTTAATTGCTCCTTTGTGCTTAGAAAGCTACACAAATAAATGGCATCCTGTCATATATTACTCATCAATTCTAAAAAAAAATATTTGTGATTAATAAGTTAAATCATTTAGTGCTACTAATTTGAGATATCTTAATGCAGATTGGGTGGATTACAACTATAAGCAGTGTTCTAATATTTACATTTATAAAGCAGGATAGCTTAATATTCTTTATTGATTAAGGTATATCACCAATCAATACATTAGCTGAATCCCTAATCAGGCTGAAAAGCATAATTTCTTACAGGATATTGTGAAAAAAAAGACAAGTAGCAATGGATTGAAACAATGCTCTTGATTTTTTTTTTAATTTGTACCTTTTCTTTACCCATCTACCCATTGCAGTATATGTTAATATTATCTGAAATTGTGGTGATGTGTGTAATCAGAAACACAGACATGGCTGTCTTTTCAGGGAGGCTTGCAAATCAAAGCTATATGTTACAAGGTGCTGGGAGTGAGGCAGATATTGCCACTTTTCCAGTCATGGGACACTGATAAAATGGATAGGCTGTGGTGGTAATGTGTTTCCCCAGTATTCAGGGTGGCTGCAAGACTCTGGTGGTGTTCTTGTTTTGGATGGGATTTGTAGTTGGGGCTGCTGGAGGGAGCTTTTGGAGGGCAGCTTCCTTATGCTCATTTGTCCAACCTGGAAGTGATTCTCATGTACAGTGGAACCTCGGGTCACGACTGTAATTCACTCCAAAACTCTGGTCACAACCCGATTTGGTCATGACCCGAAGTAATTTCCCCCATAGGATTGTATGTAAATACAATTAATCCGTTCCAGATTGTATGTAAATATATTTTTTTAAAAGATTTTTAAGCACAAAAATAGTTAATTATACCATAGAATGAACAGTGTAATATTAAACTAAATGTAAAAACATTGAATAACATTGAGAAAACCTTGAACAGAGAAAACTAACCTTGCAGTCTCTTTAAAAACAAGCCCAGTGCATTCTTTAAGTGCCTTCTCGCTCACTCTCTCTCTCTCTCTCTCGCGCTCGCTCTCTCGTGCTCTCTCTCTCGCTTGCTTGCTCTCTCACGCTCTCTCTCTCTCGCTCGCTGCACAGGGAATACACAGGGAGAGACTGAACACGTGCGGAAATCATTAGTGCGTACGAACCGGAAGGGAAACTGGCTTGTTCATCACCCGAGTGTGGGGTCGTGAACAGATGCAAAAGTTTGGCAAACTTTTTGGGCGTAACCCGATTTATACGTGGTCCGAGACATTCGTGACCCGAGTTTCCACTGTATAATGCAATGAACCTGAATTAATTCTGTGTCCTGCTTTAAATTAATTATGTCCTCCTCACCCAGGTGAGTTAGAGTCAGGAACAGTGTGAGATGAAAATTACTTGCAGTGGAAGTGGGGGTATTAAGAAAGAGAAGAAAAGTGTATGCTGCTCTTCTCTGCATAAAATATCTTTACACTTTTTCACTGTTTCTCATTTTCTTTCACTGTGTTTTGTTTTTTTAAGACTATAATTTTCAACTTCTTCATGGATTTTGATTTTTCTCT
The DNA here is from genome assembly GCA_026402145.1 of Polypterus bichir lapradei. NCBI lineage: Eukaryota > Metazoa > Chordata > Cladistia > Polypteriformes > Polypteridae > Polypterus > Polypterus bichir. Next base: position 32,993,404 of record JANRMT010062833.1, read on the forward strand.
GAATTCTGATTCAAATAAAATTGTAACTTAAGGAGCTTTTTTGATTGGAGCTCCACCAACAGCACCATCCGCTTATGCTGCCAGCCCAGTGTTGTTGCACTATTGCCTGCTGTAACCTGTGGAGTCTCAGTTATTCACTGCTGACTTGATTTTTGTGCATTGTCACACGTGTGCTTGGGAGACAACTTGACGGCTCAACCAATGGTAATTCCACCCATACTTTTTTACATTTATAAGCTCAGAACATGCCACTAAGTTGGTAGTGACTGAAGATAAAAAAATAAATAACAATTTGAATGGTATGCAAAAACCATAACAGGAGCTATCAAGTGCCCTATAAAATACTCAGTACTCTGGTTATCTGCAAAATGAGGTTTACACTATGCAATAGAAAAAATGTCCAAGCTTCATAAGTTAAGTGCATAAAAAATGTTTTTTTTTCTGTCATTAGGATGAAAGGTTAAAAACAATGGCATTGTCATAAGGATGTTCTCTTTGAATCACCCTGCAGGATGCTCAACAACAGTAATAAGTACATGTACATTTTGTAAAGCACTTTGAGCTACATTTTTTTGTATGAAAATGTGCTATATAAATAAATGTTGATTGATTGATTGATTGATGTATTACCCTTTACCTGTTTTCTCAAGGGTAAGTTTACTTGTCAAGTTCGTTATCGGATTGGTCTACTGTTCCACTTTAAGATTAACACACACATACATACTGTAGCTATAGGCATACACACAGACCCTAACCACAACAGTGCTCCATGAATGACACACACATGCTGATTAACCTCTAGCACTTTAAACCATACAAGTGCTTTAGGAATAACACAGCCTGTCACTCTCTCAGCACTTCGAGAGACTTACTTATTATCAGCACGAACAACATATGATGTTTTAATGATATCTCAGACCTAAATATTATTTCTGGTCTATAAGAATACATTTAAACATACAAAGGCTCAGCATCCTTGACTATAGGCCATTTATCAGCCAAGAATACCATACTTTACATACTGTTCCCTACTATTGAGTGGAGCTCTTGCTCACAGCCTTAATAAACATCGCAGCACAGAGGTAAGGGCAAATCTCCGGCTGCAACAGGTGCTCATAGAAATCTAACTTATTACTTCAATCACTCTATAGACATTAAGACAAAGCATAGAAAGTTAAAAGTAGCATGGTATTTATTACAGGAATAATAATAATACCACTGGAACAAAGAATAATAGAAAATAAGACTGTTAGAAAAGTCTGGATATATAGTCATTAGAAAAAGCTTACGAAAAAAGTAGAGATGACAAGGATGAATGTCGCAGGCGGCTTGTGATCTAGCAGTCCTAGTTGCTCATGATGCTTTTCTGATAACCAGTGATGCTTTCGGCCCTTCTTCTTCTTCCTCCCTCCTTCCTTACTAACTTACTCACTAACCATCCATCCATTATCCAACCCGCTATATCCTAACTACAGGGTTACGGGGGTCTGCTGGAGCCAATCCCAGCCAACACAGGGCGCAAGGCAGGAAACAAACCCCGGGCAAGGCACCATTCCACCTCAGGGTGCACACACACACACACACACACACACCAGGCACACAACAGGGACAATTTAGGACCGCCAATGCACCTAACCTGCATGTCTTTGGACTGTGGGAGGAAACCGGAGTACCAGGAGGAAACCCACGCAGACACGAGGAGGACATGCAAACTCCACGCAGGGAGGACCCAGGAAACGAACCTGGGTCTCCTAACTGCAAGGAAGCAGTACTACCCACTGTGCCACCGTGCCACTTACTCACTCACTTACTCACTAAATCGCTCCTCAGACGAGGCATATTTATTCTAAAATTCTACTGGGGGGTTTTGCAAGATGTGATTGTTAGATATTCTTGTTGGCTGGCTGTCATTATGATGAATGAATTCACTGTCCGTTTTCCCAAACAATAAAACTTTTTTTGATGTTCTCCGAGGTATCGGCAGATCTTCCTTTCCCAGGTTGTAAAATTATTAGATGTTCATCCTTTCTCAGGTTATAAAGTAATTGAGTCACCAGCATGTCTTCCTTTCTTTGTTGGAACAGCTGTTTTAAAAGTTAGATATAACTGGGAAGAAGACATGCTTTCATTTGTCCTGAATGTAGTTCATTTGTTGTCTTGTCTTGAACAAAATATAATGGAAGTATAAACCAAAATGTACAGATTTTGTACCACACAACAGTACAGCTTGCAAGATCGTCCTTCACCTTCAGGCTGTTTTTGGGGTAAGCTTCAGGTTCACATACAGTAACTCGGAGTGGGAAGAACCTGGTTAGAAAACAGATCACAAACTGGAATTCAAGTGTTAAAAACAAACAAGCTTTATGTGGTTTAGCGACTTTCAAACAGTCTGGTCTGTGTGAGTAAATGTGCCTTTAGATGGATTGCTGCCAAACAAAGTTAGTTCATGTCAAGCTCCCAATGTTATGAGAAGTAGTTTCCTTCCTCGTGACCATATAGTTGAATGATTGCACGCTTGAAAATGGTAGGATGTCACACACAATTCTGTTAAATTTATCATATTGCTTAATTACAGCTAGGTAGGTAAGGATTAGAAAGGTGAAGTATTTTCACATAACGTTCCATGTGTAGTAAGGTAGCATATATTTGAAGGAATATTTTTAATACACAATCAGTACAACAATGGATGGTATACAGGTAAAATAACACGTTACAAAAAATACAATTTAATATAAGGGGAACTATCAAGTAGATAGTGAACAGAAGCATACACCTGCTTTTATATTGCATTTTATATTATATATACCGTTTATCTTTGTGTTAGATATGATAATGCACTCAAGAAGTCACAAGTGCAACATTGTGTGCAAATCTCCATATTCCAATATTACATAAAAGGCTTATTAAAAGTCTAGAGACGTGTAAGAAATCTAAAGTATTGTATACATGTTTATTGTTAGGAAAGAAAAACTGCAGAAAATTAATATTTGTAACTAATGTGAAAGGAGGTTTGTTCGGAGTGTTTAGTATTATGAGTGAAGGGTGTAAAGTTGATGCAAGCTGTTACAGTTTTTTAAAACTGTGTGTGTCAATGGACTCCAAGATGGACTTGTTTCCAGCCTTGCCCCAGCGACCCTGAATTGGACTTAGAATCTTATGTTACATATTATTTTGGTGCTAATGCAGCATACAAGCTACATTATCCTACTGCAATAAAAAAATGTAGATAGATAGAATGAATTGTATTTGTCCCAAGAGGGAGATTTAGTATTTGCAATAACAGGACAGAAACCACTAAACATTTTCCCATCAGTAGAGAATTGTGTTAGGAAAACCTTTTGCTACAGAAGAATAATAACCTGCTTGTGCTAAATAAAACATTTTCTTTATTCAGACATAAAATATGATATATTGATAAGCCATCCCTTTTCAAAACTTAATAACCCTCTGTCAGATCATCCAAAAGTTTTCCTCTCATTCTAGTTTCTGAGTCTTGGTGAGCCAATTGTTTGTTCAGCTTTCAAATCCCACAGTAACGTAAAGCTCCTTGGCAAGCATAGGATTCATGCTTCTACAACATCTATAAATTATACGCATATACAACCTGGAAAGAGTGCATCAGCACATTTTAATGGGATTTCTATTGTGAGATTTTAACACCAATTCAAAACAAATAACATAGAAAATGTAATCTGATTTATTGCTTCATTGCCTCTCCTTTTCTTTTGTAAATATAATCATATTTCCTGAACATATATCATATTAATCAAACTAATGAAATCACTTGCAACCCTGATTTTTATATAATCTGCTTTTGTTATTTTTAGGCTGTTGAAATGCGAGATATAGATAGATTCATGCCAGACCTTGCATTTTACTAAACAAAAATAATAATAAAACAAGCTGTTACATTGTATTGGGGTGAAAATTGTACTTTTTACTGTTTGTTAAAGAAGACTGGTAATTAAACTTCTGTGATGTGTTACTATAGAAATATGGATAACATCTCACTTTTAAGTAAATAAACTGTAAATAAAAATGTAGATATTTACATGGAAATGTTAGCATTGTTTTTGATTTTGCGTTTTCAAAAAGGTTTGGTCAGTGAAAATGTGACAATGAACTCATAGTAATGAGTGTTTTTCAGGAGAAATATGATATTGGGAAGTATGCAAATATACTAAAGGATATTGGAATTTATGCAAATATGAAAGCAAATACTAATATACAGGTGCTGGTCATAAAATTAGAATATCATGACAAAGTTGATTTA
>JANRMT010062833.1:33020732-33036465 GCA_026402145.1 Polypterus bichir lapradei
TGAGTGAGTGAGTGAGTGAGTGAGTGAGTGAGTGAGTGAGTGAGTGAGTGAGTGAGTGAGGGCTTTGCCGTTTATTAGTATAGATAAGAGCAGCTCACTACTGAAAACGGCAAATATAGGAGGCAATGGGGATCAAACCAGGGACTCTTGATTACAAGTCAGCAAATCTTACCGCTACGCCACGGAAGCTGTTGTATCATCCTTGAACCTTTTGTGAAAGTGTTTATTTGATCTTTGGACTTCAGGCTTCACACATTCTATAGTTTATGCCTAAATTTTGTAACATTTATTACTAAAATATGAAAAAGTTTCTGTTTTAACAATGCGTTTACACAGATTATTGTGGAAAAGGAACACATATGAAATGCATGTGTTCCAAATAATGATCTATTATTTCCACTCTAAAACTCCAGCACTTCACTCCCAGATGATCAAACAAGGCATGAGCTGGGAGAACTTTGTGAATGGTCTGTGACAGGTGGGGATGGAATAGCAGGCTGCTTGCTGCTTGTCTTTATTGGCACCTTTACAGGACAAAAGACGCTGATGGAGAGGTGCAAACGGATTTAAGGTGGGCCGGATTTACAAGTTTTCTCGTAGGCTCTGATAATTCTAGTGTTAAACAACCATCTTTCCTCTGTGAAACAAACTTGAAGGAATATGAAAACTTACTGTACAGATTTTAATTTTTACATAAAAGCTGTATGTAACAAGGGTTTTTGTATTGCTTAGAGTATGACAATGAACACATTTATAGTTGTATTTTTTTTACTACAAAGAATCTGTTTTTGAGGTTTTCTTTCTTTTCAGTGTGATTTGCTAAAAGTTTATTTTATTCACCATTCCATTTCTACGTTTACATGGTGCAGTAAGTTGTGTCACCTGACCATAGTCTTGCATTAATTATGTGACAGCGTGTGACAATGTAAATATGGCAACAGTCACAATGCATATTATCCTTGGTGGATAAACAGGCTTGCCACAACCTGGTAGAATGTCACCAAAATTTCCATTGACACAGCAATTATTTGATCAGCTCTACTCTCACTTGTGAACAAGACCCTGGATTACTGTATCTGCACCTTGCTAAGCTGTTAATTTTTCCAATGTGCACTGAGATCACACTCTAATGGCCAAGAGGAAAATCTTTTCCACAAGCAGCAGAGAACCAATCCATAGATTTTTGAAGTAGATACCATCTAAACTGTAGATGAGCCTTAATACTCTATCTAGAAAAATCTCAAACATTAGATAAAACACATCTTTGATGGAAACCACCATCAATTATCAAACCAAATTAATGCCATGTATGCAAGCGCAAGTTGTTGCTCCATAACCACAGAGGCTAAAGGACACACAGAATCAGCCCTGAAAATTGTTGTATCATCTTCTACATGATCCCATAGAATATGCTCTTAAATGACAAAAACATGCAATTTCTAGGCAAGGCACATGCAGGCAAGATTATCACAATTTCTTAAATATTTGCACAACAAATAAAGAGTGGGTCCATTGTTTCATTGCTAGCTCTTCATGGATCACCATTTAAGTATGAATTTCTTTATTTTGTCATTTGCAGTTTAAGCACTATGTTCAGCATTTATTTCTAAGGAAAACTTACAATTCTTTCAGATTTACAATGCGCGTTATTTAAGAGAAACCAATGTATTAGAAATCAATGTGAATTAAACACACACAAGTAGAAATACTGAAATAATTTGCAGTGCAAAGGTAAAACAGCAGCTGGAAAATCAAACTTATAGGTAAGTAACACATTTGATAGTTGCTTGTTTCAGTTTTATCAAATAATACTGTAATATTAACCCTCTGCTTATTTTTATCCCAGTATATAATATTTACAGAAATCAGTTGCCTGCCCTCAAACATATGTAATGTATTTTACAGATTTATTGCAATATATTCAATAGTTATTTTCATTGATTAATTAGAAAATAATAATCCTATGTAAATATTTTAATAAAAAAATGTAGTATCATATTCTGCAGTTAGAAACTCTGCTTATTGTAGATCTAAACATATTACAGTACATGCGTGACAGGGTGCCTAAATATTTGGTAAATACATAAATACATAAGACAGAATGCTTATAAACCACAGCAAGTAACATTTTCCAAGGAAATACAGTAAAGAGCTATTTGCATGTTTTTTTTTATATATATACTTCATCTTGAGTATAGTAAATATGACAGTGCCATAACCTTGAGCTGAACGGCATTTTCTGCTGATGAATCAGAAGAAATGGTGTGATATTCAAGCTTTTATTACTTTTTGTGCATAGCATAAATTTTCAGTATGACATTCTCAACAATATCCTATTTCATCTGGCAAAATGAGATTTATCTTCCCATTCCTGGTGTTCTAAAATTCAATCATCCAAATAATGTATCAGGTGAAATTTTAGTTCTTGAGAAAAGCAGTAATTATAACAAGGGGATTGAAGATGCACGTAACATCGCTATTAGTCATGAATATTTATAAGAAGCACTGCCTGCTAGGAGGCAAATGCCTGTAAGCTTGCTTTGAAATGGTCCCAGGGAATACTTCACCATTGTTCTAGTGACTTTTGGAGCAGTGTGCTCACTCCTTTGAAGTGTCCATATCATTTAAAATACCACAAAAAGGGGTTATTGCAGGCACTTAATCCTGAATTCATGCCGAAAATGAAAAAAGACCATTCTTTTTCTCCCAGAGGAAAGGAGTAGCAAATGAAGTGTAAGGGGAAGAGATCAGACAAGCATCTTAGAATCATTTGTGTCACAATTTGGCATTTTGCATTTTTGTCTGTATATAGCATAATGAATTACTTTATGTGGGATGATTAAGATACTTGGAAGAAAAAAAACATACACAATTGATTTCTGTGTGCCTTCAAAGCAAATGTGTCAAAAATTTATAATGGAGTACCAACTAGATTTATAAAATCTAAAAAAAAAATTGCTGCAAAACAATAATTTGTAATTGTGCCTACATGAATAAGCAACACATATGTTCATTGCAGTAATTCACCAATGGAAGCCTCTGGCCTTCTCTCCACCTGCTAATCTTTATTGAAACTGCATGCACTTCTTAATAGAAATTCCTTAATTAGCCTCAATTCCCCACCTGCCTAGCAATGGTAGGTAAATTTAATACAGTACCTAAATGTGGTAATGTAGGTTCAGTGAAGGTTAAATACATGTCTGGAAAACCCAAACCATTTTTTCGCAATCAACTCATTTTAATATAAAATTTGTCCTTCTTTTGTGGAATCTCTGTGTACAAGAAAGAACACATACTGAAGAAATAGCTGGCATATGATAGATACAGGTCAAGTCAGGTTGGTGAGCATGCACTGGTACAGAGCATTGCCACATCCACCACACGATGAAACTGCTCGGGATTCTAGTTGGAAATCCCCCAGGCAGACACAAGGTCTAATCCCACCCTCTGGAAATGACCATCTATCTGCCGCAGCCAGGTGTTATGTGGGCATCCCCTTGGCCTGGTCCAGCCACTCGGGTCCTCAACATTGAGGATACTGCGAGCTGGATCAACCTCAGAGAATCACAACACATGGCCCTAGTGCTGTAACTGACACTCCCTTACAATGCAGGTAATGTGCCTCATTCAGGATTGTTATGATAGAATATGCAAGACACTAAATATACAGTGGACATCCAGTTGTGCAGTTAGTTTAGGGGAGTCAATCATTTCTGCTTGTAAAAAGAGCACTTTACAAATAACATTATGGAGATGTGTGATGCGAGAAATTATTAAGCCACATTTATTAGGGGTCATTTCATCTTAAAGATTTGAATGACAACCTTGTGACCCCTTGATTTCTTCTTTGCCTTGTTCATTGCAGTAACAATAATAATTTTAAAGCAGTTTGCAATTAATTGTAAGTTTTTATTTTATGAAAAGCTCTATACACAAAGACTAATTCATATTTGAAACTATTCATTGCTGAGTGCTGAATTGTAAAGAAGATTCTAATGTATGTGTTGGTTTCAATAATTAAAAAAGCTGGCTGTCTACTGCTAGTACTGCCACACTATTATAAATAATGGCAAAACGTTACTGTAATGTAAAACTAGGTTCTCACACATGTGATTTTTATTCTTGAGTATTAAATTAAAAAATGAAAATAATTTTTCTCCATCACATTGAGTTTTTTCGCTAAACACACTTTAGCTCTTAGTGATAGTTTTTTTATATTGTTTTTGAAGTAAATTATTTAAATATCAATATTTTGTTTTAATGATAATTTGTTTGAATTTAACGTTTTCTAATATTATAATCTATTTTTAAAGTAAAGCAGTACTTATTTGATAATGAAATCAAAATGTAGCTGAAACTGAATATGATGATTAACAATAGCAGAAGCAGGCAGCATGTGAAGTCACTGGAGACATAATGTTGACCTGTCCTTCCCCAATCAGTAACACACTTCACTGGAGTGTAGCAAGCACACCTCAGAATGTCTCAGTCAGTTGATCAGAGCACTTGTAAATGATCAGTGATGCATTTCTTTTTTTGCTATACTGTTAATTCATATTATGGTCTCTGGAGGTTCTGTGAACATCCCTGATGGTTTTGCAACATTTGCAGTAAAAAACAGAAACAGAATATTGTACAACAGATTTTGTTAAAAAAAAAAAGTTTATTATGCCTAATTTGGAATGAAACTTAGTGACCAGGACAATGAATGCCCCCCTCACAATGTCTGCTGTGTTTGTTTTGAGAAAGTAATACAATGGACAGAAGGTAAGAAGAAAGCACTAGCTTTTGGTATTCCTATGAAATGGAAGCAACACAAAAATGACAATTGTTATTTCTGTTCCTGTAAAATTCAAGGATGTAGTAAAAAGAATAAGAAAGAAATTGTTTGTCATAGTCTTCCAACAACAATAAGTCCTGTAAAACATGAACCAGATGTGTCAATCCCTACTACACCTGAAAGTCCTGATTCTGTAGAAACTCATGCAGAGGGAAAAGTACTTAACATTATGATGAAGAATATGTCCTGATATGTTCAAGGAAGGAAGCACAGCTATTCAATCTGAATAACCTTAATAATTTAGTTCTAGGCCTTTCCAAAATAACTGCAGAGCTATAGGAGTCTCAATTAAAAGATAAAAACATTACATCTAGTCACAACTTTCTCTTGGAAACAAAATAAAAAAGATGAGTTTGCAGCATATTTCAGGAAAGATGGATCCTTGGTTTACTGCACTGGTGTAAGTGGCCTAGAGCAGGAAGTTGCTGGATATTACAATTCAGAAGTTTGGAGACTGTTTTTGGAGATGGGAGACTCAACTAAAGGAAACCTAAAAGGACTACTTCTTCGTTATAGTAATACATTTGCATCAATATCTGTTGCTAATGGTGTGTTGCTAATACCTGTGAATTTGAAAAGAAACCTACAAGAACTTTCAAAATTAATTTCAATGAGCACCATTGGTCCATATGTGGGGACTGTGTATTTTACTTGGTCAGCAATCAGGGCATTTAGAATTCTTATATTTTCTCTGTCAGTAGGTCAGCAGGACTAAGACTTTGCATTGGGTTCAAAAGTGATGGCCAACTACAATAAAAACTATAGCTTGGTAAAAAAAAAAAACCATAAACTTAGCTGGGTGGGTCCAGATAAAGTGCTGCTATCACTGCATACCATTAAATTGGGTGTATTGAAGCAGTTTGTCAAAGCCCAATCAAAAGAAGGAGCGTTTTTATACATTTGTGCCAAAAGTTTCCTGCCATGTCTAAGGCAAAATTGACAGAGGAAATTTTTGCTGGACCTGATATTAGAAAACTATTTTCTAATTCACAATTTGATGGTGTGATGAAAACCTGAAACAACAGCCCTGAGTATCATTCAAACAAGTAATTTCTACATTTTTAGGTAACAATAAAGATTCAAATTGTAAAGAAATAGTAAAAATGTAATAGTTAAATTTAAGCGACTAGTTGCAACATAAGTCTGAAAGTTCACTGAAAGATTCCATCAGGATATCAAGAACATACAAAAAAAGGGACTGGGGACATTAATTCATAGTGATGCAATAGAAGAAGTGTACAAATGACGGGACACCAAACAGCGCTTTGGATAAAAAGACTATGTGACAAAAACTAGGGAAGTTATATGTAAGTCAATGAATATGTGTTTTTTATTTTTACATATATATTTAAAAATATTAAATTGACTGAATACATTTTAATGTTACATTGATTTAGCACAGTATTGTATACATGAGCTAATTGTACATTTTGTTAAATTTTAACAAAATTTCTTTTTAATTTTGTACTTAAATGTGATGTGATGGATATATTTCTAGTTATATTTTTATTGTGTTCATGAATGCAAATAAAAATAAAGGTAACACTTTAGTTTCGGTACTGAAAAAAATGCACCTATTACTCATTTACTCTTATATATCAAGACCTTAACAAAGGCTTCTTTTGGTCTTCATAACATTTACAAAGCACCAGTATAGTGTTTATTCATCTCTGCAATGTAACCTACTAACAAAACTTCACTTTGGAGTGGTCTGAGGGGGTGTCACTGAGACACATTTCTCTCATATAGGACCTGTGAATCCTTCATATTAACAAGTCGTTTTTCCATCGTGTCAATATGCCACACTGCACAGACATGAATAACCCACTACTGGTGTTTTATAAGTGTTATGAAGACCAAAAGGAGCCTTTATTAAGATCTTACATAAGATTAAATAAGTAACAGATGCAATTTGCAGTACCTAAGCTAAAGTGTTACCAATATAACTATTCACAATTACAATATTTTTTTATACAATACAATACAATTATTTATTTATTTCAAGAAGTGGGTTTTAACAGGCCCTGCCTCTTGACTGCCCCCCAGCCTTGACTCTCTAAGAAGAAAAGGAAAAACTCCCAAAAAACCCCAGTAGGGAAAAAATGGAAGAAACCTTGGGAAAGGCAGTTCAAAGAGAGACCCCTTTCAAGGTAGGTTGGGCGTGCAGTTGGTGTCAAAAAGAAGGGGGTCAATACAATACAATACACAGATCAGAACAAAACCTCAATGCAGTATAAAAATAAAAAATTTACAAGTACGGAGCAGAATTTAACAGTAGATGATATCACATAATATGATTTGGATTTGTTTAGAGTCCTGGAGACCTCATCCATCAAGCTGCCACCCCCATTTGTCCATTCCACAGCTGAAACAGTGCTGGGCCAGCCAATCCGATGAAAGGACCCCTCTACCCCATGATTCCTGTGATTCTCCATCAGGGATGACTTTACCTTAGGCAGGTAAAACAACTTGGCAGGTGGGTCGTGGCACCAAGTGCCACATTTGAGTACCGAGAAGAGAAACAGTATAGGTGTGGGTTAGTATCCAATTATAACTATCATAACTATCATATGAGTGTATGAGTTTAATTTTGCAGACTTGTGTAATATGTGACATGTTGGTAGGTGATTTGATGTTTTTCTGAAATCTTGCATGATGAGTGGTCAGCATTTATAAGTAGTTTGTTATTTATTTTGTGTTTTTCTATATTTATACACATTAAATAATGTGCACACTGTTTACATTTTCTGCTGTGATGTATAACTAATGTGAAAACATAGCTGTCATGATCCAGCTGAAGAGATATAAAACACTAATTTTCTTTACACGCCCACTAGGTCATTGTTGCTATTTTGTCAGCTGGCAGTGATTAAGTACCAAAGCAGGGGACCAAATTATTGTTGAAAACACTAGCAGATGTCATAAGCAGGAGATCTTTTACATGATAATGTCTTACTTAAAGACACTGGAGCACGGGCAACTATGAGTTATACTGAAGATTTCACAAAAGGAAAGAATTTAAATTGGGGGAACCTAGAATCCTTTTAGGCAGGGGTATCAAACTCCGGTCTTAGTGGGCCACAGTAGCTGCAGGTTTTCATTCTAACCCTTTTCCTAACTGGTGACCAATTTTCACTGCTAATTAACTCCTTTCCCCTTCATTTTAATAGCCCTGTCTTTAATGATTCAGTGCTCTGAATTGATTCTTTTCTTCATTATATGATAGCCAAACAGAAATGAGACATGAAACAAGCCAACAAATTACAAGCTTAAATTGGGTCTTCAATCTCCAAATAATTTCACTCCAACCAGTTTCTAAACTAGAAACTTGTTCTTGCTGTTAATTAAAGCCATTATTTATTTCCACGGCCGGTGGCTGCTCTCATTCTGCCACAGTAGACATTTCCAAAACTGTTGACTTTGTTTTCTTCTATGAATACTGCCAAAAATGTTTTGTTGACCTGAGCGATCAACTTTACTTTATTTTCAGATATTATGTGATGGGCACAGGTGAGTGGATCATGTGGCGGCTTGTTTTGTGTCTCATTATTGTTTGGCTGCTAATGAAGGAAAAAGTCAAGTTAATTAAAATTAAGACAAAAATAATCAGCAGCATCAACTGGCCATTAATTAAGAAGAGGGTTAGAATGAAAACCTGCAGCCACTGCGGCCCTCCAGGACTGGAGTCTGACACCAATGCTTTTAGGGATCTAGCAGACTCAGAACCAAAAAAGTTTAACAAGAAGACAATTTAAGAGGATAGAAATGAACAAAGAAGACAGATGACCACCTGTACAGTGTAAACAAGACATGACAACTTCTGAAAAGTCATAGGCAGCCAGACTGGCCAGGTAAGAAAAAGCAAAAGCAGAAAAGACCAGGATTAGGATTGTTATGCTTTGCAGAAGAATAGAATGTAACAGCTTCAAGATTTTTGAGATCCAGCAGACAGTGTAGACACGATGAAACACTATAGACATGTCATTTTTTCAAGTGAGCTACAGGACAAAAACAAAGGACTTTACCCTCCTCAAAGAGACTGGATTAATGCTTTGAAAAGACAAGTATGGCATCAGACTCGGAGAGGCAGATGACCTTCAGTAATAAAACAGCCATTGCTGGAGGAGAAACAGCCAATGGAACAAAACAACAAAAACACACATGTCCTTTATGGTAGAAAAGTCATGCATAATCCACATCTACAGGTCGCTTATACTAGAAAACCACAAACAAAAGACATTTTTTCTTTTACTTTTGTTTATCAACAAGGCAACAGCAGAATTTCTGTGCTTTTACTGTGCTTTTATAGAACTGACACTCCTAATGTCAAAAGTGATTGAATATGTTTCTACAAGTTCAAACAATTCTCTAGTATACTGTAGCTCTAAATAAGATATAAAGCCAATAGTTAAATGAATAGAAAACACTGAAAATGCTCTGACCATGAGAATCAGACTTTATGTGTTATTTTACCAACATTAGTTTTTAATACAAAATCACATTACCAAATGCTGGAAACCAATCATAAATTCTGAGCAAGATTGTTAGCAAAGTTTGTTTAAATTATAAAGAATACTAGAAATGGTAAAAAGGACAGGTTCATTAATAGTGTCTTGTTAGTTGTCTTGTTGTTTATGTTAGGTAGAATGTCCAGAGGGGGCTGGACGGTCTCATGGCCTGGAACCCTTGCAGATTTTATTTTTTCTCCAGCAGTCTGGTGTTTTGTTTTTTTTTTTCTGTCCTCCCTGGCCATCGGACCTTACTTTTACTCTATGTTAAAGAGCTTTGTCTTATCTTAATTCTTTTTTTGTCTTTTTTCTCTTTCTTCATCATGTAAAGCACTTTGAGCTACATTATTTGTATGAAAATGTGCTATATAAATAAATGTTGTTGTTGTTTCCTTTTTTAGCTTATACAAAATTAATTAACAGTCCCCATCCCACTTGTCTTCAAAGAGAGTTAGATAATTAGTATATTTTTTTTTTTGCATAAATTTATATCTACATTATGTGACAATTATCAAATATATGGTGATTAAAACATAATAAGTCACAGGATTTTTATGAGCGGCAGAGGCAGCAGTTGGTTTCTGTCTGTGGAGAGTTTGTATGTTCTTCTGGCGTCTGTAAGTGTTTTTTAACAGTCACTGCAGTTTACCGCCCATATCTTAATGAAGTGCATGTTAGGCTAATTTGTAATCGGCCCCATGTTACTGTGTGAATGAGTGGGTGGGTCCTATGATGGACTGCAAGACATATCTGCATTTGGTTCCTGCTTTGCAGCTAATCCTTCAAGAATAAAGTCCAGGCCTCTGCATCCCTGAATTGGATTACTTTTTCTCCAGAGTGTTACGTTATTTTGTAAAGAATGGGTTTGTGCTTTATATCAGGTTGGTGCTGAGTTTCACTCTATCTCTCTGTGACAGACAATGATCAATCCTTTTCTCTCAAAAGTTTCATATTTTTAAAAGGCTGCATCAATTTAATCACCTTTGTTTCCATATGCATTGAAGGTGAGAGAATCCAACCTTAAATTTCTATTGTAAATCACTTGAATGTACAAACCTCTGGAGTGACTTACCAAACATTCCACAGCTGGGTAAGGCCATGTTGACACGTGCAGCAAAGATACTCATCCATAGTCTCATTTTGGCCACTTACAATCTAATTTCTTGGCACTACCCATTTGTGAAGATGAGGATATACATCTCCCTAGTTAATTCAACTTTGTCAGCTCCCTTTCACTACCTGGTTCTGCATAATGTGGACACAAAAATGAAAATTGCTTCTATTCTGTTGATATGAGTCTAGCACATATTTACCTCTACTCTCATTCAGAAAATGGCCTTAAGGTGGCTGACCCCTGTTTCAGTGTGCACCAAAGACCAAAGTCTCATAAGGCAAAGACAGTAGAGATGCAACCCTTTATGTACACAGGTCTTGGCTGCACATTGAAATCCCATGCAAATCAAGAACAGAAGGGAAGGCAAGATGTACCCTTGGAGTAGTCAAATACTTACATAGAATGACCTAAAGTTAATGTTAAATATGCAAATAGAAGTCTTGCAATACAAAGTACAGGGACACGATGGCTTGTAACAGTGGCTTGTGAAATCCTGAGTTCTTAAAGCATCTTCCACAAGATAGGGTATGCAATTATAAACCAGGCTCAAAAAACACATGTAGAAGGATTTTCAAATTCTCATGACAGTTCAAATAACTTCAAAAATCAAAGAGCTGGCCACAATGGCGTAGCTAGAGTCAATTTGCCACCCTCCAACATATCTGAATATGTTAACCAATTTAAATAGAAAATTAAAATGACGTATAGAGAAAAATTAAGATCAATTTAGCATAGATGTATTCATATACAGAGAAACAGCAATAATTTTTCACATATAATTATTTATAAGCATCAACTAGACAAGAATATGGTATAGACGCACTGATAAGCTGTGTTCTAATTATTCGTTTTATATAATTACGCTGCAAAAACCAGTGAAGTGCACAAGTGATAGGTGGGCATGTTTTCTGTGCAGAACAAAAATGCATTCGGATTGATAATGAAACGAAATTATAAATTGTAAATTAGTTGTTTATCTTCCTAGAAATTATTATCGGTGTAATGTTTATGTTTATTTTTGTTATTGCCTCATAAATTTTAACTGCTGTGTCTGATGCCGTCACAAAAGGACAATGTAAAAATTATTTTTGAAGTATTTGTGGATAAAAATCAGAGAATTTTACTTTTTTCATTCATGAGTGACTGCTGCTTACACACAAATTGTACTGAACCTTTTGGCCAATAATGCTGTCCCCAAAAATGTGCCGCCCAGAGTGGACCGCCCCATCTGCACGCCCCTAGCTATACCACAGGCTGGCCAAGATGGAGTCTGTTTAACTCCTGCTTGATCTGAGGTCCAACTGTCAAGGGTCTCCATTCAGTACCCTGATACAGTATAGGCTTTCCCAGAGCATCCTCATGATCCTCATAATCGGAACACACCCTCTTAGCACATTTTTAAAAATGGAGTCAACAACCACTAGTCTCTCAGTCTCAAGGCACTGTCCTCACTTCCACGCAACATTAAATGTTTTTTTTTTTTGTGAGGGTACATATTTTGAAGCATTTAACCTTTATATCTTAACCTAGATAATTACAAGAATCTGTGGAAATTGGGCTTCTTAAATTTTTTGTCTTCTTAAGGTGATATTTGATGGGTTCTGTATTTGCCTACAGTATGTATATTGATTAGGTTAAATATTTATTAGTGACATTTCCTATGTATTTTCTTCTTATTTATGTAACTGTTTTACTTCTTCAAATTGATTGTGTTATGCTTCCAAGGTATGTTCTTATAAAAAAATACAAAACATTTTAGCAGCCTGGCAGATGGCAGAAAATTCCCCTTTAAAAAATTGTGTTCTTTATTTAAGTTTCCTTGTACCATATATATGGGTAAATCTTTGCTAATCTTTCTCTATTTTAGCTTAGAAGTAAAACAAAGATAAATTGTCAGACTCCTTTCCACTTAAGGAAACAGGAAAAAGTGGCAGTTTATCTTCGCTTAAATTCTAAACTGTAGTAAATTAAGATTAGCTTGCTTCTACTCCGTCTCCAGCAATCTATATGAAGAGGTTGTATTTAAATTTAATTCATGATCACTGACTCCCCACAAATTGGACAGAGAGGTTTTGAAATTGGATGAAAATAAGAATGGACAAGCACCTTTAGTAATATGTCATAGTAAAAATCAATGAGTAGGATGTACAAATGTCTCTTCCCTCCCGAATCCATAATCATTTATGAAAAAATAAAGAGTATAACTGGAAATTGGCAACCAAGCTTGACTGGGAGCCAGTAATTTCAGGATAGCATTATTCATTATCTGAGTGTGAGACTGTTAAAAGACAAAAATCGTACGCTGCAAATAATGCAGTGGCAAAAACTAGGCAAACAGTACTTGAAATGGGAGTTGTTTTCCTTTTATTTAGCAAAACAATCTGCCAATTGGGTAAAAAAAAATGTATTTGCCAAGATTTCTTAAAGCAAGTTAAATATATCCATCCATCATCCAACCTGCTATATCCTAACTACATGGTCACGGGGGTCTGCTGGAGCCAATCCCAGCCAACACAGGGCGCAAGGAAGGAAACAAACCCCAGGCAGGGCGCCAGCCCACCGCAGGCTAAATATATCTTCAATACATATTTCTTGTTAAGTCAATAAATCTCACAAAAAGGAAAACAAGATTTAAACAGCCTGGTATCAAAAACTTTTCACTTGCTTAGATTTCATTTTTTTTGCAGTGTAGACAGAATACTTACTATTCAAAAGAACTGCATGTGTATGTAATTTGCATGTAATTTGGAAAATGCTGGTCCATCCCCTAATCTGCTTAACCAATTCAGGAATAAAGTAAGCTTCTGTTTATCCTGGCATCTTTGTGTACCAGGTGAGGAGCTAATCTGGGCAGAGCAACAATCCATTGCATGGGACACTCATGTATACACCCTCATGGGTTGAGAACCAGAGCTGACAGTTTACACCTAGCAGAACAATTTTATTGCTTAAACTGACCGTGGGGACCCATGGAGGAACACTTTGCAAACATTACATGACCCTTTTTCGTTGAATGCAACAGTGAGTAACTGCTCTGCCCGACCCAAAGGCAGGCAGCCTATGGATTAAGAAACAATTATCTAGAGGAAAGGAAAGAGATGGTAGGAATGCCAATATCAAGTCCTGAGAAATTGCTCTGATTCCATCATTCATATAGTAAACTACTACACATTTAAATGCTGATAATATGAAGGGTATATTATTGGGAAAAAGTGTCCAATATACTGTGCATCATATAAATCTCAAACTTCATTGCACCCACGCTTAAGTCCCTAGAAACACAGAATTAAAATTACATAAAAAAGAATTACATTCTGGCTAGATACTGCTAAATATACAATTCTCCAATGTATGCTGTCTTCTCTCATTTCAATTAACTTACCAGAAAACAAATAAGCAAACCCCTGTTTTAGTTCCACAAGTCTGCTATATACAATTGAAGGCCAATCAGACTTCACACATCCTCCTTGGTAGGCATTTTAATGGGTCAGATTAAATACAGTATACAATGAACACCTTTTTAACATTTTTTCCAAAAAAGTTATAATGATAAGGAAACTGTTTGGTAAGTAACAATTTAACCATATTCCTGAGCATTAGTGCCCAATAACCTGATATGTGTCATTAGGATGTGATAGGAAAACATGAATACGCCAAGATATACCCCAGGAAGACACTGGAAGAACATGCAAACTCCACTCAGTGCCCAGGCAGTAACTCAGCAGTGCAAACCACTTTACCATAATAGCGCAAATCAGGAAACAACCATGTAGAGGGCGCCAGTACATTGCAGGATACTCACATGTGCACCTCCATCCTGGGGCCAATTTCATGTGTGCACGTAACCTAACCTGGAGAGCTTTGGGGTGTGGAAGAAAAAAAAAAGACGAAAACTAATGCAGACACGGAGAGAATGTCACACTGAGAGCAACTAAGTTTAAGATTTAAACAAAAGACTGCGTCTGTGTAGTAGGCACATAAATTTGTTTTTTTTTTTTTTTATAAAGCTACAATAACCTCTGTCCAAGAATCATGTAACTTCATAAAACAGAAATATACTGAAAGAAAAAATAAAAGAATCTCAGCAGTTTCTGGAATGAGAAACTATAATTATAACTTGTATACTTTCACAGAAAAATTCAATTTTTTTTGTTTGACCAGCAGTGCAGCTTGTGCAGTGAGGCATTGCAACTTTCCAAACATACAGAAGCTCATTAGGTGTGTTTTAACCCAAAGTGGCCCAGATGGAACAAAGCCTGATCAGGTCACCTTTAACAAGGCCTCTAACTGAAAGCTTAGGTCACAGCAGGACATAAGCCACACAGCCAGTTTTCTTTGCATTATTTAGTGTCAACAGAAGCAAGGGAGATGGCCATTGATATGCTGCAGGCATACATGTAATGTATCACAGTTTATAGACATTATGGATTAAGCTACTCCGCTGTATCCCAACTGCATTTCAGCAGACTGGTAAAACAGATGACTATCCAATACCTGGTCACTCTTAAGAGTCCACATCAGATCAGGACTGACACATCAGCCTTGTTCATCTAAGAGTTTGTTTCAGATCTGCTCTCCATACTGCTGCTGAAACTGCCGGCAGTCTCATTGCCCAGCAACCAGTCAGACCAGGCACTTTTGTGACACATTGAAGACTGGTTTGGGCCTGAGGAAGCTGCAGATGGACTCATCAGAACATGAAACACTCATCATTGTCCTGCTCTCTCTTCAGACTTTAACCCCACTAAGCACCTTTTTGGATGCTCTGAATCACATCTTGATATGTGACCTTCTCCAGCCAAAGGATATACGTAAACTATGTCAGGCCCTTTTTTGTAGGAATAGGATAACGTTACACAACTGTCAACTCAAAGGCTCATTGGCCTTATGCACTAAAGGTGTTAGGCAGGGGGGCTGCAAGTGGTGATCCCCCTGGATACCAAAGGACTACAACACACAGTTGCAATTGCTTATATATATAACCAAAGAAAAAAAAACATTTGATTTACATGTTGCTGTCAATGAGTTAAAAACTCAAGCTCAAATGTCAAATGTTTTTTTTTTTTTTACTTTGGTTATATTCTTGAACTAGCAAAATACCCGCGCTTCGCAGCGGAGAAGTAGTGTGTTAAAGAAGTAATGAAAAAGAAAAGGAAACATTTTCAAAATAACGTAACATGATTGTCAATGTAATTGTTTTGTCACTGTTATGAGTGTTGCTGTCATATATATATATATATATATATATATATATATATATATATATATATA
>JANRMT010062833.1:33044048-33057909 GCA_026402145.1 Polypterus bichir lapradei
TTTGTAAAAACTTGATTGCTTTGTATGGATTGTAATAAAATTAATAATAAAAAAAAAAAAAAAAAAAAGAAATCAGGGCAGGATACACATCCATCATTTTTTCATTATTATCTATCATTTCAGTGACACACTGTGACCTTGTTCCTAGTGAGCCACTTGGGGGTGGGCAACAGAGGTCCTTATGGTGTAGATGTTGCCACTGACCTGCTGGATTCATTGTGCATCTCCATTCCTGTGGATCCAAAGTCTGAACAAACCAGTGAATCACCATGTTCTGTATGAACTGATGCTGTGTCTTTAGGGAGTATAATCCCAGGTAAGCCATTTAATAGAGAGCTTTGAGACACAGGACAAAATTGTGCATGTCCTGTTGGATGTCACATGGCTTAGTGAACATGGCTTAGTGAAGTGAGGAAGAAGCATACAACAGTCCCTCACCATATGTACCCTGATGGTGATAGTGGTAAACTGCACAAGGATGCTAGAGCTGTTACCTCTGAGCAACATGAGTACAAAGATCTTCTGCAAATCAGAGTCTTCACCCACTGGTGGGAGGGTCCCCAAATTCCTAGTAACGGAACAGATAAGGGTCCTCAATTCACATATTTATTCACTAATGAATTTTGGCAAAGGTTGGGCAGTATACATTACAAAACAACAGCTTATCTTCGTCAGATGAATCAGATATGCTACTTAATTAGAAGCAAAACTCTATGATTGCATCCTATGTGGGATCCCACCATCAGTAAAGTTTATACAAGGGATGTCAAAAGTTTCATGTTTTACTTATTTGGAGTAATTTACGATGAGGCAGAAGAAGAAACATGTTTGTGAAGAACTGAAAGGAGAATCATTGAGTGGATGTGTGGAGTTTCAAAGACAAATGTAAAGTTGCCAGAAAGGATGCTCGTGCTGTAGGTATTGTGATGAGGAGAACAATGCAGAAGGAGTTAAGGCAAAGTACATGTAGATAAAATTGCATATTGCCTGCTTGAAGAAGTGATGAACATTGAGGGAATGGAGACACAACTGTGGCAAAAGAGACATGAATGTAAGCTGTAGTAAGTGACATGAGGAAAATTGGAGCTCAATCCTGTGAAGGTCCAAGAAAGGGAAAAAAACAAAATCACTTTGGTAATGCAAGTGATGACTGTCAGATGGGTTGTTGTTGAATATATCTTTAAAATGCAGTGAGAATTCCACATGCTGCTATCTCATTATTTTTAACTTGTTTCAGTTTTATGTCTGTACTGAATTTACCTTGAGTTTTCATATTTTACAGACATAGTCAAATGTGACAGAAAAACTGTCTGTTGCAATTTCCTTATGAACAATAGCTATGAAATTACTTTGTATTTGTGGAGACCACAGTAATCATTCTGTGGGGATATTATAGTTAATGGGGGCATAACTCCTATTAGTGCTCAGAAACATAGCTTAAATAGTTTCATTTATTAGTCCAGGAACAGAAAGCAAATTAAAATATGGCAAGAAAAGAAAGTGGACAGTATATTTGGATGAATGGCCTTAGTTAGGGAGTGCAGAGTAGGGAAAGGTTAAAACACCAATGGGAATGCTTTTACTGTGCATTTCTATCACACTTGCAGTAGCATTTAACTGCTGCAATGTTATAAAAATGTGGAGTTGCTGTTATCATAAAAGTAAAGTGGTTTATGATTATTTGACTGGGCTGTAATATTTTTTGGCATTACATTGCTTTAGGACTAAATGTTTTCATTTATACAAATTTCTATTAAATCTTTTTGATGAAATGCCAGTGGGAATATCAGCAAAAATTAATGAAACATTTTCAAAAGGATAGCTGTAGCAAACTGTGTAAAATTGAAATTATATTTTTGAACATTGCATAATCAGAGAAGCTAGTTATATCTCTACAGCATTTTTAATGCTCACTTTGATGCTGTATCACAGAAAACATGTTATTCTATTCTATTATGACATTAAGTAAAATTAATTGAACAGAGCACAATTGCAGATGATGAAAAGAAAATTTCTACCAATATGTGTGTGAACAGATAGCCACCCTCTTCCTTTTTTTGTTTTTGAGAAGAAACAGCAGTGGATATTAGAGAGAATAGTAAAGAGGGGAAGGGGGTCTGCAGAAAACTATGACAAAGGAAGACAAGGTTAGAGAAGTTTCTTTGATATTGAAACTTTTCACATCTTGCATTTTTTAATACAGGTTGCAACAACTGGTTACAGAAACAGAATTGTAGTTTAACATTGAACAGGGCATTCAAGCAGTTGCATTTTATTAAAGCTATACATCAAATAAAATGCAACTGACTTGCCTGTTTTCTGCTCAACCCCCACATAAAATAAATAAATAAAATGTGTTGTTTCCCATGCCGTGTTTCACACATTTTGCCCTTGCCTTTACCTCTTGTTTGCCAATGATAGCTTCCTCTTCCTAGATTTTTATGTACTTAAAAACCCATTTTGCTGGAGAAGTTATTTAAAGAGGAAGGGGGAAAAATTCTTGACTATTGAAAAAGCTGCCAAAGTTGGTTTGAGTTTAAAGGGGCTATTAATTTTTCACTTTAATCAATGGATCTTACAAACATTCTTATTAAACACATGAAATACTGTCTATCAATGTGGTGTTACTTTTTTCATTCATCAACCTTTATGCCGGGTTTATACTTGAATTGACACGACGCGTGTTCCTGAAGACGCTACTACTACTATTTAATAGTTGTACTGTTAGTACTTGTGCGCATACTTTATGGAAATCTGGAAGATTCCACCAGGGGGCAGTACAAGATATCATCATGGTGAGAAAACATTCAGCTTCGCTGTGTTGTGAATTGCCTGAAACATCCATTAAATTCTGAGGACACCATGCCACAATGTCTCTGAAAAGGATGGATGTTTAATGATTACATCCATCAATCCAAGGATGCGCCCATTCCAGCAAGCACCGGAAGTGAGTCAGAAACAATCCCTGGATGGGATTGACTTACATTCCCAGTGTTCATTTGACGTGTGCTTTGAGCACATCCTCAGAAATTAACGTGATGTGTGCACAAGTTGCAGCACAAGCAAAAAGCTGGGGGGTGCAGTGTGATCAAGCTGGAACGTGACTATCAACATGTATATTACATTTTAAAGATAAATCGTTGACTTCATTTAAATAATGAATACACATATGGGGGTGGCAGAGTGGTAACGCTTTTGTCTCGCAGGGAGTCACATCGCTGTTGTTCCCTGCTTGGAGTTTGCATGTTTTCCTGGTGAGTTTCCACAGTGTGCTCCGGTTTCCTTCCAAAGATATGCAGATTTGGAGATGCTAAAATGACTTTAGTGTATATGAGTGTTTGTATTCAACTTGTGATGAGGTGATGCCCCATCCGGGGATTGTTTCTGTCTCGTGCCCAATGCTAGCTGGAATGGGCACATCCTTGGATTGAATGATTTAATCATTAAACATCCATCCTTTTCAGAGTTATTTTGGCAAGGTGTCCTCGGAATTTAATGGGTGTTTCAGGCAACTCATGACACAGAGAAGCTGAACCTGTTCCCTCCCATTTATGTAAAGTATGTTCACAAGTATAAACAGTACAATCTTTGCATAGAAGTGAAGTATAAACCTGGCCTGATGTTATCTCTTTGGTTTTATACTTGATTTTAATTTGATTTGGAATTTATGAATCTATTTTTTTGTTGACTGATTTTAGCTCCTGCTTATAAATGCTTGTTTTTATCATGGAATATTTATTAACTTAAAGAAAAGAAGTGTACTTTATTTATTTATTTGGACACTACCTTGCTTTTGTTGTTGAATAAAATGCACAATGATGCACTGTTTTGCACCCACATTTGTTATTTATGCGTCTTCTTTGCTACCAAAGTTATGACTGTTGATGTTTGGATCCCAGAAGGGCCACTTTGGCATTCCAATAGATAGTACTTTATTTGTCCCAAGAAAGAAATGTAGTTTTTTTTTTCTACAGAAAGTCAATAATTAATATAATAAACAAACAACAACAATCCCCCTCAAAAACACAATTTCAAAAACATGGAAAAAGAAAAAGTAGAAAAGCTGAAAACAAAAGAATAGTCACTGTGAGGCACGATAAAGGCATATTGCTGTGGGTATGAAGGAGTGATTCATGAAACACTTCTTTTGAATAATGTGTTTGATTAAATTATTCAATAATAGTGTGTCAGAGAGGGGATGTGCAGCATGCTCATAATGGCCCTCAGCTTGGTCTTCTTTCCTTCCTCCAGTACTACCTCTAGCTGGTCGACAGTGCATCCTATAACTGAGCCTGCCTTCTTCTCTATAGTATATACATAAACTTTCATGAATAAAAGTGTCTAAATGCTTTCACAAAGCATTGAACAGCAGGGTTAATATTAAAATCAGTCAGGAGATATTGTTCTGTCCTCCTTGTATAGTTTCATTACTTTTTTTGAATTAGTATGAATGTTTAGTTGTAACTCTACCATAATGATGTGGGGATGTTCTGGGGATGCATGTGTTTGCCTTTTCCTTGATGAAAATAATAATAATAATAGTAATAATAATAAAATGAAGTCCTATAAAGGGCTGTTTCCTACTTTGCATCTGCTGTCCTTGAATTTGGAAAAGAAGAGTTGTCATTCTGACCAGAACGATTTTAATTTTAGCATTGGATGAATAATATTATTTAGCCTGACTATCTTATCTTTACATTGAGATGCAAATAATGCACTGCACAATGTTAAGGTACCGTGCAGTTCAAATTTTAAAATTACATGTTTAAGCACCCAAAGTGATAATTTTGCTAGGTAAAAATTGGCTAAAGGCATACAAAAATCAGCTTGAATTCCACTTTGAGCAAATTCTGTCTATAATGTAATAAATTATTATGTACATTTTAAAGGTAATAACTTCAGAAAAATACAAGAATGCAAAATCACATCTCTTTCAATAATAAAATTATTTTTCAGTAATAGCCTAAAATTGACTATCAGCTGTTTTTTTGACTGCCATTGAAATAATATATTGAAAAAAGTGAGATTAAAATTACATCAAAGTTTCCTTTTATATTTTTGATTAACTTATCTTCATGGCAGCTTCCCTCAATGAAATCCTATTACCTGGGACCTATAACAACAAAGTGTCCACAAAATTGCAGGTAGGAGAGACTTATTTTGTGCTTTAATTCTCAGTGCTTGAATTGAATATGATTTGATTCACACAAAGAGAGTACATTTGGGGCAATTTAATTTTTAGGATAGATTTGGGGTAGTCTTTTAGATAAATCTGTCTTTTGGTTATGGGATGATGATGTGTGTATTAAATATTGCCACATACATTGAATTGGAGATTTAAAATAATTCAGTTATGACTATGTACGATTAAGCAGCTGTTCATAGTTTAATATTTTGGACATTTAATTTGACAATATCATTTTAATTTCAACTTATATTCTACATTTTTAAACATGCACATAGTTTATTATTTCTTATTTTATTAATGTGTTCATCAGAGTATTTCAAATGTTTATTTGAAAACATTACGTATTATTAGTAATACTGCTTTTGTTATCCATCATGTCTTGTACCATGACTTTTTTTTACAAATGAAATGTGCAGATCGTTTCCTGCACTATTCAAAGCTGCTGTAAAACAGCAAACAATTAATAAAATGAAAAGTGTGGGACAGTGCTGCATTAACTGATTAAAACAATAAGGACAGTTATTAATTCATTCACTTTATGAACATGTTTATTCCAGTGCCAGCTCATGATTGCATAAAGCACTAGACAGTAATCAATACAGGACATAGTGCAAGTCTACCATACAGTACACCTTCTTTAATACCTAGACAGATTAACCCAAGGAAAATTTAGAACATTAGAACAATCTCAATGAGAATAGGCCATTCAGCCCAACAAAGCTCACCAGTCCTGTCCACTTAAATCTTCTAAAAAAACATCAAGTCTAGATTAGAAAGTCTTTAAGTCTGATTGTCTACCATGCTATTTGGTAGTTTTTTCCAAGTGTCTGTGGTTCAGTGTGTAAAGAAAAACTTCCTAATGTTTGTATGAAATTTACCCTTAGCAAGTTTCCAACTGTATTCCCGTGTCCTCGATGAACTCATTTTAAAATAATAGTCTTGATCCATGGTACAAATTCCCTTCATAATTTTAAACATTTCAATTATGTCACCTCTTAATGTTCTTTTGCTTATACCGAAAAGGCTCAACTCTTTTAATCTTTCTTCATAAATCATCCTCTGTTGCCCTGGAATGAGCCAAGTTGCTCTTCTCTGGACTTTTTCTAGCATTGCTATGTCCTTTTTGTAGCCTTGAGACCAAAAATGCACACAGTACTCTAGATGAGGCCTCACCAGTGCATTATAAAGCTTATGCATAACCTCCTTGGACTTGTACTCTATACACCGTGCTATATAACCTAACATTCGGTTAGCCTTTGTCACACACATGTGATTGGGAGGTAGCTAAAGGGCTTGAATAATAGTAGTATCACACCAGACCAGGGGGTGGCGAGCTGCACAGACTTTCTCTCTCAATCCTCTGCAGACCATCCACGGGAAATCCCACTAGATTCTGGCGCCACTGATGACATCACTTTCGGTACAGGCGTTATCTGATGACGTCACTTCTGGTCCTAGCCTTTAAAGTTGCCATATTCTCACCCTCAAATCAGTCCTTTGAAGAACTCAAACCAAATTATCCATTTGCAGCCAGGACATAATACACGGGTGGCTGCCCCAACCCTTTTTAATGTCTTGTGACTGATTTTGTGACACCTTCATAATGGCTTCTGAACACTTTCTGGAATTTAATAGCGTACAGTCTACTATGGCTCCTAAATCCTTCTCATAAGGTGTACTCTTGATTTTCAGACTTCCCATTGTGTATTCAAACCTAACATATTTACATCCTACGTGTAATACCTTACATTTAATGACTTTAATCGTCATCTGCCACAAATCTGCCCATGCCTGTATGCTGTTCAAGTCTCTCTGAAATGATTTAACCGATTCAAAATTATCCGTCAATCCACCTATCTTGCTATCATCTGCAAACTTAACCAGCTTTTTACTTATATTCCTATCCAAATCATTTAGATATATTAAAAATAGCAGTGGCCCTAGAACTGACCCCTATGGAACCATACTTTTAATGTCAACCAATTCTGAAAAGGATCCTCCCACCATCACCCTCTGGTCCTGTGTCTGAGTGAATTCTGCATCCATATAAAAACATCACCCTCATCTCCCACTTCTTTTAAGCTGATGCCCAACTTCTCATGTGGTACCTTATTAAATGCTTTCTGAAAGTCCAGATGTATAATATCATATGCTCCATTTTGATCATGCCCTTTTGTTGCTTCCTTATAGAATTCCAGCATATTAGTAAAACATGACCTCCCTCTTCTGAACTAATGCTGACTATCCAGAGAAACTTCTGCACTTGCTATTTGCTGTAATTCCTTCCATTAATTTTTCTGTGAAATATATCAGCCTTATTGGCCTATAGTTGCTTGGATCTGCTCGCTCATCCTTTTTAAATAAAGGTATAATATTTGGCATTTTCTAGTCCTTTGGAATCTTCCCAATGCACAGTGACTTCCTAAAAATATGTGTCATGGGTGTATACAGTATATGTACTCACTAACCTCCTTAAAAGTTTGAGGGTAAATATGATCTGGTCATGGAGGTTTAAAATTTACCAATTACTCTAACATGTCTTTATGAGAAGAAAAGAATACCAACAGAGAACCTATGCAGACAGGGGAACAATGAGAAACTGCACACAGTCCAAGACCTGAATATAGAAACCTGGCGCTGTTAAACACAATTACACTACAATATGACCCTAAAACAAATGAAACCAGTAAAATTATACCTTCCGTTTCAATTAACTTTACTTTTCTTTAGTAGTATGATAATGTTATAAAAGAATGTCTAATAATATAAACAATTACGTACAAAGAAACCATCATCAAATAATACAGCACTGCCTATAGAAACAGCAGGGAAACAAAAATAATAAGAGACAATTGTTCAGACAATCTTTGTATAATCTTATACCATTCAGATATTCCATAAATACATCTAAAGGAAGTCAATCAAAGAGTTTTGTTAAATCCTCAAACCATTACAAAAATAATAAAAAGAAGAATACTCGGCAAGATATAATTTATTTACCAAGAAATGTTGAAGGTAGTTTATTCTATATACAGCATATAGCAACAACAGTCTACTGAAACTCACAGAACAGATATCAGGTTATTTTTTGTTTCCTTAATAATATAAAAATTCTTTTATGATCCAGTTTTGAATTTAGAAATAACTATTCACTGTTAATTTTGAAAAACAAACATTATTCATTTCTCATGTATTAAGAGAATGTTACTAGGAGTAAAACAGATTTAAATTTAAACCTATTTTAAATGTCTTTAAATTCTTTTGCTTAAATAATGGTTTCTTTTAAAAGCCTCTTATTGTACAGTATCAGAAATCTTATAATACTTTGACAGCATGTGGTACTGCTTATGGTTTACAAAGCCTTGAACAGTCTCGCTCCATCCTATACTTCAGAATGTCTTTCACCTTACACTCCAAATCATAACCTTAGATCTTCAAATGAGTGTCTGCTTATAATTGCAAGTAGAGCTCCGTCAAGATGGGGATGGGATAACAGGCTGCTTGTTGCTTGTGCTGATCGACACATTTACGAAACAAAAGATGCTGATGGAGAGGTGCAAAGGGATTTAAGGTGGGCCGGGATTACGAGTTTTTTCATAGGCTTTAGGCATTCTAGTGTTAAAGGATTATTTATTAATGGACTTTTTCACACTGCACTATTTGTACTATTTGATTTTGTTTGTTTGGATTTTAAATAAAAGCACTAATGTACCTTTGCACCTACCCCTTGCGTTGTGAGTGTCCTCATTTGCTCAGCTCATCCCTTACAGTAGTGTTGGGTTCAAGAGGCTCCTGGATGCGACAGGAGCATGGAGCTAACCCGCACCATCACAATTCCTCTTACACTTCTCAAATCATTGAATTTCTTGCCAAATCAACCCAAATAGGTTCTAAAAACTTTTTGCCTTGCATACATTTTTTTACATGTAATCTAACATTATGAAGAAATTGTCTTCTTGAAAAACACAAATTCATTAAACCCTAGACAAAGAAACTGGTACCAAACCACTCAAAAAATATGGCTGAATTCTTTGACCTTAGTCAACTGTGCAAGAGATTCCACAGACACAAAGTTTAGTACAAGTTAATAGGAAAAATACATATTTGTGGTTGGGTATGAGTACCATAAAAATGTTTTGGAGAATCTAGGTGAATAGGATGTTTATTAACTATCATCTGTGAGATACTTTGCTTTACTCCTGATTTCCACAGGTTTTTTTTCCTTCAGAATTTATTTGTGTACAATATTATTTTATTGAAATTCAGTACAGCAGATTGTACAATAAAGGACAAGATGACAGACACAAAAGCAATGGGAATATCGCACACTATATTGCTGTAGCTATTGCTGTACATTTTTGGATAGGCGGCATGAGGATGCCATGGTTAACATTGCCTTCTCATTAATCTATTGTCCCTGGATCTAATTCTGCACTCTGTTATTGTCTATGTGGAGTTTGCAAATTCGTCCCTTGTCTTTATGGGATTTTCTTTAGGTGTTCTCATTTCTTTACATTTTCTTATTTTAATTTCTTATTTTGTGTTTTATTTTTCTTTTCTTCATTATGTAAAGCACTTTGAGCTACTTTTTGTATGAAAATGTGCTATATAAATAAATGTTGTTGTTGTTGTTGTTGTTGTTCTTTCCCATACCCCAGAAACTTTTGTGCGTAGTTAATTAGAATCTGTATACAAAGACAAAGACAGATTGAAATCTAAGAAATTATTGTGGGTCTCAGCATTAACGTTTGCAGTGTACCATCTATTGGAATGTATTTTATAGTTCATATAATAATAAAATGCATTGCATTTGTCATTCCAAAAAGATGACACATGCATTACTACAAATGTTTGCAATGCACCGTGGCAAATGCAATAAATATGTCTGTTATGTGTCATTCGGTATGGAATTCGTATAAGCAGTGTTGATGTTTGTGATGTTCCATCAGTTGGAATGACAGAGACATAATAACCTAAAGGACACACAGACAGACACCTAGACACTTATCCTTTTATTAAAGTGGATGAGGGGAAATACATTTTTTAAATTGAAATTAAAATTAGTCTGAACCAGGGGTTCTCAGACTTGTTCCAACCAGATTCATAATCAGTGACAACAACTGATAACACTGATCTCATTTAATTAGCTGCCATTTTTTTCTCTTATTCTAAATTCAGAAAAGCACAGCAGCATGATTTTTACATTTATAAGACATTTAGAAATATTTCTGCTTTTGCTATAGATTTAAATGCTTAACTCTCTTTTGTTGATTTCATTATATTTTGCCCTTTCTCTGCATAGTTTTCCCCCTTCATTGTATCTTATTAATAACAATTAAAAATGAGCAGAGCAGACACCCAGGCAAACAACACTGAATAATCAAAGGCTGCAACTACTTTAGCGTCAGACCCATTAATAAGTAAATAATGGATTAAATAAACAATTGGAACACCTGGAATAGTAGAATGAAAACCAAGACGAAAATATAGTTAGAAAGAAAAAATACATTATTCCCATATAACTGCCTGGTACATTTAAATTTTTTTGTAACCGAATGTAGTTTTCTAATTTCTATATTATTCCCAAAACACATAACTTTGGAAATAACAGTTCATTTAATTAGCCCAGGGTACAATTAAAAAAAGAAGCTGTTTGGAAAAAAACCTGCAGCCACAGTAGGTCCCCAGGACTGAGTTTGGGAAGCATTGATCTAAACATACTAATTGCTGATTGCAAATGAATATCAGAATACTTATTTTTCCATTAAAAAATAATTGTCAGATTTTCAGATGCATCCTCATACTATGTAAAACTAGTGGGCAAATGCATGACTTTATGAAACTTCCAGAATGTTGATTTAAACAAACAAAGATGCTAGTGCACCACTTAAACCAATCATGAAATGTATTTAGTTTTATCTCATTTAGTTATCAGTTGCCTAAAGACGAGCATGGTGAAATAATGATGATAGTGGTTAATATCTAAAATTACATTTAAGGTAATCAGCAAGGTCTGCTTTCAGCCATGGCATGTTCATTTAGAAAGTAATTGAACTAGCAAGTTTCCCAAGTGAATATCAAAATAAAGACACATGAGTATATGAAGAAAGAAACAGACTTTACAAAAAGGTAGTAGCCATTATCAAGCAATTATATCTCAATCCCCATTACAAGCATTAGGCATATTGAGGACATCTGTGCAAAATGAAGAGAGTGACCTTTATTTAGGAATGTCTAACATTTCCTTGGCACATCTATGTATACTCAGGAGACATGGCTGAATGGAGAGAGCAGAAGGAAACTTAAAAGCCTGTACCTTCAACAGCACAGTATGCTCTTAAATGCTAGTTGGGTCATTAACATGATGTTTTTGTATCTCTAATGAGATCTTAGTAATGGTTCTTGTACCCTTTCTTCTGGGAAACTCTACTTTTCCAGCCACAAATGTATACTTAAATATTTTTGCCTCCAAGACTAAAGAAGCGTGCAGTGTAATGTTACACATGAGGTGTACTTAGGATTTAATTAATTCAGATCAACACAGAAAATGAAATGTATTCATCGGTTTTAGTAAAATGCTTGAATATTGGCAGACGTTCCTCTAATCAACCAACTTTATATTGCTATCTTATGTTAGGTAATAGCATAACTATAATTTTTACCTCTATCTAATTATTCAGTGACATTATTTTAAAATTCATTGGCTAATAGTTTTTTACAGCCTTCACTAAAATGAAGACAGCAAATGACTTAAAATGTCGTGTTCAACAGGGCATAACAAATGAAAACTTGGAAATACTTCTGGGTTAATGGGTCTAATTTTAAATTATTGAAATGCTGTCTGAAATAAGGTTCAGAGAGTTTATTACCACTATGGCTTTGAAAACCTATCTTACTTTACAATCAATACCAATCACGTTAGGTTATCTCAGTGCCATCTCTCAAACTTGTCATCTATTTTTAATTTACCTGGCTCAAAGTCCATTAACAACAGTCGCAGTAATTGTATTAGATGAACAATATGATCATAAGAACTTGAAATAAAAGAAACCTTGACATTTCACACGTCTTGTGTCTAACATAAATGTGTTTCAAATCAAAGAAAAGAGAAATAAAATATGCAGTATGTAAAGTTTATACAGTGGTGTGAAAAACTATTTGCCCCCTTCCTGATTTCTTATTCTTTTGCATGTTTGTCACACAAAATGTTTCTGATCATCAAACACATTTAACCATTAGTCAAATATAACACAAGTAAACACAAAATGCAGTTTTTAAATGATGGTTTTTATTATTTAGGGAGAAAAAAAAATCCAAACCTACATGGCCCTGTGTGAAAAAGTAATTGCCCCCTGAACCTAATAACTGGTTGGGCCACCCTTAGCAGCAATAACTGCAATCAAGCGTTTGCGATAACTTGCAATGAGTCTTTTACAGCGCTCTGGAGGAATTTTGGCCCACTCATCTTTGCAGAATTGTTGTAATTCAGCTTTATTTGAGGGTTTTCTAGCATGAACCGTCTTTTTAAGTTCATGCCATAGCATCTCAATTGGATTCAGGTCAGGACTTTGACTAGGCCACTTCAAAGTCTTCATTTTGTTTTTCTTCAGCCATTCAGAGGTGGATTTACTGGTGTGTTTTAGGTCATTGTTCTGTTGCAGCACCCAAGATCGCTTCGGTTTGAGTTGACGTACAGATGGCCGGACATTCTCCTTCAGGATTTTTTGGTAGACAGTAGAATTCATGGTTCCATCTATCACAGCAAGCCTTTCAGGACCTGAAGCAGCAAAACAACCCCAGACCATCACACTACCACCACCATATTTTACTGTTGGTATGATGTTCTTTTTCTGAAATGCTGTGTTCCTTTTACGCCAGATGTAACGGGACATTTGCCTTCCAAAAAGTTCAACTTTTGTCTCATCAGTCCACAAGGTATTTTCCCAAAAGTCTTGGCAATCATTGAGATGTTTCTTAGCAAAATTGAGACGAGCCCTAATGTTCTTTTTGCTTAACAGTGGTTTGCGTCTTGGAAATCTGCCATGCAGGCCGTTTTTGCCCAGTCTCTTTCTTATGGTGGAGTCGTGAACACTGACCTTAATTGAGGCAAGTGAGGCCTGCAGTTCTTTAGACGTTGTCCTGGGGTCTTTTGTGACCTCTCGGATGAGTCGTCTCTGCGCTCTTGGGGTAATTTTGGTCGGCCGGCCACTCCTGGGAAGGTTTACCACTGTTTCATGTTTTTGCCATTTGTGGATAATAGCTCTCACTGTGGTTTGCTGGAGTCCCAAAGCTTTAGAAATGGCTTTATAACCTTTACCAGACTGATAGATCTCAATTACTTCTGTTCTCATTTGTTCCTGAATTTCTTTGGATCTTGGCATGATGTCTAGCTTTTGAGGTGCTTTTGGTCTACTTCTCTGTGTCAGGCAGCTCCTATTTAAGTGATTTCTTGATTGAAACAGATGTGGCAGTAATCAGGCCTGGGGCTGGCTACGGAAATTGAACTCAGGTGTGATACACCACAGTTAGGTTATTTTTTAACAAGGGGGCAATTACTTTTTCACACAGGGCCATGTAGGTTTGGATTTTTTTTTCTCCCTAAATAATAAAAACCATCATTTAAAAACTGCATTTTGTGTTTACTTGTGTTATATTTGACTAATGGTTACATGT
>JANRMT010062833.1:33060535-33076297 GCA_026402145.1 Polypterus bichir lapradei
TGGTTATTTGTTGAAAACGACTTTTGCAGCCAGGATACCACATTATACGGGTGGCTGCCCCAAACCTTTATCTGTCTTTGTCTCGTTTTATTACAGGATGTATCAGCTGAGGTACTGCTGTAGTCTTCTGTGCTTCTTCACTAAGCCAAGTGATGTTTAACAGCTTATGTGCAATATTGTTTTATGTCACAAAGCTCTCAACAAAATGACTAACCTGGGCTTACACTTAGTAAAGGCACAGTGTCAGATCAGGCAAAACATGTGCCTCACTGATTTTCTCAGACTCGGGATTAACAGAAATTGAGATGGTCAATTTATTTCAAAAGACTTGTGGCTTCATCTAGATCACCTG
This sequence comes from Polypterus bichir lapradei, assembly GCA_026402145.1. Taxonomy (NCBI): domain Eukaryota; kingdom Metazoa; phylum Chordata; class Cladistia; order Polypteriformes; family Polypteridae; genus Polypterus; species Polypterus bichir. Next base: position 33,060,888 of record JANRMT010062833.1, read on the forward strand.
GGACTTGTTGTCCCACAAGTGACACACTATAAAAAAGGTCACAATATGTCAAGATCTTAACAGACACATTCATTTTCCTTAAATCAAAACAATATTGAAAAAAATAAAAAATGTGTATACTACCCTGATTTGTAACTGTCTTGATTATGTCTTTACAAGATGCAAATTTTATAATGGTTAGCCCACTAAGATATGCTTAGTGAGGTGATTGCCAGACTGTAGTTATTTTAATAGTATGCCAGAACCACTGCTAGCTATGATTGACTGCACCACACCAACCATTAAACAGAGCTTTTGGTCATCGTGGCATCTTGTCCCTTTTTTGAAGAAAATTAAATATTGTTATTTTATTTTAATAAAAGGAATCAGATACCTGTGTGAAATCCAGATTGCATGGGGCAATGTTTGGTATAGTGGTTAACAATGTTGGTTTACATTTACAAAGATATGGACTCTATTTACTCTATGTCAGTGTGGAGTTTGCATGTTTTCCTTGCCCCTGCATTAGTTTTATGACTTTATTTTTATTTAGTTTATTTTTCAAAGAAGGCCATCCCACACCCATAGTCAGTATGTGCTAGGTTACTTGAGCACTTTAATTTGCTGGTAGGAAATTATTCATAATGAATACATTAATTTAAACAAAAACCCTAAGACAAAGGGTTTCTCCAGGAGCAATAACATCATGAATTTCATTGAATATTGTAAATACAATATACATACTGCAGTGAATCCATAAACATATTCTTAAATAATAAGAACAGAAATAATTTTGCTCAAAAAATAAGTTAGAACTACATAGTTGACAATGCCACTTGGTAAAATGCAACTTGAACAAAGGAACACCAGCTCACCCTTGCAAAGAGGATCAGGTTTCTCCAACGCTCCACCTCAATGCCAATGCCAATACCCACTAAGTTTATTCACAGCCTTTGAGTGGTAATTGATGGCCAGCTGTTCTTCACTGACCATGTTACAATGGTCTCTTGGTCTTGCAGATTCACATTATACAACATCTGCAAAATCAGGCTGTATCTGAAATGCACCACACCTCTTGGTCCAGATTCTGATCATGTCAAGTCTGGACTATTGCAGCTCTCTGCTGGCAGGATTACTGTCCCCCAAGCTGCAGCAAATAATTGAAAATTTAGCAGGGCAGCTCGTGTTTGACAAGCCAAGGTGGGCATGTGTCCCTCCTCTTTTCAGATCCCCACACTGGCAGCCTGTAATGAGACATATTAAGTTCAAATCATTAATGCTTTCCTATAGAGGACTTGTGAGGTGCTCAGCTACTTCTCAGGTTTGCTGAGAAACATCATCTAGTGATGTCACCCCTGTATAGTATCAAATCTCAATACAGAATCTTTTCACATATAGCTCCTAGCTGGTAATACAAGCTGCCCACCACCATTCAAAATTGTGACTCCCTCAATGTGTTTAGGACTCTCTTGTTTGGTGAATTTCTGTCTAACTGATATTAGCTGTTAGGTTTTTGTAACCTAGGAATTGTAACTCATTTGTATTTCACTCGTAATGATCAACTTGTAATAATGTCCTCTAACATTTGTTAGCCATTATTTTAACTGTAAAATCTTAAATTTGTCTTATAGAATACTAATATTGTGCTTGTAAAAGTGTTGTAGTTGGTTGAATGATGTCATTCATTTTCAAAAGCACTTAAGGAAAGCTATAGTCAACCCCAGAAGAATCTGGAAGATACCAACCCAAGATGGGGTGTCAATTTATCACACACCCACACTAACTCAAAGAAAAAGCCTGAGCAAAACTGTACCCTGCGAGGCAGTACTAATTAACCCTTGTGTCAATTTATCTTTAAAGTTAGATTATTACTACAATCCAAGTTTACTGACTTTTATTGTCTCCAACTGTCTAGTCTAATACAGGGTTGGAAGGTGCTAGAGCATACCCCATGAAACATAGAGTATTAAGAGGACTGCACCCTAGAACACATACTGTCGACCACTCACTGATGGCTAATTTGTTGTCATCATAATGAACTAATTCACAGAAAGACTGGGGATCACTAATAGAAAATTATGAAGAGATAAGAAGAACCTGCAAATTCTGTGCACATAGTGGAGACTCAGAGAACTTTTGATGAGAGCAGGCCAATCAGCCCAACAGTCTTGCCAATGCTATTCACCCAATTTCTCCAGACCAACATCAAATAAAGTCCTGAAGGTTCCCCAAGTCCTGTTATCCACCACACTATCTGGCAACTCATTTAGTATGTTAATATTTTTCTTTGTGAAGAAAAGCTTTGCTAACGTTTGTGAGAAATCTATCTTTAATAAGAGACCTGGCTGAGATTTAATGGAGGTGCAAAACAGTGCTACCTTAAATATTATTGCACTTATTAGTGTAAAAAATAACATTCAATAGCTTTATGTAAATGTACTGTGGTTTGCCTCAGAAGCTGGATGTTTGTATCTGGGTTTAAGGCAAAGAAGGAAAATAGCAATTTGTGAAAATTATACATTCAAGCAGCATTTCCAAATATTTATTGAAACTGTACAATTTTAGCTTTAGCACATTTAGGTCACCTTGCCGTTATCTCAGAGTGAATAAATAATAATCAACATCATATTTTATCCTTGTATATTTGGCCAGCTTTTTAATTTATTTACTGATTTATTTCTGTCCACAATAAATTATGATAGCATGATATGCCATTTTGTGTCATGCACTCTCAATAACTGAAGATGTTGATTCCTTGAGCCTAAAGTTTATTCTACATGCTAGAGCAAGAATAACAGTCTAACTAGTACATACAAGACAAAAGCCATAACACAGTTTGCTTGTTCTTTGTAAGCACTGGCTTGAATTCTGGTAATGAAAAACAAGCACATAAAAATGACAGTTTTTCTTATGGTACTGCCCTGTAATAAATCCAGACACCAATTCAATTTAATTAACATCTGCCATAATTTATAATTCCATAGAGTATAACCTTTTCATTAACACAAGGCCAACATTTTTTCTTGCATTAGACAACTGACAGCAGACATCATTTTCAGACAGAGCCAACGTGCTTACAAATTACAAAAAAAAAATTACACATTAAAAAATAACACACACACAATCATGTATGCATATATGTCAGAAAGTCACAATGTGAGCATCTTCAAGAATACCTTGCTTTAGCATTGCCAAACTTGTTACTGTTATAAAAGGCTAAGCTCCATTTGACCTGAAAATGCAAGTTTACTGCAAAGTCAACAGTGGAATTAGCAGAAACATTGTGATTAATCACCCTCAGTGGACTATTTCTCTCTAGTTCTTTGTCATGCTTCAGTCTCGTTTGCCTCCCTTGGTCTACAAAGGACATGCATCACAGTGTGTGCCAAGTTACCATTCTACAAAGAAATACAGAAAAGAAAATTGAAGTGTTTTGTTAATCTGTAGTCAGCTATGCATTATTATTCATTATACTGGAACCTTTTACTATTTTTATTTTATTTTTATTTAATTATCTTTAGTTTATCATTTCTTCATAACTACCTCTTATATGTAGGATTTTACAGTTTCCCACCCTGTTCCTTTTTATAAATATTTTCAAAATACAATTATTACATCTTAAGGTCTTTTACTATATTTACCAACCAAATAAGAATTAAGAAGATAAAAATGTTTTGTAAACAGTAATAACGTTGTTAATATTATTTCACAGGGTTGCATGTGTTTTCTTTTTCAGGGAAACAGAGGGCTCCTTTAATGCTTGTTTTCGGTTGTAACTAATTTTTATGAAAATTAGCCATGCAGTGCTGTGCTGCCTCATCAGAGACGTGATGAGCAAGCAGGATGAATACAAGAAGCAGGGAGGCACTGGGGCTCACGAACGAACGAACTTTGATTTGATATCTCATAGGTTTATACTTGACTAGCCAACCCGTGGCGTACCATACGCCGCATAATCAGGCCGGTTTTTTAATGATTTTTAAGCACAGGGAGAAAATTAACATCTGAAAAATCTGTAATGTAATAAATCAGCAAGAAAAGCAACATTGTAACAATGCACGGAACGAACCAACACACAATCGTCCGTGACTGAATTTCTTGTTCAGTATGCACTACCTGCTCATGTGCCCACCTCCAACTCGGCACTTGAGTTGTTGTCATCTTTGCACAGTCCAGATGCACCTGTGAGTCATGTAGAATTTTCATTGCTCTGTGCGGTTGTGGCTGCTTTTCTATATATAATCCACCAAGACACCCGACCACGGTAGTAGCGAGGTGGGGCTTCGTTGTTCCTTTCGCATGGTTTTTCATAGTGGACGCGGTTGGGTGTCGAAACCGAAAAGAATAATGAAAAGTCAACATGGCTCAGACGTGCGTGTGGACCCCTAGCACAGACGAAAGGGACTAAGTGGGTGGTCGGTGAGTTTTTGTGTCCGGGCACATGGGCAGGCAGTGTGAATGCCTAGAGAGCGAGGGTAGATGCGGGCCGGTGAAAAAGGAGTGTTGGTGGGCAGGGAAACGACTTTCGTGTTCCTGCAGGAGCATCTAAGAAGACGCATGTTTGTCGTGGATGCGAATTGCTTTATGTAGCGTTTAAAACAGTTTGCTATGGTGCATGCGGTCGTGCGTTGTAACCGAAAACTCGGTTTTTAAAGATTGCTTACTTCATTGTGTTTTAACCTCAGTTGTAAAGGATCATTTTAAGGATCCCATGGGATACCCCTCGCAAACCGTTTTACACGCTGCATATGGCGATTCACCTCGCGAGAAACATGCCTCTATGAACAGTCAACGTGGCTCGGAGGTGCATGTGGCCTCTACGACAGACGAATATAAATGACGCCGGTTTTTCTGTGTCGTCGCGTCCGAGTTGGTGGCCGTGGCTCTGCGAGTTGTCATCATATCCAATGGTCTTGGAGTTGGTGGGCGTGGCTTCATCCTGCGTGCGCCATAGGTGTCTTACTTGTTGGCGGCTTAGTGAATCCACGCCCCTTCCGCCGTGCTTTCTATGGGTGTCTTGCCTTAGTGAATTATATACATAGATTTTAACACTTGCTGAGTTAATTTATTTATGGATTGATTATAAACACTTGTTATTGATGATGTCTTTGTCTTCTTTTTAATCTATTAATGTTTTATGAATATTCCATCCATCAACCTATCCATCAATCCATCTCTGATACTTTTTCAGGTCAGTATCATGGGGGCAGCTGTCTGAGCAAAGATGCAAAGACATCCCTTTTCCCCACTACCTCCTCTGTCCCCTCTGAAGATGGTGTGGTATTCCATGGCCAGCTGAGAGATCTAACCTCTCCACTGTGTCCTGGGTCTACCTGGGATCTCTGTCTGGTTGAATATACCCAAAACATCTCCGCAAGGAAGAGTCCACTTCATTTGGCTCCTTTTGATGAAGAAGAGCTGCAGCTCTACTTTGAGGTCCTCCTAAATGTCTGAACTTCTCAGCCTGTCTCTAAGGCTGAGCCCAGAGTCCTTTGAAGGTTGCTTATTTCTAACTGTGGACACTGCTTCAATCATAGTCGATCTCCTGGTCTCTTCTTCCATCACACGTGAAGAAGACGTTGAGTTAGCTAAACTCCTCTGCATGAGACAGAAACTCATTCCCAACCTGGGGAGGTCACTCCACACTTCTGGCTGAGAAACATAACCTCAGATTTGGAGGTGTGGAAACCACCTCAATGAGCTTCTGACATGACAGTCTGATGAAGCAAGCTGGACTGGGATATCAGCAAAGAGCAGAGATGTGTTTCTGATATTACCAAACTAGAAACCCTCCACTTCCTGGCTGCACCTGGAAATTCTGCCCATAAAATATTGCTTATTATAATATTGTTTTATATATATAATAAAAAGTGTCTTGCCCTCTTTGAGTCCAAGGGGGGGTAGGGTCAGCTAACGCTGCGGCTGTGGGACCACCGAGAGGTCTTACAAGCTTCTGTTTAGAGCAGTGGGGTGTACTGGCTTGCTTATCATTTGAGGCTTATCACCATTTTGAGTTTTGTGAATTATGCAGATCATAACCTGTAACCTTTTCATAGCTCATTTTCAAAATGCTTATACACACTGATTTATTATGTTCCTCAAACTTCTGAAGAAAGCGAAGGAAGCAAATCAGCCAATCCATATTTATTTTTTACAGCAACATTCAAAAAATACACTATTAAAATGTGTTTTGGAGAACTAGTGAGAAAAGTACTGAAAAGAAACAGTAAATATAAGACCTACACTCAAGCAGAATTAAATGCATGAAAGAAATGAGTCTTTAAGTGAGAATTTAGTATAATGCTGGAACTCCACAGAGTGAGGGGGAGAAAGCCACAGAGCCGAATGACCACTCACCGAGAATTACAAAATAGATTGTTTTAGAATTGTGAGAAGAGCAGCGTTGTATAATTAGTTTTCTGATAAGCTGCAAGATACAAATCATGACGAAAAGAAACCTAGGGTGTTTAACAGTTCTGTAAATCAGGGGAGTTTTGAAAACAATATGGTAATTTACAAGTAGCCAGTGTAGTTGAGCCAGATGTGGAACAATATGTTTATTGTTTTTGGTTTGCATGACGATTCTAGAAGAAGATTTGAATTTACTGCAGTTGGTACTTCCAGCAAGAAGACCATTAAAAGTAGCAAAAGGAAGTAATATAGGTTTTATGTTAGACCAGAATTCCTAATGTTGTGGGTGCACTAGAATGCACCTAGGGAGCAATTATAACAGCAAGGAAGAATCTGGCAGTTTACAGCCACTGTAACTATGAGCACAGCAGGAATATGCAGGTTGTATGTGAAGCCAAGTGCTTCATTATCAGCATGTGTGCAAATTTGCTGGAATTCACTCACAAAGCATTCATACTCCACAACTCAGGCCCTACTGAGAAGATTCATGATTTATTGGAAAATTGCTTTTTTGTTTGCTTTTCTCATTTAAATACTACAGAATGCCTGCTTACATTGATAAACCCTAATAGGTGATAAAGATCCTTCATCAATATTCTAATGCCAAGCACCAACTAATGTGACACTCAGGGCTTGATTTAGTTTTTCAGGAGTTTTACATATTTTGTGGAACAAATGCAAAAAAGGCTGAAATACTCAGTCTTTCCAAATATATACATACATTTTCGATCTAAAGAAATACAAAAAAGTGTGTTGAGTCATATTCAACAAAAATACATTTTCCATAATAGTGATTCATTATAAATTAGACTACATCCTATGTAAGTAAATTATATATAATGCTATGTTAAAAAGTATTATAGAATTTAGGAGGAATGCATTAAATAATGAGGTAGTAGGTTGCACTTAAAACTTTGCTACAAGATCTTTTGCCATTGTTCGTAAAAACTGGGATGATAAAGTAAACTAGTATTCTTGTGAAACCATTTGCAATTCCAGTTTGCAGACTGTGCATGATCATTATGCTTAGCATTAAAAGTGAAAGTGTTAAAGGGTATGATAATGCCTCTGACAAAGTAGTAACTGATTCACATGGGGCAAAATATAGGTATATTGTATTATTATCAACCATTGTTGTAAAATCTATTGACATTTTTGCTGAACTGTTTCTGCTATGTTTGTTTTTGACATAATCAATGTATATAGTATCTTTCCATAGTTGCCTTTTTAATTGCTGCCCATCCTGGAAGCACTGATAGCAAAGGAGTAAACAGCTCTTGACAGAGCACCCGTTCATCACAGTCCACTCCCACTCTCAGAGTGCAAAACCAAATCAACTAAACTGTATGCCTTTGGAGATGTCGGTAGACAACAGGATAACCTGGAGGAAAAACAAAAGCAGTAATAGAATGAACTTGCAAGTTCCACATGAACAATCAGTAAGTGCTGGATTGGAACCCAGGTATCAAAGTTGATAAGGCATCATTGTGCTGCCCATCTAAAATTATAACAATAATAATGATAATACATTTGATGATATACTCATTGTGTTTGTATTAGTTACATTACCATTATTCATATCATTTGTCATACAGAATTCCTGTAAAGTAATATTGTACAAAGGCAAAACCTTATCAACAAGAACTTGTGGTGATAATGAATAAAACAATTTGTCCCACAACCAATAGAGAATAAACATTGATATAAATACTGTAGAAAAGAAAGATGTATACATTTTCTCTAGAAAACAGACGAAGGCATTGTGTCTGGTACTGAAGAGGAGGGAAGAGTGCCTCTCAGGTGGTGATGTCTATATGAAGAGAATTACACATCTTCTACACATCCGCCACTGAAAGCATTCTGTCAGGGACTTTTACTTCCTGGATTTGGAACAGCACGCAGCAGGACAGTCAGACTCTACAGAGAGATGTGCAAATTAACCCATCACTGGGTATGCACTCTCTAACTTTGAGGACATCTATACCAAAAAATGTCAGACCAGGGCAAAGAAAATTATTAGAGATATCCGGCATCCCAACAATGGTCTCCTTTCTGTACTGTGAACAGGTAAACAGTACTGATGTCTAAAGTCCCATTCAAAAACATTGAGAAGGAGCTTTTTACCAAAGTCCATCCACATCTTGAATAAGGAAAGTGTCTAGAACTATGTGGAGTCCTATTGTTAACTCTCTTACATTTATTTAGTAGTTATTACATATTTAGAATTCTTTCAATGATTTTTGATATTTATAATTTATCTTTGTTGTTGAGTGGCATAGTGGTAGCGCTGCTGCCTCGCAGTTAGGAGACCCGGGTTCGATTTCCGGGTCCTTCCTCCGTGGAGTTTGCATGTTCTCCACGTGTTTGCGTGGGTTCCCTCCGGGTGCTCCGGTTTCCTCCCACAGTCCAAAGACATGCAGGTTAGGTGCATTGGTGATTCTAAAATTGTCCCGTGTGTGTGTGTGTGTGCCCTGCGGTGGGTTGGCGCCCTGCCCAGGGTTTGTTTCCTGCCTTGCACCCTGTGTTGGCTGGGATTGGTTCCAGCAGACCCCCATGACCTTGTAGTTAGGATATAGCAGGTTGGATAATGGATGGATGGACCTTTGTTGTTGTACTTGTATATACTTCTTAAGGGTACAGTCATTGAAGCTGAGAATCTAAGCATTTCACAACATAATGTATGGTACTTGTGCATGTGACAAATCAAATTTGGTTTGATTTAATGTATTTATTTATTACTTCATTTATTTATTTCTGAAACTCCATATACAACATAAAACACATCAGGAAATTAAAACTGTCATTTTCATCCATCAAAGTTAGGAGGGCGGGGTCTAGAGTGTACTGTTGTTTGATTTATCAAACATTGTTAGAAGTACAGTACATGTACACCCGCAGCTTGGCATATGCCTATGAGATACAGGATTTCCAAGGCAAGCAAAGTGCATTCTAAGATCAGTGTCGGTATGAATCCATGGCTGACCCGAGAGCAAGAAAAGTTGGCCAGAATTACTGCATGTAGGAGCTCCTTTAATTCAAGAAACCCTAAATTCATCATCCTTTCATGAGTCTGAACGTGATGTGTGGTGTTTGACGATTAATGTAGCACTTGATGAGCAAAGACTTAACAACGATTCACCAATCAACTAGCAGTAGAATCCACCTTTTGAACTTTGATCCATTTCAAGCCATATATCATGTTGGGTGTTGTGAAATAAATAAATGAAGAAATATCTTAAAAAAATGCTTATTTATTCATGTATTTATTTATTTAATATTCATTCATAAATGCCTGCTTTGATTTCTGTTTAACAAAAACTATGAAAAAATATTATATTTCTAGAAACATTTCTTTTCTTAAAATCTGCAATACAAAGTTCTTTTACACAGCAATTATTCATACACTTTTAACTTGACTTGATAGTGTCAATTTGTCCCTTGCCTTCTTTATTTGGTTTATATCTGAAGGGTCATTACAGAGTTGGCATAAAACAGTGTCAGAAATTATGCATAATTGTGATATATGTTTATCATGAATAGCAGCTTTCATAAATACAAATTAAACAATAGCAGTGCCCTGAATACAGTTTCTTGGTTTAATCATTTAAAGCAATGCATTTGGCAAGCACTGTAGGAAAAATGAGTCATGAGAGAGTCTGCTTGCCTCAGTTGCAGTTCTTTCTCTCTTATAATAGCTTTTTTTTACATGAGAAGCTTAATTAATTTGCCAGTGGCACCTGCTAGTCTAACCAGCCTAAATTACACAGTCATCTACTGACCATTTGATTGCAAATTTTCTTCTACAATACTCCACATACAATAGTATGTTTGAGATAACACAGAAATAATATTTTCTAATGATTTACACAAGGGAAGCCAGGGCACAACAAGCATACACATACGTGCTGATTAAACCAGCAAAAATGTATTTTTTAGAATAAATCAGTTAGACAAAACTGTGAAACTATATCATGGACAATTTTGCATTTTGCATGAGAATGACAAGTATGGTTTGTTGTTGTATAACCATTGCATCTGTGTGTGTGAGAGCCTCACAGTCAAGTTCAAAGCAACCTTCCCCCTGGTAATTTTTTTTATCAAACAAGAAACCGCTTTTTGAATCCTCTAAAATATCAATAGCACCTGCCTTGTCAATTTGATCTCTCATCAACTATTTTTTCATTAGTATTCTGACACTGATTAAATAAATGAACAGCATGTCAGAAGAACAAGCAACTGTTAACAGTATTTACTAACATAATTATAGGTTTTATTTGGTTAACTTATCATAAGCATCATTTATTTCCTTTCTGCAAACTGTATTGTGAAAAATACCATTCTCTGAGGATTTCTGAAGTATTTATGTTCTGAGTGCAATTTCAAAAGATGAATGTGGTTACGAAGTAAAACATTTACTACTTTTATTTAGGAAAATATACAACTCTATAGTTTCTTGAAAGTGGATTGTGCAGTCAACCATAAAATTAATTAAAGCTGACTCAATATTCTGTTACACCATGTATTTTTCAGTCAATGCAAATTCAAAGTGAATAAATGCAAGACTTCATTAACAGAAACAATAGATCAGCGGTGCGATAGGTTATAGGCCATTTTTCTAGAAGATCACATGCAATTTCATATGTTATTATATTTTAAACATGATTAACATGGCGTTTTAAAAATGCTGCCCTGAATGAACTTCCCTTTCATGTTGTTCAGTTGAACTAAAAGCAAAACCAGTTAACCTATTGACATCTTGGTCTGTTTCAAATCCTTAAGTTAAGATAGAGAAAAATACTTAAATATGCGTTAAACCTTTTCAAATTAATTTATAACATATGCATACACACACTCGCGTGATAGGGGCAAGGGTGTGATGGTTGAGCTGAAGGGAGAAAATTGAAAGTGCAATGATTTGCAACTCTTTTTTTTCAGTTTTTCTCTGTATTGGCTGAACATATTTTCTTGCATTTCTTTTTGTTTAAAGGAACAGGCAAAATTGATTTCTTTCATTAGTTTGTTGATTTAAAACCTATTTCAAGTATTGATTCATGTTTTTGTACTATGTTGTACTGCTCCTCTGAACCCCTTTCCTGCCCCGGGACAGCACGATTATAATATGTACTACTGATACCTTGAGCGGCAGCAAAAAGAAAAATAAAATGAATAAATTGTTTGGAGCTTGAGTGACCAAAACTACTTCCCTACTAGCCATATAATGAGCACAGACCACACCAACAGAAGCAGAATGTCCATCCATCCATCCATTCTCCAGCCCGCTATATCCTAACACAGGGTCACGGGGGTCTGCTGGAGCCAATCCCAACCAACACAGGGCGCAACGCAGGAACAAATCCCGGGCAGGGCGCAAGCCCACCGCAGGGCACACACACACATACACAAAGCACACACTAGGGACAATTAAGGATCACCAATGCACTTAATCAGCATGTCTTTGGACTGTGAAAGGAAACCAGAGCACTCGGAGGAAACCCACGCAGACATGGGGGAACATGCAAACTCCACACAGGGAGGACCCGGGAAGCAAACCAGGTCTCCTTATTGTGAGGCAACAGCGCTACCACTGTGCCACCGTGCTGCCGAAGCAGAATGTATGACAGAATTAAAGTTGTTATTGTAAACAAATAAATCACCTCTCCGCACAGTGAAGGATTACAGTACCAGACACTCATCATAAAGAATTATTTATTTATTTTTTAACTGTCTGCTATGGTGAGGGTTATGCTGAGACATCCCTCAATATTGGGAAACATCTATCTCACATTGCCTCCTCACACAGGCACGTCAGGCTCTCTCCCATGTGTTCCATAAAAAAGTAAAATGATCCTCTATGTTGCCAAGTCCTCTTGCCTTCATGAATTCACCTCTTGTCTTCGGGCTCACCTGAATTCTCCAGTAATATCCACAACTTCCTTTACAGTGCTGTTCCTTGCCTTTCTTCTCTCTACTCCCTTGCTACTAGACCTTCACCTTTTCTGGTATGGTCAGCCTCTAACCTTTTAGTGTCACCCTCCTAGTCAGGTGTTCCTTTCCAAGTAATCCTTAGGTTTATAATACCTTTTCAGATTCTTTTCTGTAATGATGAAAATATAAACCTGACATTGGCATCAAACCCAAAAGACAACTGTTACAGAGTGGGGGGATTAAGGTATGGCTGACCTGGGCAGCTGTCCAGGGTGATATCTTGCCATGGGAGGCATCGGACACCTACATTAAAAAATTAGAAATTGTGATTATAACCTGAGCCGCTCAATCCATTAGGGGTGCAATTTATGAAAGTTAGGATGTGCATCCTCCGAACACTAAGGGTGAACCCTTTAGTCAAAGTCTAATATTGACTACCCACTATTTACATCGAGAGATGCTGTATCCCTGCCTAGGACTCTAAATTTGCTTTGCTCCGCACTGTGTGCACCCCACAATTTTTGTCATGTTGCAAGACTCATCTCTATCGTGAGAGTCTGAGTCATGCAATTCTTGGTTGTCCAAGATTCCTGGATTCAAACAAACTAACAAAACTTTCATGGTAGCAGTTACTGTGTGCACATTTTTCAGGACAAGTAATATTTGTGTGTCTCCCTGTTTTTGATTGTTGTTTTGTGTATTGGGTGTTAAGCTAGTAGTTGTATATTAAGGGGGGGCATTGAGTTCCTTGGTGTCTGATGTCATTTTCACTGTGTTGAGTTTGGATACAAGGCACATCTTCTGCATCTCTGCATTCTGTGTACAGCACGTGCCAAAAAACTACCGCAGACCAGCGGCACACAGAGCCATGCCATTGTGTCACCATGCTGACTTTGGATACAAGGCGCCTTGTTAGTGTCACTGCATTCTGCATGCAGTGCATGGTGAATACCTAGCTGTACACCAAGAGCATGGAGGGATGTGCCTATGTCTCATTTTCGCAGCAATTAGACATCAAGTATAAACCTGACCTGACGTATCCTACCTGAAGCTACTCTAACCTCAAGTAACCTAACATTAGCATAATACATACATCCATCCATTATCCAACCCACTGTATCCTAACTACAGAGTCACAGAGGTCTGCTGGAGCCAGTCCCAGCCAACATAGGGCACAAGGCAAGAAACAAACCCCGGGCATGCCGCCAGCCCACAACAGATTATACATATATAACATAAATGAATAAGTATTATTGAAATACAGTAAACGTAATACATTAATAACAATATTAATACTGTAATACAACCACTTAAGATGGTGTTTCAATGCTATTTGATTTCATTTATTATATCTGTCTTTAAAACATGACATCATTAGTCAGGACATTGTTAACCATGTCATGACTGTATTAGATATAAAATTACTTTATAGTACTACTTAGTGTTTTCTATTTAACAGTATTCCTAATAGGTTCTAGTTATCCTTATTTTGTCAAAACATTATGTACACTTTAACAGTAGTTATTGGTATCCTACTCTGTGTTTTTAAAGTTGCAAAAAGAATTAGCCTGAAAGGCAGCTCACAGCAACAAAGTTCAAATAAGCAAGCAATGAATATCCAAGAAACCAAGAAAATCGAATTAAGGTTAATATAAATGCAAATCCATGACGGATTGCCTTTCCCATAAGACATTTTAAGAGATGAGACAGCCCTCAACAGAGATGGAGAGGGGACTGCCACCTCCTCAGGGAACCACCCACAAAATACATGAGACACAGCAGAAGAGCAAAACACACGTAGATACAATAAAAAAAAGAGTCTAACAAAATAAAAATAAAAGATAATATCTAATTAAACAAATAATAAATGAACAAAACAAAAATATAAACACCAATGAAAAACAGTGAATGATGATGAAAAAAAAACGAAAATGATAGAAATGAAAAAAAATAAACTTTAGCCCCTCGCTTAACCATAACATTAGTAGTAAACTAGCCCTTCATAAAAGGAACACAATATTAATTTTCTGTTTTTTCTATTTTTTCTTTCAGTTAATTGTACAAAAGCATTTATACATTTTTTTCTTTTTACAGATGCAGTGCTTCTGATTGGGAGCTAAACCTATCGATTTAAAGCAGTAGTTAAAGTTATCTCCTTTAGATGCCCAATGAAAGATATAAAAAAAGAACGTGTGCACAGGAAGTTGTTGCTATGAACATATATCTGCCCTGCAGCTCGGCCTTGGATAAGCAGGTTAGGAAGATGGATACACGGATTAAAATTAATGAAATAAACATCAACACAGGAAGTAGAGAAACAGTATTGTATTAAGCAAACTGCTGTTTGCCCTGTGCACTTAAGTTATAAGCCTGAATCCTTTCTGAGTCTGGTTTATCTAGCACGGCACTGCCAGCAGCTCGAACCTATCCTGCAATATAAGAAGTAGTACTGAAATGCCAGTCCATATTAAGGCACATTCGCTTATTGAGTACATTCATGCACTGAAGGAAACTTGACAAAAAACAACACTAAATACAAGTGTGCATAAACACTATAAAGAAGGTACCTCAGCACTGCTGCCTGTCATTTCAGTGTGTCACCTATATTTCAACAAGGCTTCATTTTAAATGGTGTCATTAATTGCTCATTCAGAAAAGTTTGTATTTTTCAGGAGGCAATAATGAAAGCAGTAACATACATAAAATAAATGGTGTTTCTTAAACTGGATATTCTCAGTTAAACAAACTGATGTCCTTCAAGTTTGGGGCCATACATCAAATTATTGATTCCCATTTGATTTAACTGTTAACCATAAACTTATATCCAAATATGTCATGGTGCAAACACTATATAAAATGCAAGGTCACATCCCAGCAATATTCAGATATTTTCAGGGATTGTGGTTGGTCTAAAACAACTGATTAGGAGTCCTTAGTATTCAGATTTTACTCAAATGTGCTTTGCTATGTTTGTTTTTCCATTTACTGTGAATTTCAGCTCTAACTTTTAGTCCTGCTGGGAACCTTAAAACTCCATTATTATCTTTGTTATTATTATTATTATTATTATTATTATTATTATTATTATTATTATT
>JANRMT010062833.1:33076307-33095188 GCA_026402145.1 Polypterus bichir lapradei
TTATTATTATTATTATTATTATTATTATTATTATTATTATTATTATTATTATTATTATGTTCCCTTAGATTGTTCAATGTCAGTTTTCTCATTGGAGCAAAGCACATCTTTAACAACTTTTACTTGTCTAGTTGGGTCAATACTATTTAAATGACACAAGGGAACTGTCAAACCAACTTAACTGAACTTAAAAAGCCAAAAGGTAAGAGGGATGGAAAACACAGGTTACAAAGAGAATATAATGAAAACAAAGAAAAAAACAGTAAAACTTATGCCGCCTTTCCAGACCAAAAGAAACAGGGAAGTCATAGTGTATATGTTTGTGTTATTCACTTTAAAAATTGTTGCCCAAACATTAATTGCAACATTTTCTGATCAAGCCATTTGAGCCCTTGCATTAACTCATTTCTTTACTACAAGCTCAACCCGTCAATAAGAAAGGCAAACTATATATATTCCAGGTTCTGGGTATTTCTGGGACAATTCCTTGAAATTCACAGGTTCAGAAACATATTATCACAGAGCTCCTTCTAATGGGCTTTAGTGGCCCTGCAATTTTGAGTTGCACTGTCTTTGTTATCTGCAGGTGTCACAATCATGGCAACAGGGGTGTGAGCCCTTCAAAAAGTTCCACAAACAGGTTTGAGAATTCATAGCCTTGCCCAGAAATAGCCTTACCACATGCAGCCAGCTTCCAACTACTGTCTGCAGGATTTGGCCTACCTAGTCCAAAAATGGGAAGTTTACTTTAAAGTCCAACAAAGAAGTTGAAAGTTCATAAAAATACAAAAATTCTTTAAAAGGGAAGGGTTAACCATAAAACTTTGGTTTGTTGAGAGAATCCAAAACAAATTATCATTATAAACTGAAACTTTATTGAATAAATAAAACAAGAATAAAAATAACAAAACTGGATTTGGCTAAAAGGCAATCCACTGCTGGAACCATCTCTCTGACCTAAATAAAAAGTAGCAGCAGTGATCTCAGGGTGGCTTTATCTTCCGGGATTCCACCCACAAAGCACAAGGAGTGGTATAACATATAAAGGGACAGTTCTCCAATAATAAATAAAAAGCAAACCAACATAAATTGCATAAGAATGTGAAAAACAATCATATAAAAAACAGGTAATTTCTCCTCCTTAGTGTGCAATAAGAGTCCACAAATATCCCAGAAGTCTCCCTTTCTGCCCTCTAGCAGTCTGGTGGAAGGAGCTATAGTAAGTTATCTGTCATCATCATATGCTGTTCTCCTATATTTGTTTTTCTGGACTAACCAAAACCTCAGGAAATACTGTGCACTGGTTGTATTGTATCATTTATCCTGCCATTACACTAAGTATAAGTGCTGACAGAGCCTTCCCATTTATTATTATCAGGAGCATTTTGAATCTGACAGGTGCCAGATTCTGAAATAGGAACCCCTTCACATGGTTAATAAGGTACATGTCATTTTGAGTCACTGTCTGTGGTGTACTGTACGAATGTCCACTTTATTGAGCCTGTAGATGAATGTGTACCTCAATTTCATTATTAAACAGGATTCCTCGTGAAGATTGACTAAAAGTGAAACACCAGCCATTCTTTGATCACATGTACAGTATGTCTAATTGGATGTAGGGAACTACAGTATCCTCTTCATGGAAAAAATGTTTATTATATGTAAGGCTGTTGAACATTTCTAAAGTGCTGTTTTTATTTCAAGACACTTACCAAATTAGAAATTCAATTTATAATTTAACTGTAGACTCATCTGAAAATTAACGTCAATATAGTATCTCAGAGCATTAGAGTATATAAAAAAGCAATGTGTCCTAGGCAGGAGCCAACAGTAAATGGGTCACAAGCCCATCCTAGATGACATTCACTCCCACTCTCACACACTTTTATAAATTGCCATTCTACAGTCAAATGTAATTAAAAGTCTGAACACACTAAATGACCAAATTTTATGTCTGTTTTTATAGTTATTCTTTATGCAAACTGTTTTTTTTTTTTGTTAAGGCGTTCTCTTTGTGCTATGTTTGCCATTTTTAAAGCCACTTTGTAAGCCACTTTAACATTAAAATTATAAATTCCCTGGCGCCTGCTTAGACCACAATATTTGCATGAAATATTTCAAATGATATCCTTTCAATAATGAATTAATCTATCCATTACCCTTGAGCACCTACATATCAGCAATGTTGAAACTATAACAGACCCCAAAACTAGCAAAGAGTGATGGTCTGAAGACTACCAGTAATGACACTGGGGGGGATATAAAGAGATCAATTAACCTAGCCTGCTTTTCTTTGGAAAAGAGGGGAAAATAATGATAACTTACAATAAATGAGACCATGGAGTGTTACTTAGATTAACTTCTAAGGTTGGCATTATATTCTGGACCCAAGTATCTTATTGAACTTGACACATATAAAGTTGAAAAAAAGGCAAATATTAAAAACACAAAAATATAGATATGTTAATCTGCTCCTCATCCCTATTCAGTTCCGGAAGGCAGCATATATATATTTAGGTCATCCTTGATTGAAGCAGGCTACTGAAAGGAACTCAGAAAAGTATGAAGATAGTCTGCTACCATTATCTAGGGCTGGTTGAAAATTAAAGTGATTAAACAGTAACAGTTTCACCCTGCAGGCTGCCACAATATGTATCAAGAGATATGTGGCCCAAGATAGGAATTCACACAGTCGTTTAATCCGAGGGCTAAGGCTATGTGTAACTGCCTAAGGCTGACTTATGCACAGCAAATTCTGTTCACAAGAACACCGTTATCTTCTGCCTTTGGTTGAAGACAATGTATTTTGCTACATCTTTTTAACTATATATATTCTGCACACTACTGCTTTATGATTTAAAGAAAATTATGACAGTATAATTTATAACTCATTTTTCATCAGTTAAATCCTAGGTCTATTGTTCAAATCAAGTTTAGTTTTGAAACATAAATGAGAAGTCACATAACATATTTTGTTCTCTGAGCTCATGAATAATTTTTGTGTTATATGTCAATGCTCTAGGCACCCATATGGAACTAACCTTTAATGTCATTAGCAGAGGATAAGTAGCTCATTTGCCTTAATGATAGTAATTACAAAAAAAATGCATGAGTGAAAGGAAGTTAATAACAGTAGCAGAAAAACTCAGCTTTTATAACATTTGTTTCATTTCAGTTATAGCATTTGACCCACAGAAAAACAAAAAATCCTGACATAGTGACACTGCAACACACAATAAAGTGTGTAATGTGCTATTCTGAGCTAAACCTTCATTGATGTTTGCGTGATGCAAACTAATTTAAAAAAAAACAAACATGATAAAGTATCTTAGGTCTAGGATATTGTCTCATTTCACACATTTATTTCTGGTATGGTAGTGGAATGAGAAGATTCTACAATATTACTCAGTTTTGTGCCGAACAATGAATGTGATGAGGAGGATAAAAGTTTATCCTGTCTTACAGCAGAAGATAAGTATTATAATGCTCCAATGAATGATGTCAAAATCCTTTTTGAGGGCTTGAATATGAAATTGAATTAGGAAATTGCATAAGGGCCTACAGGAGATAATGAATGTCTACAAGTACATAGTAATGGCAATGGGATAGAGGCTGTAATGCCAGGACCCTGGTCATTAAAAGGACATTCTTTACTAAGTAACAGCTCTGCATCCAGATGTTTCTCAAGATATTAATTATTCATTTTAAGAAAAAACTGATTACTTAATAATGTAAATAGGATTAGGTTTGTATTTCAAATAAACAAAGTAACTCGTTTTACTATCTTGTTTTGGTGTCTGTCATATAACAATATGACACATAACAATGTCATCTACTGCCACTTATGTAAGGCATTGTCATTTATTCATTTATAATTTTTTCATAAATATTTAAATAACATGAAATTTTGATTGCTTAGGCTCCCATAGGACAATTATCAAAGTAGCAACTTCTAGCCTGTGGAAAAGAATTCTATTTTGTAATACCTTAGCATTATGAACTCTTAAGTTCACATTGTGGCTTATCTCCTTCAGGCCAGTACATTTCCAGCTAGTTTACAGGAATTTTAAAGGACCAACTGAACTATTTGAATACAATCATCTTTCTTTTTTTAAGTCATTCAGTAGTGTTTATAAGGTCTAAGTCTTATACTTCAGGCTTCTGATGGAAGTCAGCAGATTTTAAGCTAAAATATCGAATGCTGATGTTTGGATCTATTCATTTCATCTTTTGTCCTGACTAGGTACTTTGTCCCAAATGAGAAGAAGCAACCCGGTATCACAATGTGCCCTCCACCTTGCTTTGTAGTAGGTACAATATACTTTGGGCCATGAAACATACTGAATTCTGCACCAAAGAAAGTAATGCAAATCTTTCATTTATATAAGTACTGTAGTTATACACTAAATTCAATACTTTGCAGAAGTCCCTTTGGCGGCAACTGCAGCTTTGAGCCTGGTTGTGTAACGCTCTAAAAGCTTTGCTTACTTGTATTTGGGTATTTTGTCCTATTCTTATCAAGCTCCATTAGATTGCATGGGTAAAATCTGTGAACTGTCATCTTCAAGTCTCTCCACAGGTGTTTTATAGGGTTTTGGCTCGGCTACTTAAGGACAGTCAGAAACGTATCTCATAGCCAATCCAGCATTTTCTTGTTCTTGTCAGATGGTCTAAATACTTATAAAAGTGACAAATTTTTAATACATTTGCAAACTTTTCTGAAATTTATTTTTACTTTGTCATTATGGGTTATTCAGTTCAGACTGATGGGCAAAAATTGCAAATTTATCCATTTAAAATTAAATCTACACCACAATAAAGTGCACTTAAAGTGAAGGGGTCAGCATACTTTCTGAATCCTGTAACTGGAGATTCTGACAATTTAAAATTATGTAATCACTAAAAATAAGTTCTTTGTTTCCAATATCAGTTTATCAAGTTAAGGGTTAACTTCCACTTCTGGGTCCAAATTGATTCCCTTGCAAATTGTTTTTAGCACATTTACCAAATCACTAAATTAACTGGTTATCTGATCATTCCGCTGTTATTATCAACAAAAGAGACAATGGTGATCATTAACACCAGATTTGTAACCATAAAATCATTGTCAAAAAATCAAAAGGAAAGTAATAGAGTCACAAGATTAAATAAAGGGATATTTATTAATCATAATCTTTCTAGCACGATTTGCAATCTAGGACACTGTTTTTTTATAATGTCATGCTGATAACACCAGCCAGCATGACCTACAGAAACTGTGACCCCAACAACAAAGCATTTCACCCAAGAAACACAATTCTGAAATGACCAACCCATTCTTGAATTAAAATGATAAACAAAAAGCACAACATTAATATAATGCAAAATGCTGTAGTTAAATTCATGGTGAGTAACATTACCACAAAGTTCTCAGATGACAACAACTTCCAAAATATCTATTCTGGATTACAACAAAAATGTATTAGGCTAACAAACAAAAAATAAACCATCTAATTCCAAACAGTTATTAGGCATACTTTTCTCCTACAATGTTCCATATTAAAATATGTAGCATCTTCATAATTTGACATTGGCGATTTTCTATGTTGTATTGAACAAAATAGTTGAGGATAATAAGTTTGACAGATATAACTTATTTCAGCTTTGTGAATACACTTTGGTGTACATTTAATTGGCCAATACAAATCATTGCTTATTGCAAAAAAATGCAATGCTTTAGATAATAATAAAGTAAAATGTGTGTTACACATACCATGAAAACATATGCACAAACATATTTGTATCCCAAATTATTGTAAGGACCTCCAAGGCTGGAGAAACAGAGACACCATGCAGAAATGAGCAGTTTAGTTTGCACACAAGTGGTCAAAAGTATTGTTTTACTCAATACAGATAATCATTTAACTCTAGTCTGCCTAATGAAACTTCCCCACTTTAAGGGTTCATGAGGAACACCTCCAAAAGAACACATAAGAAACTCAGAACTGGGGCATGTTGAGGCCCACCTCACTTTGTCCCCCAACATTTGTGCTCAGCATGTTTGTGTTTTGTCTCATATCTACAAACTTGTGGCTGACTGCTGATGCTCTCATCACATACATGTGGTTTATAATTGTTCCTGACTCCTGGCACCACCTTGACTCCACAACATGCAGACTCTCCTGTCT
Source organism: Polypterus bichir lapradei (assembly GCA_026402145.1). NCBI lineage: Eukaryota > Metazoa > Chordata > Cladistia > Polypteriformes > Polypteridae > Polypterus > Polypterus bichir. The sequence goes on from JANRMT010062833.1 coordinate 33,082,475, forward strand.
TCAGCTGCACAGCCTCTCCATAATCTGCCCTCCAACATATACTGTAGCTGCTTCAGTTGTTTCAGGGTAATTTTCATACAGGTTCTCATCCCTCCTGCTGTTACAATGCTAGAGCACCAGGTAGTCATGACACTCCTATTTAAATCTGATAGCTGCCTGCTCCCCTCAAAAGAACCATAGTCTGCCAGTCAGCTGCACTAACACTTGAAGGTAACTGGCCCCTTCCAAACTGTAACTGTTCTGGTCTGTTGATTGCTGCATTATTATTCGATTTAAATGAATCTGCTCACACTGTCTAAAAAGACGGTATTGAATTGCTGATTCAGAGAAAAGCATGCTGGAAACATGGGTGTTTGTTTCACTGCTCCTGTGTAATTACCCCTTTCTGCTGAAGAAGAACATATCAGGATTAGGATTACTTTCCTCTCATTCTAGGCTTATTTCCCATAATGCAATTAACTATGATATTTCTGCTCTGCTGTCTGTCTCCAATTATGTGACTCAGCACCACTGCCTCTGTCAGTCTCCTATTGTGATTAAACATCTTATGTGCGTCTTTCTCTTTAACTTCATTTTTAGCTCTTTCTCTATCTGACTCACCACTTCTTGCTCTATTGTTGCCTCTCCACTTCGATTATCATCCTCCACACACCTACTTCTTATTATATATGAGTAAGGTTTTTCAAAGAATAAAGATACTCCATATTTATTCAAGGAGTTACATAGTGTTTCTTTTTGAAATCAAAAAGAGAATTTATTGTGGTATTTGTAAATGCAAAGTATATTTCAAATAAACTTTTCAAACAATAATTTTGATAGAAACTTTAAAATAAAAAAGTAAAAACCAATGTCTTTTAGGAATTTTCTTATATGTGTGCAGAAACTAATAATATCGCCCCCTCTTTTGTTAATGACTAGTGAAACAAGCAAGTTCATGCACTTTTCACGTTACAAAAAAATAAAAGAATAGAATACTAATGCCTGGTCTGTCTTGAATGGCATGAGATCATTGTGATATAATTTAATATCATCATCATCTGACAAAATACATTCAGATAGATTTAAGTGCTTAAAAAAGAGACCTGTGTAGGAAAATAAACAGGTATAACCACAATAACTACACTCACTGCATGACACGAACTTCACACTGCACTTCCAGTAGCAGCACTAACTACCATGAGGCCAAGTATTTGCTGGTCAATGTGAGAAGCAGCAAATAAATGGACAAACATCAAACAACTGATAATACATACTGAATAATGATAATACATTGATAAAACATTACATTTACAATACATTCAATCGATAATGTATTTTTTTCCACAAAACGTGATTCAGCACTTCTTTCAAACAGATGCATCATATTGCAGGCTCCTTTTCTATGAGGTGATGAGCACATGTTGGCTTCCTTGGTGGTTGTTTTTCAACATTTAGCATGGTCTTCCTCCACCGTGGTTGTCTGTGAGCAGTGCATTCCAGATACTGATCATACTTCTCTTTTTTAGATGCATTAATGCAAGAGGCATCTACTACAATAGGCATGTGTGTCAGTCTGTCTATCTGCATGAAACAACTTTCTGCCCCTGTGTATCAGTTTTGTTGAAATTTGGCAGATTTATTTGACAATTTTGTTGAAACAGTTCAGTTTTCATTGAGATATCTCAAACAGATCATGCTGTATAGAGTTTTGAAATTTCATGTTCTCCCTTTGAAAAGCATTGTTAAACTTGTCTATCTTTAAAAAGAGAAAAATTCTCTGCTACTTCAAGTAATAATTAGTTTACTAATTTAACTTTACCTTGAAAGCGGTCACACAAACTTGTATATTTTGTGTATATTTCTCATACATCCTCCAGCCACTTGGATCCCTAATACAATGTCAGGGATAGGTCAATGCTTGCAAACAGCTCATACAAGCAGTGCAAAGCAGTATAGCGAGGAGTCAAAGAGGCCATTTACTTGAAAAAGGAACAACCATCTCTGAACCGAGGAGGGGGCCTAAGGGTACATCTTTCACCATCTTACAATGCGGCGATTGCAGCTATTCCCCAGCTCTCTGTGAATGGTACTCATGGCCATTGATCAATGGACAATTTGCATATCATTGATCACATGGCCCATTGTTAGTCAATGGTGCTGGTTTGGTCATTAGGCCAAGGTACTGTTTATAAGGTTGGAGAAACTGAGACTGAGCAAGTCACTTGGATGAGTGATGAAACGTATTGGAAAAAACTATGTCCAAAACTATGAACAGAATCAACTGTCTAGAATTTCCTTACCTGGATTATTGAGCATGCACCGAGAAAGTACAAAACACCAGTGAGGGCAACATATTTTATATGTATGAATAACAACTTAAGAACAAAATCTTTAATTGTACTTTAGATATCTGAAAATGAAATTGATATATCTTTACAGATTTTGGAAGATACCTTAAAATGCTTGTCAGATATCTTGAAATAAAATCCGAAAAATCTTGACATACATTTTAGGATACCGAAAATGGATCATAGACCCATTGTAAGATATTAAGAAATTAATTTTGTGATATGTAAGAGTAATATCAAATATGGCTCAATGTGAAAACCCTGTTTAAATTTCCAGGATTCTTAAAATAATATCCTGTGCAATTCAAGATACCTCAAATTAATTTCAAGATTGTACATATTTTTCAAAATTGTTCTGAGAGACCTTAAAGTCAATTTAAGATGTCATTACATTTAAAATATTTTAATATTATTTAACTTTTTTTACTCACATATTCGTAATTTATTTTAGTATATCTTAAAATTAAATATTTCTAAAATTTAATTGAGGCTGCCACAGAAAATAATTTAAAAAATGTTCCTTCGAAATTTGCTCCCAGAGTTTAATCCTGTTATAATTTCCATTTGTTTATTTCTATATACATAGAAGTTTTAAGACCTGCTCGATCCAAACATCCCCTGCTTGTAATCACACCGGGCCAGTTTAGCAATTAGTCTAACTTGCTTGTCTTTCTAAATGTGCGAGACTGGCAAAACTCCACTCCACCTGCGGCCTCATTTATAAAACTTGGCGTGAGGTTGAGTGTGAAAATATACAGACTCCAAAAAAAACTGATTTATAAAACCTGGTGTATGCTCATTTCTATGCAGGTTACCATATATAAATCACAATTACCTTGTAAATGCTCATGTGTGCATACGTGCTTTGAATGCCCCCCTGAAATATCCATATATGGAGCATACTAATCAACCTCATACATTTACAATCACAATGCTGCAGAACTTCATTGACTGGGAGAGCAGCGTCCCACACGATGCACTAAGACCTCATCAACTGCATTCAAGAGCATGTGGTTGTGCTTCGCAACTGAGAGTGAAGATTATGCACAGCATTATAGCACCTCTCCTCTGCGTTGTGGGGGTCCTGGAAAGGCGTAAGGCATTAGCATCTGAGTGGATAGTCACTATCACCTGGTATACAGTATGTAACAACATGGTTACTGTTACAATGAATAGTACAGGTCATACAAAAAGCTGTGGGTACCAATAAGTCAGCCACGATGTACGGCACTATCGCATCTGTCAAAGATACTTTGTCTCCAAATAAATGAACCATGGGTTGACCCAGGCCACTGAGCCATGACGTTTGTCAGTCTCATCTTGGCATCACAAATAACTTTTGCATGAATGTAATGTCACAGCTCATGATTAACAAAAATAGCTTCATTCTTATTATATGTCCTTATTGCAATATGAGTGCACTGAATTACTTCAATTACACTTGGATAACTGGACACTACTACAAATTGCGTTTTTATGAAGGCATAAACAAGTTATGTTTTATGTATGTGCACCCGCTCCAAACGAAAACCAGATGTAATGCTGGTTGGTTAGGGTTTCTAGCACAGTGGGCTTGATAGAGTGTAGTATTGATAGTTTAGATAGCCGAGATATTCTTGACCTGTTCGCCTGTTCCCTGAGAAGTGGACTCAGTACTGGGATCTTCACTATTTTCACTTTACATGCTTCTTCCACTGAGATCTATCATTAGAAAACATAACATTAATTAATGAATCATACACAAATGACACCCAGTTATACCTTTCTTTAGGACAAATTTTTTTGCACTTAATTAGATGTGTTAGTGAGTTAAAGGGGTGGATGAATGAGAACTGCTTGTCTTTGAACACAGACAAAACATAAATGTTAATTATCTTTGACACTAGCATGTTGTTTAAAGTGCACTGTCCAAAACATGTTTTTCCATCTGAAAAATGTAGGTGTTTCTGTAAATATGCAAGATACTGAGAAATTAATTCATGCATTTATTGTTAGTAGGATTGACTACTGCAATGCAGTGTTAACTGGATGTTCAGATTGTTCTTTATACAGCTTTCAGTTCATTCAAAATGATGCACATAACTCCAGTTTTTAAATCCATACACTAGCTACCAGTTAAGTTTAGAACAGATTACAAAATCCTCCTTTTAACATATAAAGCCTTAAATGGCCAAGGTCCGGTTTACTTGTCTGAACTTATCACGATTTATAAACCAAAGCGCACATTAAGATTTCAAAATGCCGGTCTGCTTATGATTCCAAAGATTAATAAAAAAACAGTGGAAGGTTAAGCTTTTAGTTACAGGGCCCCAAAGCTGTGGAATGGTTTGTCTGCTACTATAAGTGGTACCCCTTCAGTCTCAGCTTTTAAATCCCGGCTGAAGACTCACTACTTCAGCTTAGAATACCCAGACTAGAGCTGCTGATTAACTGTGCATACTGCATCTCTGTTGTTAGTTATTAGTACAAAAACAGAATATGATATTTCTAATCTGTTACTAGCACACTCCTATTATGTGTCTCTTTTCGGTACTTACATGTGGCAATTGGTGTTACTGCTCTATATTGGATATAGGAGCATTGGAATCATCGGTTAGATTGGTCCCTCATCAGATTGGTCGCCCAGCACTGACTCAGTTGTAGAATGACCAGGAAGAGGGAGGTGGATTGTTGGCCAAGGTCTCAAAAGCTCTGAACAAATCTGATAAATATGTGAAAGTTCTGTATTTAGTGAGTGTTTTAAACTATTCCTACATTTTGCTTTGTAATATGTACAATTACTATTGTACTATTGTATTGTATTCCTGAGGTGGCAATGAGAGATTGGCCATCTAGTTTTGTGAAGAGGATTACTTGTGCTTTTGTGTGTTATATTTACCCCATTTTTGACACCCATTGCATGCCCAACCTATCTGGAAAGGGGTCTCTCTCTGAATTGCCTTTCCAAAGATTTCTTTTAAATTTTGTTTCCCTACAATGGTATTTTTTAGGAGTTTTTACTAGTCTCCCTAGTGAGTCAAGGCTGGTGGGCTGTCAAAAAACAGGTCCCGTTAAAGCCTATTGCGGGACTCCTGTGATTTTCCATGCAAGAAATAAATTGTTGTTGATAACAGGTAGCTATATAACTCACAAAAAAACAAAAGTACTTCAGTGCAAATAAGCATCATTGCATGGCCCACTTAAATTACAAATAAATACAGGATGCACATTATATACATTATTTTTGAGGTATAATATATTTGTCACATCAATGTCCATTGTAATAATGGCTTTGTGATATAAATTATTTATATACGTGAGTAATTTAGCCAGTTTTGCTGCATTTTCCTACTTGATGAAAGGTGTAGTCATTTCCCAGGTTCTCTGAAATGTTGCATATGCATAGGTCAGAGTTGTTGTAGATGTATGCATGTTTCCCTTATCAAGTGTTCTTTTCTAAATCTCAAAGTTTGAGTGGGATGTTTCAGTCCTTATATTATGTCACCATATTTACTTACTGTATTTTTCTGGTCATGTATATTTTTTAGTTGATTGTAATAAAAGTCATGCTGAATTTGTAGAAATTCCCATTGTGGAATAAAATATGCTCTTAAGCTCTTAGAAGCTTATTAGAATCCATTACTTTGTGGTGACTGCGTGAATATCACTTGCACAAACAAATGTTTTAAAAATATAAATAAGAAGAATGTACTATATTTAAAACAACATAATACTTCTGTATTATTTTTTTTCTGTGAGTCATCCAGCTTTAACACCTCCTCATGCCTTAACAGTAGACTTCACATTACATTGTAATGGAATGTCTATCCATCCATCCATCCATTATCCAAACCGCTATATCCTAACTGCAGGCTGGAGCCAATCCCAGCCAACACAGGATGCAAGGCAGGAAACAAACCCAGGCACACACCAAGCCCACACTAGGGACAATTTAGGATCACCAATGCACCTAACCTGCATGTCTTTGGACTGTGGGAGGAAACCGGAGCACCCGGAGGAAACCCACGCAGACACGGGGAGAACATGCAAACTCCACGCAGGGAGGACCCGGGAAGCGAACCCGGGTCTCCTAACTGCGAGGCAGTGTCACCCTATGAATACAGTATGTAACTTTTATAAGAAATACAATTAATTTCAATTTTCATGTAATGTGATTTCTGATCAGACATGATAAACAACACTCCAGTGGACCTACCCACTTTTTATATCCTCATCATTAAGGAAACATACTGGACAAATATTTTCCAGTGCAACATTTACCATTTAGTGAATGTAATACATTCTTACTAACCTTAACAATCAAAACCTAGGTTTGCCAATAAAACAGAGTATAGAATTAATCAGACTCAAACAATTCCCATTCCTCTTTCCTTCAACAAATGCAGGCTACATTCATAGCAATAAACGTTCAATAGTTACATTTAAAGTTACAGGAATATTTACTGCACACTTGCAGGTCAAGTCATTCAGATCACTTGAATAAAATATTTCATGCTTAGAAACATAGTCAATAAATAGAAATTACAGTGTGGCAGCCAGCTCAGTTTTATTTTTTGTAAAGCAGGGTTAGTATAATTGCTGTTATGAGCGGGACCATCATGGCAATGCAAATTCTGAAGAACATACAAGATGCACCATAGGTTTTTCTGAAATTATATATTTGCATTTATCATCTAATTAGACCACCAGCCAATAAATGTAACACTGTAATGAAAATTAAATTGGATATGAGAAATGGAAGGCTGGTTTTACATGCTTTTGAAGAAACCGCTTGAAAGGATGAGAGATAATATCTTTGCTTTACAAAGAACAAGCTCAAGATTCATCTTTGAATGTCAGCAGAGATTCTTTTATCTTGTGCTTTAGTTATGATCACTTTATTACCAACCACCAAGAAAGGATTAATTTGATTTATTAAAAATATGATAGTAAGAACATTAGAAATGTTTTGACAAATAAACAAGAGATTTTGCACATGAATTCATAGTGTGTAATCATGTAAATTTTCTTCCCTATGACCCTACTCTGGTTCAGCGTGTTTAGAAATTAGATTGTTGGATATATGTAAAGTTTCTAAATACCGTCCACCATGTTCTGTCTTCACCTCCACTGTTTAGTGTCTTTTTCATGTATGTACAGATTTCTGTATGGAGAAATAATGTCTAAAATTGTACAACATTCATCCTTAGGCAGCTTTTACTTGTACCCCTTGTTCTGGTTGAAATAGGCTTTTCAACATACCAGCTATCATCAACCCAGGCTAACTCCCTCACATTTTTAAACACTTAGATCAGTCATGCTCTTTGCCTCAGTTGCCTTAAGGTGAAACTATTCAAATACTTTAATCATTCTTTTATCTCTAACTCCATCCTATTTTCTCATGAAGTAAAAGTAGCATGTCTTAGAGTTTTGACTAGTGCTGCTCTGTCTTTCATATGCTATAGACACTCATGCTATTTCAAATGTGGCATCACCATATGTTATAAAAAGTAAACATAACCTCTTTTGACTTGTAAAACTCATAATGTTTTATATAACTCAAAATACTAGTAACACTGAGTGGTTATTGAAAGTGATAAGTCCATGGGCCTAATGCATAACACTGTGGTTAGAACTCGCACTAAAACATGACGTACAGACAAAAGTGGAAATGTACAAACAAATTCAGATATTACATTGAAAGGGCACTTGACACTGACTCAGTTTACTTTCCTGGGGAAGCGGCTGTCTTGGAACCACAGCATAGAAAGAAGTGTGCGCATTGTAACAGGTACACACGTCGTAAATGTAGGAAGGACGGTTCTAGCAGCACGGAGAAAAAAAAGAAAGAGACAAATATATGGGACATTGGCTATAAATTTATGGTACTTGTAAAAGTTAGCTTTTTTCAGTTTTATTCTCTCAATCACGATCACGCTCTAACACAACCCACCTGACCCCAACCCGCCTCTCCTGATCTGACTCTAAGTAACAGCTTAAATTCACACCCGATCTGACGCTGTTCGTTTTCAAATAATATTGCATTAGTGTGATGATGTTTTCTGATTGGTACTATTCAGGTCATAAAATGATTTCTTCAAACTGTCACATATATTGTCTCTTTCTTTCAGGTGTGTAATAGAAACCACAGCATAGAGAGAAGTGTGCGCATTGCAACAGTCAGGTACACACATCATAAATGTAGGAAGGATGGTTCTTGCATGTGTGTAAACTGTTAACATTTGAATTTGACGATTGCATATAGCACTGAACTGACCTCATAAAAGGTCATAAAATGAATAATTCCAAATATCATATATACCTACGTCTCTGTTTTGTTTTTTTTTGTCAGTGTGGCTTTGACATCATAGGTGCATACTAATTCAGTTTGAGCAGGAACACTCAATAAAACTGAATAAAAAAAAATCAAGTGATGGTGAGATACGAAGAAGGCAGATTCACCAGCGTTTGTGTGTCAGCTTTTATCCCTCCAGATCAGAGAATGTCCAGTTCCATTGCCTCAAAACACCACTCACATCTACAGTTAACACATGAAATGCATGTGTTCCAAATAACGATCTATTATTTACACTCAAAAACTCCAGCACTTCACTCCCAGATAATCAAACAAGGCATGAGCTGGGAGAACTTTGTGAACGTTCTGCGACGGTGGGGGGATGGTAAAGCAGGTTGCTTGCTGCTTGTCTTAATTGGCACATTTACAGGACAAAAGACGCTGGCGGAGAGGTGTGAACGGATTTATGGTGGGCCGGATTTACAAGTTTTCTCATAGGCTCTGGTAATTCTAGTGTTAAAAGACAATGGCAAAAGCACGTGAAGAAAAGAATTTCAGCAAATGTGAAGTGGAGGCAAGGAAAAATGTACTACTTGGTGGCTTAAGCAGTGGTATGAACAACAAAAGGAAGATGATCAAGTGATACAGGGTGGTACACTTGAAAGTTCAAGTTCGGAAAAGTCGCACAGTGCCCGAAATAAAAAAGAAGTGTTCAGATATTAAATTCGCTGAGAAATGGTGAGTCGAAGCCCCCCATCTGAGTGTCATATGGAAATGTATTAGGGTACAGAAAAAAGAGAAATAATAGGGACACAGTGAAAAAAAGGTCAAAAATGGCCACTTTAATCTCTTAGTTTATTTTGTCATTAAAGTAGAACGTCATAAACTTAATCTTAAAATAAATGTTTAATTTACTACAGTTTGTCATATCCCATCATACCTAAAGTAGCATGTTAAATGCTTCGTATTATATTTGCTCTATTATGTGCTCTATCTGTGTGAATCACTACGTGCTTCTTAAACAGGCTTTCTCTTATGCTGACAGGACAGAGAATACATTACATTCATGATATTACACCTCTCTGAACTATTTAAATACTAAGCTGTATACTTGATTATCATTTTCATGATGAAATGAATTAAAGTATGTAATAAACATTGGAGCACAGGGTCGCAGTGGTAGCGATGAGCTGGCACCCTTTCTAGAGATACATTAACAGTATACATTATTTAAATGAAGTTAATAATTTATCTGTATGATGTAATATATATACTTTAATACATTTCATCTTAAAATGATATCAAGAGCTTAAAGAAGATAGCTGTTGGAAATCTAAATTGACTTAGAAGCAGTTGTCATCATCTGTTCTATTGAATTGAATTGAATTCCTTTATTGTTATTGTATGGTACAATGAGATTCAATATGCAAATCCTCCATAAACTTATTTTCCTATAAATAATAAAATAACAATAATAATAATAATAATAATAATAATACAATAAAGCATAAATACAATATACATGTACATATAGTGCAGATAGTGCAAATGATTCATAAAATGGCTCAGGTTGTGTAATTTTACAACTGTAGTGCAAGATTACAGTGGGGCAATTGTAATTCTAAGTACAAACAGTTCTACTGGGAGCATTTGATAAACTGATTGAGTGTGTTTATCGCCCTTGGGATAAAGCTGTTTCTGAATCCTGAGTTTCGTGGAGGAAAGACTCTGAAGCGTTTGCCAAATAAGAGAGGTTCAAATAGACTGTGCTCATGGCTAAGGCAATGTGTGTTATAAATGTTCTCCAGGGTAGATGCTGTATCCCGATAATCATCTGTGCTCTTGACAAAACCTGCCGTAGAGCTTTCTGTTCAGCTGCTGTATAGCTGTGATTCCACACTCAGATACAGTGGGTTAAAACACTCTGAGTGGTGCACTGAGAGTACAAATGCTAAAGCACCTATGATATTTGGAACAGTTTGGCCATTCCGTGGACCATTATATTTTTACAGGTTTATTACAATCAGATGCCTTAAATTTATAAACGAAAAGCGGTTAACTTCAGTGTATTTGATAAAGCCACATCAGGGATGTGAATCAAAAAATGAAAGAGAAACCACACAGGAACAGTAGCACTGGTTTGATGCTGGGTGCCGCCAGTTTGCAAAACCAAGTGGAAACTTGCATACACACAGGGTAAGGCTGCCATGAGAATGTGTATGGCTTTATGCCAAGTTTAGTTTTTATACATCTCGAAGTGGGCATGGAAACAGCCATACACACCGTTTATAGATGATGCCCCAGGACTTTTCTTATAAGCAATGCTTTCTATCTCCAGGGTCTATTGTGCAAACATAATGCGTCTTTCTTATTTATTTTAAAAGAATTTACAAATTATTAATTTTTCTAAATAAATTATGTTCCAGTAGACCACAGTTTATGGAGCTCTAGAACTGTGTCTTTGATGTGGAAGTGAGGAACTGTGGAGCACCACAAGGAACAGTCCTGTCACCTTTAATGTTCATTCAGTACACCTCAGTCTATAAATATAAGACCAGGTTATGTCATTTGTGGAAATTCTCTAATGATTCTGCACTAACGGGGACTATTGACAAGAGGGATGAGACGGATCATATGAGTCAGATGGAGAACTTAATTCCTTAGTAAAAAGAAAAACATTTGAAACTTAACATCAGGAAAACTAAAGAACTGGTTATTGACTTTCACTGCATCAAAGAGCCTTCATACTCAGTCACAATTCAGGGAGTCAATGTGGAGGTGGTACACTACTACAGGTATTTGGGGGTTCAAATCAATGATAGGCTAGGCTTTTCAAGTAACTTACAACAACTATAAAAGGAAACACAAAGCAAACTAGGAGACTGCATTCCTCTAATGTGGGTAGTGACACCTTCTACTTGTTTTTATAAATCTGTGATATCCAGTGTGATGTTCTATGCCAGCAACACCACTTCATAAAAGGAATAACAGAATGAACAAGCCAATTACGAAAGCATGCTCAGTTATGGGATGCACTGTGAACCTACTGGAAGGTAGTGGCAGAGCAGGGAATGAAATCAAAACTGAGTACCATTATGAATAGTGCTGCACATCCTGTCTCTGACCCACTAACACTGAGGATTTTCATCTAATGAATAATTTAGTAGAAGTAAGTCAAGATAAGCTACTGGGTCCATTATAATACCTCACTGAGACTGCTCTCTTATCATTAGCTCTTGTGTATGTTTGAGAGGGGTCATTGTTAATGTTTATTATAATATTTCTATATTTATTGATTCTCTGTAAAAGCTAAATTTCCAAGGGGAGAATTTTTTTTTTATGCTTTTTTGACATTTGTTTCTCTTCATTTGTTTTAATATGGTGTTTAGTCATTACCATGGTTCAGTCTGGCATCATGGGACCCTTTTATTAACATAAATCAATAGTAAAACCTTCAGATTTGTCCCAGATCTTTGTCATTGTGAGGCCTTGGAAAACACCTCATTAAAGCAATTTTTGTTTTTAAAAATGAAAGAGTTTTATAGAAAACATTCTGTATTTTACATATATATATTGTGGTCGATAGGGGGCGCTCTCGCTCCCTTGAACCCCTGTCCACGACTCCAAACACCAGGTAAAAGTCCAAATGTTGACTTTATTTTTATGCCACAGTGTACAAAGCACACTCTCCACCACTATACTCATATAAATCACTAAGAAACAATCAATAAACAATCCTCCAGCTCCCAGACGCGTTGCCACCCTTCCACCCAGCTCAGCTCGTTGTCTGGGAGCTCCCACAGTCCTTTTATATCTCCTGACCCGGAAGTGTTCCCAATCCCCAGTCCATGTGATTCTCAATCACTTCCGGGTCAGGTAAAACTCTCCTCTTCAACCCGAAAGCCCGTCGCTCTTCCTATGACGAACTTCCGGGTCATAGGGCACGAAGAAGTCCTCGGTCCTCCCTGCAGCTCCCTCTTGTGGCCCCCATGGCATCCAGCAGGGCTGTGCATAAAAACCACATCGTCCATGATGCCCTGCTGGTCTTCTGGGGACCTCCATGCTGCAAGGAGGGCTCCACCTGGCGGCTTGGGGGTATTGGCCGGGATAAAC
>JANRMT010062833.1:33095198-33121196 GCA_026402145.1 Polypterus bichir lapradei
TATATATATATATATATATATATATATATATATATATATATATATATTATGTGCTTTATATACATACATATATACATAGAACATAAAATACATTATTTGACCTTTGCCACTCAAATAATATATACTAAACTGCTATCAAGGAAAAGTCATTACTGTATGTATTGAATTTATTTCAGTCGCCAAATGTATCAAAATTATGACATTAACACTGATACCTGCATCACTAAAAATTTGACTTTGTCTAACTCACATTTTTTCATAATATTTTATTGTTTTCTGTGCTTAGGAGAGATTTGCTTGCATCTGTGTACATTATGAAAACTTTTGAAAGTCAAGATTAAAAATATTACATGCTCTGCTGTATTAAAAAATGTAGTTGTTTATTCAAAAAATGATTTGCTATCTCTTGCCTTATGTGCACTTTCAGCGCCTTTCCTCCGTATTCGTGTGTGTGTGAAGATTTCTTCACCGGTGCTCCCATAAAGCATGCTTCTCTGACCCTGTCATTATTTTCAAGGCACTGTTCTCGCATCTTTTATATTTGCCATCTGTAAAGGTAACTTTCCAGATGCCTCCCATGGCTTTTCTCCTCCTAGGGTGTCTCACACTTGTACTTTGTCTTTTGTCACATCACCAGAACCAAAGTGACCCATTACACCAAAGCCAAAGTGATATGTTATTTACTGCACGACAATATTTTTTTGAAAAGTCTAGCTTCCTGAAAGGTTTTTACTGATTGTGACAGGTACCTACTGGGTATGCACAAATATAGTTTAGGAACTCTGAGAAATAAACATTTATATGTTTATTAACAATAACGTATTTAGTCATGTTTATGTTTCACATAAGCTATTAAATTCAACAGAATTAAAAGGGTTTTGCTCCTGATTTTCTTTTGTTTTCAATGTCTGGTGCATCATGTTGCAGTGTCCAACAGTAGTCAGCAAGCATTGATGGATTCCATCGTTTCTCCATCATAGCAATGTTCTGTTGAAACCTTTTACCGTGTTCGTCACTGACAGCACCGAGATTTGCTGGGAAGAAGTCCAAATGTGAGTGGAGGAAATGAATCTTGAGTGACATGATGCATTTTATTGTCTTGTATGCTTTGAGAAGTTTGTCTACCAGCTGAATGTAGTTTGGGGCTCTGTAATTGCTCAGAAAATTGTCAACAACGTCTTTGAAGGCTTTCCAGGCAATTTATTCTGGCCCAACTAATAGATCTTCAAACCGCTTGTCACTCATAACATGTCTGATCTGGGGGCCAACAAAAATGCCCTCTTTGATCTTGGTGTCAGTTATTCTTGGGAACATCTGTCTTAAATAACGAAAACTTTGACCTTCCCTGTTCAGTGCTTCCACAAAATTCTTAATGAGTCCCAGTTTTATGTGAACAGGAGGCAAAAATATCTTTGTCGGGTTGACAAGCGATTCATGTGCCACATTTTTCTGTCCTGGAACTAACTTTTTACAGAGTGGCCAGTTATGTCGAGAATAGTGTGACTCTTTGGCACGGCTGTCCCATTCACAGATGAAACAACAAGTTCCACATTCTCACACGTTTCTTTCATGTGTGCTGCATAGCCAACAGGTACTGAAGGATAAACATTGCCATTGTGTAGCAGAACAGCTTTCAGGCTTAACATTGATGAATCAATGAAGAAATGCCACTCTTCTGGGTTGTGATTACAACCCACGGCCGAGAACAATCCTTCAATGTCACAACAGAAACAGAGACTGTCAACTTGTGCAAAACATTTGGTTATATCATGATGTCAGCCTCGAAACACTGAAATATTTGTACCTGTGACAGCAAATACCATTCCTGCAGTCTCAAACCCAGCAGCTCAGCTTTTGCTTTTGACAGACCCAAATCTCTGACCAAATCGTTCAATTTGGACTGTGCTATCAGATGTGGATCGCCTGATGAGCACGGTTCAAAATCTGGGTCAATGTCACTGTCAGTACCCTGCATTACAGTTTTTTCATCTGGTTCGTCTAAGGTCCAATCCTCTGGTGGTTTTAGAATTGGAAGACTGTCATCATGTGGCACGGGTCTCATTGCTGAAGGCAGGTTAGGATATTCAATTGACTTCTTGTTTTTGGCAGAGAAACCAGACACATTAGTCAAACAGAAGTAACAGTCCGTCACATGGTCTTTCTGTTCTTGCCATATCATCTGAACAGCAAAAGGCATCGTCTTTTGAGTGTCACTGAGCCAGGCTCTCAGACTGACAGCACATGTCACGCAGCAAATGTGAGGCGCCCATTCCTTGTCTCGATCACCAATTTTGCAGCCGAAATACAGATGATAAGCTTTCATCACAAGAGCAGTCATCCAACGTCTCTGAGGCGTAAGTGTATATTCGCCACAAATATAGCAGAATGTATCACGGCTGTTACGACATTGACGAGACATATCACCTGACACCAAAACGTTTATAGCAACAAGCTTACTTACTGTTATGTTGCTACAGATACTATACTTTACTATACTGATACTATACATACACACTGACTATCTATATTAATCAAATGAGCAGGATCAGTGTATGCAAGCCATCTTTATAGCATGCTGAGACAGCGTCAAGCTCGTTCAGACCTGTCCAGGATGTCAGCTTCCACAGAACAGCTTCCAACCTGACCTGATTCCATGCCTGGTCATGCCCAGGCTGCACAAACTGTTGTTGATAAGTCACATACGGGAAAGAAAATGTTTGGATAAAAATATAAGAAAAAATTATGACAAAACTGAAATGGTATGTTATCGGTAAATTTAATGTGATATTTGTGATCAGCAACCAAAAATCTATAAGACATACCCAACAGTGTTCAAGAAACAAAAACTTTGTTGTGCAGTGAAATTTTACTTTTTGAGAAAAAATGTTAATATGCAAAGGGATGATGTGAAATATCCTTTGGAAGAATATTTATTTTGTAGTGTCAGTGTGGAATTTTCAGAAAACAATGGCAGAGGAACCCCTGGTTGTGTAATTCAGCATAAATGTTTGGAAACACGCGCGCTTGATTTTCCTTTTAGTCTTGCTGAAGGCTAAGCTGGATGCTCAGCTGAAACTGGAACTCACCACTGTTTCCAATTTCTGTCTTAGTCCTTTCAGGGCGGATGTCGACTTTTGTTAAAAGGAAGAGTTGATGGTGGTAATCAGCTATAAATGGTGGCAAAACCCTCCGTTATGTTTTAGATGGACTCTCCTTGCTAGAAGAAAAGTTTGCTTCATTGGTCTGACTGAGATTCCCTGTGCTCGTGTGAGTATCAAGGAGCAAACAACAGCAAAAATGGTATCGACATCTGGCGAGAGATCAATGCGCATGCGTAAAGCAAAATACTCAGTTTTGCATGTTATCTCTGAATTGGACTCTGATTTGTCGGACTCCAAGTGATCGAAAACGAATGTGAGGTACCAGCAACAACCGATCGGTCCCAAGTTGATCAAACCCCAGCTGATCGAGGTGCTGAACGGGTTTATGTAGCTGACGCACCTACGGCAATATTCGCCTGGGAGGCCCAACCACTTACAATGACAAGAGGTACAAACCAAATTGTGATGCATTGCGACCGCGGTCTGACACAAAAGATGGCATGGCAGCCAGCCTGCTGCGCATTCCTGATGAACTAATGGCCATAGCTTGCAGTAACAGACATTTTATGTTGATTTCTGGGTGAAACTATTGCTTTTTTTTCAGTAAACTGTGTTGTTTGGAAAAAATATTCAGCCTTCAAAGAGTTAGGACACATCAATTTCCTCCAGTTCATCCACATGTGAGAGGCCATGCTGCATCACTAGTTTCAATTTTGATTTAACTAACTCTTTTAAACTTTATTCTTTTTTATAAATTCTTTCAGTCCTTGCATTTCTGGACTTTTTGAATTTTTCTGGAACCACACTAGAATAGTTAAAATGCAGAATATCTCAAATAATCAAGCTCATTAGAAAATAAATGAAAATGACATGCATTCTCATTATAATGCTTTTAAATTATAATACTTGTGAAGTGAACTTCAAAAATCACTTGCAAAAAGCAATAATTTCTTTAATATTGCAACGTCTTGGTGGGCTGGGTGATGGGTCAGTTAGCACCACCATTTCAAAATTCCAGAAGACTGAGTTTGAATCCCCATCTGGTTGCTAAAGCATGGAGTTTTCCCATTCTCTTCAGGACCAGACTGACATCCAGAAGTTAGGTGGATTTTTTTTAACTGTAAATTACACACATTCTGAATAAATATGCATATGTCAGATAGTGTGTTTTGCAGTGGAATGATATATCATCCAGTTTTGGTTTATTCTTTGCCCCCGATACTGATATGAAAGGGTTCAGTTTACTGAGGCCAAGACACTGGAATAATTAAATAAATAAACAAAATGCATGATGCAAACAAATTTGCAGCTGCATAGCCTCATGGTAAAACTGCAATAGAAAGAGCACTGTCAAATTTATAGCATGTTTATATTTCTTTGAGGAATCCATCCCAATTCATTTTCAGGTCTCAATGTAACTTAGCCGGAAACCTTTACAGTTTCAGCAATATTGGCATCATATGTCTCACAGTTTAGCTGTTAAGCAACAAAGCAGTCTCCATTTCGATTTACACAACGTATGGATGGATGGATTAAGAAATACTTGATACAGCAGAGCTTGACCATATACAGATTTTTGTAGTGAAATAATACAAAGTGAGAATCTCCCATTCCACCGAAACCTCTGTGACAGTAAGTGTTGAAAAGCATCATATTGCCTTTTATGAGGTTCTTTTTCATTTCTGCTGCATCATGTACTTCATTCCATACTAATAAAAATAGTTTGTTAAACTAGTTTTGCTTTATCAGATACAAAACATCTTACCTAATTGTGTAATTGCTTATTCATTTCATGCTTTCAATATTGCAAAGCTGTAGCTCCCTGAATGTAATTCACTTACAGGATGGAGAAAAATTATAGTCATGCTGGTATCATATAATGCCAAATGAAAATAAGAATGGTGTATTTAATTGTTCATATTCAATTTTGTTTGCACATCAATCATGGCAGTGTTACTTCCAATTAATGTACAACTTGTGCATATGGTAACAAAGCATTATTTGTTCGAAAGAATCAGATATGTTGAATGCATAATCTAAATCACCATAAAGTAAATTGTATTTACACTGTGTGCATAAATTTCAATACATTACCAACTACTCAACAACTTAATTTGCTTAAAATGCAAAAAAGAAATGAAAATGCAGAATTGGGTTCTGAACCTCATGAGACTACAAAATATTAAAAATAGTATAAATATTGTATGTATAATTTGAATGTTGCTTAATGCAGACATAACTGTGCACATTTGTGGTTTATTGACATCATATATACATTTTTTTAGCTTACATCATAGTATTACATTCAAGTTGAAAGTTATTTTGTCCCATATAAGTGCTAATAAAGTTGTCAAAAGAAAGTTCCACAGTGCTCCTGCACCAGGTATCCCTGATTTGAAGCTACAGTCTACTGCATTCTGAACAAAGTGTATTATTTTTCCGATGAGCAATGTTACTGAATTTGTGCTTTGTACCTGTATGTCTAGTTATGGCAACACACAAAGAATACAACAACAACAGCATTTATTTGTATAGCACATTTTCATACAAATGATGCAGCACAAAGTGCTTTACAGGATGAAGAAAGAGAAAAAAAAACAAAATATAAAAAATAAAATTAGGCAACGCTAATTAACATAGAATAAAAGTAAGTTCCTATGGCCAGGGAGGAAAGAAAAATCAAAAACAAAACTCCACATGGCTGGAGAAAAAAAAAAACAAAATCTGCACGGGTTCCAAGGCCACGAGACCGCCCAGCCCACTCTAGGCATTCTACCTAACATAAATGATGTCAATCAGTTCTCATGGTTTTCAGGCTACACATGGAAGAACTTGATGATGATGGTCATATGGACCTCTGGCCTTCAATCTATCAATGTCGGGACATCATGGTGCTTTGATTAGGTGGTCGTGGTGCAGATCGCCACCACAGAAAACCGGAAAAAGAACAGCAGAGAAAGTAGGGGTTAGTATGAATTTCAGAGCCACCAGGAATGATATTGATAATTAAATGCATATACAGAATATCAGGATTAAACTAAAATGAAGCAATGAGAAAGACATGTTAAAATACGTTTTTAGCAGTTTTTTTAAAATGCTCCACCGAATTAGCCTGGCTTAAAATCAGGTCTAAAATTTTCAAAACCAGAGGAGTCTAGATTATTTTTCTTGAGCAGGGGTGTAACTACAGTAGTCTTAAGACTTACCGTATCTAATGATGAGTTTACTATGTCAAGAATACTATCAAGCAGCACGCCCGATACTTCTTTGAAAAAACTTGATGGTATTGGGTCATGGTTACAGGTGAAGGGTATCAGTTGAGAAATTATTTTATATAAATCAAGTAAATCTATCCTGGTGAAAGAATTTAATTTGTTTAAAATGGAGTACCGGGGTTTAAGAGGATCAGTATTTGGGAGATGTACTATATTATTTCTAATATCATTAATTTTGTGATCAAAAAATACAGCAAAAGCCTCACAAGTTTCACTGGAAGTTTTTTGGAGGCATTCCATTGAGTGACCTGTGTTTAGCAGACGATCAATTGTAGAGACTAAAACTCTGGAATTGCTAGCATTGTTTTTTATAATTTTAGAGAAATAGCACCTCCTCTCAAGATGGACAATGTTGTTGTATTCTGCTATTTTAACCTTCAATATCTCATAGTGGATAATTAGTTTAGTTTTTCTCCATTTACACTTAGCTCTCCGGCATGTTCTGTTTAGATCTGACACTCTTTGAATCTTCCATGGTATAACAGTGCTAGAGGATTTTTTTAACTGTCTTTTCAATTTCAGCAGCAGCTCTCACTTAAGTATTAAAATTTTCCACCTTACTATTTACATTATCCTCGCTATTGTAGTAAGCACTACAAACGAACTGGTTACTTAGAATGTTTGCAAACTTTGAAGCTGAAGATGAATCAAAGAAGCATTTTTTAACAATATGCTTCTCGTGAATTTTTTCTATAATTACTTCTATATTAAATAGTAAGTGATAATGGCCTAAAAACCATTATCAATGATCTGTGTGATAAAGGCACTATTTTGGTGCCGACCTGACACAGACTTACAACGGAGGCACGTGTAAAATAAACAAAACGTCTTTATTTTCTTCAGCTGTGGGACACGTCTTCCCCCTGTCCCACTGGCCCTACACAGTCCCGAAACACAAATTCACCCAAAACTTCCACTCTTCTTTCCTCCACTCCTCCTGGGGCAGCTTTGTCCTCCTCCTCCTGACTCTGGCGCCCTGAGTAGTGGCTGCAGGCTCCCTTTATACTCCACCCAGAAGTGCTTCAGGTGGTCATTATCCTCAATTAGACTGCACTTCTGAGTGTGGCTGCATTGCCATCCATATGGGCTCAGGAAGCCTTGCAGCTCCCCCTGGCGGTGGCCACAGAGTCCAACCAGTATGAGCTCTGTTGTTCCATGCTATGGGCCCCGATGTCACCCAGGGGGGCTGCCACCAAGTGTTCCAGGGGACGTAGAGTGCATCCCATGGCTGCTTTCCCGGATCCAGTGTTGATGGGGCGTCCTGGCCAGGCATGGATCCTGGGCCGTCTGCCACATCAGCTTCACATCAACTTTTAGTCTTCTAGTAATTACTAAATCCAACATATGCCCTGCTTTGTGTGTTGGCTGACTATTGTGTTGGTTCAAATCAAATGAGTCCAGGTGGTTCATGAATTCTTTTACTTTCGGATCACACTAATTACACTGATTATACGCTACAATACACTACTAAGACAGGCAAGGATAGCCTTGCTCATCATACTTATGGACACCAGGCTGCTATTTACCAAGTCCTGTGTATTTGTTTGTTGCCCTTACACACTAAAGTGAAATAGAATTACATCAGCCAGAATGCAAGAGATGCTGAATTACTGACTGAGGCTTTCACCATGACTGCACTCATGTTAGTAGGGGCTGAATGCCAGTTTAAAAAACTGTACACAGAAATACAAAATGTGAAATAAGAGAAAACAAACTTGGCAGTACCTTTTATAGATGTGTATACAATGTTGTGTTCAGGCTCCTTTGTTCTTTTCCTCAGAATATAGAGTTCTGTGCAAAAGTCTAAAGCAATTCAAAAGAATTGCTATGAATGGTATCAAAGTGCACATAAAAACATAAATGAATATTTGATGTTATTACTGATAGCCTTAAAAACAGCAAGTTCTTGTTTACACTTACATGCAGTTTCTGAAGATACTTGCATTTAAATTTTTCCAAGCCTCTTAGAGAACTTGCCACAGTTCCACCTGCAGACTTTGCCTGTTTAACGTGCTTCTAGCTCTGTAAGTATTCCCAGACTTCCTCAATGATTTTGTGTTCAGTACTCTGTGAGTGGTATAATATCTGTTGTAGAATTGCCTGTTCCAGATAGCTTTTTATGATTTTGGCCATTTATTTGGAGTCATTGTTATTCTGATAAATTAAATTGGGATCAATAAAATGTTTCTGTGATGATTAAGAATCTACCTAAACTTCTCAGCAGTTAGGGCAGCTATCGGTTTTGATCAAATCGCCAATTCTGGTTTAGGAAAAGCAAACTTGTAGGGAACCTCCATAGTGCATTCTGTTGTCTACAGATATTTGTCCATGTAGTGCTCTCCAGGCTTTCACTGGACAAGCTGCATTCTTGTAAATCCAAAAATTTCAGATTTTGACTTATCAGCCCTGCTGCTAATTTTCTCCATCTCAGTCCTTATGTTTCCAAGATGTTTTGCTTGCAGCTCTTCCATGAAGACCACTTTTGATAAGACTCTTCTAGACTGAAGATGGGTATAACAGGGTCATATTGTTTTTTTTTTCACAGTTCTGAATTGATAGTGGTGCTGGGTATTTTTTCCTTGTGAAGGAAAGTAAGTTTGACAAATGTGTCATTTACTACAGTTAGTTCCTGTGGCTGACTGCTGCTTTCTCATTCCTCAGTCATGCCCATTTGTTTGTGTTTCTACAGAAGGGATTTGAGAGCACATCTGGAAACACCTGTCTGCCATGACATTTCTGCTTAGGTGAGACCTTGATGATGCAGGATGAACTTGTGTCTTGTTGCTCACTTTTTGCAATGGTGTAAGATTTTCAGGTTAAACTTGACACATCTACCGCAGCTCCACCTTTTTGGTATGGTTGCTCTTTGCCCTGTTTTATTCCCTCTACACGGCTGTTCCTGTTTCAGTTAATCGCTTTGCTTCAAGCTACATATTATGTTGTTCATCATTCGCACCTGTTTGTTACTTTGTTTACTAAACAAAGCACTGGGCTATACAAAGATCTCATGTTTTTTAACTGGAATATGATCTATTATTATGTTAGTTTCTTCCTTTAAGGATGTTTAAAAATGTTATTATATTGTTTCACTTTTTGCAAGAGGAATGTTTGTAACTCTAAAATAAGTTTTGTTCCATTGACAGAATAATCCAGAAGATATAAAATAACCATTTATCCATCATTTTTTTTTAACCCGCTGAATCCGAACACAGGTTCACGGGGGTCTGCTGGAGCCAATCCCAGCCAACACAGGGCACAAGGCAGGAACCAATCCCGGGCAGGGTGCCAATCCACTGCAGGACACACACAAACACACCCACACACCAAGCACACACTAGGGCCAATTTAGAATCGCCAATCCACCTAACCTGCATGTCTTTGGACTGTGAGAGGAAACCGGAGTGCCCGGAGGAAACCCATGCAGACACAGGGAGAACATGCAAACTCCACGCAGGGAGGACCCGGGAAGCGAACTATAAAATAACCATGTAAGATAAATATCTCTGTGAAATATTTTACATCCCTAAGATTTTTGCACAACACTGTACATACACACACATTCTGAAGCCTGCTTTATGGAATGTGATCCATATACCCAGTAATATAAAATATGATCTCCTTAAGTACAGAAGGAAATAAAGTCACAGCCAAGTTTTTTTTTTTTTTTTCTCAAGCTGTATGGCCTAAAACCAGATTTGGTTCTGTTGCTGTTCACTTGACATCCTGTGCATGACCTCCTTTCAATCTTCCTTTTTGATTACTGAATTTGGATTTTGGACATTTTTGAATACAAATTTCTAATTCAGTTCAGTTTCAATTCAGTTTATTTTTGTATAGCTCTCTTCACTGAGTGCACATGTAAAGTGCTGTGCCAAGTTTCCTGGTAAAATGTAAAGACACATTTAACAAATTACTAATTAAATAAAGCACACATAAAAGCAAATTTGTTTAAATAGAATAAAGTAGTTTTAAACTGATTAACGTAAATGGAGTCCAGCAATATCAATCCATTATTTAATTGTTGAACTATGGCTAGTTGACAATGGAGAAGAGGAAAACAAAAATTCACATCAGCAGCATTCCTGGAGAAAAAAAAACTCTTGGAGAATCAACCACCCATTATTGCAGACAAAGTTAAAGACAGAGTTGGACAATATCACAGACCAGGAGAACTTGGCCAACTGGCCTCACATCCTCTATAAATTCTGTGCTATACTGTCAAATCTGGCAACAGTATATTTAGTTCCATTGATTCCATGGCTCTCAGTATCTCAAGTGTCTTTTCCATAGGCAAGAAAACAGCTTGGCCTTACAGCAGTACCAACCAGGTTAGTAACTGTTCATCATTATTGTAATGCTTATATTTGTGTACAAATAGCTAAAAAACAGATTTTTGGTTACCAATATACCTTCTACTGTGGTGGCTTGACCCAAATAGCACTACTGTTTTGGTGTGTGTCATTAGCTACACTTCACAAAGTGACACGTTGACCTGTGGTCTTGGGATATGCTAACTTCTATCTGAAGGTATAAGCTGGTGTTGGCGATTTAACCCCACAGCTAGCTGGCACACACAGTACATTGCCTTTCCAATTTGAGTAAAACAGTCTTAATGCCACTAAGACCAACCTCCATTAGTTGCCTTTTATTACATACAAGAAGGGTGGAGACATTATTTTAACCCTAACAGACTAAGATGGCTTGGGCACATGGAGAAAAAGACAGGTACAGGTACACCAAGATATAGGTCTTTTCCATAGGCAGGAAAACAGCTTGGCAGTACAGCAGTAGCACCAAGTGGGTGAAGCCCAGAGGAAGGATGAAGTAGATGTGGTTCCAGGTGAAGCGAAAACAAAGGATATCTAGTGCCATGGAGAGTGGAGGAAAAGATCTGTGGGCAATTGGCCAACTTAGGTAAACCTAGAAAATATCCTTCAAAAATGTGTTGACAATTAAACTGATCTTGGAATAACTATATTTAAGTACTATTCATACAAGTTATGCCACTAAAGCCTCTGTAAAAGAAAAAAATCAAAAACAAACAAGAACAAAAAGAAATGACACTATTTCCAATAACTAAGAATAGATCTATAAAATATGATGCTCTGACATGAGTCTACAGGCTACTTCCAGTTAAGACATTTTTTGAGGAATTCAGGTCCAACTGATGAGATGAAACGAGAGGAGATAAGTTTCAAACATTCAAGCTGAAATACAGAGAACGTAACTGATTAAGAAGTAATTTAATACAAAAAAGTGAAAAGCAAGCTCTTCTAACAAAACATTTGCTAAAATATAAGTAGGTGCATTGTGTTAAAGAATTTTCTGTATCTTGTCCAATTAAATGTCCTGTTGCTGCAGGGACATCATATCCACAAAAATAGACTTAAAGCAGACAAAAGCATTTCTAGACGTGAGCCCACTGGCTGCAGTGCTCTATATCAGCTGCGAGTAGAAAATGCATTTGGAAAGCTGTCTTGAACATTGTTTAAAAAGCTTTCTATAAACATTACCCAATTAGAATTATGTTTTGGCAGCAGAAGTTGAAAATTGTGCTCAATAAGGCATACATGATTGCCAAAGAAGAGCTTGACTTCTCTAAACTGAAATTGTTGAAGTTAATGCATAAAAACAAGGTTGACATTATATGGCGCACACTATACAAAGCTGGTTTCACGTTACATTTACTTGTATGTCAATTCAGGCAGTATATGAAAAGTTAGAGATTGCCTTGAATTTATGGCGTTATTCCTGTTAAGAGTAACCGATCCACACTAGGACTGCAAAACTCAGTATGCTCATTTGTCCTTCACAGTCAGCCTTTCATTCCCTAGGACATACTTTAAGATACATTTTAAAATACTTTTAATTGTTTACAATGCTCTTAACCTTTGTGCCTTTATGTTTTTCTTAATGTCTTTCTTATATGCACTAAATCATTCTCTCTGATCCTCAAGTGCTGACTTTCTTAACATGAACAAAATAAAGTGTAAAGAGACAATTATTATTAGCTCTTGTTTATAAATTCATATTAAGAATAATACATACTAATGAAATAGGAGTAAGGAGTACATCAGGTAAGCTGATTTGTTTGTTGTACTATTAAGTATAAAATGAATGTATGTGTTTTAATGCAATCTTGTTTCTATGGGACTGGAGAGTGGTAACATGTACAATGTACATGAATAAACTATTTCTGCTATTACTATTACTACTTATAGTCCACCCCACAACTTCATACCAATGGGTTTAGTACCTGGTGATGTGGCTTTAATGGCTTTGGTTACCTGTTGTAAGCGTAAAGTCCTTGTCCTCCTGTAGTTCACATTGCTAACCCCACTTTACCAGTCAATGAAAACCCTACATTAACACCATTAAAATGTAAGAATCTGAGCCAGATTAATGATAAAAATGTATCTTATTTGTTTAAGCACAAAATTAAATATAAAAAAAGATGATTAAATTAATGTAATATATAATATGATAAGCTAATTTAATTCCCATCTAAAGTATAACTTGTATAATATAGTCATAGTATAAGTAAGAAAGAAAGAGAAAGGTCAAACATATACATACAGATTCTGCTCTTCTCTTCTGTCTTCAAAAGAAATATCTGACTCAACCAATCCTCCAGCCTTTTTTTAATCCGGATACTCTACAGATGTATTATTTTTAAATTTATTTCTAACAGTCTTTAGCCTTTAAAGGGAATTGTCTTCTGGGCTAATTCTATAATCACCTTCAGTACTTTAAATTTTCCTTGTCCTTAATATTAAAATATGTAAAAGTATATTTCCATGTACAATAAGCTATTGCAATTACATTGCCTTCTTTCTCATTTTAATTTTAGCTACAATTATAATGAAAACTTTTAGAGTAGAACTCTCTGTTTACAATACATGTCAGTTCAAAAGGTCACTGATATTACAGCCTACAAAACAGGAACAGATCCCTGTGGTTCTGCATACTTTGTCTAGAACAACCGCAAGAATTTTTCTAAATTGTTTCTCCTGAGCGGTTTTAAATTATCAAACTGAGTTGTCAAAAGTTTATATGTTAATTTTTGTGTTTTTTTTTTTGCCTAGTCTTGACAGATGTTTCAAGGTAGGTGGTAAAAAGTACCAGGAATGAAAACTAATACTAGTAGCTAGAGGGGTTTAACTCATGCTGCTTGTGAAAATTCAGGGTACATCTAGGCAGCAGTATTAATGCCATTGTCCTATGACAGTACAAACAGCTAAACAAGTAGGTGACATGGATACCTGATGAACTGAAAAGACCATGTAGCCAGGGAGGGATGGCACAATGCTGCTAAGTTGTAGCATCTAATCGCAAAGTGTTACAATCAATACACCATTAACACTGGAATCCCTGAAGCCTAAGAAAAAAACTTGTAATCCCAGGCCACCTTAAATTCCTTCACACCTCTCCATCAGCGTCTTTTGTTTTGTAAATGTGTTGATCAGCATAAGCAGCAAGCAGCCTGCTATCCCATTCCCACCCCCTCGACGGAGCTCAGCTCGGGCAAAAAGTTCTCCCAGCTCAAGTCTTATCTTGGTGTGAGGTGCCTGGAGTTGTATTGGGTAAATAATATATTATTTGGAACACATACATTTCATGTGTGTTCTGTATCTACAAAGATCTGGGTAAGTGTAAGATGAAAGGAAATATGAGGTAAGAAATGAGCACATACCTAAAGCAGAAACTTTTTACAATACAATACAATACAGTTTATTTTTGTATAGCCCAAAATCACACAGGAAGTGCCGCAATGGGCTTTAATAGGCCCTGCCTCTTGACAGCCCCCCAGCCTTGACTCTCTAAGAAGACAAGGAAAAACTCCCAAAGAAACCTTGTAGGGAAAAATGGAAGAAACCTCGGGAAAGGCAGTTCAAAGAGAGACCCCTTTCCAGGTAGGTTGGGCGTGCAGTGGGTGTCAAAAGAAGGGGTTCAATACAATACAATACACAGAACAGAACAAATCCTTAATACAGCATAATAATAAAAATTTTAGAAATACAGAGCAGAATTTAACAGTAGATGATATCACATAATAAGATTTTGATATTTTTAGAGTGCTGGAGACCTCATCCGTCAAGCTGCCTCCCCATTTGGCCATTCCACGGCTGAAACGTTGCTCGGCCAGCCAATCCGATGAAAGGGCCCCTCTTTCCCATGATTCCTGTGATCCTCCACCAGGGATGACTTTACCATAGGCAGGCAAACAACTTGGCAGGTGGGCCGTGGCACCAATTGCCACATTTGAGTACCGAGAACAGAAAAAGAATAGGTGAGGGTTAGTATTCAATTATACTTATCATGTTACTTATGTTTTAGTGCTAATGACTAACAACAGAGATGCAGTATGTACAGTTAATCAGCAGCTCTAGTCAGGATATGCTAAACTGAAGTAGTAAGTCTTCAGCCGGGATTTAAAGGCTGGGACCGAAGGGGCATCTCTTATAGAAGCAGGAAGACCATTCCACAGTTTAGGGGCCCTGTAACTAAAAGCTCGACCTCCCACTGTTATTTTATTAATCCTTGGAATCATAAGCAGACCGGCATCTTGAGATCTTAATGTGCGCTCAGGTTTGTAAGTCATGATAAGTTCAGACAAGTAAGCCGGACCTTGGCCATTTAATGCTTTATATGTTAAAAGGAGGATTTTGAAATCTGCCCTAAACTTAACCGGGAGCCAGTGTAAGGATTTAAGAACTGGAGTTATGTGTTCATATTTTCTTGTTCTTGTAATAATTCTTGCAGCCGCATTTTGGATTAACTGGAGGCTGTATAAAGAACAGTTTGAACAGCCAGTGAACACCGCATTACAGTAGTCAATCCTACTAGAGATAAATGCATGAATTAATTTCTCACAATCCTGTTTATTTAGAAAGTGCCTTAATTTCCTAACATTTTTAAGATGGAAGAAACATGTTTTGGACAACTTTGTAATATGTGCTTTAAATGACATGCTAGAATCAAAGATAACTCCTAGATTGCGGGCTGATTCAGTAAAATTAATTGGGATTCCAACTGAGTTAAATGTCGACAAAATATTGCTGTGATCAGCGTCATTCCCTCCAACAATTAACATCTCTGTTTTATCTGTATTTAAAGACAAGTAGTTCTCATTCATCCATTCCTTTAATTCACTAACACAACTAATTAAAGACAACATCGGAGAAACTTCATTTGATTTAAATGAAAGGTATAACTGGGTGTCATCTGCATACGAGTGAAAATTAACATTATGTTTCCTAATGAGAGATCCCAGTGGAAGCATGTAAAGTGAAAACAGTAAAGGTCCCAGTACTGAGCCCTGTGGGACACCATATTGAACTTCTGTGTATAATGATGGAGTACTGTCAGCACATTTCTGTACATATTGGAATCGATTTGATAAATAAGAACTGAACCAAGCGAGCACTTGGCCTGTAAGACCAACATCATTTTCTAGCCTGTGCAGTAAAATAAAATGGTCAATGGTGTCAAATGCTGCACTTAAGTCTAATAACATAATTACAGTGGAGTTTCCTTCATCAGAGGATATCAGAATGTCATTTACAACCCGTGTTAGTGCAGTTTCTGTACTATGACCAGTGCGAAAACCAGACTGGAATTTCTCAAATAAATTGTAATGCATAAGGTGTGACTGAAGCTGACTGGCGACTACTTTTTCTAGTATTTTAGAGAGAAATGGTAAATTTGAAATAGGCCTATAATTATTTAGTATGTGTGGGTCTAGGTCTGACTTTTTAAGTAAAGGTTTAATGACTGACACTTTTAGTGCATCAGGTACTGTGCCATGCAGTAATGAACTATTGATAACGGTTAGAATAGGTGCTGCAAGAACATCCATTGCACTTTTTACTAGTTTTGTTGGCACTGGATCTAGGGAACAAGTAGAGGGCTTCATTTTAGTAATTAAAGTTAAGACTTCCTGCTCAGTTACAGGATTAAAATTACTAAAGTGCTGAATGCAATGTGAGACAGGGTCTGCTAAGCTAGTATTTGGTTTGTACTGTGATGCTGAGATCTGGGATCTTATATTTTTAATTTTCTCATTGAAGAAGTTCATAAAGTCTGTACTGCTAATATCTGTTGGTATTTTGCACTGTTGATCTGAATTGCCATTTGTTAATTTAGCCACTGTTCTAAACAGTACCTGAGGATTTTTATTATTGCTATCTATTAATGTAGAATAGTATTCTGAGCGAGCTTTAAAGAGGGCTTTTTTATATTTATTAACACTCTCTGTCCATGCTATTTGAAAGACATGTAGCTTTGTTGTTCTCCATCTACGCTCCAGTTTTCGACACTCTAATTTAAGAGCTCGAGTATTTTCATTAAACCAGGGAGAGTTTCTATGCGCTTTGATCACTTTTGTTTTAAGGGGAGCCACTGTGTCCAGAGCATCTCTCAAGGTCACATTATAATGTGATATTAGCTGATCTAAATTGTTTTCCATGTTTACATTTGATGTTAACTGATCTAATTGGTTTTCCACAATTACACTCGACTTACTCAAGGTGTCTATAAATTTTGAAGCAGAATTACAATCTAGATGTCGCACTGTCTTTGTTTTAATCTGTGAGTGCGTTGGCATGGGCAGAATTAAATCAAATGTAATTAAGAAGTGATCAGAAATAACTTCCTTTAATGGAGTAATATTTAAATTTTGAATTTCAACTTTGTAAGTTATAATTAAATCTAATGTGTGGTTATGATTATGAGTTGGACCTTTGACAATCTGAGAAAATCCTACTGAATTTAACAAATAAGTAAAACATTTGCTAAAAGTGTCAGTTTCCACATCAATGTGTACATTAAAATCCCCCATCAGAACTACGTGATCATAATTTATAGCCAAATCAGACAGAAGGTTGCTAAATTCAGTCATGAACAATGAATATGGCCCTGGTGGTCTGTAGACTAGCACTATAATTGTGTTGGAATCTGTTTTAATATATAAAACGAATACCTCGAAGGATGTAAAGTTGCCTAAATTTTAGAAGTGATTTGCATTTTATTACAATGAATTATTCCAAGGCCTCCTCCTCGACCAGAATCTCTAGACTTATGAAGGAACGAGTATCCATCTGGTGACGCCTCTGCTAGGGGAACAGTGTCACATTTACTAAGCCAGGTTTCAGTAAGAAGACACAGATCAGATTTTGTACTTAATATAATATCATTTACCAAAACAGCTTTAGTGCCAAGAGAGCGAATGTTCAATAAACAGCATTTAAAACTGCATGGTTTTTTCTGAACTGGCGATATATTTTTTGTTTTAATTTGAAGTAAATTTCTATTACAGATGCCCCTGGTGGAGGGTCTGGTTTTATCCCTTGGTCTAATTATACACCTTATTTTTTGGTTCTCAATTAATTTAAGGTTTGTATCAAGACTAAATTTACTGGATGCCCCACAACAGGGATTATGGATAACAGCTTCAGGAAAATAACAGGTGGGATAAACAACAGCCTGTGATTTAAGATCACACGACTGCGGCCTGGATGGTGCTCTAATCAGTCAACCAGGCAGTTTTGCTGCCATATTTTGGGATAATACATAAGATCCCCTCCAGTTAGGATGAAGACCATCTCTTCTGAAAAATCCAGGCCTTTCCCAAAAATCATCCCAATTATTCACAAATGCTATGCTTTTATTTGCACACCAGGTTTCTAGCCAGCAGTGAAAGGAATGCAATCTGCTATAAATCACATCCCCTCTATATAATCTTGGTAAGGGACCAGATACAATTAAATTCCGACATTTTGTTTTAGCTTTGGTGCATAGAGAGATGATGTTCCGCTTTAATACCTCAGATTGCTGTAAATAAATATCATTAGTGCCGACATGCAGCAATAAGGTAGATACTTCATCGTCGGCGACACGGTCCAATGCGGCCTCTATGCCAGAAATCTTGACCCCTGCGAGGCACTTAACATTAACTGCTGGTTTAACATAGTTTGGAATTCTAACATTCCGCACTATGGAATCGCCAATTATGAGCACTTTCTTATTCTCAGATTCCACAGGCGCGCTGCGGAGAGCTGAGAACCTGTTCTGGGTCCGAATTGGTGACCTGGGTGCTGGGGGACTAAATTTTGGATTCTTAGACCCCCGTCTTACTGTTACCCACTCGCCCTGTGGCAGAATTGGTGCTGCTGATTTCGGCCGCGCACTGACTACAGTGGGACCTGGAGAGACTAAGGCCGAATCAGAAGTAGCCGAATTGTCTAAACAAACCGAGTCGATCCAATTTTCGGTTTGCCTAATCGCTATCAGATTTTTCTATGTTATACTAATAATGTCATGAAATGTATAATGTGTGAAAGAATTAGTCCAAATATCAAATAAACATGTGCACTTTTATTCAAGAATATAACCAAAGCAAAAAAAAAATCATTCAATTTACATGTTGCTGTCAATGAGTTACAAACACAAGGTCAACTGTCAATCGGCAGAAAGTTAATACATATTTTTGGATGGTGCAGAGGTAAGAACTGCTGCCTTATAACCAAAAGGTTTACGGTTCAAGTCCCGGGGCTCCACGTTTTTGAGTAGTAAGCTGCTATTATTATTATTACTATAATAAGAATTATGCATTTGATTTGAGTCTGTAACACCTGGTGTAAATTGTGGCTACTTGTAAAAGTTAGCGCTTTTTTTTTATTCAGTTTTATTCTTTCAGTGACATTTACGTGGTACATTGAACTTTCCTCTCCCTCTCTGAGTTCTTTTCACAAGAGCAATGATGAGCACAGTTGGTACTGTGGTTGTGGGTTTAGTACCTGGTGATGTGTCCCGTGACCGCTATCAGACTGGACAAAGGCAGAACCGTAACAACAGACAGCTTCTTCACAGACCTTTCGCAGGCTAATAGACTGCTGATGCGCAAAGCATCGGGTGGCTGCCACAAACCTTTATCTGTTCATGTCTTGTTTTTGTGACATTGGTGTAGTCAGCAGGATGGAGAAGTCCTGGAAGAGAAAGGGACAGGACCTGCAACACATCTAGGTGGGAGCGTACCGGGGCCGAGTTTCCAGGCAGGGAGGGTGTCCCGTGTTTCGGAGTGGCCCAGTACAGGCTCTGCTCCCAGCATGCTCCACTAGGCAACCTAGGCAGGCCAGGAAGTGTTCAGGAGGGGCTCACAGAGTTGGGCTGCTTCGGAAGGGGGAGGCGAAGAGGGCTGTTTATGTCTCTCGGAGGAGAGTGCCCGCCTCCCTGTGAAGCCAGAACCCCGATTTCCACCTAGGGGTGCCCCAGACTGGCAGGTGAGTAACCTGAGAAACTGGAGGTTCGACCCAGAGCAGCCGACCCCTCAACAAGCCTGGTCCCTATGGGCAAAGGTAGGGTGGTGGCTACGGCCACAGGAACTGAAGCCCTCTCAAATAATAGAGCAGCTGGCTTGCTACCTGCTTCTGGACACACTACCCCGGGGCTTCACCCAGCCGGTCTGGGGTAGAGAATTTAAAAACGTGGCAGAGCTCATAGAAAGACAAAGGATGGCTTCACAATCTGGGGGAGCTGAACCTTCCTTTGACCGAACTCAACCGGGGTACGTCCCAAAACCTAGCCCCCCCCGTACAACCCAGAGCTTGTGCCGGCGTCCCAGGGGCCGCGGGCGCGCAAACTGCTTGGGAATAAGATGGAATGCAGGTGGAGGGGGAGGAGGGGTTGGTGTGCTCTGAATAACCCGTTGGCGGTCCCACACACAGGTGCGGTGATCGTTAATGGAATTATAAAACGTCTGATCTATTCGATACCGGCAGCAAAATTTCCATTGTTGCCCCCCGATTTGTGCTACCGCAACAGTGGTTGAAATTTAAGGCCGGTATAACCTGTGTCTACAGGGAAACCCGCTGGTACAGGACCGCCGCTTGTGTCATCAGCTACGGAGGATCAGTTCGGAAATTAACCGTGGCAATCCTTCCTGATACTCCACATCCGGTGATACTGGGGCGGGACTGGCGTGAAATTAAAAGCGGTGAGACACATACCATTCCCGGAATTAATTTGGGCCTCGTTATAGACGGGAATGAGCCATCTCAGGCTGCCTCCAGGCCATGTAATCAGCCAGCAGAGAGAGACGAAGCGGCTTCCCTGAGTGACGTGGCAACTCCCGGGTCGTCGCTTGCTGATACATCATCCACCGACGCCGAGACGGAACGGGAGGAAACCACGCCCCTTGAGGTCGACGCTGACCCTCTCTCCCTGTTGCGATTCCAATTTAAAAAGATGCCGGCGTCTTTTAGAAGGGAGCAATGGAATGACGACTTCCTGAAATTTGCAAAAAATGCAGTGGTCCTAGTCAATGGCCAACGCACCAACCAGTCAATGCCACAGGGTCCTCACTTTGTGTTAGACAACGACCTTCTTTATCGTGTAGCAATGCATGATGCAATCCTGTCCGGAATGTCAACTGCGACAAATTCCTAGAAGGGACCGTGCTCCTCTCGTTCCTATACCCTTAATTGACATTCCCTTCCACAGAATTGGGGTCGATTTGGTCAGACCCCTAGAGCCCTCAGCTCGAGGACACAAGTACATTTTAGTCCTCGTGGATTATGCTACAAAATATCCCGAAGCTGTTCCGTTGCGCTCAGCTACCTCTAAAGCCATTGCACGGGAATTACTAGGGGTCTTTGGAGATCCCCAAGGAAGTCTTGACGGACCAGGGGACCCCTTTCACCTCGGAGACGTTCAAGGAGACTGCCAAGTTACTGAAAATAAAGCATTTAAAGACAGCGTTGTATCATCCTCAAACCGACGGATTAGTGGAGAGGTTTAATCAGACTCTCAAACAACTGCTGCGTATGGTGGTCAGCGAGGACGGAAGGAACTGAGATCAGCTCCTCCCCCTCGTCTTTTTTGCCTATCGGGAAGTCCCACAAGCCTCCACGGGGTTCTCCCCTTTTGAATTACTGTATAGGCGACAACCCCGGGGCATATTAGATATTCTAAAAAAAGAATGGGAAGAAGAGGCTCTTCCCTCCACAAACATATTAGAGTATATCGTGCAGTTACGCGATAGATTTGGAAAGATTCAGCCTCTCCTTAAAAGTCACATGAAAGAGGCTCAAGCAGCACAGGCCCGTTACTGCAACCGCGGCACGTCTCTTCGGGAGTTCCACCAGGGAGATCGGGTCATGATCCTAGTGCCTACCTCCCACTCTAAGTTGCTTGCCCATTGGCAAGGCCCCTACGAAGTTAAGGAGAGGAAGGGACTGGTTGACTATTTGGTGAGTCAACCCAATTGTCGGCCAAAGGAGTGGGTTTATCATGTGAACCTGCTGAAACCGTGGAAGGACAGGGACCCCGATCCCTCCTCCGGCCACCCCGCTCACTCTTCGCTCACACACACAGCCTTAATTTCGATACGGACTTAAGTCCTAGACAACGGCAGGAGCTGGAAACAGTTATCTGGGCCGTTCGGGAGGTAGTCAGTGAAAACCCTGGAAGGATCAAGTCTCTGATTTGATGCCTATCCAATGCCACGAGTGGGCGACCTCCTCGAGAGGCTTGGACAGGCTCGATATTTGACCACACTTGACATGACAAAAGGGTACTGGCAGGTTCCTTTAATGGACTCCGCAAAGGAAAAAAACGCGTTTAGTACCCTTAGCGGACACTGGCAGTATCGTGTCCTTCCATTTGGGTTACACGGGGCTCCAGCGACCTTCCAGCGTCTGGTGGACAAAGTGCTTCGGCCTCATAACTCATACAGTGCTGCCTACCTGGATGACGTGGTCATCTATTCCAGCACATGGAGGGAACACCTACAGCATGTCCAAGCGGTATTGCAGTCACTTGGTGAGGCCGGGCTCCGGATTAATCCTAAGAAATGCTTCTCTGGATTGAGTGAGGCCAAATATTTAGGCTACCTGGTGGGTCGGGGTACCGTAAGGCCACAGTGCTCCAAAGTTGATGCCATTTTGAAATGGCCCCGTCCGCGAACCAAGCGGCAGGTCCAAGCCTTTCTTGGGTTAGCCGGGTACTACCGCCGGTTTGTACCCCGGTTCTCAGAGAGAGCAACGCCCTTGACTGATTTAACAAAGAAGAGGGCCCCGAACATTGTGGTATGGACTGAGAAGACAGGCGCTGCATTTGGTGACTTAAAGCAAGCCCTTACGTCCGCACTTATTTTGATGGCACCTAACTTTTCTTTGCCTTTCATCCTCCAGATGGACGCTTCGGACACAGGCCCGGGCGCCGTGCTGAGCCAAAGTGTTGATGGTGTGGAACACCCCATCATGTTCCTGAGCCGGAAACTGTTGGACCGAAAGACCAGGTATGCAGCGGTGAAAAGGGAGGCTTTGGCGATTAAATGGGCGATTACTCAGCTTAGGTATTACCTGTTGGGCCGGGAATTCACCCTTGTCACGGACCATGCACCTCTACAGTGGATGGCCCTGCACAAGGAGTCGAATCCGCGGGTCACCCGGTGGTTTCTTGACCTACAGCTGTATAAGTTTTCTCTCATTCATCGCCGGGGCGCTCTCCATGCCAACACTGATGCTCTTTCTCGGGTTCACGACCTCTCAGTTAGGGTCGCACGACCCGATGGGTCTAGGCTAAGGGGGGGGCCTTGTCACACACGTGCGCATGGGAGGCAGCTAAAGGGCTTGAGTGAAGGCAGTTCTGAGGCATGCTGGGATGTGGCAGAGTGCACTGACTCTTTTTCTCCCTTTCCTGTAGACCATTCCCGGGAGATTCCACCTGGCTCTCTTGACGTCACTTCCGGGACCGAGCCAATGGAAATAGACCTTACCAGCTCCGGCCCCTCTGATGTCACGTCCGGGCTTGATCCAATGATTGATGAACACGTGCCCGATCCTTATTACCTCACTTCCTGTCTTCCCCTTTAAAAGCCTGCCCTTTTTCCCTTTTCCCTCAGTCTTGTTCTAAACTCAGTTGTATGCACTTCAGTACTGGTTATTTGATAAAAACGACTTTTGCAGCCGGGATACAATTTATACGGGTGGCTGCCCCAAACCTTTATCTATTCATGTCTCGTTTTTGTGACAGTATGTATTCAACATTTCTTGCCTCACATTTCCTTTCATCCTACACTTACCCAGATCTTTGTAGACATGGAACACACATGAAATGCATGTATTCCAAATAACGATATACTGTATTATTTACACTATACAGTACAACTCCAGGCACCTCACATGCAGATAAGGAGCCTTGAGCTGGGAGAACGAGGAAGGGGATGGGATAGCAGACTGCCTGCTGCTTGTGCTGATGGACACATTTACAAAACAAAAGATGCTGATGAGGAGAGGAGAGAAGGAATTTAAGGTGGAGTTTTTCTATAATGTTAAAAAAATATGTAAATAATAAATTTTTTTCTGTATATTCCTTTTGCATTTTTGAAGTTCATAGATCATTTCAGTATATGTGTTTTGTTAATATTTAACTGTTTTATTATGGGAAAATTTTCATTTCTGATCCCCTACGTTTTGTGTGTTCTTGTCGTCATGACACATTCCCTGCCGCTGGGAGCTGTGGTCCAGCAAGGCTTTACAAACCAGTTTGACGCAGTCAGCTTCATCTAAGACAGAAATGATCATAGATTGCTGTGTATTTTTCTTTGTAGATTTTCAGCACTGAAAATCACAGATATTTTGAATTTCTGATTAGTTTGGTTTTGGCACATCTTTTTAGAACATTCTGGTGAGGACCCTTTTTTCCTGACATTTTGATATATGATCCATCTCTTGATCTGTGCTGGCTGTAGCTTTTGTGCTTCCCTTTACGAAGGCAAAAATATCTTGCCCAAACATGAATGCTACAGATATATTGCATGGTAGAAAAGCTGGGGATTCCACCTTGGGATCTTGAGCAGGATGTTATGATGATATTATATTGAAGAGCGCTTTGTTGGAGACCCCTTCGTTTTGTATTGAGTCCAAGTTTCTGTATAGCTACATCTGTGTTGGTTGACAAAAATGCCACCTCCCAAAAGAATTCCCATCCTAGTTGATTGTCTTTTTTGCCTATATGGTAAACGTAGCTCCTGATCCCTTTTTGCACAGCGTTTGTTTGTAAAAGAGAAGCACAGGGTTAAAAAAGCAGATAGACTTGATTACTCTGTAACCAACTAAACTTTTAGACCTTCAGTCTGGCAATCATTAGGTGATAAAGTTGGTGCATAGCTGCTCATTCAAAGGTAAACTTGGAAGGACATTAGTTGTCACTTTTCTATCCTCTAAGGTATAGTATGGTATTGTTCCGGGTAGTAAATAAGCAACTAAAGTTGTTCCAGTTAGACTTTGCATATTAAAAGACACAGATGGCTCAGGGTGCAGAGTCAACAGAAACTATTTCAGAGACCTCTGTCCTGGTGATCCTCAAGCAAGAGTAGGACTGCGTCTCACCCTTCATGGCCAGAGACAAACTAAGTCTGGATTTTAGAAGAGGGTTTCAGTCAAAGTCAGAATCGAAAAATGAGAACAGGGTCAATAAGGGCCCCTGCCCCTTTTAATAGTAAAATGACAAATGGAGACAAGTCCATTTTTTTTCTTCTTCCTAAATAATTTTCTTTGAGATGGTAGTAGAACTCATACCTGTTGGCATGGATCGTGGACTATCTTATGGACAGACCTCAATATGTGCGTCTAGGAAACTGCAGGTCTGATATTGTGGTCAGCAACACAGGAGCGCCGCAGGGGACTGTATTTTCTCCGGTCCTGTTCAGCCTATATACATCGGACTTCCAATACAACTCGGAGTCCTGCCACGTGCAAAAGTTCGCTGACGACACTGCTATCGTGGGCTGCATCAGGAGTGGGCAGGAGGAGGAGTATAGGAACCTAATCAAGGACTTTGTTAAATGATGCGATTCAAACCACCTACAACTGAACACCAGCCAAACCAAGGAGCTGGTGGTGGATTTTAGGAGGACTAGGCCCCTCATAGACCCCGTGATCATCAGAGGTGACTGTGTGCAGAGGGTGCAGACCTATAAATACCTGGGAGTGCAGCTGGATGATAAATTGGACTGGACTGCCAATACTGATGCTCTATGCAAGAGAGGACAAAGCCGACTATACTTCCTTAGAAGGCTGGCGTCTTTCAACATCTGCATTAAGATGCTGCAGATGTTCTATTATACAGTTGTGGCGAGCGCCCTCTTCTACACAGTGGTGTGCTGGGGAGGCAGCATAAAGAAGAGGGACGCCTCACGCCTGGACAAACTGGTGAGGAAGGCAGGCTCTATTGTAGGCACGGAGCTGGACAGTTTGACATTTGTGGCAGGTGCTGAGCAGGCTCCTGTCAATCATGGAGAATCCACTGCATCCACTGAACAGGATTATCTCCAGACAGAAGAGCAGCTTCAGCAACAGACTGCTGTCACTGTCCTGCTCCACTGACAGACTGAGGAGATTGTTCTTCCCCCACACTATGCGACTCTTCAGTTCCACCTGGGGGGGGGTAAATGTTAATATTATACAAAGTTATTGTCTGTTATATCTGCATTTTTATCACTCTTTAATTTAATATTGTTCTTTATGTATTCTGCTGCTGGAGTATGTGAATTTCCCCTTGGGATTAATTAAGTATCTATCTATCTATCTATCTATCTATCTATCTATCTATCTATCTAT
>JANRMT010062833.1:33121206-33136595 GCA_026402145.1 Polypterus bichir lapradei
TATCTATCTATCTATCTATCTATCTATCTATCTATCTATCTATCTATCTATCTATCTATCTATCTATCTATCTATCTATCTAGAAGTATTTACTAAAATGGTATAATGAAGAAAATTTACTGAAGCATTCTGAAGATGAATTCACAATTTTAAATGGTCTGATAAATCTGATTTAAATTATATGTTTTAGTTACAACTGAAACTCAATTAAGGGTGAAACATAGGGAGCCTTACAGTGCAGGCATTTATTGAAAAGTCAACTAAAGGCACAGCAACTTTACACCACTGATTAAAGCTTAATAAACATACTACCCAGCCATCTGTATCTGCTATCTTTGATATTATTGAAATTCTTTGGCATTCTATCATAAATTCTTCTTAGGCATTCATTCAGCAAAGATTTCACAGAGGTGTTATAGACATGTACCTCAGACATACGGTTGTGTTATTGAAATTCTCACACTGAATGAAGTTAAACAAATACACAATGTACTTTTATGAAGCTGGCCTTTTTTTGTTCAAAATCTTTTGTTTGTGTTACAAAGGATTTCTAGGTAAGTGAAGTCTTCTACAAAATGATGTTGTCATGGTACACAAAGATTGGTGAACTGTGAAAAATGTTGATGTCACTTAATTGTCTTTATTGGTTATTGATGTTACTTGCATCACAAAATGCCTTTGAATAATTTGACTATTCATGATCCAAATTATGTACATTGTAAAGATCTGCAATGTTGTGTCAAATAACACCTAACACAAATCTCACTTAAATATAGCTGATACCATACATAAAGTTCTATGAGTGAATAATGCACTGTGTGAGAGCTACTTGTTACTACTAGAAGTGAAAATGGCTGTGTGGTATATATTGCTCCATCACTTGTGTGGTGACCTAGGCTTTATTTAAATAGATAGCATATTCTTTACATACTGTATTCACTTGGGTGTTGCATTTCAGCCAGGGTTCCTCACCTGGCTGGGGATCGAAGGCCTATTATATCTCTTTATGATAACATTGTTGATTATTTAGGTTCTTTATATTTTAGCATGTACTTTTACCAGGTACCATATATTTTGTGGGTAGCATCTCCCAAGAGGCGGGACCACCTGCCCATCACCTTCATAGGTACTGCCTTAAGCCCTATAAAAGCTAGGATAACCCATAGTCTCTCATAGTTCATTGTGAATGGGCTTGTAGTGTGGTGAGTTGTCTCAAGTTATTTCTGTTCTTTTTGTGATTACTGGTTTTTTGACCTCTATGCTCTGTGCTTTGGCCATTCTTGGATTTCGTATTGGGACTTTACTTTCTTTTGGCATTGCCTATTTGGAAAGCATTGCTTTAGGTGCCTTTGTGCTCCTCTGAGCTCATTTTTGTTCTACAGAACCATTGTTAAAACAAATCTTTTTAAAAGATTTTTCATTACCCTTTTTGTTTCTAGCCAGAGTTTGATGATAATTTCCTCTCCAGTGGGCATTTTTGCACCACTGTTTGAGACTTTCAAGTTCTCAATACTTGTTTTTTTCTAGACAGATTGGTTTAATCGTGTATCCCAGTTATGTTCATGTTAGAGTGACTGTCAACTTTAAATTGTCCTAGAGTGACTAAGTGTCTATTTCAACTGTCATTCTGTTCAGCATTGAACCTTCCATTGTTCCTGATATTGCTGACTCAAGGCTCCCTGTAAATTTCCAATGCAAGAGGAGGTTGAAACTACAGGGAATTATCAGACATAGGCATAGGTTTTATTTACATCTTTGTACAAATAAAATTCTGCATCATCTACCAAACAAGCCTAATGATTCAATTTTTATGTTTTAATCTGTTAACCTGTCATTAAGGGAAAATTGCCTGTTGTGAATCTGGTATTTTCATACTGGAGTAAAGTCATACGAATAATACAATCTCACTACTTACTTCAAATTCTTAATTTATTTTTGTTAAATCTCCTTGGCATTTAAGTTGTCTTTTAACTCCTATATACTTTTCATTACCTTTGAATGAATTTACTATGCAGTAAGCAACTGTTTCTCTCTGTCTGCTGCATTGGAAAAAAATTGCTTCAAAAATGTTTGGATTGATTAGCACTGTTTATACTATGCTGGCCCGGTTTCATCATTGAATAAAGGGGGCTTACCAAATTCATAAAGAACTGGCGTACTCTTATGCCCTAAGTTGAACACATGCACACACTATCAACTTAATCACCCATTATACTTGATGTCTGCACAGCCTAACACTCCTTTCTACTCCAAATAAGGACTCATCGGCTTTAGTTTGAACAAACCACCAGCTTTGACTTGAACAGATCCCCTAAACCCTGGAGGTGGACATACATCACCTATGGCCACTTTTCAAAGCACATTACTTCATTCTAGCGCTGCTCACTATTGAAGTTGTTCCTTCTCAGCTGCTAATCCTGTGGTAAAGAACTTGCAATCTTTACACACCACATGCCCTGTAATTACTAAATTACTTCAATCATCATATTGTGCAGACAAAATATAGTGAATGAAAATTTCTGAAGACATATGAATAACAGCATGAAAACTATACATAATACAGCAATATAAATAAATAATAGTAAAAGAGCACCAAAATATGGATGTAAAGCCCCTATGACCTTCCAAAGGCTTCACACAAGGTAAATAAAAAGGATGATGCTTTCATTAAGGATTTGAAAGCCACGAAATGCACCCAGAATATCATCTGTGTGAGGAAAGTGGTTTGTTGAAACTGAGAATTCAAGCTCAAGGATGGTGTCATTTGGGTCCAGATGGATGGAGTGTCTCTCAGTCTCTCACCATTGGGTTCCCAACCTTTATGCCAATATTGCATTTCCGAGCTTTGGTCACCATGGATGTTACTCACTGATAATTGACTAATCATTCTAATGATTCTTAGTTTTAAAAAAAAGAAACAGCAGTTTGTGTCTTATCTTTGTCACAAAAATCTGTTTTGGCCTCTCAGTTCCCTGGAGGCGCATTCTGTCTGGATCGTAATTATGGACCAAACTGGTCAATTTGACGGAGAATTCTTAGATGCAATAAATGCCCAAATCAAGGAGTATGCTGAGCTATGCTTAATGAGTAAAAAATTATGTGAGTGTGAACTGCAAAGTCAAAGTTATTATACAGTTCACCTTAGCACATCTAAAGACATGCCGTATTGATTTATTACATAAAGACTCAAAATGAAGACTATATACTCCATAACAAGCCCCAAGGGGCAAGATACAAAGAAAGGATAAAAATGTAAATGAAAAAATGAAAATAAAAAAACAAGTAAGAAAATGTGTGCATTGCCCAGAATTCTAGTATGTTCAGGGACATATTGAAGAGTTGTACTTAACTGTGTTTTACAAAGTCTTTAATAATGCTGTGCAACAAATTATTATTATTATTTTAATAATGCTGTAGTGAACAACAAAGTGCAGTTATGGCTGCCTTCGATGACATAATATGTTTGTCGATATGAGCACTGATGACATTTTCTGGAGCATTACACTGACTGATAGGAATTGTAGTCCCAACATTGGCATTTGCCATAAGGTTGCAGATAAGATGGGGTTTGTTAATCTTATATATAAATGTCTACATGTGGAAGTCTGTGCGTGTGTCCGTCTGTCCGGCTCTTTAATGCAAGGCTACAGCATGAAGCTCAAAGAGCTGGCAAGATGGAAGTTTGAATGAAGTACGAGGCTACAGCATGAGGCTGAAAGAAAGTGACTCCATCACCAAAGTGAAACTCGCTTAGCCACTGATAGATAAGGGGGGGGGGGGGGGCGAGCATGTCCGCAACTACCAACTCTGCATTTCAGTTTTTTTCTGACGATATCAATAGTTTCTAGGAGCCCAGGCTTTTTACAGCACGGTCTTACAGAGCTAGTACATATTAAATACCTTTTATACTGGGTCAGTTGTGCAAAATTGACTACACTCACAGCCACAGCACCTGGCAGTCACTACAGCTTTATAGCTGTTGGTAAACATGCCATCATCGATGAGCTATTCACACTAGGCATGTTTGTTCCATACTGTGCCCCAGTGCAATTGTACCCCCTCCAAACTCCCCCGCTGGCCTACACTCATACTGTGCTTAATGGTCTGGGCCTGGGCACGCTTTCGTCATAACCATGTCAGATTGTGTAAAGCCAAAACAAGATCCAACCATAGAGTGACAACATGCATTTCAAAAT
Organism: Polypterus bichir lapradei; assembly: GCA_026402145.1. Lineage (NCBI taxonomy): Eukaryota > Metazoa > Chordata > Cladistia > Polypteriformes > Polypteridae > Polypterus > Polypterus bichir. The sequence goes on from JANRMT010062833.1 coordinate 33,125,403, forward strand.
GGTTTTACTTATTTGGTGTGCTTTTTTTATGGGAGATGTAGAGGGCAGGATAATGCTTTGCCCTGTTACAGATTTATTGAGTGTGCAGTGCAGCATTTTACTGCTAATCGTTCTGTACGTATGAGAAGATTTTTATGGAGGCAAATCATTTTAATGCAGGAATCTGTAGATTTTCTTTCCAACTACAATGCACATTCATCTGTAAGGTGAGAATAAAAACCTATTTTAACTCAAATGGCATAGAACGAAATGAGAATTGCACTATCTGACTTATTACATCATTGACATCATGTCTATTTTCCATGCCTGGGCATGTTAAACGATCACACTGTTCCAGAATTCTACTGATCCATGCCCATGCACACCTCTTCCAAGCGCACCAGGGCACAGTATGGTTGGCCCAGCACGGAGCAATCACACTAGTCAAACAAGCTACAATTTGGAGCAGTTACATGCAGACAAACATACTCCAGTATGCAACAAATTGCTAGAGTGTATACACCTTAAATTTCACCAAACTTTCCCATTTTCACTTTGCTTTTGCTGCCTTGATTTGCATAAACTGGATTACCCTATTTCTCCTTGTGATTGCTGTCAACACTGCGGTAAAAAGAGGATGCTATGTGGTAGAATGTCCCACTCACTACAAAACTTATTACTTATTAAGGACAAATACCAACAAATACAAAAATACTATTTTACTTTTTCTAAAACGTCACAAAATTTCAAGTCAAATCAGTCAAACTATTTTTGAGATTTTGTGGTATTTAGTTTTTCTATTGTGTAGAGGGATTTTCTCCTAAATACTGAAATGTTCTTTCTTAGTGGGCATCTACTGTGCTAGATGTACCACCCTACCAAACTTCAGCTTTTCAGCTTAATGGAAAATACTGTTTTTGTTGATGAGTGAGTGAGTAAATCAATCAACTTTGCATTATATACAGGATATATAGAGGTCAACTTAATTCTTTTCATGCCTGTTTTGCCCATATTAGCAATTAGCCTGCCATTCATGATTCATCCTTCTTGGTTTTCTTCACATGGCATAAGGAGGACTTTAAATTAAACAATACCCAAAAGGTATCTTCTCCTGATGGCATTCCAGGACCTATTTTAAGAATTAGTAATAACCGATTAGCTGACATCTTTAGCGATATCTTTAATATTTAACTGAGAGAATCTGTTGTCTCTGCCTTCTTCAAAAGGACAAAAATTATCCCTAAAGAAGAACAGACCAATAGCATCATAGCAGTGCTATGGGAGGCTGGATTACACGTTAAACAAAATATTTTAGATAATAATGATCACCTTGCATACAGTCCATTTTGTACTTCATGTTGTACTGCAACATTTAAGTAATAAAAACTTTTAGATTTCCTTTTCCAGATTGGTGGTTCTGAATTTAAGGATCTGTGCTGGTATCTGGATGTTTGCTTGGTTTGAATCCCTGCCAGAAGGGATTCTACTCCATTGGGAGTAGACCTGCAATTGCTCCATGGACACTGCATAAGTATCAGTATGGGGCTCTAAGCCAACTAGAAAATCAACTCATGCAGCGTTCTGAAATAAAAAAATCGGTTTATTTGTACAACTGAGAAGAAAATTAATAAAATGACTGCTTAAATCATATTTTTCAAACATTCTTGAAAATAAGGAAATTAAGTCTATGATTTATAATGGAAAAGAGTTTTTATGAGGTAAAATTTCAAAATAGAATTCACTATTTAAAGTCTATATATATATATATATAGTATAGGCATATTTAACCATTTTTATGTTTTAAATGGCATCTAGAATCAGACAAATTAAAGCAGCCTATCTTCTGAACTTCATAACACATAAAATGCAGATGGTAAGTCTTCATTTCACAATAGTGCAGAATATTTTTCCTGCATCACACTTTCTTTTAAAAACCAGTAACAAGAATGTTAAAATCAATTTTAAACACAACTATTAGGCTGCAAAGAGATTTTGGGACTGGGCTAATGTAGTTGAATTTTTGTTACCACCATTCTGTCTGCAGCACTTTGTATAAGTTGTCCTTTCTGATATACTTTCAGTTCTAGAATGAGATGAATTACAGTAATCAAAACTTGAACGAAAAGTGCAGTGATTTTCCCTGCATTTGGAACAGTTAATAATAACATAATTTTTGCGTTATTTTTAGAGTTCTTTTAGCTGCAATTTGAGACTTATCTAAGTCTAAAAATACTAGGAAAGAAATAAGATCCATGTGAAATAATTTTCTTTTATCTGAATCAAGTCAAAAGTCTTACAGTATATTTAATTTTCAGCTGAGGAACACTAACATGGATGGCATTTTTCTATGTCATTTAGTTGTTTGCCTTCAAATGCAACTGCATGTCCATTTCTTTTCTATAAATGATTCCATTACGTGGGATCTTATACTGACCACTGTGGTACACCACAAGAATTAATGGTTTTGCAACACTCACCACAACAAAACTTCTTTCTACCAATGAATAAGCATTGAAACTCGATAGATAAATACTTTATATACTGTACTGATAAGATGGAGAAACTGTAGGGTTAGAAAAGCTACAGAGAAAAAAAAACAAATTTATATAAAACAGTAAGATATACAAGTAAACAAATGTTTATACCTGTGTATAAATACAGTAAATGTCTATAATGCAATTAAAATTAATAAAATTGCAGTAAAACATATCCTGGCCTTACATTGTATATTTTTATCACATACATCATTTCAGCATTTTATATAATCTGATCAAAATGCAGTAAGAGCAGTAAGGGGAAGGGTGCTGCACTCCTTTCTGAAGGGCACAGCTTGAGATCAGTAATGTTATAAAGGTGATTCAGAATCATTCAAAGATGGTTTACAACTACAGCCAGGGATCTTTACTGAAGTGCGGAGGATTATCTTGTTGAATATATATACATGCACTTGAACAACTGGCAAACATTAACTTTTTTTCAAGGAAAGTCATAAATGTTGAGTTATCTCATTATAAATAGTGGCCACTGGTGAAAAGTGCATTTATTTATTTATTATTAACGGATATTGTTATTTGTCCATTATCAAAACAGCTGAATTGACTCAGAACTGTTTTTTCGGAATTATTCAAGGCACTGCATACTTGTAAAGTTGCAAATCTGTTGTTATTTTCTGATGTTACTAAAGGCTGAAGCCTACACATGCATCTATAAAGCAGTTTACTTTTTTGTTTGATAAATGGCTCACTGAGTTTTTGAATCAGATGAAAATGATTGTCTATATCTCTGTGGGTTAGAAAATGTGTGGATGGAGGATCCTTTGAAGAAATGTACATTTAATTGAATTCTCTTGGACAGCTGGGGTAAAACAACACTGTAAATTAAAAGGCTATTTTGACTCTTCGAAAACACTGAAAATTGCATCATATTATGGTCACTTGACCCTAGCAGTTCAATTACCTCTGCATTTTGATATCTATCCTGATTATTACAAAACACTAAATCTTAGACAGGTGCTTTAAAGTGCTGTGTTAAAAAATAGTCAATGATTACATTTAAAAACTCCTGCTCTTGTGCTCTGCTAATTGCATGGTTGACCCAGTTAATGTTCAAATAGTTAAAGCTTCACATCATTGTATATCTCCCTATGAACTAGCTTTTTGTAATATCACTAAAAAGATGTGCATTGAAATTACTGTCTGTATTGGGGGGTCTATAACACACGTCTAATGCTTTACAGATGAGTCCAGATGTCCTCACTAAGATGGGACTCACTAAGAATATGACCAAACATAGAGATAAATGAAACGAGATAAGCAAGCCTTAAACAGAACTTTCTTTAAAAAGGAACTTTTCTTTTCTTTGTAATATTAATTTTTTTTTCTCTATTTTTGTGTCAACTGTTTCCTTTGAGTTTTTCTAAAACTTTTAAAACTAAGATGCTGGAATTGTGGAATTACTTGAACACATGCCATATTATTGTCTGAATTGTTCTATGAAGTAACCTAAAAGCTGCAGAACTTTGGTAATTTTGGACACATGCAGCTTAAACTAGCATTTAAATTCTGTTGGAAATAAACAGTAACCCCCTGCTTTTCTGTTCTGTCTATCCTTCCTAGAAAATGTGTAACTATCTATGTTATACTCATCCCTATCATTTTTATTTAGCCAGGTTTCTGTTATCGTTGTAATATCAAAATTATGCTCAGTTACACACAACTCCAGATCATTTGTTTTATTTTTGATACTTGTAGCATTAAGGCAAGCTATTTTAATGTGTTACTCATTTTACTTTTATACTGAAATTTTGGGTTAAACTTTGTTACTTTTATGTTTATGTTATGTTATTTTTACACTATTGTTTGTTCCTTCATGTTCAGTTGTAAACGTGGCCTATCCTAAACTCTGTGCCCCCCGATTCCTTACTTTAAGCAGTTCTTAAGTAACTTACTCATATGCCTCTCCAATACAGTGGTGCCCCCAGGGTTCACATTCTAACCTGTTATAGATGAACAGGTTCTATCTGTTCGAAAAACGCTTTAAATTTAGATTGCAGAACTAACAGACTACCATGATTAATGTCATTTGTTCCAGCATGGACAATAGCAACTGGATCTACCCCCAGTCTAGCCAAGAGCCTATGAAATCTTAAAGGGAATTCTCCCACTTGTGCATCCAGAAGGAAAAAACAGTGTGAGACACTCCTGCCTCTGGTGCAAACCTGAATTCTTACTAATGACTGAGTACCAAACTATCACTACCTCTCTCTTTCTGGAAAATAGTTTTGAGGTGGCCTGTTGGGCCTCCTCGTGCCTGCATACCACCTTAAAATCTTCAGAGGCATCATCCAGTTCTGCAAAGACCTGAAAACAGTTTGACACTTCCAATTCTGGGTTGATGCCCATGAATAGTTAGCACCCTTTACCTTGTGACCATGACCCACCCATCTCTACCTGTCTGAAATTGTACCTAAGATAAATTGATTCCATTATCAACTCACATCATTCATATTTGCTGAGTTCTTTATTCATGCACATGTTACATTTGTGCACAGCTATGTTCATCATTATTGCTAAAGATACTCAAGTTTATTTCTGCAAATATATTGTGAATTTATTTAAACATCTAACTCAAATTTACTTTCTGTTGGTAGCCACCCTCTCACCACCAATGAAATTCTTATTTTTATCAACATTTTGCTACACACATGCAGTAGTTAATTTCTGCAATTATCATACTGGGCCTCTACAGGAAGTGATTTACCCTCTGACATTTATTTTTGGAAGTGCATAGACAGTGAAAATGAATCCTCAAAAAATAAGACAATGACGGACAGGCTTTGCAGCTTGAGGCAAGACATAGCAAGGAGCAACAGAATTGTTTTGGCTAGATGTGACATTTCTATGGGCCCAAGTATACATCAGCATGTAATATTTTCTTATTATTTACATTATCTAATGCTCTAAATAATACTCAAGGTTGTTAATACTTTAATCTCTTAATTTAGACTATTAAACTGAGCATGTTTTGTGGACAGCTTTTTCTTTGTGAATACTGCTTGTCACATTTAGTCCTACCACATAGCTTAGAATAATTCTATTAACACTATTCTTTGGGATTCTAATTTAGCAGTTTAACTAATTTTTTTACATTCCCATCATAGTCATTTTTCATAAAATCTATATTGTTATTAGCCTCAATATTCAGTTTTAAGGTTGTAAGAATGTAAATAAATGTTGAAGTGCAGTTTTTATCTAGATGCTTCATAATTCTGTAAACGTAAAAGAAAATAATGATCTGAAATAGTTTCACTATCACAAAAGATAATTACATTACAGAAAGTTTACAGCACGGCAACATGTTAGCCCAATATTTATTTCTGCTTTCAACGCTCTATGTTCCAATCTGTTTCCAGGTTATCATCCAATTGGAGTCTGCATGGGTTTTTCTTCTGGTACTCTGTATTTCTTCTCACATCCCCAAACACATGAAGGGTAGAGTAATTGGCTATTTGCTCCAGTGTGAATGGGTGTGGTTGTATGAATGATGGATTAGAACCCTTTTTGTATCCACTGCTGCTGAGCTCTAGGTTCTTTTGGACCAGGATTAGGTTTCATTGTATTAAATATGTTAAATTAGGTGTAAACAATTATTAAATGAGTCCAATTATGCAGTCTATTATTCGTGATTTATAGAAATGTGTAAAAACAACCAAAGAATGTTGCCTGTATGTTTTTGTTGTGTTTCATTAAGGAAACAGGTATTATACTTTTCATATGATGTCATTGACTGGTTTATGTTCTAGTGAGTAATTAACTAATAGATATTTTAAGTGATCCCTTTTTTGATTTTTCACATTTTACACACAGATGTGGAAAATAATTATGAGTGGCAGAGATTTAAACGGAAAACCAATGAGAAAGTCAGACAGGTAAAACGTGAAATACTAGAGAACATAGTATAATATTTACTCTGAGTCTGGTGGAATGAACATTTTTAGCTGACATAAAAGACTGTTTCTCAAGATCATAACATCGGCAGTTGACAAAGTATTTAATGCATATAGCTTAGTCCAACCAGGCTGTGTCAAGAGAATCAAACACTGCCTCTGTCAGTAAGCACATTATTGGCTTTAAAAAAAAAAAAACTGACGAGTGTGTAATATTTTGGAAATGTGAAACTGAGCTGGAGTGTTGTCATACAGTTTTGTAATTTTGTCATTGGGGTAAGACGTATTTAGGGCTCTGTGGCAGTGTGCAGATTTTAAATAAAAACAGTGCGCTCAGGCTCTGGGTGGGTGTGTGCAGCTGTTGAGCTCTGGGGCAGTGGGGTGTTCTGTGGGGAGTTGAGCTGATTGCTTAATCAGTTCAGCTGTTCCAAATTGGCATTTCCCAAGTCCTAATTAGGATGCTACATTCATCATATTTCAAGTTTCTAAGGTGTCATCAATTTCCTTTGAGCCTGCAAAGTTAGTTTAAAATGTATCCTAAAATAATTACTATAATATTATACCTGTTTTAAATGTGATACCCTTCTAGTGTGTCTTGTCTTTTTCTCAGATCATTGAAGGCTCAATAAAAACCCCCTGAAAAAACGTCTAATTTTCTGAACATGAGTTATTCCTATCAAGAAACACTATGATGACCTGTTCCAGAGGTATAGTCACTAAAAGTGTGACTATTAAAAAAAATTGAGGGGTAGTAAGCTTTTAGGGAAAGAGTGTCTTCATATGTATGGTGCATATGTTTAAATGATAACATATTGTAATTCATTTTTTGTTCAAAATAGCTGTGTGATATGAAATGTGACTTTTTTAGTGATACAAATGTTTTGCATTTTTGTTACATATTTAATCTGTTGTCTTTGCTTTTTGCTCATGTCTATTTGGGTGTAAACATGACTAAAGAAAGTGTACACTGATTAAGAAATCCACAAAATTGCCTTTCAAGTAGAGCTCTGGTTTTGGGGTCTGCAGTTTCTTAATAACAGCATCTTCTATGCTATGATGTAATGTCCCACCCCTTCTGGTAATTTCCCTTCAGTAGTTCATAACTCCGAGATTTGTACCTGCAGGTTATACATTAATCTCTATGAAGTGGTCATGTTTGAAGTAAACCTTTAAATGAATGACTCACCCATCTCCAATGGTCCAAACTTATAAAACATTTTCAGAGTGAAAGAGATTTAAACAGCAAACTGAAGGGAAACTCATGAACAATAGAAGACAAATCAAAGACAAAGCACGCAGCAAATCTAGCAATGGTCAAAATCTAATAAACAGTCTTCTTTTTATTTTTGTTTTTAGACTTGCTTAGCAACTGACCTCTCTTGAAGGATTTTTTCCTTTACTTGCAAGTCCCTGCACTAATTTGAGCTTTAAGGGGTAGCCATCATGATGTTACACATTTCACCAAATGCCTGGCAACACATAGCATGGCACCAACAAAATATCTATGAACATAAAAAAGAGGAAAAGCAAGAAAAATAAAGACATTTTACAATGCTTTGATGTGAATAAGTTAATTTTGTTTTATAACTTAATATATAACATAAAGTCATTTTAGAGCCTCCCCAGCACAGTTCAATAAGTACAAGTTAGCATATAAATACATATGGAACAGTATACAGCTTTCAATTTAAAATCACAAAAAATAGTTAAGTAGCTAGTTAGGGATTTTGTTAAGAATTGAGTTATCGGTAAATGTGTGTCAATGTAAATATTTGCAATTACAAACCTCTTCATTAGCTATCATCAGTAAAGCACTGTGATATACAGAAACTAACCTTTATAGAGTGGTACTCCATGCACTTAAATAAATTAAATAATTTACCCAAAGCTTTTTCAGTATGAATGGCAAAGAAAAGACATGTCAGGGATAAAATATAGTTTCATCTGCAACCATTCTGCAGTTTTTTTTAAATGCTAAGATATTTATACTGGTTTACATTGTCAAATACTGCTCTATTTAAGGCTCTAACATACAATCCCAAGGGATCAATGTTAAGAGATCCAGAGAATACTGTATTTAGACTTTACCTCATTTAATACCATTTTAAAATATATTTCAGAGAGCAAGAAAAGTAGTAAAAGCACTTTGCAAGTTCAGCTTCAGCTGATTAACAGAAGAAAAGTCTTCATTAACTTTTATGCTGTGTCATCAGCATCAAAGTGCATCCTTCATACATTAGCCATTATGACACCTTATTAATGTAGAGAGTACATATGAAAATTCCTAATTTTAAAGAACTTAGTAGAACACCTTTCTTAATCTCTAACATAGGATGAACAACATCAACAACTAAAAACTGATAGACAGCTGTGAAGCTTTTAAGTTTAATCCAGGGGGAAAGCATGCTTAGCAATAGTAAATGATGAGCTGTATCAAAGCCCTCTGTAAGATCAATAAAAAGTGCAGACAGTGCTACTTTATATCAGCTGAACATAATGCATCATTACCAAGTGATGCAGCAGTGATAGTTCTGTGAGTAGCTTGAAAATCCTGATTGATAGATGCTTAAAATACTAAACAGATTGATAGATGCCAAAAATACGAAATAGATATTACATGTATAATCTAAAAAATTCCTTAAACAAAACAATCTTGAAACTGGTCAGTGATTATTTTAAATCACAAGCATTTATGGAGATGGAGTGCATTGGGCAGATTTTTACACTCTAGGGATTTTTTTCCTCAGCGCATGGCAGCTTGAAACACAGGTTAGAGTTCTTCTAAACTGCACCCAAATGTTAACAGTAAATATTATAAAAGAAACTGCTCATGCTATAGAAAATGTTATATGCGTAGCCATTTAGGTCATTTATATAGATGTTGAACAGAGTAAGTGAGGATAAAGACTGGGGATGAAACCCTGGTAAATCAGATCTTGATTACAATCTATCAGTGGTGTGACTGATTCTAGTTCTTATAGTCTTTAGAAAGGTAAATTGGATTTAACAATGACTTTAAGGACTTTTACCATTACAACATTTCTGTTCTTTATTGATTTAGTATAGGGATATTGATCGTACATTTATAAAATCTTTGCATTCATCATAAATGTTATCCGAATTGATTTAACAGTTAAAGAAATGATACAAATTATAGCCTTTGTGGATCACTGACAGAAAGCTGCTGCTGTCTCACTTCTTTTTTTCACTTTGACCACAGAAATAAAATGTTTAGATCTAGCAAAAGTAACTTTGAGATACTGTATGAAGCAAAAGGTGTGTATGACATAGCAAGGTGAAATTAAAGAATAATTTGCCAGTTAGAATTTCTTTATTTGAACTTGCAAATATTCTAGGCAAGACATCTATCTGTATATGTTTTGTGTTTAATATCAGTTATGCTTAAATAATAACAATAAGGCTTGCATTTACTATAGATGGAAAATTATACAACAGTAGTATGAACCAGATTGGATTTCACAAGAATGTTCCACATGTCCTTGTACCCTGTTATGGTGAAATTATGATCAAGTGACATAAAATCTAAATGACTTCTAGTAATATTGCTCTCAAGTTGCACCCTGTCTTCTTGGCAGGAACCTTATTCAGCATTTTATACTTGGCAATTCAACAACAATTTTATTCCTTGCAGTTATTGCTAGTAATAATTGCCAGCAATTACTGTCTAGTATAAAATGGCCCTTGGTGGGTCTGTATCTGAAGGAGGAAATGAATATGTTAATATTCATATGAGCTCTAAAGCTGGCTTTATATGCTACAGTAGTAAGAAAGTCAGCACAACAGACTAAATGGAACCCTTAAAACATAGCTGAGTCATTTATTTAATCCCATTGATAAACTGATTCAAGTGTTTATTGTCATTAAGCTACAGATGTATTTTATAATGCTTTTTAAAATATAAATAAAATCTGAAGACTTAACACATTTTTAAACACTACTGGCCTTTTGGCTCTGTCTTAGTATATTCAATTAGATTTCATTCTGAAAGCATATAATTTAAAACAATAATCTACGGTTTGGTATATGAATGGGCAATTTACTCTTTTTAACACGACTTTCAAGTATGCCTGTCTGTTATCTCACTTTTCACTATTGTGGTAATAATGCTACTGTGACAGAATAATTTGGAGATAACAATAGTTAAGTATTTTGGTTTGCAGTGCTCATTGAAATATATAAGCATTTGTTTTAGAAATGTCATGAAGAAAATTGCTGAAATGGTTAAATATAAGTAAAATACAAGGATGTACTAGGAGAATGATTGATGTAAAACACAAAATACACCAGGATATGATTAAGAGATCAGTAGATGTCCTGCACCCAGCAAAGACTGAACAGTTGTCATATACACAGAAATTTCAAGGGCAAAGGCTGAATGTGAGAGATATGACAAGAAGAAGAATATATCATAACAGCAGCATTTGCTGAAGAGAAATAAAGGATGCAATGGAAAAGTTTCCTCCTGACTGGTTCTTTGGTTTGATTAAATATTTAAATACTCAAAGAGGTCCTAGTTGAAGACAAGATTTCTTTCTTTAATATATTTACAAATTTAATTTCTACTACACTACACACTCTAGAAGAAATACTAAGCTTGAGATATACAGAATGTAGTTTTACATAAAAGAAAAAAACAGAAAGAGAGAGGGAACAAAAGGGTAAATGCATAGATAGATAGATAGATAGATAGATAGATAGATAGATAGATAGATAGATAGATAGATAGATAGATAGATAGATAGATAGAT
>JANRMT010062833.1:33154186-33260248 GCA_026402145.1 Polypterus bichir lapradei
TATATATATATATATATATATATATATATATATATATATATATATATGTAGTGACTGGCATCGCCACCAGTTAGCTGCCCATAATGGCAGCGACAAATGCTATATTAGTATATATATTAGTATATATTTATCTCACCTGCTGCAATAAACCTTGCCTTTCCAAAGTGACAAAATAAGAGGCTCTGGGCTATCTATTACAATACTTTATATTGTTTGCAACAGGCAGAGTAATATGTAATGGAAACAGACTTTGTCATTTAGATAGATAGATAGATAGATAGATAGATAGATAGATAGATAGATAGATAGATAGATAGATAGATAGATAGATAGATAAAATGTTATTTGTCCCCAGGGGGAAATTTGGCTTTACAGAAGCTCTTTCAATAATTAAACACATAAGTAGGTAGATAAATAAACATACACACTCACTTTGATCTGAACACACAACAGAATATAAAGTGACAAAATTCAAAAGAAAGAAAACTTCTGACTTGGCTGTCTCAGTCACAGTGATGCATTATGCAAATATATTACTGTTGGCATAAAAGAGCACCAGTAATGTTTCCTGGCACACTTCTGCTAAATAATTAGTTTGCTAAAAGTACTCGGTATTAGTGTGTCAGTGAGTGGATATGCAGCATTGCTCATATTAGCACTGTTTTGTTTTAATTCCCTCCTTCTCTACTATCTCCAGGGGGTAGAGCACAGAGTTACAGATGTGAAGGATGTCACTTCCCACATTAAAGGAAAACAGTCTCCTAAGGAAAAAAAGCCTGTTCTGCCCTTTCTTACATATTTCCTCTGTGTTCAGAGATCAGTACAACCTGAAATAATTTTGGACCCCAAGTACAGTAAGACTAGTGACTAGACATAGAGGCTCTTTGCTGCAGCAAAAGTCAATAACCAGTTCCTTGGTTTTGCTGATGTAAAAATGGAGACAATTCTCTTTGCACCAAGAAACAGAATTCTCGACCTGACACCTACACTCTGCCTCATCCAATCTGTCAATAGATAGATAGATAGATAGATAGATAGATAGATAGATAGATAGATAGATAGATATAGCAATAACTGACAAAATGTTGATGTGAAGTGTACAATGTATGAAGACTGAAGTCCAAATAAACACTTTCACAAAAATTATAACAAAACAAGTGCACTTTTTTCAAGAATATAACAGAAGTAAAAAGAAATTGTTCAATTTACATGTTACAGTCAGTCAGTCAGTCACTTTCCAACCCGCTATATCCTAACACAGGGTCACGGGGTTCTGCTGGACCCAATCCCAGCCAACACAGGGCGCAAGGCAGGAACAAATTCCGGGCAGGGCGCCAGCCCACTGCACATGTTACTGGCAATGTGTAAAAACTAAAGCCCGATTATCAATCGATACAAAGTAGCCATATCCACTTTGCTGGTGCAGAAGTAAGAACTGCTCATAGTCAAGAGGTTGCAGATTCAATCCCGGGTCCTCCTCACATTTACTGTTTTGAATAGTGAGCTGTTAATATTGTTACTATTATGTAATAAAAAACATACATTTGATTTAAATCTGTAATAGCTAGTTTAAATTTATGGTACTTGTAAAAGTTAGTGCCAAAGGGATAAAAGCAGAGACACAAACACAGCTCAATCATTTCTTCTTAGTGTCTTGTTGAGCAAACAGACACCGCAGTGTCTATGGTTAATGTAGCTTTTCCTTGCACACAAACATTCACATCAATATGTCATTTGAACATTTTTTTTATTCATAAATCAAAGAATAAAACTGAAAAAAAAAACTAGTTCAAATGGCATGTTGATATTAATATCATTGTGTCAGGAAAAGTGACATCTTTTACAAGTATCATAAATTTACACAGGATGTTACAAACTTACATCAAATGTATGTTTTTGTTATATGATAATAATAATAGCAGCTCACTACTAAAGAGCTAAATACAGAGAAGATGCAGGATTTGAACCTATAGTTAGGTCCATAAATATATGGACAGAGACAGCTTTTTCTAATTTTGGTTCTGTACATTACCACAATGAATTTTAAATGAAACAACTCAGATGCAGTTGAAGTGCAGACTTTCAGCTTTAATTCAGTGGGTTGAACAAAATGATTGCATAAAAATGTGAGGCAACTAAAGCATTTTTTAACACAAGCGCAGACAGTTCATCCATCTTATTTGACAGTGATCGAACATTGCCCATTATAATTCATGGTAGACCAGTTCTTTTTTTTTCACATTTTATTGTATTTATTAAAATCAAATAACATTTCATACAAGCAAATCAAACTTTACAAAACTAGGTTTGATTCAAATCAACCCCACTCATAGACCAAGTCCTAAAACCTTTTTACTCTGCTTTTGCTCTCGCGCCGGCATGTTGCCCTCTCCGTCTCTGGACAAACAGCTCCTGTGGTAAAGTGTAACTGAGCTGCTTAGGCGCTGGCTATCACAGGACAAGTAACTGATTATGGGAGTATTTAATACATCTGCTTTTATTTTATTACTGTGTATTACTGTTTCAGGTGTTGCAGACATCAGACAGCCTTTGGGGACATCTTTTGGAGTCCACCCAAGTTCACAGCCCATTTGAAGTGCAGTCAAATCAAGCTACTGCCTAGGATCGTGTGCATTGTAGTTCATCAGTAAATTTAAAATCTGTTTAAAACTCATTTATCTTTTTTCTAGAGGCTACTATCAGTGACAAGCCAGAAACCAGATCAATTCTAATTATAAATAAGACTGGTAACTAGTAAATAAATTCAGAAAACAAATAACTAATTACAATAAGCCGTATGAAATAAGCAGGTTTAGAAAATGGATTAATGGTAGTATGTGTTACTCTGTGATAAATCAATTTGGCGCCATCTTCATGTAATATTGTACTAATAAACAGTACCTATTCAATGATTTATTGAGTGTAACTAATTACACTGGATAATTGCATGCAAACTTTCCTATTATACTGCAATGAAGTAATGGTTAGGGGTACCAAAATAACAAAGAAAAATACAAAGAGAAGCATAATTACTTACAAAATTATATACAGATACTGTAAGTACCAGATTTGTTTGGTACAAATTAATCATAGAGGTAAGATAAATAATCCTATGTGTGCTGTTGTAGTGTCCCAGAAGTGTATATAGACATTTTTGAGAAAAATAAAATATCAGTTTTACATCACAATCTCACTCTACTACTCTTGACATTTGCAACTAAAAACGTGTCAATGAAGAATAGTATCAAAGAATATGGTTCGCAAAGCTTACTATAGAATTTCTAGTTAATATATAATAATCTTTGAAGAATCTTTAAAGACAACCTAATACAATCTAACACAAGTAAATACTTATATGAAGCTATAATAAATTATTAAGCATAACAAAAAGATTGAATGTAGCACAAGTGTTAACTAAAGGTAGTTTTAAGTTAAAGCACATGAGGTCTCTGCCTCATCTTAGAGAAACCACCAACAGGTTTTTCCAAGGTTAGAATGAGGTAAATGAATAACAAACACCCCTGCAAAAAGTGAAGATAAACTAATGGGAAAGCCCAAACACTCCTCCTATGGAGCATTGAGAAAACCAATAGAACGATTTGTAAACACCCCTCCTAAGGAAGTGGCATTCAGAATAATGGGAGAATTGACATGAGTGAGAAATTACTTGTGGCTTTAGTTGATTAGGTAAGGTGATAAAGTTCTGAGTATTACAAATTTGATGACATGATGTATTAGATGAGGTAATGGTAATAGAAAAGTATAAAAGATTATAAATTGTTTAACTGATTGCCCACTCCATGGACTAAGACATTTGTGCATAACTGTACAAATAAAGAAATGTTCTGCATTCTCATTTGGGCTTTGTTACTGCCTTCTTTGAAGGTAGAGGAACGTTTTTTCCACGACATTATTTATGTCATTAACTTTGTTACGAAAGCAGTGTTTTTCTGGTCATAGAACAAACAGTTCATAAATAAATACTCCACAAAGAAGAGGTAAGAAATAAATTATGCATTTAGAACAAAAGTATTGTTAAGTTAAAGAACAATTAGCCCATTTAAGAATAACAGGTTACTGGATCTAAATGTAATATCACAATTTTGAATATTGTATTTAAATCATAACATAATATAACAGAACAAATAACATAACTAAATTGGAAAATGATACCTTTTTAAAACTTGCAAATACAAAATTTTTTGTTGATTAAAATTAACTTACATAATTTATGACAACCTATACTGAGTATACACAAATATATACATTCTCAAACTCCCTCTGTCCTAATGAAGATTTTGGGGAGTCAGAGCCTGCCATGGTAGCACTGGCCATAAGGCAGGAAATGGCCTTTTATCGGGCCATTCCATCGTCAGGTCCACATGTGCACATATCCATATCCACACTTACACAGAGGCATTAATCTGAATCACCAATTAACCTAAACAGCATATTGTTGTAAATGTGAAAGGAAAACCAGATTCCTTTTAGCAAAAGTGTGATCTGCATAAATAAAGAGTCTGGACTGTAAGCATGTCCTGATTATGGAATGTAAAAGCTGAATAGCCTTTTTACTTAGCACTGAACTATATTATAATACCCAGGTCTGATGTGCAGTGCCATTTTAAGCCTTCATATCTCTCAGCGGTTTGAAGAATTTGTTGCAGATGCACTGCCAAACCAAACCATTACTGAGGAAAGAAAGATGATTTTAATGTTTTTCTGTAGAAATATACTAGCCGTATTTACATAAAGAGGTTGATGGAAGTTACAATAATATTGGTGTGTAAACAATTCATAACAGCATAAGAAATTTGACAAATGAGAGGAGACCATTAGTCCATCAAGTCTGTTTGTTTAGCTAATAGCTAAGCTGTCCCAATGTCTCACCCAGATTCTCCTTAAAAGTCAAAGTTTCTGCTTCAACTACATGTCTCAGTAGTTTGTTCCAGATTCTCACAACTTTTTGTGTAAAGAAGGGCTTCCTGGTTTAAATCTTAAATGCACTTCCCCTTAATTTCCACTGATATCCTTGTGTATGTGATTTACCCTTACGCTGAAAGAATGTTGCTCGATCTACTTTATCATTGCTTTTGAAGATTTTAAATGCCTATCTTAGGTCCCCACTCAGCCTCCTCTGCTCATGATGTAATAGGTTTAATTCTCTGAGTCTGTCAGAGCAGAAAATCTCCTTATGTCCTGTGATGCATTTGGTTGTTGTCCTCTGCACAGCTTCAAGTGCTGCTATGTCATTCTTATAGCATGGTGACCAGAACTGCACACAATACTTCAGATGTGAATTCACCCTGTTGACTTTGACACTGTTTGGAAGCAGGCCTTTAGGGGAATAGGGGTGTTTCCTATCAACAACCATTTCAAAAATGTTCATAGCTTTTTGCATACAAACTAATAAAAATGCACCACTTTGCCAGACAATATACATCTGTCTAAAGATGTACTTGTATAAAATTTCTTTCCAGTTTTATAAAAAATAATTCTGATAACTTCAAAATTGTAGTACAAATTGATATTGTTGGAATAGCCTGTAAGATAACTGAGCATGGGGGTGAAAGTTTATCAATTCTGATGCAGTTTAGTTGACAAAAATATCTTACATCAGTTTGATGAATAAGACAATTTATACATCAGAATTTGATCATTACTATTGCTCTATTATAATTTTTCATGTCAGAATTTAGTGATACAAATTAAAGTAATGCAAAAAAAGACTCTTCTGTCTTTCCAAACGCTGCATGGCAATTACTGGACCTCAAAAATAAAATTTTTGTAAAACGACATTAAATGCATGTGTCATTTTCCTGACAATGCTAGTAAACCTGATGTATAGCTTTATTTAAATATAATTCTCATATGCTAATTGAAATGCCTGTTAACACTTAAATGAATCAGGTTTAAATGGAACTACATGTAAACCTGTAGCAAACAGGTGACACCTTTTAGCAATTACAAATAAATTATCATCAATATTATGGCATATGATGTTTTTTTGCTCTTGAGCAGACAAGACAAATTACATTTTTGGGTTTAATTAAAGAATGCTTAGATAGATTCATCCTTGTTAGGCAAACAATTGCTCTTGTCTTCCTTATGTCACTGGAGTCATTTGAATAAGATGTAGGATGCTGGGATTTTCCATTCCCTAGAGCTTGAAAGCAACATTATCAGTCTCATTTAGCATAGTGCACATTTAATTCCCTTTTTTTCTTGAGAAGAAAAGTTTCTACAATTAGGATCTACAAATATCTTGTCCCAGAGGCACCTTTACAGATGAAAATAAATCTATAGTACTATTGCTGTAATATATAGTGATTATAATTGTTTAGAGTATCACACAATTAATGCATGTGCACTGTGGATGAAGCATATGAAAATACATACAATTAAGAAAAATTATATTCTAGAAATAATTTTCCAGTAAAATAAAAAGTAAATAAAACCCTTTCCAGGCAGGATTCTGAGGCGGCATCAGGCAGGAAGTACAGAATCAGCAACCTGTGACACTTGGCGCTTTACAGAATATTTAAAATCCAGCTCTGAAATATTGCTTTGAATGTTTTTAAAGTTACTATTTATTTTCTTTTTTTACAAGCAAAAATAAAGCAACACAAATAAAAGTACCAGCCTCTGCTAATTGTTTCTTTGATTTTTAAGTCAATTAGTCGATGATAATTATTTTTTAGTTTGTACTTCATAGCTGTTTTGATTGATCTGGTGTAAGGGCTCTGAATGCATTCATGTGCATTGCAACTGATTTGCAGGAACATTATCACATTTTAAAGGACTGTAAAATAGCAAAAAATCAAAGAGCAAAAGGTTCCTAAAAGGTCCACATTACCATATGTTTTTGAGCCAGTGTCAATCTCTGGGAGCAAAGCTATAACCAACCTGGAAGTGAACCAGTCGGTCACAGGGCACATTCATGCTCAAACTGCCACTCGCTCGCTCACTCACTCACTTACACACACACACTCACACCTCTACCTGGCCTGTTTATTCATTCTTTCAGTATTTTAGTAGTAAAAGAACAGTCAAGGAGGAGGTCAAGTGCATCAGGAATAGTAAAGGGGAATTAAAAGACACAGACAGTGAAATAGCGGATGCCCTAAACTTACATTTTTCTGAGGTGTTTACAAGTGAGCGAGTGGATAACCTGCCAGCGGTAAACGCGACTACTAAGGAGGTACTGAGGGATTTGGAAATTGTAGAGGGAGAAGTGCTGTTCAGATTAAATAAGATGAAATCAAACAAATCACCAGGACCAGATAATATTTATCCTCATGCTCTTAAGGAGCCTAGTGAGTACATATATAAACCCTTGACACATATTTTTAGGAAGTTACTGCACACTGGAGAGATTCCGAAGGACTGGAAAATGGCAAATATCATCCCATTATATAAAAAGGGTGACAGGGCAGATCCAAGCAACTATAGGCCAGTAAGTTTAACATGTATTACAGGAAAATTAATGGAAGGAATTATCAAGGATAAGATTGAGAAACACATGGCAAGGACAAGAGTTATTCTGAACAGTCAGCATGGGTTCAGAAGAGGGAGGTTGTGTTTTACTAACATACTAGAATTCTATGAGAAAGCAACAAAAGGATACAATCAAAGTGGAGCTTATGATATTATTTTTCTGGACTTTCAGAAAGCATTTTATAAGGTGCCACATGAGAGGTTGGACATTAAATTAAAAGAAGTGGGAGTTCAGGGTGATGTTTTTAGATGGGTGCAGAATTGGCTCAGACACAGGAAGCAGAGGGTGATGGTGCGAGGAACCTCATCAGAACTGGCCGATGTTAAGAGTGGTGTTCCACAGGGGTCAGTTCTAGGGCCACTGCTTTTTTTAATATATAATAAGTAACAAGCTGGTTAAGTGTGCAAATGATACCAAGATAGGTGGATTAGCAGATAATTTGGAATCCGTTATATCATTACAGAAGGACTTGGATAGCATACAGAATTGTGCAGATTTGTGGCAGATGAAATTTAATGTCAGTAAATGTATTTATTACACATAGGAAGTAAAAATGTTAGGTTTGAATACACAATGGGCGGTCGGAAAATCGAGAGTACACCTTATGAGAAGGATTTAGGAGTCATAGTGGACTCTAAGCTATCGATTTCCCAACAGTGTTCTGAAGCCATTAAGAAGGCTAACAGAATGTTAGGATATATAGCACGATGTGTGGAGTACAAGTCCAAGGAGGTTATGCTCACCCTTTATAATGCACTGGTGAGGCCTCATCTTGAGTACTGTGTGCAGTGTTCGTCTCCAGGCTACAAAAAGGACATAGCAGTGCTAGAAAAGGTTCAGAGAAGAATGACTAGGCTGATTCCAGGGCTACAGGGGTTGAATTATGAGGAAAGATAAAAAGAGCTGAGCCTATACAGTTTAAGCAAAAGAAGATTAAGAGGTGACATGATTGAAGTGTTTAAAATTATGAAGGGAATTAGTACAGTGGATCGAGACTGTTATTTTAAAATGAGTTCATCAAGAACAGGGGGACACAGTTGGAAACTTGTTAAGAGTATATTTCGTACAAACATTAGGAAGTTTTTATTTACACAAAGAACGATAGACACTTGGAATAAGCTACCAAGTAGTGTGGTAGACAGTAAGACGTTAGGGACTTTCAAAACTCAACTTGATGTTTTCTTGTAAGAAATAAGTGGATAGGACTGACAAGCTTTGTTGGGCTGAATGGCCTGTTCTCGTCTAGAGTGTTCTAATGTTCTAATGTTTAGGGTTGCTAAGAGTGATGCCCAAAACAATTTTTACAAAATTGAATTTGTAGCATAATGTTCTTGCTTCCCAAATAAACTTGCAAAATTTATTGTATTCTGCTTCCAACTAAATCAGTACCATTCAAACAGAAAGAAAGGTTTAGTTCCTGTCTTGAAGTGTGTTTGTGCCTTAATTTCATTCTGTAGACAACTGAAACATTTAGTATTTAAATAAAGATCTCTAGTGAAAAAAAAATCTCCAGAAGTGCATATCCTCAACTAGGATGAGTCAGTTTCTAGGTAATGATGGAGCTTTGCCTTTTTGGCAGAAGTTGCTTACTATGTACTGAGTTCTGTGCAGGGGAAAACACAGTAATGTGCACAATGGTGTGTTTTTTGTATGTCTTTGTGTGAAAAATATGCAGCCTGTTACATTCTTAAAAAACATACTGAACTCCTCCATGTTGCTGTGTATAAGAGCAATGAAACAAATTGATTTTACTGGTATGGTATGGAATAAATGCTTTTTGTAGAATTTATGATATTGCTAAAATAATAAGAAAAGTGTGATCATGTATAAATGTATAGTTATTAAGGCATGTAAATCAGGTTTACTTCAATTTCCAATTTTCACTGCAGTATTATTCCCATCTTGGTTTGTCCCAATTTAAAAGAGAATTTTAAAGACATCCTCAGTGTGCCCTGATTGCTAGTTCTTCCCTCTGCTTCTTACTTTCCCATACTGAGAATGTGTTGCAGTTTATTGTTGGCACTTGGACATTTATACCAATTGTCCACTGAAGAGCAGGACACCTGGCATCCTGGCTGTGTTCAGAGAGCTGTGACAGGTGTCTGGTCACACTTACAGGTAATCTAACTTAGACACCATTTAAATATCCGATTAAGCCACCCAGTTTTATTAAGAGACTTGGAACTCCTGAAATTTACCAATAATAGCACACAGGTTTCTTTAAATTGGGCGGTAAGTAAACACACAATGAAAGACACAACAGTAATTTCAGGAAAAGCAACAGTAACTTCTATTACACTAGACAATAATAAGTACATGAAAAAGATAAATGAACATAAACAAAATCTATCAATATCAAGAATGAATTTCCCTTTTTTAAAAGGAAAACACACAGCCCACACTCTAAAAGCCTGTCAAAAACAGGTGGATAAAACCTTTAGTGGTGCAGAGTCCAGTTTGTGCACTGTTACCCCAACAATTAATTGTCCAACTGTCCACCGATGCACTCTGTTCACTGGACACTTGTTTCCCAACAGAAGTTTTGTCCAATCGTGGAATCCCTGTCAGCGTCCCCTCGTCATTCTTTTTTTCCACTCTGGGCTCCTTGTGTTGCTGTGACCTAGGCATGCCTCACTTCTCATCTGCCAGATTTGCTCGGTCCTTTCATGAAGCTTCCCGCACTCGCTGGACCCACAACACAACTGGCGTCTCCTTGTGGAGCTGTCTCTTCCTCCCTTGGGGTAAGTGTTGCCGTCCATGTACCTCACGTCGCACCAGCCACGTATCCCAGTCTGCACGTGAGCCCCTGTGCTCTCTGCAAGTTTTGGCAGCGTTCTCAGTGTACTGTCCCTCTTTTGCCTTCTCCTGCCCAGAAGCTTAAATCTCCTTCAGTCCCTGCAATTATCAGTTCTGGACAATCAGATTAAACAGTGGCACATCTAAATTTTCTGGGTTTAACAAATAATGAAAACACAAGTTAACAAAATGTATTGTTACCAACCATTAAAGAGTACAAATCTGCTGTTTAGAAACCAATATTGTCAAACATGTTAATTTACAAGTCAGGTAAATACAGACATCCTCCAAGGAAGGAGCAGTTCTGTTATCACAACTTGGTATTGTTTGTAATCTCAACCAGCCAAAACTTCAAAGTGGTGACTCCTTTGCCAAATTTGCAGACAGCCTTTTAACTTCTCACCCCCAGTGCCAAAAATGGGTGCCTATTGTCTGTTTATCTGCTGGGTTTTAAATGTAATATTGACATGTTTCTTTTCCTAAGAGAGAAATGGAATGACTCAGTGTACAAAAAATGTCCCCCTCTGACCGAGCCACTTTGCTTTTCTATCTTTGCCCTTGCCAAATACCACTAATGTCATTTTTTTAT
The DNA here is from genome assembly GCA_026402145.1 of Polypterus bichir lapradei. Taxonomy (NCBI): domain Eukaryota; kingdom Metazoa; phylum Chordata; class Cladistia; order Polypteriformes; family Polypteridae; genus Polypterus; species Polypterus bichir. The sequence goes on from JANRMT010062833.1 coordinate 33,165,070, forward strand.
ATTATGTATAGGTATTTGTGTACCACGTAATAAGAAGCATTGATTGACTGATGTTAATTAATCAATTAATTATCAGTTTTGCCTTTGGCAATGCCAGTAATTAAATAAATTATTAGGTAAGGCTCCTACTTTATTTTCCTTACCTTTCTCTGTAGGGGTGTTTACAGCCATTAGACTTATATCAAGGTAACTAAAGCACACTCATTGTAAGAAACAGAATAAACCAATTTATCGATAAACACAAGGCTTACAGAAATATAACTGTATAAATATATTCAACACAGTAGATAGAACACAAAACAGATTAAACAGACAAACATACTGTATATATTACAGAAGAAGCTGGCTGTTTACAGGCTATTTAGAGTTCTAATTTATCTTGGCACAGATAAACAGTTTTATAATACCACGCCTTCAAGAACATTATGTAATGCTGTGTGGAATTGAGTGTTGTTGTTCCAGATTCAAGTGGAGGACCCTTCTTGTGCTGGAGGACAGTCTTTGTCTTTTCTTACATGATTATGAGATACTGTCTTCCTTAACTTGCTGCTAGGCTCTTTGCTGTGTCTTCTGCAACATTTTAAGGAAAAGCTTAAAGGAGCACTCCATGGAAAAGCTCAAAGGAGCACTCCCCTCTCCCTGGCCAAGTCATAATAATAAATAAAGATATATTACAATTTAAAAAGGTGTTTCTATCTTCTTTATGGAAGAAAAAAGCACAAAGTGTGTGCACAGATAGATCAGATCAGAAACAAAAAAGGCATTACAGCCATGCCTGACTTCAAACAACAGAACACTGCAGCTTCATGGAACAGTCAATACATGCTCCAAGATTAAAAATCTGTGCAAAGATACATATATTTTCACTTATTGCTTTTGTTATTTGAGGTATTGTGGCACAGTGATTAGCACTGCAGCCTCACAGCTCGGATCACATTTTTGGCCACAGTAATCAGTCCAGCTATTGCTCCCCTAGCCCTCAGAGACACTTAAAAGACCATTGCACCATTATAATCCACTCAAAACTAGTTCAGTTCCTCCCTCACCATTGACTTCAATGCATTTTGTGGGGTTTGAAAAAGTTCCAGAACATTTCTGTGATTTCATTGAACTTGCAAACAAGTAAATTCTGCAGGATTCACTTATCATTAAACTAATAAAGTGAGAAAGAGAAAGAGAGAGAAGAAGAGGCAAAAATGTAAAGGAGAAGCCAAAGAACTAACAAAAGGGAAAAAGTTTAAAGGGGAAATTGACATCCAATCAGGCTATTAGGTAGGAACAACAGTCAGTGTATCCAGAAGTGAAATAAGTATAGAAACAGCAAGAAATAATTTCACAAGACTTTTAAGTGAATTAGAAAAGGGTGATGTTGTGACGGTGTGGGTCTGACTTCATGCTCCCTCTTCTCATTTGGGAGCCACTTGAACCCGCCACCATCGATAGTCATGACTGGGATGAGCTGTAAAAATGAGGACACCACATGAAGAAAGGGGAAGGTGCAAAAGTGTTCAGTGCTTTTATTAAAAACAATCCAAAACAAGTGTTCAAAAGTGCAGTGTGTAAAAATATTCAATAAATAAATAGTCTAATGAAAACAGGTGCAAAATGGGGAGGTTAAAATCTAAACCAATTTTCTTTAAAACGAGGTTAAAATCCAGTGGCAGGAACAGTCCTTTCTAGAAGCCCAGTGCCTTCTTCTTTTAACTCTGGCAGCTTGTCTGCTTATCCCATAGGGGCCTTGCAGCAGAGGAGTCGCCTTACTGACAGGTGCAGTTGACCTTCCACAGGTCCGGTTGCCTGCCGTCTCATGGCTACATACAGGCTCCCTTGCCAGACAGAGGCTTGGGTCCCCAATGGCAATGGCACTCACGTTAGCGCACTCCTCCCAAGCCTCCTCAACCGCCACTGCCTTCCCGTTCTTCTGCTTCAGGCCACGTAAACTCTCAGTCACTCCCACTCCTTGAAACAGTTCAGCTGGAGCGACCACTTCTGACTGCGCCCCCGCTCCCATATAACAACAGGGAACTGCTCTCACCGCGGTACCACGTCCCCTCCTACCAAGATGTGAATGCGGCAATTAATTATTTAAAAAGATGCCAATCAGCCACGGACCTCAGTTTACTACAGGTGTGCAAATGAAGAGTCTCATGGCACAAGAAGACTACAAGCATAATTCCCCGTAGGAAATTCCTTTGATGGCTCATGAGACTTAAATCAGATTATCATTTATTTTTCTTTTAACAATCAGCATGGTTGCATATGTTTTTTTCTAAAATTCCTTAGGAGAAATAGTTTTAGATGTTAATGAGACATGAGATACTGTACATCTGAGGTAAAAGAGTCAAAATTGAGAATTTTGTTTGAAAAGCACGTTATATTCTATGAGTTTTTTTTCTTGTCTTGTTTTAATCTCTTTCATGACTTCATTTTGTTTGCTTAATATTGGACTAATGCCTTTATCAAAGGTAACTCTCAATATGTGAGGTATAATTGATTACATTTCTTTTGTTATTTCAATTGAAGCACAGGCAGATAAATGACTTGCTCTTGGTCACTCAGTGTCAGCAGCAGGACTTGAACCAACAACCTCATAGTTTGATGTCCAAAGTCTTAATCACTGTGCCAAATTGCAAACCAGTTTTTATAGAATGATTATGATGTAATTAGGGCACAGAAATATAAATTAGAGCAACTAAGAGGGACGGTTTGTAATGCAGGGAGCTGGGATGCCATCCCCCCAAATATTTTAAAAACTCTACTTAAATTAATTAGGTAATGTGCAATAATCATGAAATAAATGTGTTTATTTGCACGTGCCTGGTGCCAGTGCATGTCAACATTTATTAAAATTCGTTCCGACTTGTATTTGTTTAATTTCTGTTTGAGAAAAAAAATATATATACAGAATATATATTTATATAGGTGTGAAAACTATACTTCTGGAGTGAAGGATGCCGGCCAAATGAGTGTCTATGTAAGTCCTTCATCTTTTGGAAAGCAGGTGACCTGAGGTTACTCTTTAATTGGTTGTTTTTCACATTTTTCACACACTCCCACATTCTTTGGCAGCAAATTAGTAGTGTTTTAGGTTTTTTTAATCTAATGTCATTTAACAGTCATTGACTCACTATGTCATGTTGACATCAATGGTTCATAGTTCACACCCGCCTTTAATGTTATATAACTACAATTGAGCGAGTGTGACTTTACGGAGGTGGCAACTTCAAGTAGAACATCAGAAAATTAAGGAAAATTTGGTTACTTCTTTAACAAAGTACGCCTTCATAAATCGTTCACTTATAAAGGAGCTTGGACCCGACCAACCTGACTTAAGAATCTGAGGATGAGCTTACACGTGGATTTATTTCAGCTCTTGCTATGACAAACAGAGTTAGCTAAATGGGTGTGGTGCAAGCAATTTCTTTTTTTTTTGCATTTCCTTTTGGTTGTTTCAAAGTGTTAGTTCTGAAGCATTGTGGATAATGATGCAGGTTTGAGATCTAAAATATCCTTTTCAAAATTTCAAGCGTCATGAAAGTAGCCCATTGTGAGACTTTGCTGAGATCTCTGCTAAATCTCAAGAGGAGACACTTATAAGACTAGAACATTAGAACATTTGAAAAATCTAGACAAAAACAGGCCATTCAGCCCAACAAATCTTGCCAATCCTATCCAGTTAATTCTTCCAAAATAATATCAAATCTAGTTTTGAAAGTCCCTGATGTCTTACTGCCTACCACACTACTTGGTAACTTATTCCACATGTCTATGTTTCTCTCTGTAAAGAAACACTTCCTAATGTTTGTGCGAAATTTACCTTTAACAAGTTTTTAACTGTGTCCCTGTGTTCTTGATGAACTCATTTTAAAATAACAGTCTGAATCCGCTGTACTAATTCCTTTCATAATTTTAAACACTCCAGTCGTGTTTCCTCTTAATCTTCCTTTGCTTAAACTGAAAAGGCTTGGCTCCTTTAATCTTTTCTCATAGTCCATCCCCTGTATCCCTGGAAAGAGCTTAGTTGCTCTTCTCTGAACTTTTTCAAGCACTACTATGTCATGTTTGTAACCTGGAGACCAAAACTGCACACAGTACTCAAGATGAGATCTCTCACCAGTGCATTATAAAGCTTGAGCATAACCTTCTTGGACTTGTACTTGGTTAGCCTTATTAATGGGTTCTGAACACAGTCTGGCAGATGAAGTCCACTGCGACTCCTATATCCTTCTCATAAGGTGTACTTTCAGTTTTCAGGCATCCCATTGTGTATTCAAACCTACCATTTTTACTTCTTATTTGTAATACTTAACATTTATTGACATTAAATTTCATCTGCCACAAATCTGCCCAAGTCTGTATTCTGTCCTAGTTCTTCTGCAATGATTCAACAGATTCAAGATTATCTGCCAATCTACCTGTCTTGGTATCTTCTGCAAACTTCACCAGCATGTTGCTTATATTCCTTTCCAATGCATTTATGTTAAGAACAGCAGCAGCCCTGTGGAACACCACTGCTAACATCAGCCAGTTCTGATAGGATTCCTAACACCATAACCCTCTGCTTCCTGTATCTAAGCCCATTATGCACCCATCTTCACAAATACCCTGAACGCCCTCTTTTCCCACTTCTTTTAAATCTGACTACTGGAGTGTTTTTTCCGAAGAGCATGAAACAAAAGAATGTGTCTCCATTTTATTTCTTTCTGATTTCAATGTTGTCTAGGAAAAACAAAAAAGATTTTAAAGAGATATCAGAAAGCAGAGCAGATTAACTGGGGAAAAAACAGTTCTGAGACAATGAGGGTCAGCTGGTGGCTGTGTGGAAATGAAGCATGTTATAAAGATTACTTTACTAGATTGTTCAACTTTGATATACAGTAGTGTGGATTACAACCAAAAGTGGGGTGCTGCAGAACTCAGAAAATGTAAGAAAAGGGGAGGAATATAAGAATAGTTATAACATACAATGCTGTAAAAAGATGGCTACTGAGTAAAGGGAATGATAGACATAGGTTCATAAAGATGTGAGTTATGTGAAATTAATGATGGTTTTCATTTTTGAGAGGAAGGATCCAGTGAGGTAATTGCTGTTGTGAAAAAGAAGGCTGTTACAGTATATAAATCCAAAATGGTCCAACAAGAAATATGGATTGATCCAGTGGAGAATACTGCTAGGTAGTTTTTGAGCAGCAAAAGACAGATTCAAAAAACATGGGGAAGAAGACAGTTGGACCTCAGACAATGAAAAATGCCACTGTCTGGACAGTTTGCCATAAGCCAACTGTAAGGAATGCATTAGCTAGAGTCGTGAAGAAAGCAGACTACATGATACTCATCAGAATATGACAATCCATCAGCAGGATGAAAAAGAAAACCAAAAAAACCCTGAAGGCAACCTAAATAATATAAATGCCATAAGGATAAAGTGCTTATCCAAGGTGTGCCACAGAAAAATTGGGAATATAGAGAAGTCAGTATAGAAACTTGGGCAGCAATGAAAGATGAGCAGACTGTAAATTCATAAATGATACGAACATCCTGGAGTAAAATTCCTCAAGAGAACTCTATACGTGAAGTGTAAGGTGTGAGGGACCTGATTAAAAGATAAACCATTACTAAAACATTTACTCTCCTTTGCAATGTACTTCTTTCTCTGTAAAATTAAGATCATGGAAGAACTGTGGGCAACTTGTGTTGTTTGAGAAGACCATCTGAGAAGACAAGAGATAGGGAGAGAGTTCCCCCAAATGATTTAATTATTTAAAATTAGAATTAATGAGTACCTGAATGACAACAGATTTTCTTCCTCTTTAATATTCCTTTACAAATTAAATTTATTTGATTACATTTTCTTAGAACAAAATGCATTAATTGCTAAGACACAGAGTATTAATTTTTGATGGTTTCCAGTAATATCTCCTGATAGATTTACTTTAGATTTATTGCTGTTAATACAGTAAAATGTCTCTCATATCCAAATAATGTTCTGTATGTTTAGAATATGAAAAACTACCAATGGTTTCTATTTATTCTCTTTGATAGCTTTATAACTATCTGCAGGGAAATGTCATAAAGCAAGGAGTTTTCTAGTCTAGTAATCTGTGTATTTATCTGTACTGGGTACTTATCTGTATAAAATATATTTTAAATAATTTTACAATATTTTTGAAAAGATTCACTGTAAAAAGTTTTTGAACTTGGTCCGAGAACACCTTCATTGCTATCGGCTTTCAATCCAAACAATCTGTCAATGTGCAGCAAATTCCAGTTATTAATTATTAGTTTTTATATTGTTAATTAGTGCATGGTCTGAAAAATAACCAATGAAATAAGCAGTGTTTTGGTTCAAAACAAACAATATAAATATATTTTAAAATTATTCAAATTTTCATATTGTTCAACATAAAGAGGACATTTTTTAATTTCTAAACCTGTGAGTGTAAAAAGACTCAACATTTTAATGTGAATTTGCAGTACATAATAATTTTATTGCATTCTCTACATGCCTGTTCAGGTGTTCCGGTTCCAAAGATGACCATTACACAGTAGGTTAACTGACAAGTTCAAAAATGACCTGACAGAAGTGGGCATGCCCTAATGTTTTAATTAGGAATCACTGATGCTGATCATTTTGTATGTCAGGAGTGGCAAAAGAATTTACCTGAACATCCAAGTTAACATAACCTCTGAAATCTTTTTGGAATTCTATTGTTATTTTCATATCAACTTTAAAAACTTTTATAGGACATCCTTCCCTATGCAATATGCATTAATATAACAAAAGTTCACATTAAGAAAAAATAGTTTTTTCAATTTTTCAGTCAACTAGTAGATGTTAATTATTTTTTAGTTTGTACTTCAAAGCTCTTTTGATTGGTCTGGTGTGAGTGTTCTGAGTGATGTCATATGCATTGCAACAAATCTCTGGGAGCAAAATTTATCACCACAATTATACAGATGACGATTTCAGTGAAATGAATACATTTGTTAGACATTTGTCTAACAATATTCTTCACTATGCTATGCAAAATGTATTTTGACTGAACAACGTTTGTGCCCAAGAATACATTAGAATTGAAAATTACCAAGGAAGGCCATGTGAGTGAAATCTAAAAGCTGTCAAACTTTTCCTCTGTACGGGTGTCACTGTAAGATTGTAAAAAGACCAATAGACTAGCTGTGGACCTCCATTGAGTCGCTTTATATTATATGTTCGTGACAATGCCTGGTTGTACTTTGGTTAAGATTTGGGTTGAGGGAGGGTTATCTGACTAAAGTCAAGTAAACCATGTGACAAAAATCTGTAATCCAATTGGCTGTCCAGTAGAGCTACTGAATTGCAGAGCTGCAACTCAAACAGGCAGTAAGTACACTGGATTTCCTCAACTGGATGAAATAGATAACATTAATATTGCCATATTGACTATGAAAATAAACTGTACCATAGCATTTCATGTAAAGAAAAAATGCAGCTTTTGTTATTTCTGACTTTAAAGTAATTATGCCTTTAAAAATAAAAAAAAAAACTGCAGTAAATTAAAGATCCATGAAAGTTTGACAACTGTATTAGCTTACTCATTTCTTCAATATTTCAAGAGTCTTCTTCTTTTGGCTGCTCCTGTTAGGAGTTGCCACAGCAGATCATGTTTTTCCATATCTTCCTGTCCTCTGCATCTTTCTCTGTTACAACCACCACCTGCATGTCTTCTCTCACCACATCCATAAAGCTCCTGTTATGCCTTCCTCTTTTCCTCTAACCTGGCAGTTCTATCCTTAATGTCCTTTTCCCAAAATACACAGCTTCTCTCTTCTGCACATGTCCAAACCAACGCAATCTTTCCTCCCTGATTTTGTCTCCAAACTGTCCAACTTGAGCTGACCATCTAATGTACTCATTTCTAATCCTGTCCATCCTCGTCACACCCAATGCAAATCTTAACATCTTTAACTCTGCCACCTCCAGCTCTGTCTCCTGTTTTTCGGTCTGTGCCACCATCTCCAACTCATATAACATCTCATCCGTTCCCTTCACCAACATGTACACACCTTCACACCTTCTATTTCCAGCTTCATAATTATCACTCTGTATGACACTCTTTTCACCTCCAAGACACTCTTGACATACTGTTCCTTCAGGATAACTCCTACCCCATTTCTCCTCCCATCCACACCATGATAGAACAATTTGAACACACCTCCAATCCACCTTGCCTTTCTTCCCTCCCATTTAGTCTCTTGCACACACTATATATCAGCCTTCTTTCTCTCCGTCACTCTCCCCTCTCATAACTCTCTCCCCTTACCAGTAATACTGCCAACATTCAATGTTCCTACCCTCAGTTCCACTCTCTTTACCTTCCACCTCTCCTCCTGCCTCTGGATATGCCCCCCCCCCCCCCCTTCTTCTTTTCCTTCTTCAGCCAGCAGTAGCCCAATTTCCACCAGCACCCTGCTGGTTAACAGTACTGGTGGCGGGCGTTGTTAACCCAGGCCTTGATTGATCTGGTATGGAAATCTATAGGCCTACTGTTGTCCACATATTAATCTGGCAAAATTTTACACCGGATGCCCTTCCCGACATTACCCTTCCCATTTATCTGGGTTTGGGAACAGCACGAAGAAACACATTGGTTTGTACACCCCCTGTGGCAGTGTTCTCTAATATTTGAGGAGTACTAAATAAAATAAACATTCATTGACTCAAGGACTCAAGTGAAAATTGGCAAAAGTCATTTACTTAAAAATACACCCACAAAAACTTAATCTGTGCCTAATCTGCTGGCAGTAAATTTGCTTTAGGAAAAGGTTTCTGAACTCATATCTTAGAGAATTCATGTATTAAAAATGAAGTTAATTAAAGCAATATATTATTATATTTGCTCTTCTACGGGGCAGTTTTTAAGTGGCTTGCTCTGGGTCAAACCTCTGGGCAGAGGTTGGAACTGAACTGGTAGTCTTGTAGTTTATAGCCCAGTTCTTGCATTCTTGTCAAATTGAACACCTCTGAATATCTAACAAAATCACACTTTTTCAGAAGCACAATTCTGAAATTCTACTGTGTATACAGTGACCAAATACAAAATATATTTTTCAGCTGTAACTTAATCAGTCAGATCCTTATTCCAAGGTGGTGTGTAGTCAACAAATCTGTATTTAAACTCTAGGAAAAATCATTCCTTTTTTACATTTCTCTGATTTTATTTCCCTCCTAAACATTTATGATTAATTTTAAATCTACGTTTTGTAGCTTACATGTTTCAACATGAAAGATAACAGAAAAGCACATAATGATCATTTGAAATTTTCCACTCTTGCTATAAGTGCTAAGTGTATTGCTAATTAACAAGCACTACATGCTGTAGTCAGGAACAAGGGTCCTTCAATATGATAGGCAATGCAGCCTTTGAAATAAGCCATCAATTTATTGATGTTATACAATTACTAGTATTTTGAGACTACAATGGCAGCAAACCAATTACAAAGAGACAATCTATTCCCCATAAAAACCTGTGAAAAAATCAATACTTTGTAATTTCCTCAAGAGTGACTATATAATTTGCCTGAGCAAGCTCTATCTCATTGGTCCACTTATATCATTCCTTCATTGTTCTCACAAAGATAAAACATTTTATTGTTACTATAATAATGGCTGTAGCTGGTTAACATTTTGTTATTTGTATATTGTAGATCTTTTTTGTTTAATATTGAATCAAGGTTGATATTACTTTTCACAATAAGACCATTTTTCTGCTTCTTTCAAAGTATTCAGTTATTTTGGACCTGGAAAACCTTAAGGGTCAACAATGCCTTAGCAGCATGTTTAACAATGCCAGAGACAAACTGCATTTCCTTAAATCAGGTCACAGAATATCAAGGCCAAAGTCACTTCCCTACATTTTAAGCAGCAAAAGCTTGCTTATAGAGGTTTAAAGCTGGATGCTGAGATGGCCAGAATAAATAAATAATGGAATTGCTTTACAAGAAAAGGTGAAATGGTGATCCAAGCAGAACTGATACTGTATCCTAGCATACATTAACTGCTGTAAATGTGTTAAGTTTAATCTGTGTTGCTTGATATGTGACATTCAGAGTCTAATTGACATTTGAGTTATAAATCCATTTTGTTGAATAAAAAAGAAGAATATAACTAAAATTGCAAATTCATCTGAAGCTCTAATAATATTTTTCTTCTTTATGTGGTATGGTGTGTCAGGAGTCCATGGCATCAGTACAGGTGTGGGTTATTTTTTACAAATAATATGGCACAGACCCCATGAGTGTAGGTGTGAGAGGGCAGCTGTGGAGCACATAATGCAGTGATGGTCTCACATGTGCATGAGATCAATCAGCTCAGCCATCCCTCATTAACAATTCACAGACCATTTAGGAGGCACCTACACTTACAAAAGTATAAATGGTTTGAGGAGGACAAGTCAAGAGCCAGTATGTCCATTCAACACCACATCTCTGTTCAGTTCAGCTCCTCACCATTAAGACCTGCCAAGTCAGTACACAACACTTGGGTGTTGTTTGATGACTTATTAGCCTTCACTGACCACACTGCAACCTTTTTTCATTCAACCAGATTCACTCTGTTTAATATTCACAAGATAAAAACATATCTTATGAAGTATACAGCACACATTCTGTTTAAGACATTGGCCTTCTCGTGCCTTTAATCCTGTAACTCTTGTGGCCACCAGAGGGTGTTCTGGCTCCCCAAACACCCAACACAGACAGGCTTGAACACAACTTGCAAGCATACAAAGGCTTTCATTGTGTGAAGCTGTTACAGCAATTGCTTTCACATTCAGAACAGAACTCCTTTGGACAAGATATGCTTCTCACCAATCTTCACAAAGCATGGTGTAATTCATCTAACAATCAAATTGGATTATCAAAAATGTGCCAGAACAAAATCCTATTTGTAACCTATATCCACCACCACCTACTCAAAGCATCATGATGCTCCAACATTGATGGACTAAAAGCCAGAAGTCTACGTGATCATCATCATCAAGTCCTACTGTGAGAACCCTAAATACAAAGAGGACTGTTTCATTTATGTTAGGTAGATTGCCCAGAGGGGACTGGGTGGTCTCATGGTCTGGAATCCCTGCAGATTTTATTTTTTCCTCCAGCCGTCTGGAGCTTTTTTTTGTTTTTTTTGTCCACCCTGGCCATCGGACCTTACTCTTATTCTATGTTAATTAATGTTGACTTATTTTATTTTCTTACTGTGTCTTTTATTTTTCTATTCTTCATTATGTAAAGCACTTTGAGCTACATTTTTTGTATGAAAATGTGCTATATAAATAAATGCTGTTGTTGTTGTTATATCTGCTTGATCATAACTTGTGTGACTATTCCATTGTCATACTGGAAAAAAAAAAACATTCCCCAGCTGCCAAACAGTATTTGAGCCACAACTATTCCAGATTAATTTACAGAAGTTTTCAGAGTATTAGTTGATGGAAGAATATTGTGTAGTGGAATATCTGTATACTTGCTTGCTTATTGCCTTATTGTATATAATTGGAAAACATAGGAAAAGCATGTACTGTCCAAATTTTCTTTAGAATTTGGCAATAATGTGTTAATTTTGCTATTAGATAAGCAGGCTGGACCTCTGCTAATCTTTTATGTGCTTTAGTATTTTTGAGTGACAAGCATACATTGGGCTTTCATAGCTCTCCAGTTGGGTTACGAATGGTCTTGAAGATGAATTTAGAAAAAGTAAGGTTATTACTTATTATATCATAATTGTATGTATTATTTTATTGAGTCATAATTTTTGCATGTCATTTTGTAAAACTAATAAAGGAGAAAAAGAGCAATCCTACTTATATAAATATACTAGTATATCATTATAGTACCCTGCAATACAATTAGCAATTAAAGTACTAACCTCAGTAATAGTCAATGTCATTATATTTGCTGGTAGTAAATATGTGTATGTGTATATCTATTTTAAACGCTTAAACTGCCTTAAAACATTTAAGAAACAAGTGTTTTACAAAAGAACCAGTTTTCATATATTACAGGAATGTGCAAGGAGCAATGTGTAGTAATCTTCATATCTGAAAATCAAGATGTATGAGCTTAAATTATATTTGTTTTGTTTACAAAGGGGATTCAATTAGCCAGATATCAATTTGTAATTGATTTAAACACATTTGTTAATGCTAATTCTAATAAATAAACATGCTAATATTTATTTTTAAGGGTGGTGCAGTGGTAGCGCTGCTGCCTCACAGTTAGGAGACCCGGGTTCGCTTCCCGGGTCCTCCCTGCATGGAGTTTTCATGTTCTCTCTGTGTCTGTGTGGGTTTCCTCACACAGACATGCAGGTTAGGTGGATTGGCGATTCTAAATTGACCCTAGTTTGTGTGTGTCCTGTGGTGGGTTGGCACCCTGCCTGGGATTGGTTCCTGTGTTGGCTGGGATTGGCTCCAGCAGACCCCTGTGTTCGGATTCAGGGGGTTGGAGGATGGATGGATTTATTTTTAAATATATATTTTTTTTTAAATAAATATATATATATATATATATATATGAAAATAGCGGCTGTGGCAGATGCGGTTTGGAGAAGACAGATCAGGAGAGTGTGAGGAACAGCAGATCAATGCCCAGTATTAAATGTTAAACACTGTGTGACAAACATAGTACATGGTAACCCTGATCCTGCACAGGACAACCAATTGCTTTGATTTACTGTTTACCAGACGTAGCAGAGCAGCTACAGTGCTGTTCATGCACTGCTGCGTTAGATATGGCAAATTGCCAGTGGGGAGATAGCATAAACAGAACATTATGTTCCTCGAACCACCAGTAAGGTGGCAGCCCCCCTGGGTTGCAGCAGCACCACGGATTCCCACAGGGCACCTTGGGAATTGGAGTTCTTCGACTCAGTCCTGATGGGTTTTGTGAGTGCCCCCAGGGGTTGCTGCAGTGACATATATAAACTGCTCAAAAAATTAAAGGAACACTTTGAAAACACATGAGATTTCAATGAGAAAAAAATCATGCTGGATATCTATACTGCTGTGGACTGGGTAATGTGTTACAAATGATGCCACATCATTTGCTGGAAATGAAAATTATCAACCTAGAGAGGGCTGAATTCAAAGACACCCCGAAAATCAAAGTGAAAAAATGATGTGGCAGGTTAGTCCATTTTGCCGAAATTTCATTGCAGCAACTCAGAATTGTACTAAGTAGTTTGTATGGCCCCCACGTGCTTGTATGCATGCCTAACAATGTTGGGGCATGCTCCTAATGAGACAACCGATGGTATCCTGGGGGATCTCCTACCAGATTTGGACCAGGGCATCACTGAGCTCCTGGACAGTCTGAGGTGCAACCTAGCAGCGTCAGATGGACCAAAACATAATGTACCAGAGGTGTTTTATTGTATTTAGGTCATCGAGCGTGGGGGCCAATCAATGGTATCAATTCCGTCATCCCCAGAAACTGCCTGCATACTCTCGCCACATGAGGCTGGGCATTGTCATGCACCAGGAGGAACCCAAGACCCACTGCACCAGCACAGGGTCTAACAACGGGTCCAAGGATTACATCCCGATACCTAATGGCAGTCAAGGTGCCATTGTCTAGCCTGTAGAGGTCTGCGTGTCCCTCCATGGATATGCCTCCCCAGACCGTCACTGACCTACCACCAAACTGGACATGCTTAATGATGTTACAGGCAGCATAACGTTCTCCACGGCTTCTCCAGATCCTTTCATGTCTGTCACACATGCTCAGGGTGAACCTGCTTTCATCTGTGAAAAGCACAGGGTGCCAGTAGTGGACCTGCCAATTCTGGTATTCCATGGCAAATGCCAATCGAGCTCTACGGTGCCGGGCAATGAGCACTGGGCCCACTAGAGTATGCTGGGCCCTCAGGCCACCCTCATGAAGTCTGTTTCTGATTGTTTGGTTAGAGACATTCACACCAGTGGCCTGATGGAGGTCATTTTGTAGGGCTCTGGCAGTGCTCATCCTGTACCGGTCCTGCTGATGGGTTAAGGACCTTCTATGGCCCTGTCCAGCTCTCCTAGAGTAACTGCCTGTCTCCTGGAATCTCCTCCATGCCCTTGAGACTGTGCTGGGAGACACAGGAAACCTTCTGGCAATGACACATATTGATGTGCCATCCTGGAGAAGATGGACTACCTGAGCAACCTATGTAGGGTCCAGGTATTGCCTCATGATACCAGCAGCGATGCTGACCATTGCCAAATGCAAAACTAGTGAAAAAACAGTCATAAAAGAAGAGGAGGGAAATATGTCACTGGCCTCCACCTGTTAAACCATTCCTGTTTTGGGGGTTGTCTCACTGCCCCTCTAGTGCACCTGTTGTTAATTTCATTAATACCAGAACAGCTGAAACTGATTAACAACCCCCTCTGCTACTTAACTGACCAGATCATTATCCCAAAAGTTTCAATGATTTGATGCTATATTCTGACTAAAATGTGTACCTTTAATTTTTTTTTGAGCAGCATATATGTTATAGGCAAAACCAAATTTTAGGACAAATTAGTTTAGACTAGAAAAAAATTAGTTAGCCCTTTGTTACAATTCATTCAGTGTCCTTGGCCGAGTCATGTAGACCCGACTCTTAAGGTAGTCCCACAAGAAAAAATCACAAATGGACAAATCCGGTGATCTTGAGGGCCAGGGAATGTCACCGAATCTTGAGATGACACGGTTACCAAACAATTCTCACACAGCTGCCATTAATTGCCTTGCAATTGATTACTAAATTACTAAATGGCGAGACTGTTTACAGCTCAAGGTCCCTGTTCCGCAGTGCTGCCAACTGCATATGGCTGCCACTACGCATTTCAAAAGTTCCCGCTTTTCTGTGTCACCCTGTATATACATACACACAAATTTTATTCTTTGACTGAATATCTGCAAATCACTTATCACAAACTAAAACAAAATTATATTTGCAATAGCATACCACAATGTAAGAAGAAAGCACAGAAGTGTACATCTAGAAGTAATATGCTAAATCTGCTTCTGTAATCAAGTTTATATTTAAAAAAATGCAGATTTTCCTTTAATTTTCTGTATAATTAGGTTTGCTCTAATATTTCAACAGGATACAATTTTCTTTTTAAAACAGTAGAAAATGAGCTACACTTACACTGTATATGAAATGAAGATGTACAGCTGCTGAACACAATGATGTACAGTATGAACTTTGTGAGTTCCTGCATATTGCAAATGGTATAGTTGTATTTTAGTTGAATTTCTCATCAGCTTCTCCAGAAGTGAAGACAACTGTATCGCAATATGATTCTCCAAATGACTTTATAATGAGCAAAGAAGAAAGCCCTTTGAATTAATGCATTCCAGAATATATTTACTCTGTGTTTCAGACAACTTTTTACTTTTTATTAGTTATTATCTTATAAAATGTTCTTTCTGTGTTCAATATTAGTATCCATATAAGAAACAGAATATAATGTTATAATAAGTCTAAAGAAAAGGCTTTAGACTTATTTCATTTTTGGAGTTTCATTTGGAGCACAATCTATTAGGTGACAAATTAGAAACTTTCAAAATTATGAAGGTAATGCAAAAAGTGTTATTTTAAAATGTATTCTACAATATGTACATTCTTCCTGACAGTTAGGAAGTATTTCATCACACATACAGTAGAGTCATAAATATGTGGACTGTTTTACCATGTATGGTAACTTGTACTGCCAGGCCCTGGACATGCTTAATTTGATTTTGTGTGGGGTTTTATTTGGATCATTTCTCTCTGAGAAAGAATGTAATATGATGTCATATAGTTTTGTTTACATTTTTGCAGTCAGATCTTGACCAATGGCCTACTACCTGATGTGTATCATCATACTGGCCATATTCATAATAATGAGCTACACTGTGGTGGACAAGCTGAATTTTGTTGAAAACAAAAGCAGTATTTTCACAAAATAGATTCTGACACTCACAGATAAAAAGTACAAACAAAAATGGATTTTATGGAAAGATTTAAACATACATACTTTGAGGACATTCATATTTTCACCTGGCATTTTGTAAAAGATGAATAAGGATTGACGGGCTATATTATGTTGAAAGCCACCTTGGATATTGGAAGTTTTAAATATCTTCTAAGACAGTCTACTTGGAATTATTTTTAAGAGTCCATTGACTATTGTCATGTGGTGATGGATATATCAGAATTGGATGAAAGGCAGGAACCAATTATAGATAGGCCATCAGTCTTTCAAAAGAAACTCAGATGCATGTATCCAAACTCACTCATGCAGAGGCAATTTAGACTCACAAATCAACCCAAAAAGCACTTTTAGGATGCAAATTTGGGACTAAAGTGTTTAAGCCACCTCTAGGAAAACTTCAGGATTTGAACTGCACCTACCAACAAAAGAATAATGGGAGAAATACTGAAAGTCTGAATTAGAGAGCAGTTAACTTATAAGCTGTAAATGAAATGTCCATTTTTTAAAATGTACTTAGTTATAATTACATCAGAGAAGAACACATAAAGTGCAACCTTGTGTTTTTTCAGATGAAGAACAGGAAAAATTGAAAATCACTAGATAATATATTATTAATTTAGATTAGTTTGGTGATGTTTGTTTCAGGTTAGAAAGGCTCACAGAGTTGATCGCTGGTCATACGTAGATAGATACACAGATATAGAAATATAAAGTAAGGTTTTAACATGCCTAGTAGTAATCAATATAAATAAAATTAAATTTGTGTTTGCCTATCACCAAAACAAATGTTTGGGGTTTGAGTATATAGAATAACCTAGTTTAAAACATTCTCTGGAAATTTTGTGATTTGCTGATGATTTTGGGGAGACGAAGGAATAATTCTTCATACCAAACATTTTATTGTGGCTGATGCTGTGAAAATGATTAATTTTGAATGTAGGGTCTGGTAGTTGCAAGATTATAATACAAACCTAGCGCCTGGCTGTGTGAATGCTCCATACTATGCCCAGTAATTGAAAAGGCAGGTAACTCTTTTTTTTGTAGCCTGGTTTGGCAGTGCATCTGCTCAGTCAAAACATTGACCAGGAGTTGTTATGATAGTAGAAAAGACATTGGGCCTGAAATTTCATTTTGTTCAGCACTTATATGCAGCTCCGATCAGAAAACAAACAGGTGATATAATCAGGAAAACATTTCAGGTCACTAAAAGCTCAAACCTCTTGGCATATCCATAGCTTCCTTTCAATTGCTGTCATTCTAGGTAGTCATAACTTTTGATTCACCTACTGTATGCAACCTATATGTTTACCTAAAAGACATAAGTATAGGGCATGAGTTCAATTCTAAATGCTGTCATGTTGCTTTATGAATTTACTGTGTAATGTGTACTATATTACAAATTACTGCTGCGGCTGCAATATTAACTACTTCAGGTATAAATACAATATTAGGCCTGTTTTCCCCACAGCTCTGTTCAAAAATTCCTTCCCAAAATATCATTCAATTTAATTTACCCAAATTTTTTTATGCAATCTTTGGAATTATTACCATCCTACTGATCATTTTCTATGTTGTATTTGCTTTATCCAATTCAGGTTGGCAGGAGCAAGACTGGATTTGGTAGCAGTCCATCACAGGATACACTCACAAATTCTGGGCCAATTTAAAGTTGTCAATAAACTTAGCATTTATTACCTAATTAATAATTAATTATAAATTGAAGTATCCTGAAAATTATTTTAAATAAATTACTACTGATATTTGCATCTAAGAATTGTAAATATAGAATGCATATACAGTATTACAGCAATATCCATTTATAGTAAGACAGTTTTCTGCAGTTTTAGCTACTGGTGACCCCCTTTTGTTTCCATACTGTATATGTGAACAGTTTAACTTGAGTCATACGTGGAACCAGAGTATGTCATTGATCAACTTTGTAGTCATGTCATTTGATAAGAGTTCATCCAAATTCTAGGCAGTAAGGAGTCTAATACAGACAGAAGTTGGACCCAGACTTAGGTGATGTAGACAGAGCAAGGAGTTGGTGGTGACACTGAATTTTAAAAAAACAGTGGATTTTTTTTTGCTGGTAAAGATGAACAATGGACACTCTCCTCACTGATTTTATGGAGAAAACAGTGAAAGGTATTTGTTCAGTTTCATAAAGAAACTCCTATTTTAATTTCCTAAGCAATCTTATTTTGACTGTGGTGGGGTTGATGTTAACTATTCAGTCAAAGACAGCAGCTTAGGCCTACAGCTGCAGTGAAAGTCTCACATGTCATGCCAAAGAGGGCAATGCCACAGTGTACTGCAAAGCATCAGCATATTCTCAAGAAGGAGCCGAAATAAGGTGGCCTTTCCAGCTCTACGTGTTATAATCATGAAGCTTTTATTTCACACTAACAAGCAGCTAAGCATACAATATCATATTTCCCTTCCTGTGAAACAGTCCCAGAACAATCTAAAATAAATTCCTGCCTTTATTTTTTTATTGAAAGTCATCCACACTGTGCACAACTGCAGTAACATTGATTAAGGCATTATTCATCTTTAGATATTTGGCCGTTTCCTCCCACAGTCCAAAGACATGCAGGTTAGGTGGATTGGCGTATCTAAATTGGCCCTAGTGTGTGCGTGGTGTGTGGGTGTGTTTGTGTGTGTCCTGCGGTGGGTTGGCACCAAGGTAATAATCGTAAACTAAAACAAAAACAAAGACTAAAACTATTAATGAAAAAACATTTTCGTAAACTGAAATAAAATAAATAACAAAATTGAGATGAAAAACTAAAACAATACGAAACGATTAAAGTAGCTTAAAAGACTAACTGAAATAAAATAATAATTTCTAAAAAAAAAAAAAATCAGTTTTCGTGATCATGTCTGAAAGAAAGCGGCTGAATCTATTTTTGCATTTTCATAAACTTCCGGTCCTGCCCTATAGGTGATGAAATTCAGCATATAAACTTTATCTGACCAGAGTGTATCTGCAATCAACATGTCCGGAAGAAAACGACACAGCGCCGTATGGTAGTTTTTCGAATATAATGCTGAAAGCAACAATAGTAAGTGCATAGTGTTGGAGCATGGTGCGTTGTGTGCTGTACAGATTAAAGGTAAAAACCCAACAAACCTTAAAGTGCACCTAAATAGCTATCACAAATTAGCCTACGACATATTTCTGGGTAAAGAAAAAGAGAGGCTGAAAAGAGAGGGCAATTTGAGTATACATGCAAGTTCTAGTACACATCATACAAGACAGCAGACATTAACATCGTGTTTGCAGAGGACAGCAAATTGGGGAACAAACTCATCTGAACACCAAAAACGCGAAGATGCCCAAGTAAACTTGTTTATTGAAACTGGCATGTCTACTAGGCTGTGTGACATGCCTTCATTCAGAAAATTTGTTTCCTCTCTTGATCCCAAATTTAGCATGCCACGTGCTGCACGAATAAATGCGCTCATCGTACATAAAATGAATACAGCAACACAGCGTATCAAAGAAATGGTCCAACAAGCTCGGAAACTAACCCTTTGTATAGACGGATGGAGTAAAAAGGGTCTGACGGCTTCGTTTTTGGGAATTTCTGCATGCTTTTATCATTCACCAACAAACCAAGCACAGCATGCTTTGTTAAGTTTACGACGCATATGTCATCCGCATACGGGACAAGCTTTGGCAAACGCTATCGACAGTACTCTGGATGAATGGGACATAACGGAAGACAAGGTTATGATTATAGTGACAGACAATGGAGCAAACATAGTCAAAGCTATAGATATACTACGGAAAGCGCGGAGGCAAGGAGAATATTCTGCACAGCAGTTCATCGAGCTGGATTCAACTGAATCTGAGTCGGACTCGGATATAGAGGAAGAAGAGATGAGCGTCTCTGATCAAGGTAAGTTGAAAAATATTGGCTAAGTAGCTCAGTATATTCTGCTTGATACTTTTTGTTTCAGGTAGCAAGATTGTGGCATGTATGATAAATGGTCAGCAAACCATCCAATATGTGTCCATTGTCTCTCTAGTCTGTTATATTTTGTAATAATACAACACATTAGCACATTTATACAGCACATTACATTTTAATTAGTCTTGGTAAAATAGTAATAAATTATCATATTTAAAAATTATTTATTTTGTAGTGTTATATTTATGGATTAAACTTAATAGATGATTCTGGAGGCTGTGTGTAAAATAAATAATAAAAACTATTATTTATTTCAAATGATTCAATGCAGCTTTAAGACTTTTACAAGACTGGAAAAAAAAACAAATATATAAAATTAAATAACATGTAATAAATAATATACATAAAATCTACATTGGAGAAAAGACAAAATTGAACCAAGAAAAAACATTTCCTAAAACACATTAAGCTGAACTGTGATTTATTTGATTACTTAACAGAATCAACAGACTTCTTTCAAGACGGAGACATATCCAGGTTTCGACGTATGCCTTGTATGGCACACACACTTCAGCTTGCATTGAAGGATGCCATGAAACAATCAGGAGCCAGTTCTGCTGATAACAAAGCCAGGAACCTTATTAATTCTGTCAGGAAATCTTCGGTAGCAAATGAGCAAATGATTAAAAGGTGTGACTTTAGCCTGTTTTATAATACTAACTGACTTGACAACAGGCTTGTCTTTATCTAAAAATTTGAGTTATAATATATTTAGTAAGTAATCCCATAGACAAATTGTTCTCAAACTCAATCCTGGGAACGCCATGTGACTGCAGGTTTTCATTGCAGCCATGTTTTGTTTTTAATTGAACTCCTAGCCTAATTGAGCAATTATTTTCCAAATTTGGTGTCAATATACATATTATAAAACTAAATTTGGAAAATTTTTATTAGACTGCATCAGGCATTGGTACATAGTATGGTACACAGTAATAATTTAATTTCTTTTTATCTTGGTTTTTAAGAATTTTATCATTGTCATAATTTTTAATTTCCAGTTTTTCTGGTTATGTACAGTATTCCATTATTTACTATTGTTGGAAAAGCTGTGGCAGGCAGACAGCCCTTTAGCATTCAACATTGTCTGTCCTGGTGTCAGCTTATTATCATGGTACAATTAAGGGAATAAACTAGACAGAAAAAGAACAAATTAATTGGAAAATCACAAAGAATTGACCATTTGTACTATAGAAAAAGCCAATATTTCTAAATATTTTATTTTTAAAAAAATCACACTTTAAAGCTTTTCTGAATATGAGAAGAGGAAATAAGGCCAGCTTATTAAATGAGATCAGTTACAGAGGTAAGATGACTCTTTGACTGTGAAACTGAACAAAACAAAATCCTGCAACCACAGTGGTAATAGATAGATAGATAGATACTTTATTAATCCCAAGGGGAAATTCACACCAATAATAATAATAATAATAATAATAATAATAATAATAATAATAATAGTGGCTTTGACCAAAATTATCATTTAGTTATTCTATGATGCACTAGGAATAAGTGATTATTTTGTTTAAACTTCTTACCTTTTCATTAGAATAACATTATTCTCTGTTTGTTTCTAAAGGTGTGGCTGAACACTGATTCGTGACTGCCCCACATGGTGGAACAGTACACTTGACATGCTGAAGCGACTTCTGGAAACTAAAGCTACACTTAATGAGGTTCTTGATGGACTTGGGATAGATACACTGTTGACCAGTGATTGGGCCAAGTTGGAAAACCAACTTAAAGTATTGGAGCCATTTGGCATGCACACAGATCAGCTTCAAACAGATAGCCAGTCTCTGTCAGAGGTGATACCTTCCTTGCTAAACCTGGAGGCACATCTCCAGTCAACTAGTGGAGAGAAAAATTTGGCACAAGCTCTTCTCAAGTGTTTGCGCCAACGTTTTACATGTCTGTTAGATCCCATTAGTGATCAATTTGATCCAGTCCCTGCAGCCGCATGTCTAATGGATCCAACTGTCTCTCTAACCCTACAGTCTCCTGAACTAATATCTTTGAAAAGAACAGCAGAGTTATTTGTATTGACTGAGGCAGCGAAACACAATCACACCATAGAAGCACAACAAGATGAGTCTACACAAACAGTAGCAGTTTCAGCAAACATCACAGTCCTTCAGAAATACAAGTACTTGGCTAATAAAATAATTAGCTTAAACCCTGAAAACCAGCCTTGGCCATCTGAAAGTGCTCCACATGAAATGCAGAAATATCAGGAGGAGGTTAGGCAGGGGGATTTTACTGGAAATCCTCTTCAGTTCTGGCAAGCCAGGGTGGCTGTGTATCCTAAACTTAGCCCTGTGGCTTTGGACCTTGTGTGTGCCCCGGCCTCACAAGCATTTGTTGAACGCATATTTTCAGTTTGTGGACAGTTGTCATCTGGATTGCGGAACAGAATGACCACTTCTCTAGAGCACACAGTTTTCTTGAAAATTAACAGAAAGATGTTTAATTGAATCAGTCAGGCTGTTTTGTATCACTGTTATGGTGGGGCTTTAGTAAACTGTGCAATGGAGAAAGAAGCATTTGTTGTTTCAGTTATACCATTTAAATTAGGATTACTATTTTGCATGCAAAACTGCAGTGTGTTCCACAGTCAGTTCAAATTCAGTATCTAGGTTTATTTTTGTTTGTTTTTTAACAGAATATACTGTTTTCTACTGACATTAAATAAATGTTATTTCCAAAATTATTAAGTCTACAGTTCTCTCATTGTGGCACAAAATTAACCTCCACAAAATTGCTTTAACCATACTATAATTACTAAAACTAAAACTGAAACTAATATATATAAAAATAAAATAAAAATGACTTTGTGAAATAAAAACTAAACTAAAACTAAAAATATGGCATGAAGGCTAACTAAAACTAAATTAAAACTAAAATTAAGACCTGAAGTAATATAAAAATAAAAACTAGCAACAAAAAGTCAAAACTATAATAACTCTGGTTGGCACCCTGCCCGGGATTGGTTCCTGCCTTGTGCCCTGTGTTGGCTGGGATTGGCTCTAGCAGACCCCCGTGACCCTGTGTTCGGATTCAGCGGGTTGGAAAATGGATGGATGGATGGATATTTGGCCACTGAATATTACTCTTTATAATCATATTTACCTACAATATTTATTATTGCATTCTTAATTATTCACCTCAGCTAAACAATGCACATGATTTCAGATGATCTTTAATGGTCCTTTGTAACCTTCACTTTTAGTTTTCATTTTAATATTTGTTTTTTTGTTGTTGTTGAATCAACACATCATTCCTGCCTTGTATTAACTAAAGAGGAAAACATATTGTTATAATTGATCACTAACAGTTATATGTGACAAATGGGTGTACATGTTTTATTTTTGTGGCTTCAATATTTATGGTTGTTCGTCACTGACAGAATATTAAATTAAATGGTATTAGCAGAAAAGGCAGTGACTTTTCAAAAAAATGTTATATTGATGAGTTTAGAAAACATGATGACATAATTGTTTATGATGTAAATGTACATAAAAAGGGATATTTTGCTATGTGTCTTTCAGGAACTTGAAGTACAAACTGGAGAAATCTAAAGAAGACTATGTAAAGATGCCTGATTCAGAAACCTTTGTAGATGATATTATCAATATATTGCCTCATCTGGAAGAAAGCTAGTTAGGCCATTAGATTAATGGAAAATTAATGTTTGAAAAGCCCCTTAGGGAAAAAAAACACTTGTTTGGAAAAAGGGTCATACGAAACGAATGATTAAAGCTTTAAAACACCCAAACACAAAATTTAGTTGGTAATTATATAAATTAATAAAGGATATAATAGTGCATATTAAGTATTTACATTTAAGTAAATATTTACATAAAAACATAAGGAGTTATTTTTATGTTAAGTATAATCCATTAGTATTTAGTATTTCATCATTAACATTTAAATGTTTTCAATTAGTCTTCTTCGACAATTGGGTTAAATTAATTATGATAACAAAGGATTAATTACATCAAAATAAACAATGTATTAAATGTTTAATTTGTATAGTATAATGAAATACAGTATGCATATACTCCAATCAGTTCAACTAGATGGTTGATAACATTTATTATTATTGTACATACAGTATGCATTCATCTACAGTAATATCATAAATTATATATGTAGGCAACCAATGTATGAGTCACAGGAATATATGTGGCTGGCCACCTCAGTCATGTACACAAAATTGATTTAATCTCTCACTATGTGCTATAGTGCTGCCCCCACCAATACTGATATAATTCATTACACTTTGTGAGTGCATATTTTATGGCAAAATTGAGTTAATCTGCAGTCTGATGAAATGTCTCAGTTGTAAACATAACGTTAAAAGTTAAGTCATTCCTATAATATATTATGTATAAACACACATTTACAGATTAAAATAAAACGAAACATGAGTTGTGGGAATGCATTAGTATGGCTCCTGAAAGTGAAAATATAATTTGTACTGTGAAACCACTAAGGATTTATGGAAGAATACTTAAACTGAAGTGGTTAAAAGCATTGGATGTTAAAAGAAGTCTACTTATTCTTCATTTTAAAGGAATATTTTATCTTTCACTTGCAGTACAGATGTGTATTTTATGCCAAGTGCAAAGCCTAATCGTCCAATTAACAGGCTCCCTGCAGCCCCAAACTTGAATTAGCAAGCGTAGAAAATAGATGGAGGTTTAATTGTATTGTTTTTCCTTACAACATACCTTTTAATTAGTCCAAAAGCTGTCTATAAACAGTAGTCAGTGGATCAGTGTGTTATTAATGATAGAATGGGCATAAGCATTTGTTATCAGTCCCACAGGAATAGGTCAGTTGGTACCTACTGAGCCTACTAGCAAGTTTAAGAGATGATCATTGATGTAATGATGGATAGCAATGGTCACAAACATTAAGAATTAGCATTTGTGGTAAGATAAATAAAAGTGCTCTAATGTTGACTGATGCTCTTTCTGTGTGATAGATTAAAATCTATTTAAACTTTATGGGATATTCTTAACCAGTCAAAACCATAACCACTTTTATAATGAAATATATTTAGGTCTAGGATGTTACTAGGAAAGTAAAAATATATGGAATTTACTGTAAAATAATGTTTAAGGTACTAGGCATTAAACCACAACATTGACAGTTCAGTCTCTGAATTCTTAATTATTTAATGACACAGAAGAGGTCAATACTTGCCTGTGCAGCAGATGGTAACCTTCTAGGCTCATCAGAGATAACCACGCCCACCTTAGCACAGCAAGGGGTGGAATCACTAACTCCTCTTTCTCTTTTGTCAGTCACAGCTTAGAGTAAACACCATTTGAGGGCAAATGACCCTATTCCTTCCAGTCCAGGAGCTATAAAAGCATGGTGCTCCAGGAAGGCGGTGTCTCATTTGTGAGATTTGTGACTCGCTCTTTGGAGGTCCTACCCTGAAACCAGAACCACTCATCTGAGACTTTAGACTCTCAGCCAAAGGTTAAACTTTGTGTTGTTATTCTGCCATTATCAGTTTCTTTATTAACCAAGTAAATGGCCCAGTTGGCACCCCAACATTTCTTGACTCCTGTCATACCCTCAACTGACAACAACATACAAAATTGAAAGCTTAATTAGTCTCCAAATAACAATTCATTTGAACAATATATCAAAGTCTCAATCTATTTTTCAGTGACAAAGTGGAAAATTAAAACAAATAAAGGCTGAGAGTTAGTCTTGCTCAAATTCTTCAGTGAACAGGTGTATCTCCAACCTTGTAAGAAGAATAAAGAAATCAATGAGAGATGAAAATTTTTCAAATGTGTTGGTGGTTTCTTCTTTTTGTGCTTAAAGAGTGGCTGCATGTTTACACCTGGAGTGATTTGCCTATTGGAAAATTTCTCCTGTTCACTGTGGTCTTTCTCCCACTGAAATCTGCCAAGCTAACTCTCATTCAACTCCATGCACCTCTGGTTTTTATGCAAAGCTTCCAACACTCACAGGTTAGCTATGAAGGGCTAAATGTGACATATACTGTGGGTCTTCTTTTGTTCAGTATTATGTTTTGCTCTTTTAAATCCAAATAATATAAAAAGAATGGAAACTGCTAACAACCATAAACCATTACGTTACAGCACACTAATGTTAGATATTTGTAGCTTCATTACAGCATTAACCAGTCTGTAAAATGCAGCTACTTAATAAATGCACTTTTCTAAAAAATTTAAAAAATGTATAGATTTTAATAATCTGTTTTTGCATAAAGTTAGCAAAAATTATGTATTTATTGTGACATTTAAAGCTCTTGATCAGTATGTGAATAAGCGCAGTTATCACTTATTAAATCAATTATAAAAAAATTCCAAAACCTTTCAGCTAACCCTAAAATAAATCTAAAGGACTGATCAATTCTAAAAATGTATGTTCAATAAAAAATATAAATATCTAATTGGGGGATGCATTAGTTAATTTTAAGCAAATCATTATTTACTGATATATTTATTCCATTACACATATAACAAATTAGCACATTTTATTTAAGCAACTCATTGTTTACTTCTATATAAAAATCTGATAAGGTGATACTACAGATAGGCTATTCTAAGTAAACGTTCTTACTTTTATTTCGACGCTATGACACAAAAGAATATACAGACTTATTTACAGCAAATTAACAATACAGTATACATTTTCTCTTCTAAAAATTATATATTACTCTTAATCTTTGTTGATAACATTTTCCCATTTTTGATCTAGATGCATTGCTAATTTTATGCAATATCTTTTAAATATGCAATTAAAAGTAACGCATTAGTGGTCATGACCTCAGGAAATAATCAAAATACCTGGCAATAAAGCAAGCCTGAGACAAAGGACAGCTCAAATGTGAGTCATAAATCTTTTTTATGTCTTAAAACATTTCACTACACTTCACAGGGCAAAAATGGTGTGGAATATTGTTAAAGTCTATATTGCCTGAATCATTTTATGACTTTTGCATGGACATGTGCTATTGTTATTTATTGTGCATTTCTAGTTTAATGGACTTTTAAAAAAACACATTGATGTTCCTTGCAATTTTCATTTTAATAGCTGGTGTGATAGCATTGTGTATAGACCTTGTCATTTAATTCAGTATGTTTCTAAGAAAAAAGATTGCTAACATTTAATATGCAAAGATATGAATTTTCATTTCTAGCAATCTATTTTAAGGAAAATATTTAGATCAAAGCATCTTCACAAAGTTCATACATTATCCATTTGCTCAAAAGTAAAACATAATTTTATTGATAAATTAGACAAATAAAAACATTCAGCATAAAAAGTCCTCAACAGACAGCAATATTAAATCACTTTGTTAAATTGCCACACACACCAATAAAACCTTTAAATGTCAAACAGTAAAAACAGCCTTCCTTTATTTTCTTAATTTGCTTTCTTTAGGTCAGGGTAAATTGAAGAATCAGAAACTATCTTGGAAATCAATATGCGTACAATGACGACTATTCATGGATGGGATACTAGTATAGCTCAAAGAACTATATAGTAAATTTAATTAAAAATAATGAAAAAATATTCAGGAAACAGTAGTGGTGATGGTAGGCTTTAGTCCACTTTAAATTTTGCTGGTAGGTTTTGAATATACAGTAAAAACTTTGCGATTATGGTAGGAAGCAGATAGATATTAACTTCTAATTGCTGGCCATGGAGATGAAATCCTGCACTAAATTATTTCTGGATCTCACAATTTACAAACTAGCTGCTAGTAACAAACTATTAATTCTGTGGTTTAACACCCACTTAGAATGTACCAGTGCTTTATATTCTTGAAGGCTGAGATACAGTATCAATCGATCCATTACAAGATTCTACACTTCCACTATCTCGAACTACAAAATATTTGCATGTACAGCTACAGTGGAACCTCGGTTCACGAACGTCTCGCTTCACGTACAACTTGGTTCACGCCCAAAAAGTTTGCCAAACTTTTGCCTCGGTTCACGACCACACACTCGGTATACGAACAAGCCAGTTTCCCTTTCGGTTTGTGTGCGCCGATGATTTCCGCACGTGTTGCATTGTTCTCGGTCAGACGTGCCTGCCTGCTGCTGAGAAAGAGAGGGGGAGGGGGAGGGTGGGTGCTGCTGAGAGACAGGGGGAGGGGGAGCGAGCCTGCATGTGCGTGCCTGCCTGGTTGGTTCATGTGCGCCAATTACTGTATTTAAGCAGAGCCGCTTCATGTTCATTGTTCTCAGTCAGACGTGCGTGCTTTACCTGCGCTCTCTTTGTGCTCTACAATATTTTGTGTGCTTTTGCAGTTAACTATGGTTTCTAAGCAAGTGAAGAGTGGTGAGAAGAAAGTTTTGAATAAAATTGAAATCGAAGTAAAGACAGAAATTATTAAAAAGTTTGAGTGTGGCGTTCGTGTTACTGATCTTGCCGCCGAGTACAAGAAGTCAAAATCTACGATTTCGACTATTCTAAAGTAGAAAGAATCTATTAAAGCAGCTGATATTGCAAAAGGAGTTACAGCATTAACCAGGCAGAGGCTTCAAGTGCTGGAAGAGGTGGAAAAACTGTTTACCAGTTTACTCATTTACCAATTTGAGAACCCTCATGCTTTCAAGCAGCAAAATGTAAACAAAGCCAGACTGCCAATAATGTGGAGAGTGAACACGAAACAAGGATTTTGTTTTTGGAATGGCTGCATGAGGCTTTCGCTCCCACCAGCTAAACAGCTAAAAACACCAGAAACCCAAGAAATCACAAGAGAGAAAACACCTGAAGGAAAACATCCCTCCATCGCGGAGCCAGACTCTCCCTCCTATCCACCCACTTCCTCCTCACTTCATGCCAGAACTCGACTGATGCAAGGTTAGTTTTCTTGGTGGTTTTTGTATTACGGATTTTTCAAAAGTTAATTTTTCAGTTCGTAGCGTGAATTGTTGCAATGTTACTTTTCTCTTTTTTCAAATGTTCCTTTTTTTCCCTGTGCTTAAAACTCATTTAAAAAAAAAATTGTTTACTGTACTGTACAGTACAGCGATCGGGCTGTAAGGCTAATAGCATGATCTCCTGCACTGTTACTTTTTTGGTTGCTTGTGGTTGGTTTTTAAATAAATTTCGGATTTGTTCTAATGTTCCTTTATTTCCGCTGTGCTTAAAACTCATTTTAAAAAAAGTGTTTACAGCGATCGGGCTGTAAGGCTAATAGCGTGATCTCCTACACTGTTACTTTTTTGGTTGCTTGTGGTTGGTTTTTAAATTAAAGTTCAGATTTGTTCAAATGTTCCTCTCTGTTCTGAGAGAGAGAGAGAGAGAGAGAGGGAGACAGAGAGTAAGCTCATGCTGCTGAGAGAAAGAGAGCAGGGAGCCTGGGTGTTTTGTGTCAGTGTTATTCAATGTTTTTACATTAGTTTACTATTACACTGTGCATTCTATGGTGTAATTAACTATATTTGTGCTTAATCTTTACATATAGTTACATATTTACATATATATTTTGGAACGAATTATGGTCGTGAACCGAGGTTCCACTGTATACCCAAGAGCTTTGGAAGTTCACATTCTAGCAGACTCGATGTAGAAATCTACTGCACTGTTCTTCCAGAAAAATGGGATGAATTAACAGAGAAAAGTTAATATGATGTAAACTACTGGGTGACCTTCCAGGGTGACTGATAGGCTAAGAACTACAAGAGAACTCAGGCATCACCTTGATAGTTGATGAAGCTGTTAATAAAATTGTAAAATAAAAGCCTTCATTAGAGGGACGTTCTGTGATGGTGGTTACTCAAGCTCTTGGTAGTAAAATTCACCTTAAAAAAGTACAGAATTTAGGAACTGTTAAAGCAGTCAGAAGAATGATTTCTTCTGGATTGCCATAGATTTTACTCAGAACATATGAATTTTTCACAGGCTGCATTAGCTATTTGGGTCGAAGCAGCTAAAGCTGTTACTCTATATAACATCAGTCAGAAGCAATCAGAATAAAATCAATAAAATATGGTGACATTTTCTTTATCAGTGGTGATTTCAACACCAAGGTTAAAGAGGACAAATTATATCAATACAAAAAGGTCAGTAAGGATTGCGTATACAGAAGGAAGCAAGACAGCATCTCACTGAATTTAGCCAGTATAACCCATTAGCTATTACTAATACAATGTTTACACTGCAAAATTTACATGTGTATATCACTGGATCAGCACGGGAAGAAATGAATAATTACCATATTTCAAGCAGATGGCAAATATTTTGCAAAACATATCCAGATGCAGATAGTTGCAGAGATCATTAATTCTTATATGAAAAATTAAAATGAAAGAGATTACCATGACCTCGTATGTTGAACAAATTTACCTGGGAAGAAGACCCACGAAAGCACTGGCAGTTAAAGTTGTTTTTAAATATTGAATTAGTAACAATTGTGAAAAAATATCCAATGAAAAGAGGGAGGATATAAAGAAACATTTTAACAGGAGTTGGAAAGATTAATTTCCCAAAGCAGCAGAACAAAGAAGCAATCGTCAATAATATAAGAAACATTAATAGGAATAGTTGGAAAGAGGGAGGCAAAAATGTTAAAATATTCTACTATCATATCATGTATAAAGATCTAAATAAAAATATTCAGCAACGGACTAGAAGAGACAGAAATAACATATAAAAATAACATGCAGAATGAACTAGAAAATGGTAATACAAAATGTTAATAAGAAAGTTTAAATGCAGAACAATGGTTATTGCAGATAAGAATGGACAGTTACCAGCTTATGGTTATGTACGTTTGTGAAGCACTGGCTAAAATCCTGTCAGGAACTACAGTATATGCTAATATCTCTTAATATCTCTCTCAGCTTTCTCTTATTACAAACTTTATTAATATTATCTTGTGCAGGCAGTGTAATTGTACTTTATATTATTATATTAGAGAAGTACAGTATATGTAATATCAATCTCTCAGTGTTTCATTTCATTTAATTTATACAGCATCTCTCCCATGCCCAAGGCACTTCACAGAGTCTCAGAAAGAGCAGCAGGGTATATGTAACATTGGATATAAATATTTTCTTCATAGAACACTAAAACAGATAAATACTGGATATACAAACCATTAAATAGAATAAAATGCAATAAACCAGAGTAAATTCAATACTAGAAAAAAAAGCCTGAACAAGTAACATAATTTGTGATATAACACACACACACACAAATTCCCCTGAATATCTGGACAGAGAGGTAAACTGAAAGAAGGGGCAGAATGTTAGGTTAAGTTAAAGAAGAGATGAGTTTTAAGTTGGTTTTTAAAATAATGAATTGAGTCTGCTGAACTAATCAATTTCAGGATGTCATTCCAAAGTCTCACTGCTATACAGCTGAAGGCACTATCACCCATAGAGTGCAGGTTAGTATGGGGCACAACAAGATTGCCAGAATCAGAGGACCTTAATGGGTGAACAGGAGCATAGTGATGGAGAAGGTTACTGAAGTAGTCTGGTGTAAGGCCACTTAAAAATTTGTAGGTTATTGATAGAATTTTATATTCAATCTTGTGAGACACAAGAAACCACTGAAGGCGAAGCACTATGGTTGTTACCTTCTTGCTGTTACTGGTTTGTGTAAGGACTCTTGCAGCAGATTTTTTCATCATCTGGAGCTGAGATATAAGATTAGAAGCAGCACCTGCCATTAGGGAGTTACAATAATCGATGTGATATATGATAAAAGCATGGATAAGTTTCTTAGCATTAGTAAGGGAGACAAAAGTGCAAACATGGAATATGTTATGGAGGTGGAAGCAAGAAAGTTTCTTAATGTGAGTCAAAAATGACACTGAGATTCCTTGAATTAGAAGAAGGTCTGATGAGATCATCGTCAAGAGTGATTTAAAAGGAGCTCATTTGCGTAAGTTGCACTTTAATGCCAATTTGGAGTTTAATTTTAAAGAGTTCTGCTGCATCCAGGTTTTAATTTTCACTGAGCTGACAAAGCTCTGATGAAGTTTAACTTTTAACATTGAAATAGACTTGAAGGCAAGGCAAGAATAATCCTGCTTCAAAAATCCCAAATACTAAACACAGCTAACAGTTTGGAATTTAAGCAAATTAAATTAAACACGGGTGCATGATTAGCATAATATTTTCACAGTATTCAAATAGTTTACTGATTATCTTTTATTATCAAGAACATCACAAACTGTTGGGCAATAGTGTATAAATATTATTGTTTGTTAAGTGGGATGCATTATTTAAAAAGGATTTTTTTGTTGGCTTTCTTTAAGTTATACATATGCTGTATAAAATTTCTTTTTATGCACCCCATGAAGGAACAACACAGAGAAAGAAAAGAAGTATTGACAATGACACATGAATGATTCATGGATCAAAGAGCATAATGGCAATCAGTTGAATTCCATGAGAAAATGTCAAGTGAAAACTCTCCATAAGAAAGAAAGAAAGATTTTTTTCCAGGTAATAATATGGACTTTTTCAGCCATTTTCCCTTTCCGTTTCATTCAGTTTACCGAGTTTAAAGTCACATTATAATAAGAATTTTCATTCACTTTTTGTTTTTAAATAATTCTAACCATTTCCTTGAAAAGTAACAATTACATGTATACTCTAATAAACAAACAAGTCCTGTTTTTGTTCTTTAGATTGACACAATTAATTCAGAAAGAGGGGAACTGAATGTTAATTAAGACACACATTCAATATGAAACTGAATTTGGCTTTGACTAAGTAATTGTAGCCACCAGAGACTGAGGTAAGGAAACAGTGGTTTAGGTGGACCTGATTATTCCATACATAAGGGATGCTTTGGAAAATGTTTTGAAAACTTTTGCTTAGACAAAACTTTAATTAGTTTAATTTCAATAAATTAAAACACAACATTGTAAGACACCGAAGAAGAGTGAAATATTTTTGTTAGGATAAGAATGATTATTGTCAGTATTAAAATAATTTAATTAGTCCACTTTTCTTCCCTGGTGTCTGTGGCTTTTTCTTTCTTTGTGTCCAATGATGCACAATGTAGAGACAAGTAAATGAATTACTGTATGTAATGTATTATCATGGCCTGAATGGAACTCACCAAGTTATTTACAGGTTGGTCAACTCTTACAAACTTTTAGCTCCACACACTTTTTCATATTGACAGAAATACACCAATGCTATCCACTTAAGCTTGGAATATGAATGATGCCTGTACACTCATCTATCACTCATCAGTACTCCTTGTAGGGATTCACTAGCTTTGACATGAGCAATTCACACAGGTGCCCTGGATATATTGACACTGAATTTCTATACAAATTGGTTAATTCCCCTTAACCAAATTCTGTTTAGCTCTTTTCACATTGCATTTTATTGGAGGTTCCAGTCACTCTGTGGGACAGAAGTGGCTATCTCCTCACACCAGGCACCCTCTATTTATTTTATTATTTTAATTTCACATGATGTGCAGACATATTTTTATGAAACAAAGAAATTTTAAAGGCAATTTGTATTAAAACAGAATAATAGTAGCAGAGATAAAATGAAATGAATTATAGAAAATATAAATGGAAAATGTTTCAAAGTTCCCTTGTTCCAAAGCCAGTCAGTCAGTCATTATTCAACCTGCTATATCCTAACACAGGGTCACAGGGGTCTGCTGGAGCCAATCCCAACCAACATAGGGAGAAAGGCAGGAACAAATCCCTGGGCAGGGCGCCGGCCTACCACAGTTCTTCCAAAGTCAAAACCCTTAAACAATACTTTCTGTGAGGATATGTAAGGTAAAAAGTAACACCAAAGGAAACATCTGTCAGAAGAGAAGAAAAAAGTAGGTTTGTCCTCCAGGTGGCTTGTCCTGACTGACCCTTGGATCTCTATCTAGCCTTGGGAGATCCGTCCAGAGTTTATGTCGAGGTTAAAATAAGTCAATAAATAATCCTTTAAAATGAAGTTAAAAATCCTGGGCATTACTCTGTAAAATCTGATTATCTCCCTGGCTTACCCTCTTCGGATCTCGCTTCACAAGGATATGTTAACGCTCAGACAATGCTTAATCCTGGCCCATGCCCCAATCTCCAATCCCTCAATGTTCCAATGGGTGCTGCTCTAATAGCCTGCTTCTAATTCCGCTGCCAGACCCTCTACATCTTCACTAAGCACATAGTCGGTCCTGCACTGTAGGTTGCTCAATAGCAGCGACCCACAGTCCCCTCTTCAGCGCTGGCCACACACTCCTTCCCCTGGGCTCACTTTCCCATCTGCCTGCTTCCTCATTGTCTTGCACCAGCTCTGTCAGTTCCTGCCCTTCTCTCTCTGTCCTTTTCTTTAACTTCTATTCCCTTCTCTTGATCCTCCAATTTTTTCTTCATTCTGCTCACCCCTTGTTCTGTGCTGGCTCCTCTTATCTGGTAAGTTTTAGTGCAGGTGTGATATGCCATTACCCCAAGGTGTGAATGAGGCACTTGACTGATCCACGCGCAAGTCCGGAGTGAAGCAGGCACTCTCACAACCACATTACCTTGGTAGCACTTTCTGAACACTAAATGGTCACAATGTTTGAAGTTTACAAAATATATTTATATTAGGCAGTTCCACCCTGCTCGCTTCACTTGCCAACTGCCTCCTAGCCTGTGCTAGGCGCCAGCCACTTTGCGTCTCTGCTGCTCGCGTTGTGAAGAGGGGGGCTTAACACACCCCAAGGAGACACGGTTGCTCCTCCGAAACCCCCTCTTAAACGGTGATGCAATAGGAAAAGTAAAGACATTTTTTTTACCTCCTCTTTGCTCGATCAGCTGCATCTCACATGGTGCTTTAAACATATAAAAGCCTGTATAGCAGCTGTCCTACTCTTTGTATTTTATTTCCGGCCCCTGGCATGGTTAAATCTTTTGGCACAAAGTCTCATCTTGTGGGACATGAGTTCTTGATATTTTTTAGTTTAGAATTTAAAAAGTAATAAGAAGCTGAAAATCTAACAACATCACATTAAAGTTCAATAAATTCTGAAAAGAATGATATCAAAAATATATATGTAGGTTTTAAAATAAGCCCAATTTAAAGCGTGACAAAAAATACAAAACGTCACATAAAATCGTTGCACTTTTAGGCTTAGGATTTTATATATAGAGAGTAGATATGACCCATCAAATATTTGTTATCAGAAATATCAGAAAGAGATGGTACACCGCTCAGTGGAAAAGAGTAATTTGCATTGGTCCTTATGGATCTGTAATTCAGTAATTGGAGCAGAGTAATGTGGAGTTGAGTAATATGTGTTGTGCAATCTAATGCAGAAGATCTATGAACAGGAGAGAATGCCAAAGGAGTGAAGGAACAGTGCGATTGTACTTATTGTAACAAAAGACATTATAAAGTGTTGGGGCACCAAATAGAGAACCCCATATAATTGTTGACAAAACAACAAACACAAATTCAAAATACTGTAATTGTGAGAATGTCTTCTCAGACGCAAGTCTAAGTATGAACTAACTCAGGGAGGCGGATCTTCCGGTTTTAAGTACTTCTGACAGAAAGAGGCAGTTCTCGGTGGATGGACACCATTTGTGATGTCAGTGAAGGTATAGCTGTCAATCTTCCACTCTGCAAAGGGACGAAGAGAAAAGGCATATGGGCACAGTGCCAACCCCTGGAGCTGAGGAGAAATTGCCATCTTTATGATTTCCCCACACACACGTGTGTGACACCATTCATAAGGAGAAGGGTGATATTCATGATTGTGGAAACTATAGAGGATAAAGCTGATGTCACACACAATGAAAGTTTGGGAAGGGTTATAGGGAGAAAGACTAGGGAAGAGACTGCCATAGGGGAGCAGCAGTTTGGTTTTATGCCAGGGGAAGAACAACTGAGAAACACTGAGAAAAACATAAAGGTTTGCATATGGTGTTTACTGATATTGGAGAAAGCTTATGATAGTGTACCATGTCAAGAGTTTTGGAGCTGAATGACAGAGAAGAGGCTACTATAGAAGTATTGAGGGGGGTCGAGAATATGTATGAGGGAGTGAAATGGGAAATTTTGGAACTAAGTGTTGGTGAACCTGGGGCTTCGGCAGTTGTTTGGGACATATGCAAACTCATTTAGAAATCCTTTTTACAACAATGCAACACTGGCTCAATTATACCAAGACACAAATTTGCAGTAATTTGCTTGCAATAAAAATGTCTGCTGTCACAGAAATTAAGGCTGACTGCTGCAAAAACAGAACATAAAATCAGCTAGCTATTACAGTTTTTTAAAGCTGTGATATATTGGGAGGCAAACTGCAGTCAATTACAACATATACAGTAAAACATGCTTTTTTGTAAAAAGTGTGAATGCTTCTTAATAATAAAATCAGGTTTGGGAGTGAGGAAATTAACTTTCACCTGAATGAGCTTTATAAACACTAACTAGTTTAAAATAAGAGGAAGGCACAGCAGCCAAAATGTTTTTAAGTTTATTTTACACTGGTAAATAAATGCTTATATATTTTTCCCTTTACCAGACTTATACACACTAAAAATGTAAAATATTTTTGTAGATGTTTGTTTTTCAATGCATTATTTTTTTAAACTGCAAAAAACACTATAATTTTTGCAGTAAATATGTGTTAGTACAATTTTATATGCATTATTTAGTTATTGACTGCATTTGTGCTGTCTTTATTTCTACTATGTAGTAAACAGTAAAGTAATAGAATAATGCGTCAAGACTGTCATCTGAATTGCATTTAGTGCAATAAATGCAATGTAAACTCTTTAAGACAGGAATAGTTGATTGAAGATTCTTGGTCATTTGTTAAATTTGTCTAGATCACTTACAAAGTGTTACAGTTTCAGTCACACTGTTCAGATATAAATTATTAACAATGATTCATTGTATCACAGAACATTTGAGGAGGGATGCAAGGAGAACCTTCTGAAACAACAACAAGTGATACCAGAAGAGCCATACTCAGCAAATAATTGCCCAGATTAACAGCAAATTTGGTGAGTAAGTTTTGGGGACTTAGTTGGTGTGTGGCCATTTCATATTTAGAATTAAACTGCAACAGACTAACATTT
Organism: Polypterus bichir lapradei; assembly: GCA_026402145.1. NCBI lineage: Eukaryota > Metazoa > Chordata > Cladistia > Polypteriformes > Polypteridae > Polypterus > Polypterus bichir. Next base: position 33,202,095 of record JANRMT010062833.1, read on the forward strand.
GTGCATTTCAAGAATCAACAATTTTGACTATGATTAGTATCAATTTATGAAATGTGTATGTATTATAGTATTTGCAGTATTATATTTTAATTTGTTTACAGGATATATATGTTTTCTGTTAATTATCCTTCTTTATCAGAGCCATATGTTTTGGGATGTAACCAGAATTAAATAAAATGAAAAAAACAGGTGCTTATTTTTTATTTTGACTTCCCTGACAGAGCCTTGTATGTAGCAATGCATGTATAAAACATTTTTTACATTTTCTTTTTAAACTATTGACTGTTAACATATATAGGTGGCACTGAAATGTTTTTTTGTCCTGAAGCGCTACATGATTCTACTTGTAGAAACAAAAGATGACGTTCTTGTTGTAACACTTTACAGTCATAATAAAAACAACATCCTGTCATCACAGAATTCTACAGCCCATCTCTGGACTGTAGCAAATGAAGAAGACTGAGGAATACAAGTGACTTATGACCTGGTCACCACTCTACCTTCCAACATTATAACAAGTGACCCATCATACTTCTTTTTTCACTATTTATTTATTTATTTATTTATTTATTTTCTCCTTGCTTTTATAATAATTTTTAACAGTTTTACTAATGTGTATGAACTGCTGTTCATACGCCTGAGTTATCCTGAGGGAATGAGAAAGGTATCTATCTATCTATCTATCTATCTATCTATCTATCTATCTATCTATCTATCTATCTATCTATCTATCTATCTATCTATCTATCTATCTATCTAGCTGGTACATGCTGGTGGGAATGAAAATGCATAGTGAGGAAGAGAAAACATTATTATTTAACTCACAGATATCAAGGACTGTGTTTTGAGTTGATCATGCTGCAGAGAGCTATATGATTTGTTCCTGATTTATGCAGAAAAGGAGTTGGGCTGTGTGCACAGCATTAAGAGACTAACTTTTATCATTTATGAGGAAAGGCTGACCTCTGATACTATCAGAAGACCCTGTGCAGAATGTAAGATCTTTATGGACTATAAGAATGATTAAATTGATTCTAAGTGTGTATAATTAGAAGGGTGTATTCCTTAGGAATGCAAATGGCCGTTTGTTTCATGTTTTAGGACATTCCAGTATATCATAAATTCAGATTTAACCTAAGCTATGTATAACCTCAGAATGAACTGCTAGGGTTTTTTTTCTTTTCTAGGATATAAAAGAGAGAACGGGTTTACTTTAGATATTCTGCCAAAATCCAAATCAGTTGACTGAGTTGGAAAGAGGCAGTCTCACATTCTCTCTACTCACCAAGAATTAAGAAATTATTTTTACTTTAATTGGGTTTAAGTTTTTCTGTTGTTTTCCAACTTCAGCGCTCACAATAGACATACTTTTCTTTAGTGTCAGAAATTTAGTAAGAGCATGATACTTGATTTTGGGTTTTTAGATACCTAAGACACAAGAAACATATACTTTGAACTTCCAATGGCAGAAAAGTATAATTCAAACATTTCTGTAAACAGGAGCTAATATTCCAGCTGCTAAAGTATCTGAAATTTAAGTCTGCTTTAAAGAATTAAATCTATAAAATTTTAAATGTTGTTTCACTCTTGGTTAGAATGACAAGCTTTTATTCCTAAGGAAATCAGAATAGAAGACAGTCACCCAGCAATATTAAAAACAGAAATTTAGTCCATCAGTGTAGCCTTCATCACGTGTGTTCCAGCCAACTCCGCTAACTTACCAACTGCATTGATTTGCTTGTTTGAGGAATGCTTGCAACCAAAAAAAATAATGCACATACCAGTTCTTCTTTCAAGTATGACTTGTCCAACATTCTTGATTCTCACACTTAATTTCTTAATGTGTCAGTCAATTTCTGTACTATCTGCTATTACATGAGAGGCACCTGATTAAGATGAAGTGTATAAGGATGATTAAGTCATTAAATACAAAAGCTAATCTTTTCTTTTTTCCATACGTATATTATATAGAAATGCAAATATAATAGAATGACACACATTATCATATCACATACAATATAAAATTATTAAACTCATTTTCACTTTTCAGATTTAAACTAAAACTTGAACTGCATTTGTAGATTCGATTAAATATAACCTTACTCCTAAAGAAATAATCAAAACAATAGAAATACTGGGAAGGAGATATCACTAATAATGTGCTGCATTTGTAGAAGCTACAGACTGCAAATCACAGTTAAATATTTTTGAATTACCTGTATTTTCTCTTTTGAGAGGCTTCCGAGGTATAACAGAAGGTCACTCACTCACGTTTGTTTCCATATAGAAAGAACCATGGCTTTGAGACAATCCAGATTTACTGAAGCATTTGAGTTGAGAAGGGGACATCTTATGGTCATGATGTTCTGACGGTGGTCCCTGGTGCCACTTGCTTGAGTAAAATCTTAAGCTGTGTAAACATGCTGTCGCCTGTGAGTCCAGTACTTTTTTGTGATGAGCCGTTTTCACTGAGGTCTAAGACAGAAGGTTTACTGAGTTTGTAGCCTTTATAAAAGCTGTCAATGAGTGAAAATAAGCTTGATTCATAGATTTGTGACTTCAGATAGACATATCACACTTTTGGTTTTAGCCAAAACCCTTTCTGCAATGCCTATTATATTTATTTCAGCTTCCATAAACCAATAAATAATCTCATTCCTGGCTATCTTTATAATCAAAATTGTGACTTTTTTTAAAAAGTTTGTTTCTCTTAATATTAAAATTTTCTTTGGAATGATCCATAAAAAGGAAAGAAAGAGAGCGTGTGTGTACTTATCATCAATTTCCAAAACAGGTGAAGTTCTTCAGCCATTTTGCATGACATTTTTCGATACTGACCTTTAAATAAGAGGGCAGTATCTTTTTAATCTGATGATTTAATCTGATGACATTGGTTATTCAGTTGAAAGCTCTGATATTTTTCATTTGATTTGTTGTCACAAGAAATTCAAAATATGTGACAAGTAGATGGGAAGAATGTGTTGGTTAAAACCTTTTCAAGACATAATGTATAATATTGTAATCAGTGTGTACTTTGTATAAGTATGCTTTATATTTTAAAAAGCCCGAACATATTAATTGTTTTTAACCTATAAGTAGTATAATTTTGAGGAATTCATTAAAAGAAATGTTTACCCATAAATACAATTTCAGAAATCTGGCAAACATGTTTAAATCCCAGCATGATAATACATTAGCATATCAGTATGTGCGCATTAAGAGACATTCAATTATCTTCAGCTTCATCTTCCTAATTGAACTGAAGACAAAACAAATAACCATCAAAGCTGCACTGCTGAGAAAAACTTTTTATATACTGAGTATATAAATATCTTATTTATTGTTTGTCTTTTAATATATGTAAAAAGGAGAGGCCAAACTTCAGCCACCCACAGTAGTTAAGAATTACTTCCTGAATCTTGGAGCAAACCCATTTATCAACTAAGGTAAAAAGGCAACTAAACTTATACATCTCTGTAGGAGTGGAGCAAGTATTTGAATAGAACTATTAATAATGAAAATGTTGATGGAAAAGGTGCATGTCTCTAATTCAGAGAAAGCATTAATTTATCCAAGTTGACTAAGAAAATCAGTAAATACTGCAGTAGGAATACTGGCAGATTAAGTCATTATTGTAGGATCACATAATAAATTGAAGATGAGAACTGAACCAGCATCCTTCTGGTTTAATTTCCAGTGTCTCAGCCACTACATCAACACTGTCAGGCTTGCTAACCTGTGTGCTAAGTTTATTGTAAAAATATAGATTTGTTTTTCAGTTTTAAAAATATTAATCAGAATTAAATTACTTTTTTTTAAATCATAAGTCTTTGATTCTGTTTTTTCCAAAGGAAACACACAATGGTGAAATGTGGAACTGCATGGTGTGTTCTCATTGTGGCACTCATAACCAATAATGCTGCCATGGAGACTAAAATATATACAAGGGCCATGTTCAAATTAATGACCAACCATTTTTTTTAATTGGGAGTTTTGATGCTTGAAAAGGCAGGTGCAGAAGCTTAATATACAGACCTTGAATTATTTTTCTATAAACTGCCCATTTCTTTGAACAGATTATTCCTATCGTTCTGGTATTTTGAAGATACCAATACAGAAGAACTCCATTCCAGTCACCTGAAGATACTGGCGTATAGCTTGCTGTATTACGTCTGTGTTCTTATAGTGTCAGCCTTGCAACTAGTCTCTTACAATTCCCAAAAGATAGCATTTGGAGGGTGTCATATCAGGAGACTGATCCTTTTCTTGTTTTGTTCTGTAGAGGCTGTTTCAATGATGACCGCTAGGAGGCTGACCTTGGATGTCAGTGAAACCATCTTTAGCATGCTTCACTCACTTTTCCACGGTACTGACAGCTGTGGGAATTTCCTTTTAATGAGAAATTCAATCACACCATCCTGATGGAATAATACATCACTATCAGCCATTTTGTCTAATATCTTTGTGGTCATGTGATTTAAGCTAATGATGCTAATAGCAACTCAAGGGCGTGAGAAACGATGGCTCTATTTGTCATTCAACATTCATGCTTCTGTTGCTAAATTTATATATGTAATGTGGCTCTGTTAATTGATTTCAGTGCAGCCCTTGTAAATATGGTGTGTTTATTTAAAGATAAAGTGCAAGAGAAGGGATGAATAGTGGACAAACTGAGCAGTACAAAATAAATCATAAAGAAAACAGCTGCTGCCACTTAAAGGTTACCAGCACAATTCTCCCACTTGCCTCACAGAAAATTTTCCTTCATTTCTTTCTATTGTCTGGCCTCCTTACCTTCTGCCAAATGAATGCTTCAATTCTCACACTTAATAAGCTGTTCATGGGTTTGGTCATGACTGGAATCATTAAATAAAGTTTCTGGGTTACCACACCACAGTCACCTCTCATGGCCACTGAATTTGCTACAATCCTTCTTCCATTTTCTTTAACACTAGAATTACCAGAGCCTACAAAAAAACTCATAGATCCGTCCACCTTAAAACGCTTCGCACCTCTCCGTCACCCTCTTTTGTCCTTTAAATGTGTTGATAAGCAGCAAACAGCAAGCAGCCTGCAATCACATCCCACACTGGCACACAGTTTTCTCAGCTCAAGTCTGTTTGCCTGAGTGTCAGTTGCTTTGAGTTGTATAGAGTGAGAAGTCAAGCAAAATGACACCTTTTATAAATACTATATCGCTATTTGGAACACTTGCATTTCATGTGCATTCCGTGTCTACAACGATCTATAAAAGAACATCGTTAAAACAGAAATGTTTTTCATGTTTTAGTAATAATTGACAAAATGTAGACATGAAGTGTATAATGTGTGAAGCGCGAATTCCAAATATCAAAGAAACACTTTCACAAAAGGTGCAAATATAACAGAACAAATATGCTTCCATTCAAAAATATAACTGCAGAAAAACAACCTGCGTTAGGATGTGACATTGACAAGCAGTTGCTATGACAGCTACGGTGGCGCAGCGGTATCAACTGTTGACTGATAATCAAAGCTTCACGGATTTGATCCTGGATGAGTACGTTTTAAGAAGTGAGATGCTCATGTTCTTACTATTTTAGAATAAAAACATACATTTGATTCTAGTCTGTAACAGCCGGTGTAATTTATGATACTTGTAAAGGTTAGCTTTGGTTTTTTTTTTTTATTCAGTTTTATTCTTTCGCGTTCATGATCCCAACTCCCCCACCACCACATTTGACACTGCTGTTTTTACATAGACACACTATAACAGAGGTAAACTCAAACCATGATGGCGGTTCTACACCGGATCAAAAATGCACTTTTGCCATCGCTGTACTTTGTATATGTACATGGGAAGCTCTGCACTCTACTTGTGATTGTAGGAAGTAAGTAAATAAATAAAGGTAAATGGGCAAATAATTCTATCTGGCTTTTATGTAAGTAACATATAATAATAATAATAATACATTTTATTTATATAGTGCCTTTCCCATGCTCAAGGCACTTACAGAATATAAGAAAGAACAGCAGGGTATACAGCATATAGCATTGTACAAACCAAGTAAATAAATAAAGAAGATTAAGACAGTAAATTCAGAGAAAGCCTAACAGACAACAGAATTGATGGTCTAGCACACACACATACAGGTTACATGAGCATCTTGACAGAGAGGTAAACTGAGAGAAGGGGAATGAAGTCAAGTAGAGCTAAAAGCCTTCCTGAACAGATGCGTTTTGAGTTGTTTTTTAAAAGAATTCATGGAGTCAGCTGACTTGATTAATTTCGGTAGGTCATTCCAGAGTCTGGGCGCTATACAGCTGAAGGCCCTGTCAACCATGGAGTGTAGATTAGTGTGGGGCACAACAAGATTGCCAGAATCGGAGGACCTTAGTGGGTGGGCAGGCACATAGTGATGGAGAAGGTCACTGATGTAGTTTGGCACGAGGTTATTTAAGGCTTTGTAGGTTATTAGTAGGATTTTATATTCGATTCTGTAAAGCACAGGGAGCCAGTGAAGACGGAGCAAGATGGGTGTGATGTGCTCGCTGCTGCTGGTTCGAGTAAGGACTCTTGTAGCTGAGTTTTGAATAAGCTGGAGCTGTGATATAAGATTAGAAGGGGCACCTGCCAACAGCGAGTTACAATAATCTATGCGGGATGTGATAAAAGCATGGACAAGTTTCTCAGCATTAGAAAAGGAGAGGAAGGAGCGAACACGGGATATGTTACGGAGGTGAAAGTAAGAAAGTTTCTTAATGTGATTTATGTGGGCGGAGTAAGAAAGGGAGGAATCAAAAATGACACCAAGATTCTTTGCAGTAGAGGCAGGTCTGATGAGATCACCACCAAGATTGACTGGGAAGGAGCTCATTTTATTAAGTTGCATTTTAGTCCCAATTTGCCGGAGTTCAGTTTTGTTGCAGTTTAATTTTAAAGAGTTCTGCTCCATCCAGGTTTTAATTTCACTAAGGCAGGTTGTGAGCTGAGAAAGCTCTGATGAAGTTCCACTTTTAACAATGAAGTAGACTTGAGTATCATCTGCATAAAAATGATAGCCCAGTCCATAGCTACGAATAATATGGCCAAGGGGAAGCATAAAAATACAGAAGAGAAGAGGGCCGAGGACAGAGCCCTGAGGAACTCCTTGTGTGACTGGCGCCAGGCTGGATCTGCTGTTGCCAAGACTAACAAACTCTTGCCTATCAGTCAGATAGGACTTGAACCACTGGAGGGCAGTGCCAGAGATACCCAGCATGTTCTGCATTCTGGACAGTAGAATGTCATGTCTGACAGTGTCAAATGCTGCACTGAGGTCTAATAGAATTAATATGATGGTTTGTCCAGAGTCTGCTGCCACAAGCAAATCATTGGTTACCCGTAGCAGAGCAGTTTCACAGCTGTGCTGCACCCTGAAACCAGACTGAAAGGGTTCCATCAAGTTATTAGTGGTTAAGTAATTGGTGAGCTGGGAGGCTACAACATGCTCAAGAGCTTTTGACAGGAAAGGTAAGTGGGAAATAGGCCGGAAATTGTCAGCATCAAGACCAGACTTTTTTTAACATTGGGGTTACAGAAGCGATTTTAAAAGTGAGCGGCACAGAGCCAGTGTTAAGGGATGAGTTTATTATTGTTGTAGCAGTCTGGATTATGGCATGAAGGCAGGATTTAAGTAGTGTGCTGGGGATGGGGTCCAGTACACAAGTAGTCGTCTCATCTTACAAAGCAGGTCATTAACAAAAGCAGATGTGACTGGTGAGAACTTAGAGAAGGAGCTGGATGGAGTGGGATAACAGGGAGAGATATAAACAGATGATATATTTATGTTAGTTGAATTATTTAGATCTTTAATTTTGTTACGGAAAAAGTGTAGGAAATCCTCACAGACGTCAGTAGAAAATATATAAATGTTAATGTTTTGGGCACATGCACCATCCTTTGTATGTAAGAACCAGATCGAACTGGACATTCTCTGATCTGGAGTGATAAAAGCTGACACACAAACGCTGGTGAATCTGCCTTCTTCATATCTCACGGTCACTTTATTTTTTTTTATTCAGTTTTATTGAGTGATCCTTTTGCACTGAATAGGCTCACGCCTTCTGGTGTACAATGTCAAATCAGCACGGAGAAAAAAAAGAAAGAGACAAATATAAGGGACATTGGGTATAAAATTACTCAGAAAACATCATCGCACTAATGCAATATTATTTGAAAATGAACAGCGTCAAATCGGGTGTGAATTTACGCTTGCGCTGTTACTTAGAGTCAGATCAGGAGAGGCGTGGGGGGGTGTGTTAGAGCGTGATCGTCATTGAGCTTATTCAGTGCAGCCCCCGAGTTTTATTGTCTGATTCACGTTCAAGCTTCCAGACACACACCCCCCCCCTTCTGATCTGATGCCGTTTTCAAATAAAGACATGGTACAAACTTGTTTTGTTACACCCCTTCTTTATTTGAAAACCGTGTCAGATCTTGTGCGCGAACGAGACTGGGAAAACTGTGGACGTGAATGTGAGTGTTGTGCATGACTGAGAATGGCTGTGGATGTGAATTTTTTTTATTCAGTTTTATTTTTGAGTGTTCCTGCTCACGGTGAAGTTAGATTGCTGATGTGCTGGCAGTGTGCAGACAGTGTGGCATAGAGGTTAAGGGTTTATAAAAATAAATGCAACAAGTAGTATATCTGTAGTGTTGTAGGTCACCTTGGATAAAGACATCAGCCAACTAATTTATTCATTGTAGAAATATTGCCCACTTTTCTCTTTCTTTCTTGGCTATGCTGAGCCCTTCATGTGCCACCCTTTTCTCACTGGTAACTCCTTTTTCTGTTGAGCAACCCATTCCAAGAATGTTTAATTCTTCTCTTTCATTTCTGACCAAGAGAAACTCTACAAAAACATGTTTTTTGGTATTATTGTATTGTTACCATGATATGAAAGTAATTTGTTTGGTAAAGTAAAGTTGTTGTTTGTATCTTTTTCTGAATCTAAAATTTGTTGGATTCATTTTAGAGTAATTCTCATCATTTACACTCCTGTTAATTTAAATAACATTAAAAACAGAAAATAATAATAAAAAAAATGATAGAAATACATACTGTGCATAAGTTCATTTGCAAAAGCGTTATGAAATGAATAGCAACAATTTAACAAAAATGTATAGCAGCATAATCTACACTGTAAAATCATAATAAATTTATTAATAGATATAGAAAGATACTGAAAGGTAAATATATGGTACCAAATTATCTCATCAGAATAATCAGAAAACACAATTTTTAATCATTTTCATTAATTTGCTTCCTGGTGTCACCTACTCAGTTATTGACTCTGGAAAATCATGTTTTTGAAGTAAATGTAGACTCTTATTTTAGTTTTTTTCAACCAGGTCCCAATACAATAGAAAATTATACTGTACATGCATGAACAAGCCAATGTTTGTTTGGCACTGGCTTCATAGTTTGATGAAAAAGGACATAATGAAATACTTAAATTTCCTAGCCACCTAGATTTTTAGTTTACTAGTCAATTATTTTAGAACATGGCTAGAATGAAAACTAGAGCAGCATATATGCTGCACAGATAAAAATTACAGGTATAACAATAAAAATGAGATTGTTAATTTGAGCTTATGTTTAAATAACCCATTTTTTGTAACACTTTATTTTATGATCCATCTATAGTGTATCCTGACAGATGCACTATAGGTGTTTGAAAAAGGAACTATATGGAAGCATTTATTTATGGCTCACCACTTTCAATGCAGACTGTTTCTTCTTTGTGTTATCCAGTGTTACATCTTTCAGTAAAAAAGGTATTGAGCCTATTTTAATAATGATGATCTTCTAGAGGAATATTAAGAATAAAGTATAAGACAACATCAACTTTGTAAACAACATGATATCTCCTTTTTATTTTTTTAATCTGACCTTTATTGTGTGTGAACCTGGGTGCTACTTTGGACCTTTCACATTCCATAATACCAGTAGCAATCACTACACTAAATATGTCCCTCATGATTTAGATAGATTTGTGCATCAGTGCAGTGGACTATATTAACATTACAGCAAAAAGTAACTTCTATTGATGTATTTCAGGTATTCACAATGTTGTTTGCAGTATTTTCTATTTTTATGTGTTTCAATTATTTATTATTTTTTATCTTTGTCTGTCTGTGATGTTACAGGCACTTAATGAGTGCAACTGCATTTCTGAATTTTAAAAGAAGTCATCATTTCTTCTACATAATAACACATTTTGAATCATTAATTATTAATGTGTAAGAATATTGAAATTTGGTGTAAGAACCAAAAAAACAAACAGATGTCTTGTTATAGAAGCTATTGCAAGAAAATCAAATTAAATATCTGTAAATTCCAGGAAATAATATTCAACAAATGTAGTAAACTGAGAATGTAATTCTAATGTATTACATGAGACAACTATTATTTTAAAATGCTCTATGAATGTAACTTTTTTTTTATTTTATTAAAATTAAATAACATTCCATACAAAATGATTTTGAAATTTTTATTGTGCATAACAGTAATGGGTCAGTTGCAGTGCACCTGAGATAGTACTTTACTAGTTGCGTGCGTATCAAGACCATACTAAGTTATATGGTACTTTTTTATGTTACCACATTGAGCATTGGGCCATATTACTGTAGTCACAAATGAATTTTAGGATTTTGATATCACCCTTGCTGAAAGGATCCCCCTCTCGCCTCATCCTACACCAGATTGGAAGGTCAGAATCACTTTAGATTTCATCTGCTATCACCGACTGACCTGTAGATTATGCCCTAGAAATTTCAATCCTACCTAAAAGTAGTTGTGTTGCAGCAACGATCGTTAAATTTCTAATGTCTTGTACCAGCATTTTTCTGGTTCACATTCCTCCATGCAATACACGTACGCGGTTACTTGTACATTATGTAACAACCCCTCAATCTAATTTATGAGTGACTGCTGGCTTTTGTCTCCAAGGAAGAACACTTCCTCTGCCTTGTTTTATTTTAATGTATGATGTCCAGAGAGTGTAAATATATTAGTGTTTCACCCCTGAGACTGTGGAGGACTTAATCTGATAATGCTATAACTAATCTTAATTATGTAGGTAATACAGAAGAGTTGATACTTTTCATTTGTTGAGCACCCAGCTTTTTCTAATAATTGAATTAATCCAACAGTCACCAAAGCATATACTGTAATATACACAATCAGAGGCTGGACATTATTCATAAAGAATTCTTCATCATAGTGCAAACTTTACAGTAGAGTACTGGTACTATATGGGTAGAGTAGCCAAAAATTGTACTCAAGTAAGAGTAGCATTACTTCAAAATATTACTCAAGTAGAAGTAAAAAGTAGTCATCCAAAAATGACTCAAGTAAGAGTAAAAAAGTATTTGGTGAAAAGACTACTCAAGTACCGAGTAACTGATCATAATAAATGATTTATTTTTTAGAAATACTGTAATAAGACAGACAACATTATAAAATAATGTGCAAATTCTGCTATTTCCAAATAATAAAATAAAAAATGAGTAAAAATAAATAACATATTTACAAAATAAGAAGCACAAATAATACAAAGTTCCAAATCTCAGTTTTTCACAACAAAGCTTTTGAAGCCAATACCTACAGTAAGTAACATGTACCATAAATACCCGCATATAGAATGATACCATGTACTGTATAGGACGCAGTGGATTTTTGACCCTAAAAACCATGGAAAAACCTGTGTACCTGTTTATAGGACGCATCCTGATTTTGAGTTACTAATTAAAAGCTGCTGCCACCAGCGTCAGTGATTGTATCCATGCATTTGTGTTAGGCTTGAGTCTCTCTGAACAACAACAAAGCGCAAGAAACATACTAGACGGCGAAAACAACATATCGGTGATGTGAAAATTCAAAATAAAACAATTTCCAAACGTTACAATAAGGCGTACAGGTGGATGTATTGTAAAATTAGCTTTCAAACGCCGTGTCATTCTCCAAAATCGATACAGTATTAGCGACGCTACACCTGAAAAATACTTTAATTTGAAATGGTGTGAAATGCCAGTGTGGGGGCGATGGCTAATCGCGCGTGGACTGAGGCATACCCCGGTAGTTACAATTGCAGCACTGCTAACCGACTGTCGCTTGGAAACAAACCTTGAAATTCAAATTGGATTCAAACTACTCCTCTCTGTCCCCATCACACAGCCATCGAAGGCGAAGGAGAGGCACTGACACACGCGCACACGATCATAAAGTCCAATGGACGCTCCCGTCTACGTGCCAAGGGCATCACGCATTGAATAACACTGTGAAAACCTTGAACAACAGAGAAAACTAACACTGCAACAGTTCGCGCTATAGTGCTAGGAGCCGCTCACTAAAAACACTTTTTTTTAATGAGTTTTAAGCACAGGGAAATAAATGAACATTTGAAAAATCCGTAATTTAATAAACTACCAAGAAAAGTAACATTGCCACAATGCATGCTATGAACCGATCACTGTAAACAGAACTGAAAACAAAAACAAGCCTTTTCTACCCTATGCGTCCAGTCCTCCCTCTCTCACTCTCTCTTTCGCGAGCCTGGAGCACCTGTGTGTGCCTCTCTCTAGCGCACGCCTGTGTGTGTGCATGCCTCTGTCGCGTGCATCTGTGTGTGTGTATGCCTCTCTCTCCTGCGCCTGTGTGTGTGTGTATGTATGCCTCTCTCTCCCGCGCCTGTGTGTATGTGTGTCGCGCTTTCTCTCTCGCTCACGCTCTCTCTCTCTTGCTCGCTCGCTCGCTGCACAGGAAATGCACAGGGAGAAACTGAACATGTACAAACTGAAAGAGAAACTGTATCCATGTATAAGACGCTCCTGGGTTTTTAGGCCTGCTTCTTGAGAAAAAAAATGTGTCCAATATGCGGGTATTTACGGTATGTTTGAACAGTGCAAACTACATACAGTGACAAGATATACTGTAGACTGACAGTACAATACTGCATATGCACTTGCCCTCCAAATAGCCCAGCTGATAGAAAATAACATTAGAACAAGGCAGCTTGTGCATGTACAAGAAGTCTCACTTTATCTTGACTGTGTGTGTCTGTGCATGTTTGGTTAAAACGTGCTTCTTCACTCAGTGAAGTGATGGTTAAGCTTCAGCAGGAGTTGGCACTCATTTTTCATGTACAGTGGAACCTTGGATTGTGAGTAACTTGGTTTGCATTTGTTTTGCAAGACAAGCTAAATTTTTAATAAATTTTGACTTGATAAATGAGCGTGGTCTTGCAATACGAGTAGTTCGTATACGCTTTGTCTGCCGAGCGTCACGTGATCACAATTGAGCTGATGGTTCTTCTCTCTCTCGCTGCGGGAATGTGGGCAATCGTCAGTCAGCGTGCCTAACTCATATAGTCAAAATTCGTACGAGCATATACTGTTTACTACAGCATTATGACCACGTGTGTTTGCTGTGACCGGTGAGTCCCCATCTTACATCCCAAAACACGAAGCTGAGTCTCAATACTTTAGCGACACCATCTTTATTCAGCTTGAAACAGGAAGAGCTTGGTTATTTATTGTAGCGGGATCTGCCATTCTCCTATACACAGACACAGGAGTCAGGCAGGGTCATGCCCAGGTTAGTCGCCAAGTAATACTGTGCCCTGTGCATTTATAATCTTCCTTGTATCACCCATCAGTGGCAGGTGCTTATAGCATGACCGCGATCTTTTCAGATTCGCAAACTGCTACAGCGCTGAGTGCCTGCGGTTGCTTCAGGACGTTCTTCCGCGTGTCGTCCCGTTGGGTGAAATCCCACAAGACTTTAGAAACTCACTCACACCAGCCATGATTCTTTCCTAGGTAAAGTGCAGGTTAATTTGTTTTATGTATTTTTACTTTATATTTTGTATTAATCATTTTTATATGAATAGTTTTGGGTTGTGGAATGAATTATCTGAGTTTCCATTATTTCTTATGGGGAAATTCGCTTTGATATACGAGTGCTTTGGATTGTGAGCACGTTTCTGGAACGAATTATGCTTGCAAACCAAGGTTCCACTAGTATTCTTTCTTTCCCTGTCCTCTGTCTGTGAGGAGTTTGTGCCGCTATGTCTCCACAGTTTGTATGTGGTCATGTGACTGCATGGCTGCGTCTGATTTGTGAAACAAAGCCATGTGGTTATTGTTGGTACGTCTGCTTGGTGAAACGGAGTCTTGTAATTATTATTGCTATACCTGATTGGTGAAACAGTTATGCAGTAGATCCACTGGCGGCTTCTCCCTGGCAAAAATATACCGTATCTAATGGAAAAAAGTAACGATTCGAGTGTTGCCCAATGTAGCAGAGTAAGAGTAGTGTTTCTTCTTCACAAATGTCCTCAAGTAAAAGTAAAAAGTATGGTGCAGTAAAACTATTCTTAGAAGTACAATTTTTTTAAAAAGTTACTCAATTAAATTTAACAGAGTAAAAGTAACTCGTTACTACCGACCTCTGTATATAATACATAGTGTGACAGATGTCAAATCAAATCTGGAGAACACCTGCAAAAATATTTTCATGACACTCCAAAGCAATACAGTATGAAGGGAACTAGCAGTATCTTTTAATGTGCACTGTCAGAACCAGTGGCCAAGAAGTTTCCTAACTAGAGACACAAACTCTGCCTCTTTTTACAGAAAATTAATAATGGTTAAATGGATGTTGATTCGTATTTTCCTAATTCAAAAATCTTTATTTTACACAATCTAAATGGTATTTTTCTGTGGCATTGAGTTAAATATATTTGATTCAGTATCATGTTATACATTAGTCCGAATATAAATATAATATTCAGTATTTTTTAATGACGTTTGTGCTTTTCTTTTCATTTCAGTAACAGTCTTTTAGATGTAAGCAGAATTTATTCTGTAGCATTACCTACTGTTCTAAGTCTGTTAAACCTGCTTACAAGGTGGTCTAAGTTAGTACACAACTTTGATCCCCGTGTGTGGCTGAAAAAAAACACACTTCAACTGCATTTAGTTTTGGTCTTTATCTGCTTCTAGACCACAGCTTTGAGGCACACTGCAATTGTGCTAATCCCCAAAGTTAGTCTTGTTAACATAAATACGTACTAAACCCAGACCAGCACAGGATCATCCCCAGCTCGGAGCACACTTCAAATGACCCAAAATGTTTTACCAGGCTACTATATAATGTGTATTGTGTACTGGTTAACATGGCAGTGCAAAGAAGGACCTTTTCTCTATCCACTGTTGTTAGCTGTGTTACTGAACATAGATGCTTCAATAGTATCATCGTCTTTTTAAATGTTATGGTACAAAGGACATAACAGTAAGTAAAGTAAAATACAACAGAAACATTTATGTTAATATTTTTTTAAAAATATACATTGCTGCTAAATTAAAATAATATTAATATATTGGTATAACACCTATGATTAGTTAAGGCATCTTGTATTGTGCAAACTTTGATTCTTTTTCTTCCTGTTTAGTTTATCTAAAGAAGCAAAATACTGTAACTTTTCTTTTTTTGCTTTTCATTTGGCTGTAAGGTTTCCTACCTTAACCTTAACAATGTTGTCATATGAACCTAGGACTCTGAAACTCTGATGCAGCATCTCTAACACTATGATATTTTACCATATATAAATTTACTTTAGCATCACCTATTTTTCTACATGTTAACAACAAAACTGTCAGATAAGTTAAAATCATAAAGAAGATAAGATGAGTTTACATTATCTATAGCAGGAGCTTAGAAGTCACTCTGAAAGTTGTTATTTTCCTGCAAAAATAATTTGAATATTAATCTGCTACACATGTATTATAATTAACATACTGCCAATAACATTTTAGAATAAGCATTTAAATTGAGGAAGAAGGTTCTTTCCCCTCTTTTGCTCATTTATCTTTATTCCTTTATTATTTTATCTATTCATTTCTCTTTACTAGCATAAAGTCTTACACTGCTAGCCTAGCTCTCTTTCTCAGGGATGGGGGTTGATTTGTTTCAAACCTTTTTCTTTTTTTTTTCTTTTTGTAAAACTCAAGTTATGTGTATGGAGTGTTATTTGATGAAAATAAAATAAAAATAATTAACATACTGTATCTTATCAAATTCATCATGGAGCTAAAAGTGAAATACAATACTTGCAAGAAAATGCAACTAAAATAACTTACTACAGAAATGTATTAAATTGTCCACATCAAATTATGTTTGCATGCTAAAGGGTACAAGCAGTACTCAGTTGAAACTAATTTACCCGTGGATTTGCCCCTACTCTGTTATCATTAGCCAGGTCAGATTTTTTTTTAATTCTTGTGTTTGAGGGTTGTTATTGCTGTCTATTGTTATTATTCAAGAGAAGCTACATTTTCCCTGGGGAAAAATAAACTGCTCTTCTATACATCAATTGTTGTGAAAAAAACATTCCTGTGTTTTCAAAGAAGTCATTAATGGAGACCAAATGAAAATGCAGAACAATTCTTTATTTGCACATAGACATGCACAAATGTCTCAGTCCATGGAGTGGGCAATCAATAATACAATTCATTCCCTTTTATATTCTTCTATTACCATTACCTTATCTAATACATCACATGAGCTGACTCTTAATATGCAGAGTTCTACTACCCTATCCAATCAACTACAGCCAGCAGTCACTTCATATGCATGTCGATTCTTCCATTATTCTAAATATTGCTTCGTTAACAGGTGTCCTATGGGTTTTCCCATTGATCTCATCACCGCTTCATAATAGGGGTGTTTGGGCTTTCTCACTAGTTTGTTCTTGCTTTTTAAAGGGGTGTTCATTACTCGTTTATTTTAATTTTAACCTTAGTAATTACCTTGGTGGCTCCTCTAAGATGAGGCAAACCTCACGTGCTCAAGCTTTAAGCCATGTTTAGTTAACCCTTTACTTACATTCAGTCCTTTTCCTTATACTTTTAATAATCTATTGTTACAACTTCATTTAGACATATATTTATTTTAACTTGAAAAATGATCATGTTATTGATTAAAATATTTGATTAAAATCCTATAATATCTATCTATCTATTAGTGGACTCATGCAGCATTGTTTCCTTCCTTGCAACTTCCACTTCTGGTATAGGCACTGTCAGGAATGCCAGGGGCAACGACCCGGCCGGGACGCCGTGAGGGACCGGAAGAGGGTCAAGGCCCATCCTGGATCAGGTGGGGGCCGCCTTCCTGGTTGCTTTGGGGGCCACGGGTTGAGGGCATGGAAGCCCCACCCTGTAGGGGCCCGTGGTCACCGCCAGGAGGCGCCCCAATGCCTTGGGGACCTGTTACCTCAGCTCTTCCGCCACACCAGGAAGTGCTGGGGGGAAGAATAAGGAGGATACCTGTAGAGCTGCCGGGAGAACAGCCGGCACTTCCGCCGTGTCGGAAGCACCTGGGGCTCATCCGGGTCATGTATAAAAGGGGCCGTCTCCCTTCATTCGAGGCTAGAGTCGGGTGGAAGAGGACGAGGCAAGAGAGGAGAGTGGAGGCGGCCCAGGAAAGGCATTTGAGTGGCCAGGACTGAGAGTTGGGTTTTGTGCACTAATAAACTGAGTCTTTGTGACATTTAATTGTAAATAGTTGTAAATAAACACGTGTGGTGGTATTGAACAACATGTCCGCCTGTCTGTGTCCGGGCCGCATCCACAGCAGCAACACCCCATAACCTTGAATTGGAATAACCAAGTTTAGAAAAATGGAACAACGAATGCTGTGCAGTGGATTTGACATTGATACTGAGGGCATACAATTTTTTGAACTCCCTCACTCCAGATGACATTGTGAGTGAGCCCTTTGTTTTTGTTTCTGAGTATTTACTGCTCACGTTTTATAAGACAGAGAATCATCTGTAAAACTCTGCTATTAAATGATAATATATGTCTATGCTGCGTACCCTGTATAAATCCATGAGACATGTCATTTTTCAAGAAGGGTCTAGCTGCAGACTTATGGTGCTCTGCGATTCAGGAGCTTTCCTGAACAGCCAATCGGTTTATCTCATAATTTATACAGTGGAAACTCCAAGAAGGGTCTGGCTGCAGCTTGCAACACTAAAGGACAGTCTTACTACCTAACACACACCTACTACAAGATACATAGCCTTCAGGACATGCCTGCTTGATAGTCACTACCCATGAGAAAGATAACCCTCCTACAACCATATTGTTAAAGATAGTGTAAGTAAGTTTTACAAGAATGACACACAAGGTAAGTCTTGGAATGAGCATGTACAGAAAGATGCAAATGACTGGGCATATAGCATAACATCACTGATGTGTAATGCAAAACCTACTAAACATTTTCAAATGTGTGCAATTTGACTGGCTCGTGATACAAAACTCTGGAGGTCTGCAGCTCAACTGTATTGAATTTTTCTTGTTACCCTCATGTAATTGTGATTCACATTATTTGGAACTCTCTGCCTACTTCTTTGTTCTGGTTTTAATGACTTTGGCTATTTTCTATAATTTGTGTCACTGTTTTCAGGGATGCAACACAAAACCTATTTAATGTAAAGTGTACTTAAATTGTTTATTTTATCAGTTATTAAAACTTAAATTAAATTTGTTGTAATCTACTGTATATTTCTTGGTAAAGACAGTCCTTTTTTCTAGTTAATAGAACAGCTCATTGACAAGAGTTAACAGATGGAGAAGGGAATATATATTTTTAAGAAGTGTGGGGAAATTACTTGTCAGTTAGCATAGCTGCACTTTAGTCTCCCTGAGAAATCTTCTTTAAAAATAATTTTCACAACACTTCAAATGGGCATCTGTACTTAAGCTACATTCTCAGACAATTTCATTTGAAGACCCTGCAATTACAGGCTGGAGAATCAATGTATATTTTATGAAATGTTATTTTAAGTTTTATTTTTAACTTAGTTGTTTAGAGTTCTTTGAAGTTATCAATGCAGAGTGAACTATATAAAATAAAATGAATTCAGTATTCTGGAAGGCAAAATACACCCTGGAAACTCCTTTCACAATGCTACGCCTTTGAGATTTGGTTCACCCAAGCACTTTAGTTGAACCTTTTTTTTTCCTCTCACAGTGTCAGACTACTGCTTCCCACAGTACTAAGAAATCTCACATCAATTGAAACTGCTTCAGGAAGCAAAGAAAATCATTAATCGATCTAATAAAGTTTGGAACACTGTCAGAAAAAAGAATCAAAATTTTAAAAAACAGACAAAGGTCTGAAGACAAAGAAAAACGATTAAAATGCCACAATATTAGTCTATTTGGGAACACAGGTCAACTCAAAGGTAACACCTCAGCTAATGATGTTCCTTTAATAATATGTACTTTTGGATTTTGAAAGTCTTGTGGCGATTTTGGTGTTGTCTATTTCACGAGTTGGACGTCTGAAGGGGAACTTTGTTAGCAGCAGCATTATTTTACTTTTTTTTACTGTCATCCCAAGTTATCCTGTATTTACTGAACCCGAGGGGCTTTAATTAAAGTAGATGCAAGTATATACAAGCATGAATAGCAGAAAAAGGGCTCAGAAAAAAACAGAAAAGACAGATATAAGTTCATCAACATTCATAGATTGATAGATCTCCTGGGACTTGATGCCACAGCATCGCCTCCAGGCAAGAGCGAAAGTGCAAGTGAGTTGGGCCAGGAGAACTCATCAATTCCAGAAGGTTCATTGAAACTGAAAATGGCTTTACTATCCACGCTCTTACTATCCACCAACATCAACTGAGCTTGCTACTCCACCTGTGGAGCATTGAGAGGACCAAAATGAACAGTCCAAGCTGAAGGTAATGATCACCGCAATGATTACCGCAATAACTACCACCCTGAGAGGGTGGGGGTGGGGAATAGGCATAAAGGAGCTAAAGAGTAATATAAAGAAGGTTAAAAATGATGCAAATGATATAAGGAAAGATATAAAGGACATAAACAACAGAAACAAGAGCTGCTTCAGGATATTAAAGACCTGGGAAACTTTTAATTAATTGCTTTAGGCAACCTTTAAAGGTATGCTAGAAAAAATTGAGAAAAATATTATGGAAAATGCAAGTAAGTTTGAGAATAAATTTAGAGCACTTGCTGCTCAGCCTGAAGACGTCAAGCAAAATTTCACAACTTGTACTGAAATAGCTGAACCACTGGCATCTACCGCTGAAGGAAAAGCAACGGCTGTGAACTCCAAATGCAAAGTGCTTAGAGACAGACTAGATGCACTGAAAGATTGACGCAGAAGGAATAATATCAGAATTGAAGGTCTCCCTGAAAACCGTCAAATACATAGCTGAAGTATTCTCTAAAACAGGGGTCTCCAGCCTTTTTTCCCCTGAGAGCTACTTTTACAAAATGAAAACTGCCGAGAGCTACTCATGTTTTCTAAAGTTTATTCTCATCGCTTATTTAAACCCAAACAAACTGAATAAGCTTGTTTTGCCTGAACAGTTACAAAATGTTGGTGTCCACAACTCACATTTTGCATTAAAAATATTTAGTTCACCTGCAAGTGCATTTTGTATTTCTGTATGCATTTTCTAGTGTATTTCACACTATTGAATTAAAACATGAATGCTGTCAAAACAAAACAATGCAATTAAAAAAGCACAGATTTTAATTTTTCATTTTGTTACATGTCACTGTTTCACTTCACAAGAGTATTCACATGTCCAGTTGCATGTGTGTTGTGGTTTTTAGTTAGTCAGATGACTGTCACTGCATGGAATCAACAAGAGAGGTGTATGGTGGAGTGTAGCCACTTAGATTCACTCTTATGGAGTCATTTAAATGTTCATCTGTCAGTCTTTTTCTGAACTCTGATTTCATGACATTCATGTCAGAAAAGGCAGACTCACAGAGGTATGCAGACCCAAACAAAGCAGACATTTTCAGAGCTGCTTGGTGAAGATTCTTATAGTAATCTGGCTCTACTAAGCTCCAGAAATGCTGAGAATACTGTTGAGACTTTAACTGCACATTATTTTGAAGGTTTACTAATATATAAAATATAAAATTCAATATCTGTCTCTATATGTCTGCCCGCTTTTCATGAGAGAACTACTTAATGGATTTAGATCAAGTTTTTTTCTATAATTTGCTTGAACATTCCGGATGATTTTGCAGCTTCTCTTATTTCGCTATGGATCATAGTTCACTTGCTGTACTGATTTATTTGCGCGAACTGTGATCCACGCAATGGACCAAGGTAGAGTGGGGGGATGGCTTCCTCACTCACTCGCCAGTTTTGGGGAATGTTCCTTAACGCCACTTAGCCTTAGCTTTGTTTGATATTTCAAATGAAGTGTTACTTACATCTTGATATTCTCTTAAGTGTATGCCACATTGAAAAGATAGATTGCAATTCAGATTATGGATCATGATTTTGTGTTAAAAGGATCGTGATATCATTTTTGGAAAGATCGCCCACCCCTAATTTGACAAATCAAGTTCTCAAAATTTATGGACGATTCATTAACCCTTTGGTGAGCTACTTGGAAAGGGGTTGCAACCTACCGGTAGCTCATGAGCGACGTGTTGGAGACCCCTGCTGTAAAATAATTGGAGATGTCTTCAAATCGGATACTGAGATATCAGTGGCTTACCGCATACATGGATCAAATGTCTCAAAACCAGGAAGCTTCGTTGTGTGTTTCGACAAACTACAATCTAAATTAAATGTGATGTCACTTCTCAGAATGAAACAACAGATTATATTTCAAAATAACTGCATTCGTATTTTCCCTGATTTCTCACCTTAAACAGTTGTTAAAAGTGCTGCATTTTATGGCATTAAACAGCGCTTATGGAAAGCTGAAATCAGATACAGCCTCTTATATCCTGCTAAACTGAAAGTGGATATTCAAGGTAAGTTCTACATTTTTAGTTCTCTGGAGGAAGCAGAAAAAGAGCTAAGAAAATTGATTCCTACACTTTTTGCAATATGATTATCAAGTCAAATTGTGCCCTT
The DNA here is from genome assembly GCA_026402145.1 of Polypterus bichir lapradei. NCBI lineage: Eukaryota > Metazoa > Chordata > Cladistia > Polypteriformes > Polypteridae > Polypterus > Polypterus bichir. The sequence goes on from JANRMT010062833.1 coordinate 33,224,048, forward strand.
GCAAGGCAAAGCAGGTCTTACCTGCGAGTTGGTCTTTTTTTGCCATAATTATACATTCTATTTCTTTCCCTGCTATTTTTACGTTTTAATTACAGTTATATTTTTTTTTCTCCCCAAAGGAGACTGTTTAACATCAAACCCTTGGTTTATTGTATTAGGACTGTTCTGTCATATGTTATCCGCTTATCTATGGCTACTGTTTAACATCATTCCCTGGGTTTATTCTTTCAGGAACTGTTTAAAATTATATTCTAGGCTTATAGCATTTGGACTGTATTGTCAATAGATATCTCTACTTTAATCCTTCTACACCGCTGCTAGGGAGCTGGTTTAATTTGTGGATGTGCTCTGTCTGTAGGTATGTCAGAGGACTGGGACTTCGTGAAGTATGGTCTAGCCTTACATGGTGAGACAAAATGTGGGGATGGGGGGGCTGGTGGTGGTTTATCCTTTTAACCCTTACAAGTATAGGTGCCAACACAACAAAATTGGAAATTAAGATTAAAGCTATTTTAGGTAATAATGCACTACCATAATTTAAGACTACAAAATGTCAACAAAAGTTTAGAAGCAATGTCTCTATGATCAAACAGTGAACACTGTGAGCTGTGATGTCAAAGATGACTAAATGTCAATTTAGCATTTTTACAGGAGACCCACTTATTAGCAAGGATCAATTTCAATTGCAAATAGATTGGACTGGCCAAATATTCCACTCCAGCTATACAAAGAAACCTAGATGTGTGGGAATTTTTATACAACTTTTATTTGTAGTATCCCATGTAGTGTCTGATTCTGAAGGGCGATATGTGATTGTCATGGGTAACTTATTTAATTGTAAAGTGATTTTGATAAATATCTATGCACCCAATGTGGATGATAGGGACCTCATCCAGAACATATTTGCATCCATTCCAATATGAACACTAATAAAGTTATAATGTCTGGAGACTTTAATTGTGGTTTAAATCCAGACCTGGATAAGTCTTCTGCCACAGGGGCGATAACATCTAACACTGCAAAAGCAATTACACAGTTTGTAATTTATCACAACTTATCAGACCCTTAGAAATTTCTAAATTTAAACTCAAGGGCATATTCCTTATTCTCACCAGGGGCCTCATGTATAACGCTGTGTGTAGAATTCACACTAAAACATGTCATACAGACAAAAGTGTAATTGTGCGCACGTACAAAAAAATCTAGGTGCATAAATCTGTGCATACACCAAGTTCCACGCACTTACCCTTACAAATCCCAATGAACATGAAATTTAACATATGTGCACATGCCTACAGCCCCACCCTGATTCCTCCCAGAATTTTACATATTTTAATATGCAAATCAATATAAAAATAGCCCATTTTCTATACTGCTTTGTTTAACGACAATGGCAAAAGCACATGGAAAAAAAAGAATTTCAGCAAAAGTAAAGTGAAGGCAAGGAAAAATGTACTATTTTTTGGCTTAAGCAGTAATATAAACAAAAGAAAATTGATGGAATGATATTACGTGGTGGAGACACTTCAAGTTCAGGCAGTAGTTCTGTGCCCAAAATAAAAAAGAAGTGGTCAAATATCAAAGTCGATGTGAAAAGCGAGTTGCAGCCCACCGTCTCTTTATTCTGTTTCAGACAATATTACAAAAGCTGCCCCCCACTGAGGAAGCGTATCCATGCATTGATGTTGCTGCAGTGCCCACCCCTTCTGGCTGTGTGCTGACAGACATTGTTCTGGAGTCATAAAATGCAATAGTGGATGCTGTAAGAGATGTGACCAATTAACATAGAATATAAGGGCTGTACTACATGATGTTGACCACAAATTAAATGAATTGCTTAAAAAATAAATGCTGCATCTGATTACCCGTTTTTACATTCTGCTAATTAAATTCAAGTGAAGTTGTAACGCTGTCCGATGCACAATGCAATAAACTTTCTGTTTACTATAGAGCAGCACATTAATAGAGTGGAAATGCTGATGTAACTTGTCCAGCGCCACTACAATAGCAATGTGAGTGCAGTTGACTGCTCCAATTAAAATTTGGAAAACCAGACGTTGTTGCGAATTTTGCTTTGATGTTTTCCAGTTCAACCACAGTGTAAGAAAATCTTATTTATCCAAATGACAAGCGGATAATGTCATCCTACACAGCTGACATGGAGCACCTCAGTGATAACTGAGAAATACCCGATCGGTCAGAAAGTTCACGTTGAAAAGAACCTTTTGCTAAAAACCCGAGAGTGGCTGGAACTTGCAAAGGATCAGGTAGTGTACAATTCCTCAAAGTCTGCCTTTGTAAAGCCGGTACCAGTTCAGCACACAGCTCCAAGAGGATAACTCTTGAAAATCATAATCGACTTAGAAGCCAGTCGTCATAATCTCTAAATATGCACTCTGTTCTAATTCTTCCATTTTTTTTGTATTTTATACAACCAGCATCATGGCAGATCTGAAAATGAAAGAGAAATGTTACAGAAACAGTAGCACTGCCTTGATGCTGGGTGCCGCCAGTTCACAAAACCAAGCAGAAAGTTTAAATCCTATGCAAACTGATTTTTTTAGAGACAAATACATCCTCAGAAGTCTCTGCAGGCATTTTTAAGAGGACAAATTATATCATATCTCTCCCACAAAAAATAATTGGAAACCAAGAAGGCATCAGAGTTAATCAGTGAAATTACTACAATAGATCAAGAACATGCAAGGTTCCCAAATGACACACTTAATAGGGAAAGACAGGCTTTGCATTCATAACTCAAACTACTGACAACAAAAGAAATGGAACATCTCATTTTTAAATCATGATATCATTACTATGAACACAGAGAGAAGACTAATAAGATCTTAGCTCAACAAATCTACAAGCAGGAAGTTCGCAGTGCAATACCAGTAATTACCAACACAGACGGAGACAAAATCATTGACCATAAAAATATACAGATTCAGAGACTACTATAAGTTCTTATATTCTAGTCAGTTTAAAGAAGACAAGACATAAAAAGATAGATACACTCAGTGCAAATGAATTGGGTAAAACTCTGACACTCTCAGAATTACTAGACACTATACACTCACTTCAGAATGGGAAAGCAGCAGGCCCTGATGTCTACCATTCCGAATTTTATAAAACACTTTCAATTAAGTTAGCTCCCCTTTTATTAGTAACATTTATAGAAGCCAGAGACATTAAAATTCTACCTCAAACTTTTCACCAACCATTAATTACTGTCTTTCCCAAGAAATAATGACTTATTATAATGTGCATCATATAGACCAGTCTCACTTCCGAAGTTCTAGCTAGAAAGACTGAGAAAGTGCTTTCTTTATTAATATCACAAGAACAAACCAGATTTATTAAAAGGCAGATACTTAGCTTCCAATCTTCGATGCCTTTTTAATGTAATATATTCACCCACAAAGTCTAACACCCCTGAGATCTTATTGTTGTTTGGTTTTTGATGTAGAAAAAGCATTTGATATGGTTGAATGGGACTACTTATTAGCTACATTGCACAAATTTAGGTTTGGCTAGAATATATGAACATGGATCAAACTACTATATACCAGTCCAGAAGCTTCAGTTTATATTAACAACATATTTTCAAGCTTCTTCAAACTAAAACATGGTACTAGACAAGGATACCTGCTATCAGCACTGCTATTTGCATTTGCCATTGAGCCACTAACAGTTCACTTTCGTAATGCTTCCGAGATAAAGGGGATTATCAGAGAAGGACAGAAAATATCAGTATACAGTATGCAGATGATATAGTACTATATATATCAGATCCATAAAATACTGTGCCTTCAGTCCTAACAGCACTAGCAGAATTTCAAAAGATATCTGGACTCAAAAGTAATTGGAATAAAAGTGTGCTCTTTCCAGTGAACTATCTAGCACACAATATTAGATTGGACACATTTCCTTTTATAATTGCGGTTCAGTTTAAATATCTCGAGGTAAACATCACAAGTAAACATAAAGCTCTTTTTCAACAAAAGTTTGATCTCCACATGGAAAAACTTAAGCAAGACTTTCAAAGATGGTCTGCCCTTCATCTCACTTAAGCACTGTCAAGATGAATATCCTTCCTAAGCTTCTTTTTCAATTTTAAAGCATCCCCGTCTACATTAACAAATCATTTTTAAGAAATTAGATTCAATCATAACCTCATTTATTTGGAATTCAAAACATCCACGCTTCCAAAGGGCAACCCTACAAAGACCTAAGGCAGAAGGTGGCATGACTCTACCTAACTTTCAATTTTATTACAAATATAAAAGTTATAAAAAGATGGTCTTAAACACAAATAGATTCCTTGCTTTGTACCCCAATAAGTACAAGTTATTGTCAATATACTAACAACCCAGTTGTGCTGCATTCACTCAGAAAATGGAAACAATGTAGGAAGTACTTCAACACAGAGAAGCATTTATCTGTGGCACCTCTGTACGGTAACCACCTTTTTTCACCCTCTCAAACTTACACAGTTTTTAATGTTTAGAAAACATACGGGATTAAATCACTTAGAGATTTGTACACAGATAATGACTATGAACAATTACACTCCAAATTTAGCTTCCCATCAACACAATTTTTCCACTATTTCCAAAATTAGAAACTTTGCTAAACAGAATCTGCCCAATTTTCCTCACCTCCCACCTACTTCTGTTCCGGAAGAAATAATTGATCAGTCTTGAGGACATTTTTATAATATCTAAAGATATTTTAAAGTCCCTTCCTTTCAAAGATCCCAGAGTACAGTGGGAAAAGGATATTTTGCTCAACATTTCAGAAAAGGAGTGGAAGGCAGCCATGCACAGAATTCACTTTAGCTCCATATGCACAAAAGCATACAATTATTCAACTTAAAGTCTTTTATTGAGCACATCTAACTCATTTAAAATTGCCCAAAATGTTTCCAAGGCAAGATCTAATCTGTGAACGTTGCCATCGAGCTCCAGTTTCATTGGGCCATATGTTGGGAGCATGCACCAAATCAACATCATTCTGGACCAAAGTCTTTACTTGCCTTTCAGACAGCCTTTGTGTCACAATCCCTCCTAATCAATTAATAGATGTTTTTTGTGGACTCCAAGATGGGATTAAAGTGGAGAGAAGGACAAACAAACTGTAACTGCCTTTACATCGCTATTAGCATGAAGACCTATCTTGCTCAACTTTTAAGTCAGTGAGTAACTGATGTTATATACTATTTGAAATTGGAAAAAATCTAATTCTCACTTAGAGTATCTGTTCAAAACTTTTAACAAACCTGGCAGGCTCGAATTAATAACATTTTAGAATAAGCATATTATTATTATTATTTATATTGGAGAAAAGGATTTTCTCTTTTCTACTCTCAAGGTTTTACTCTGGCTATTGGCCTTTCTCTCTGTCTTATTGGTGTTGGTTGAATTGAATTTAGTTTTTTTTTAAGTTTGACTTGTTTGTATGGAATGTTAATGGTTTTATAATAATCAATGCAATAAAGAAAAAAGAAAGTCTTGTGGTAGGTAGGCATAAACCCGACTACTGAAACCGCAGAGAAGTCAAAGTTTGATATCCAGTAGAAGATGTCTTTTGCACAAGAACATATTTGTCCCATTTGAATATTTAATGAGATGACAGCTGAGGTGGTCCAGAGCTAACCATCATTATAACCAGTCTTAATTATCCATTGTTGTATAACATGATCATCATGCTAATAAAAAACGTTTTCAGTAGAGTAGCAAATCACAAAAGTAAAGTTGCTATATTACTGCAGGGTCCTCAGAAAAGAGGTCTCAGAAGCAGTCTGACCAAGCCTAAATGACTGAAGCTTTTTCAGTGTCATACAAACAAAGTCATATGGTCTTGTTACATTGCAGTAACCAACTAATAGAGATGCCTATGGTAGACTCAATATTAAAGTGTTACCCTTTGTTTTCTGAGATGATAAAAATAGCTGTTTTTTCAGGTCTGGCACATGTTTCCTCCCCGCCTCATCCATTAGAAACAAAATATTCTTGCGCAGTCTCTTACGGGACTGCATGACTTGAACATCACAGTATTACAATACCGTGGTTAACAGTACCTCTTTCTCTTAAGGGTACACAAAATCATCTTTTTTATAGGCTGTTTGTAATATTTATGCTCTGACCTATCAGTTAGGAAGATGTGAACATGCACACTACATGTATCTTATTAAAATAACAGCATTATTTTTAAAACCTCAGTTTAATCAGAGGCTGGTATATGGGCTATTAAACAAAAATATGTATTTCTGTAAAAAGGCCAAAGACAGCTGGGACTCAGTATTCCCCACAAAATGTTCGATTCACAAGTACTAAATCAGTGTCTTCCAATAGGCCAGACTTTAAGATGGATCAAGGCATTAACGTGACTGTGAAGAATACTGGTGGTTTGACTTCAGAATGAGTCAGCTCAGCCATCTAATTTAACTGTATTTTAAGACCTTTTGCATGCACCTTACAACATATCAAGCAAGGTTTTGGAATTATAAATGACTGTATGCCTATTTCAGATAGGTTTGGATATGAAACAGACATTGGGGAATGTGTAGAATATCAGTTTTTAGAAAGACAAAAATGGCAGGTAACAGAAAACAGAGAAAGATGATTGGCATTATTTAAAATTGAAATTACATATTTTGAAGCTCAGGGAAACTCTGTTGCTGACACAACAGCAAAAAGGCAGCTGAAGGCACAATGATTACAGCAGTTGGTGTTACAGTGCTTCATTATGACATATGGGGATTTTTTTTTTGACAGACATTGTGAACTAGAGAAAAGGAAAGAAAAGCTAATAAAACCAGCTTGTTCCCTAGGATCAAATGGCATTTAAACAAAAAGGGATAAACTCCTGACCCCACCCTTTCATATCAATTTTAATTAAATAACCAGTCTACCCTACTTTTTAAGTCCCTATTGTTTGAACTGTGTTTTTCAGAGCATATCCTTAAGTTATGGCAAAACGTAAAATGGAGTAATATTTCTTGCAAATGAGAAATATAAGGTGGCAAGCTAGCAATATTAAAAAGGCAATTACACAAAAATTATTGGTTTATATGGACAAGAAAAAGAGGTTATCTATTAAAATGTGAAAGGCAACAAACATCATGATAAAACAGTTTAAGTCAACAAGAAACTGCAAACTTGACACAAAATAATTTTAATATTACAATTTGTTGTTTCCTTTTCTGAATATTATAAAATGTAAAAAAAAGAACAGGCAACTTGGAATAATTGAAAAAAAGTATTTGGTCAAGTCCACAGACAATTACAGTACCTTCTTCAGAGTTTAAAGCACAACTGACACCATCTTGGTAGAGTGTTATGATGTCAGAGCTAGAAAATGCAAAGTCCAAGGTGGAGTGGCAGCTATTGATTCTTTTCTGTAGGCTGACCAGATTTTCATAGTCCCAAAATGGGACACAGTTCAGTAATCAAGCGAGTGCATTAGATGTAAATTAATTTGAAGAGAGTTGGGGAGTTTGGAGGGATTCCCCTTTGAGTTTTATATGCATTGTAAAAATGCACAGTTTAAAATGGTGTTATTTATAAAATTCCTGGACACGATGCAAAAAAATGGGAAGGTCTTGGGGAAAAAAAGGAACATCTAGTCAGTTTTATGGATCATGGTTCATTCCCCTAAGGTGTGCACTAAGAGTAAATTACTCTGAAGAATTGGATTTAAATGTCAAATTGTTGGTTTGATATTTAATTACATGAAGAGAAAAAAAATTGTGGTTAAAATTCAAGAATGCAACATAATATTTTTATCTTATACTACGAGATGACTGGAAACACAAATTATCTAAACATCTCTTCCAATATTTATCAGTTTAATTGATATGAGTTGCTCAAAACACAGGTAAATACACTGTATCAAGTACTAATAGATAATGAGTGCTAATTTCAACTTTGTTTCTTCTGTTTTATTGACTGTTAACAGAAGATACTTCAAAACACAATGACTTTAAAAACAGCATAAAGTTTTTACAGTTCAATACATTTTCTTTGTATAGACCAATAAGTATTTTTCAAACTTTTTGTCTACTTTGTCATATGTTACAGGAATAGGAAACTCCTCAAAAAAAAATTTCAGCGCTCCTGTAATCCACGTGTGTCACTAATATTTCTCTCTCTCACTACAACAGGAAGTTATCAGTTCTGTACACTCTCAGCCTGACCCATGTAGCTTCTTTTAACTATCCATCCATCCATCCATCCTCTTCCGCTTATCCGGGGTTGGGTCGTGGGGGCAGCAGCTTGAGCAGAGAGGCCCAGACTTCCGTCTCCCTGGCCACTTCTTCTAGCTCTTCTGGGAGAATCCCAAGGCGTTCTCAGGCCAGCCGGGAGACATAGTCCATCCAGCGTGTCCTGGGTCTTCCCCAGGGCCTCATCCCGGTTGGACGTGCCCGGAACACCTCACCAGGGAGGCATCCAGGAGGCATCCTGATCAGATGCCTGAGCCACCTCATCTGACTCCTCTCGATGCAGAGGATTAGCGGCTCTACTCTGAGACCCTCCCGTATGATTGAGCTTCTCACCCTATCTTTAAGGGAAAGCCCAGACACCCTGCGGAGGAAACTCATTTCAGCCGCTTGTATTTGCGATCTCGTTCTTTCAGTCACTACTCATAGCTCATGACCATAGGTGAGGGTAGGAACGTAGATCGACTGGTAAATAGAGAGCTTTGCCTTAAGGCTCAGCTCTTTTTTCACCACGACAGACCGATGCAGAGCCCGCATCACTGCAGATGCCGCACCGATCCGCCTGTCGATCTCACGGTCCATTCTTCCCTCACTCGTGAACAAGACCCCAAGATACTTGAACTCCTCCACTTGGGGCAGGATCTCTCCCCCAACCCTGACAGGGCACTCCACACTTTTCCGGGTGAGGACCATGGTCTCGGATTTGGAGGTGCTGATTCTCATCCCAGCCGCTTCACACTCAGCTGCGAACCGATCCAGAGAGAGCTGAAGATCCTGGCCTGATGAAGCAAACAGGACAACATCATCTGCAAAAAGCAGTGACCCAATCCTGAGTCCACCAAACTGGACCCCTTCAACACCCTGGCTGTGCCTAGAAATTCTGTCCATAAAAGTTATGAACAGGATCGGTGACAAAGGGCAGCCCTGGCGGAGTCCAACTCTCACTGGAAACGGGCTCGACTTACTGCCGGCAATGTGGACCAAGCTCTGACACCGGTTGTACAGGGACCGAACAGCTCTTATCAAGGGGTCCGGTATCCCATACTCCCGGAGCACCCCCCCACAGGATTCCCCGAGGGACATGGTTGAACGCCTTTTCCAAGTCCACAAAACACATGTAGACTGGTTGGGCAAACTCCCATGCACCCTCCAGGACTCTGCTAAGGGTGTAGAGCTAGTCCACTGTTCCGCGACCAGGACGAAAACCACACTGTTCCTCCTGAATCCGAGGTTCGACTATCCGACAGACCCTCCTGTCCAGAACTCCCGAATAGACTTTTCCAGGGAGGCTGAGGAGTGTGATCCCTCTGTAGTTGGAACACACCCTCTGGTCCCCCTTTTTAAAGAGGGGGACCACCACCCTGGTCTGCCAATCCAGAGGCACTGTCCCCGATGTCCATGTGATGTTGCAGAGACGTGTCAACCAAGACAGTCCTACAACATCCAGAGCCTTGAGGAACTCCGGGCGTATCTCATCCACCCCCGGGGCCCTGCCACCAAGGAGTTTTTTGACCACCTCGGTGACCTCAGTCCCAGAGATGGGAGAGCCCACCTCAGAGTCCCCAGGCTCTGCTTCCTCATTGGAAGGCATGTTAGTGGGATTGAGGAGGTCTTCGAAGTACTCCCCCCACCGACCCACAACGTCCTGAGTCGAGGTCAGCAGCGCACCATCCCAACCATATACGGTGTTGACACTGCACTGCTTCCTCGAAGCCGTCTGAAAGTCGTTCTCCATGGCCTCCCCAAACTCCTCCCATGCCCGAGTTTTTGCCTCAGCAACCACCGAAGCCGCATTCCGCTTGGCCTGCCGGTACCTATCAGCTGCCTCCAGGAACCCACAGGACAAAAAGGTCCTATAGGACTCCTTCTTCAGCTTGACGACATCCCTCACCATCCCTGTCCACCAACGGGTTCGGGGATTGCCACCACGACAGGCACCGACCACCTTATGGCCACAGCTCCGGTCAGCTGCCACAACAATAGAGGCATGGAACATGGCCAATTCGGACTCAATGTCCCCCACCTCCCTCGGGATGTGGTCGAAGTTCTGCCAAAGGTGGGAGTTGAAGCTATTTCTGACAGGGGACTCTGCCAGCCGTTCCCAGCAGACCCTTACAACACATTTGGGTCTACCAGGCCTGACCGGCATCCTCCCCCACCATCGAAGCCAACTCACCACCAGGTGGTGATCAGTTGGCAGCTACGCCCCTCTCTTCACCCGAGTGGCCAAGACATATGGCCGCAAGTCCAATGACACGACCACAAAGTCGATCATCGAATTGAGGCCTAGGGTGTCCTGGTGCCAAGTGCACATATGAACACCCCTATGCTTGAACATGGTGTTCGTTATGGACAATCCGTGACGAGCACAGAAGTCCAATAACAAAACACCGCTCGGGTTCAGATTGGGGGGCCATTCCTCCCAATCACGCCCTTCTAGGTCTCACTGTCATTGCCCACGTGAGCATTGAAGTCTCCCAGCAGAACGAGGGAGTCCCCAGAAGGTATGCCCTCTAGCACCCCCTCCAGAGACTCCAAAAAGGGTGGATACTCCAAACTGCTTTTCGGCGCATACGCACAAACAACAGTCAGGACCCTTCCCCCCACCCGAAGGCGGAGGGAGGCCACGCTCTCGTCCACCGGGGTAAACCCCAATGCACAAGCTCCAAGTCAGGGGGCAATAAGTATGCCCACACCTGCTCGGGGGCAACTCCAGAGTGGTAGAGAGTCCAGCCCCCCTCAAGGAGATTGGTTCCAGAGTCCCAGCTGTGAGTCGGACTATATCTAGCCGGAACCTCTCGACCTCGCGCACTAGCTCAGGCTCCTTCCCCTTCAGAGGGGTGACATTCCACATCCCAAGAGCCAGTTTCTGTAGCTGAGGATCAGACCGCCAAGGTCCCCGCCTTCAGCCACCACCCAACTCACACTGCACCCAACCTCCTTGGCCCCTCCCATAGGTGGTGAGCCCATGGGAAGGAGGACCCACGTTACCTCTTCGGGCTGCACCCGGCCGAGCCCCATGGGTGCAGGCCCAGCCACCAGGCGCTCGCCATCGAGCCCCACCTCCAGGCCTGGCTCCAGAGGGGGGCCCCGGTGACCCGCGTCCGGGCAAGGGAAAACGTTGTCCAAGGTTTTCGCTCATCATTGGAGGTTTGTTGAACCGCTCTTTGTCTCATCCCTCACCTAGGACCAGTTTGCCTTGGGTGGCACTACCAGGGGCATAAAACCCCGGACAACATAGCTCCTATGATCATTGGGACACGCAAATCCCTCCACCGTGATAAGGTGACGGTTCAAGGAGGGGGCTTCTTTTAACTAAAAATATTAAAACAGTAATACTCAGGACAGGCCATTCAACCCAACATGGCTTGTTAGTCTCTATTTTCCTTTACCTTGCAACTCTATGATGGTGTGGGCTGGCTCTTTGCTTGCTCTTTGTTTTTGGGAGCCTCTTCAAGCCAACACCGTTGATAGTCGTGACCGTGATTAGTGTAGCAGATGAGGACAAACTCATCAAGCAAGGGGATGGTGAAAAATGCAAGTGCTGTTATTAAAAAGAAGTCAAAACAAGTGTCCCAAAGTGCAAGTTAATAAATAATCCATACAAAAGTGTTCATGTGGAGGATAAAAACAGAATAAATAAATCCATTAAAACAAAGCTAAAATTCAGGCATGAATTTGTCCTTTCTAAAAAGCCTGGTGCATTGTTCTTTCTCACTGTCGGCTCCCCTGCTTATCCCATATGGGGCTTGCAGCAGAGGAGTTGCACTACCAACAGATGCAGCTGAGCTTTCCTCAGGTCCGGTACCCTGCCATCCCATGGCTACGATAAGGCTCCCTATCCGGACCTAGGCTTGGGTCTCTAACAGCCATGGCCCTCATGTTAGAGCTCTCCTCCAAGCCTCTTTGACCCCCGCTGCCTTCCCAGTCTTCTATGGCAAGTTGCTCTTTTTATCATGCATCACTCTGCCCCCCTGAGTTGCCCAGATAGAACAATCACTCCATCAGCCCCCTGGTGTCAGCCACTTACTCCGCTCAAGGGGCTATCCTTCCCAGCTGCCTGCCTTCACCCACTCACATATTCATTCACATGGTTCATTCCGCCTCCTGCCTTCTTCTCTCTCTCTTCCTTTAACCTCCATTCTCTTCTTGTTTTCTTCTTGTTTTCTTCTTACTCGATTCTCCCTCTCTCACTCTTGCGCTTCCCTTTTAAAATGGGGACGTGGCACAGCTGCTGCAATCTGCAGCTCCCGGCGTCAATTACGGTTGCAGGGCCGTCCGCTCCCGTCTCGCAAAATTACACACTAACATTTAGGATAACTTGTTTTATTTTCTGAATGAGGTATATACATTTTTTTTGTTTGTTCACATTAGTAAATTAATTGAAAACAGAACATACAACTTACACACACATACCCCAAGTTTTGCTTTTTTTTCACATTTGGCAACATCACACATTTTGTACCTAAAACCCATAAACACCACATTGTTTTGTTACATTTCTTCTAAGCAGTTTCTGTGACTGTAGTGAATATTTAGCCACATACGGACAAGTATGTCAACCAGACATTACAGTAATGCAATTAGTGTTAATAAAACTAAATTTCAACTGTTCTTGCAAACAGTCATGCCTTTGGAAACTTTTTTTTATTATTTCAAATAAAGCATGTGAGTCACACATACTTTCTGACTACAGGAGTGAAATCAAATGAAAAAATACTTGAACCAACTAGCAAAATAGAAAAGATTTCATGCATTGTACATTGTGATGGTCGGCGGGGATCGTGCTCTACCAGGAGACCTGGTGGAGTAGGGGACCAGGAGAAGGACAATTTATACCCCGGGACATGAGAAGGCAGCCTCCCTGGGTTGCACTGGGGCCCCGGACTTGGAGCTTAGAAGCTCAAACCTGTTGGGGTCCGTGGCCACTACCAGAGGGTGCCTGGACAGCTCCAGAAACAAGGACTGCAGCACTTCCACCAGTCCCGGAAGTGCTGCCAGAAGAGGAGCTGGATTCACATGCAGCACCCACCACACCTGGAAGTGCTGGCGGAAGTTAATCGGGAAGCACATCCGGATGCATTATAAAAGAGGCCGTCTTACTCCATTCAGGAGTGAGGAGTGCAGCTGGAGTTGGGTGGAAGAGGACAGAGCCTGCGAGTGGAGGAGTAAAGGAAGCAGAAGACTTGGGGAAGACAGAAGAAGAGAAGTAAAAAGGACTGAGCCTTGTGGATAATTTTGCACTGTTTGCTGTTCAGAAGAAAAATAATAAATAGGACACACAATGTTCAAATGCACACTCTAGGTTTCTGTCTGTGGCCAGGCTTCTTTTACAACATATACACAGGATAAACTATTCCCAGAAAAGCAAGTAAGACATAACGCTTACATTAGCCAACTTGTAGACTAGTAAGGTTCATGTGCTAAGTGCAGCTACACACAGGCTAAATTGGAAGCCTTATTCCAAGTAAAGTTAGTGAGGGTACATTATCCAATAGGAAAAATTTAAAAAAAAGTACAGAATCTGCACTATGCAGTGTATATATGTTCACCAGTATGAAGATAATAAGTGCCTCCCATACATCCATGTGGTTTGCTGTCTTTTGAAATAAACCTAAAAAATGACAAAATCTTTACTCTGCATGATATTTTATTGTGGATAATAATAATAATACATTTTATTTATATAGCGCCTTTCCCATGCTCAAGGCACTTACAGAAAATGAGAAAACGGCAGGGTATACAGTGTATAGCATTGTACAAACCAAATAAATAAATAAAGAAGATTAAGACAGTAAATTCAGAGAAAGCCTAACAGACAACAGAATTGTTGGTCTAGCACACACACATACAGGTTACATGAGCATCTTGACAGAGAGGTAAACTGAGAGAAGGGGAATGAAATCAAGTAGAGCTAAAAGGCTTCCTGATCATATGAGTTTTGAGTTGTTTTTTAAAAGAAATCATTCAGTCAGCTGACTTGATTAATTTCGGTAGGTCATTCCAGAGTCTGGGCGCTATACAGCTGAAGGCCCTGTCACCCATGGAGTGTAGATTAGTGTGGGGCACAACAAGATTGCCAGAATCGGAGGACCTTAGTGGGCGGGCAGGCACATAGTGATGAAGAAGGTCACTGATGTAGTTTGGTGCGAGGTTATTTAAGGCTTTGTAGGTTATTAGTAGGATTTTATATTCGATTCTGTAAGACACAGGGAGCCAGTGAAGACGGAGCAGGATGGGTGTGATGTACTCGATGCTGCTGGTTCGAGTAAGGACTCTTGTAGCTGAGTTTGAATAAGCTGGAGCTGTGATATAAGATTAGAAGGGGCACCTGCCAACAGTGAGTTACAATAATCTATGCGGGATGTGATAAAAGCATGGACAAGTTTCTCAGCATTAGAAAAGGAGAAGAAGGAGCAAACACGGGATATGTTATGGAGGTGAAAGTAAGAAAGTTTCTTAATGTGATTTATGTGGGCGGAGTAAGAAAGGGAGGAATCAAAAATGACACCAAGATTCTTTGCAGTGGAGGCAGGTCTGATGAGATCACCGCCAAGATGGACTGGGAAGGAGCTCATTTTATTAAGTTGCATTTTAGTCCCAATTTGCAGGAGTTCAGTTTTGTTGCAGTTTAATTTTAAAGAGTTCTACTCCATCCAGGTTTTAATTTCACTAAGGCAGGTTGTGAGTTGAGAAAGTTCTGATGAAGTTCCACTTTTAACATTGAAGTAGAGTTGAGTATCATCTGAATAAAAATGATAGCCCAGTCCATAGCTACGAATAATATGGCCAAGGGGAAGCATATAAATACAGAAGAGAAGAGGGCCGAGGACAGAGCCCTGAGGAACTCCTTGTGTGACTGGCGCCAAACTGGATCTGCTGTTGCCAAGACTAACAAACTCTTGCCTATCAGTCAGATAGGACTTGGACCACTGGAGGGCAGTGCCAGAGATACCCAGCATGTTCTCCATTCTGGAGAGTAGAATGTCATGTCTGACAGTGTCAAATGCTGCACTGAGGTCTAACAGAATTAATATGCTGGTTTGTCCAGAGTCTGCTGCCATAAGCAAATCATTGGTTACCCGTAGCAGAGCAGTTTCACAGCTGTGCTGCACCCTGAAACCAGACTGAAAGGGTTCCATCAAATTATTAGAGGTTAAGTAATTGGTGAGCTGGGAGGCTACAACACGCTCAAGAGCTTTAGACAGGAAAGGTAAGTGGGAAATAGGCCGGAAATTGTTAAGATTGTCAGCATCAAGACCAGACTTTTTAACATTGGGGTTACAGAAGCAATTTTAAAAGTGAGCGGCAGAGAGCCAGTGTCAAGGGATGAGTTTATTATTGTTGTAGCAGTCGGGATTATGGCATGAAGGCAGGATTTAAGTAGTGTGCTGGGGATGGGGTCCAGTACACAAGTAGTCGTCTCATCTTACAAAGCAGGTCATTAACAAAAGCAGATGTGACTGGTGAGAACATAGAGAAGGAGCTAGATGGAGTGGGAAAACAGGGAGAGATATAAACAGATGATGTATTTATGTTAGTTGAATTATTTAGATCTTTAATTTTGTTACGGAAAAAGTGGAGGAAATCCTCACAGACTTCAGTAGAAGAGGTAGTTGGGCCAGATGCAGGTTCGAGTAGTTTATTAACTGCAGAAAACAAAACCCTTGGGTTATTGTGGCCACTTTCTATTATTCTGCCATAGTGGGTGTTCTTAGCAGCAGTTATTGCTTCTCTGTAAGCTCTTTGGTGGTCAGAGAACGCCTGGATGTGCATGGTGAGGCCAGTCTTACGTGACATTCTCTCAAGGTGTCGGCCAGCTGCTTTCATAGATCACAATTCTGAGTTATACCAGGGAGCTGAACGTTTAAAGGAAACCTCCTTATGTTTTAAAGGAGCTGTTTTATCTAATGCTGAATGAAGGGCTGAGTTATAGTGGTCAACAAGACTATCTAGTGTTGATGGAATAGGTGCAGACAGTAAAAGATCAGAAACGGATCCAGAAAGGATAGAGGGACAGATATTTTTAAGGTTTCTGTAAGAGATTTGTCGTTTACAGGTAAGAGGAGGTAAAGGCAGTGAGACAGTGAAAAATACTGCTTTATGGTCAGAGAGTCCCAAATCAGTGCTGTAAATATGTGCAACAGATAGTCCAGAAGTGCAGATCAGATCCAATATATGACCACCAGACTGGGTGGGAAAATCAACATGTTGTGTTAAGTCAAAACAGTCCAGTAAGGAAAGGAATTCATTTCTCAGTTTAGATGTAGTAGTGTCAATATGGATGTTGAAATCACCAAGAAGGATAATTCTCTGAGAGTAAGAGCTTAGGTGGGTTAAAAGTCCAATCAGATCAGATAAGAAGGATGCATTGTATTTTGGGGGACGATAAAGAACAATGAGTGAGACAGGACCTGTTTCCGTTATTAGTTTAAGAGCCAGGCACTCAAAAGACAGTGGACAGTCAATTGGGATTCGTTTGATATTTAAGTCTGCTCTGATAATTACCGCTAGCCCACCTCCTTGTCTAGAGCTGCGAGGTTCTGTATGGAAAGTGAAACCAGGTGGAGTCGCCTCCGTGAGAGGTGTCAATTCGTTTGGTAATGCTTTGCCATTTAGAGATCTCGAGTTAAACAGTGCAATATTAGTTAATGAGGCATCTTTTTGCACAGAGCCGTGATCAGGGTTTATTTCCACACAATGTAAATTTGGCACACTGATACTTGTATTTCCAGGGCCATGAGAAGGAAGGCTTATTCCTGAGCAAATGCTGCCGGTTGTCTTTTCATTCGCAGCCCGGCGGTGGCGGCGACCTGACCCGCGATGTATATATTTCGGGCGCTGCAAAATACCGGCATCTTTTAGGATGTTCCAATCAGACCATTTGCTCTGGACAAACTGTTTAATAAGAAGGAGTTTGTCATGAGAGTATTTTAGCATGATACTTGGCAATACTTATCTGAAAAGCAGTGGAGAAGCAGCACAGCATAGCGGAACTGGTAGGACAGGCGGGTGTGGTAGCATAGATGAGGTGAACGGCGATAGCAAAGCAGCAAAAGCATAGCAGGAGGAGGTAGCAGGATTTGGAGGTTCCAATACACAGCCACAAACAGTAACGCTTGTTAATTTCATGCGTGATCGCCCCGGAGCCATAAGCCAGGTTAGTATAAGCATCAGATCAGATCCCAGTCGTAGAGTACTGTAAAATGAATCGGGAGCAGATCAGCTTAGCGAATATAATCACGGAGACAGATCATCCCGAGGTCATATATGCCAGGTACAATGAAATGTTCGTAGGTCTCGTCCCGCGATCCACAGACTCAGCTGTTCCCTATCAAAGTAGAGTCCATAAAATCTGTAAATATTAAGCCAAATCCATGCAATTCAAGTCTGCTGTATCCACGAACTATACGTACAATAAAAGAAATAAAACAAGCGTGAGAAAGTGTAGAATTAAAGGGAATTTTGCGAAAAGTGTTGTTAACAGGGAGGAGCGACAGCAACTTGCGTGCGCCAGCGTCCCCTCACCCCTCATAATCACTAAATGCACTAAATATTCTCCATATAGCATAACGACTCTACATAAAATTAATTAAATTATCATATTATAACCATAAAATCAGCTATAACTGAGCACCATAACAAAGTATGTGTTTTGCCCAATTCACCTGATTTGAATACTTCATACCATTTGTCATAATTGTCACCCAATTTTTTTATTTAAAATACAACACAAAGTTCACCAATTCTTCACAAATGTTTGCTCATAAAGTTCCACACCCCAGCATTAATTTCCATTTGTATAAACTAAAAACATTCAATTGCTCCCTCCTTTACTCATAGCTGATACACTGAAGTCCAGGGATCAGTTACTCTTTATAGTTGCTTTCTGTAGAGCTACTATGTAGTTTTGTAATATGGAGGACCAAGGCCACTTAAGGTTTTAAACAAAAAGCAAGAATTATGACGGTTCTCATCAATGAGGTCAGAAAAGATGTTCTAGCTGCTTTTACAGCATTATTATATAGAGACAACAGTTCTTTCAAGAGATTCAAGTGCACATGTGTCTTTCAGCTTTCCTAAAAGAGCCCTATGTCGTCAGTGAGCCACGAAGTAACATTAAGTTTTTCCCTAATTCTAAAATGTATTGCAGCAACAGAATCAATTGGTGATCTGACATATGTTATTGAAAATCATCTAAAAGATCATCTGCTTCATTTAAAGCAAAATCTTGAAGAATATTTTATAGCTGTCTCATTATTAAACAAACGGGTCAAATAGCACTATTTACCCAACATAGGAGTATTATACACAGACATTAAAATTTATACATTTATAATAAGACATCACGAAGTCCAGTAATGTAACATTAACAGGGGATATACTACATGTAAAAACCAAATCTAGTGTATGACCAAAATGTGGGTAGGGCCAGTTACAGGCTGCACTAAGTTAAAGACTAGTAATGTTTACAAATTCTACCACTAAAGGATAAATGATTACTTCTTTATGGGAATTAAAGTCCCCAGCAATGTTAAGTCTATCATAACTTAACACAAAATTTGATAGCAGATCAGAAAATTCAACAAAAAAGGTGACTGCTTAGACTTAGAAGGGTGGTAGATTAAACAACAAGGCTCTTTACAAGGTATCTGAAATAATAGCACCTCAAATGAACAGACATCTTTAAACTTGATAAGATCAGATTTATATGAGTTTTAAAATACTACAGCAACCTCTCCACCCCAGCAAGAAGCACTACGCTCTAGGAATATTAAAATAAAATAATCAAGGGGGCAAATTTCAATTACAGCACTACAATCACCAACCTTTAACCAAGTTTTTATAGGAAATAATAAAATCAAGGCCATGTGACAATAAAATCATTCAAAATAAAAATCTTATTTGACACAGTCCTTGCTTACATTAGAGATAATACATCCATATTATTTTCAATAGAGGAAGGATTAAGAGCAATGAGGTTAGAATAATTAACATTTCTGGTTATAGTTCTCCTACAAATTCTATTATTAATAACAAAAGGAATTTATGTGTAACTCACAATGTGTACTGCACAAGGTGCATAACTGACCTTAGCACAATCATTTACATTAATTACATTGCTCGCTAGTCAACAATCATTTAAAACATGGCTTAGATTTTCATGTAACCTAAATAAACCAGTTTTGCTAAGATGCATACTGTCTAGCGAAGAATCACTGTCTTTCCCAAAACAAATCCCAGTTTTGTACAACAACATTATCATGGACCTCATACCATAATGCCAGCCAGGAGTTAATAGTAGAAAGTGTACTAGAGATCTCAGATCCTCTTCTAAAAGTCAGAACAGAGCCAGAAATAATTATTCTTGATTTGGGTGCGAAGCGTTAAAACAGTTCTAACCAGCTCTGATATGTCCTCTCTTAGGATTTCAGAGTACTGACAAAAAGCATCATTTACCCCAACATGTAATACCACAGACCCAATATTCCCAGATGTGCTGAGAAGGCTCTGTATTTGCCATGTATTAACAGAAACATGGGTGTTTGGGAAACATCTTGTATGTGGCACTCTGCTGTGGAAATGGGCCTCCATGCCTCAATAATTCAGGAGCAACACTGACACTTGAATCTGGTATTTCATCCAGAAACAACACATCCAAATGCTATTTATGTTCTAAAAGCATGCTCATTCTTTCAAGAAGCTACCAATTTCCTTTCAAGTTCCACTAATTCAGCATTCACCAAATCCTATCCGGACAGATGTATTATCGGTCTAGACCCAGTAGTTGCCATGTCCATGTTCACAGTTGAGTACTCTGTGATATTGAGTGCAGTAAATATTATGGTCAGGTGTCCACAAACATTTGACCAAATAGCGTATACCTACTGTAAAAGTAACCAGACTGAGAAAAGAACATGTGTTGGGGAAACCATCACCGTATTGTATCTTTTAGGGTCAGTACAAACAGCCTAGCTGTATACATCAGCACAGACAACATTCTGGTGGCAAAATGGTGTATTTGTAGAAGCAGGGATGGTGAAAGGGATGTTGGGAACAACAGGGAATCCTGGGAGCAAGGTGATGTCATTGGGGAGGGACACGTGACTATGCGATGTGGAAGGAGCCTGGTTTTTCTGGTTGTAGAATGGGGAGTAAACTCATGGCCCAGGGGCTCTTTTGTGAATCATCCTTCCTGTGAGAGAGCAGAGAGATAGGTTAGTACACTGGCTTCTTCTCCTGTCTTGCAGGTTCACGTGACACGTCGGGTCCTTTGGCTTCCCCCTACTCACGAGTGTGTGACATTACATATACAGTATATTCTAGAAAGAATGTCAGTCAACAGCACATCACATTGAAACCCATATGTTTTAGTCACCAAAATACATAACTATTGTGTATTTAAGATGTTGACATAAATTCCAGTAAAAGCAAAAATAAGCTAGGGGAGAATCTACCAGTTGACAGTAAGATAGTGTGGCCATTAGAGAGCACTCCAGCTCTCCATACCAGACGCAGTTAGTCACTAGGCACAAGTTCAACAACACACATGGTTTTTATTCAGCTGTTGGAAATGCTCTCCAACCGTTTCCCATCAATGTACCATTTAGTAAAGCACCAAGTACAGTAATAGAAGCAAACAGCACTTTGCATTCCCTTCTTTCTCTTCCTCTCTCTCTTTCTGTCTCCTTCCACCTCTACCCCTACTCCGGCTAGCTTCGTTCTCCTCCTCCTGACTCTGGCTCCGTGAATGATGGCAGGCGGCTCCTGGGAGTACGCCAGGTGGCTCGTTAGCAAGGTCTGGAAGCACTCCCAGGTGTTTTAAAAGCCCAACAAAGTAGATCTCTGCAGCTTCCCCTTTCTATCCCCCCATGGAACCAACAGGGCTGTGCTAAACTCTACCTCTCATGATGCCCTATGGGAATCTGAGGAGGCACTGCAACCTAGGGGAGGTGCCATCTATCATTCCGGAGAGGCAGTACCCTGTACATTTCTGCTCCCCCAGTCCATTCCTTTATGGAAGCATCTCAGCCATCCATCACAACAGCAAAGATGCTGTGTTTATGCAGTGTGTATGACCATTCGAGAAAAAATCATTTGCAGGCACATTAAGTTACCAAATGTTGCAGTAGCAAATGAGATCACATACCACAATTCTTAAGTACAACTTGTGCCACAGATGTAAGGTGCACTTGATGGAATGCATACTATACCCATTCTTGCTCTAGCAGAAAAATTCCCAAGTACCCAGAGAAGAGAATGTGAAGACAGCATAAATATCTTGCCAAACCTCTGGCAAAGCTACAGTTTAGACCGAGATCCCTGAAGCTGTAGCAGTGCTAAAAGCTATGCCACCTCATCACTCTATTTATAACTTCTATAGTTTAAATATTCAACAGACATGTTTTATCACAGTAATCATTCTAAAATATCCTTCATTTACAAATCAGTGCAAGCAACTGCCTCAAGGTCACAAAAGTGAACTTCAATTTAAACCAGGAATGCTCCTGGTCTCTTATGATTTTAGTGTATTTTTTTAAACCTCTCAACTATATTGGCCTCTTTTTCATATTTAATCATACACACATATGGAGTACTAATTAAAACTAATTTATTCTTCTAATATAAACAAAAACTTCCTTAAATCCCAGAAGAAAATTAAGAAATTGCTTGCAGTTAAAAAGAATGAAAAGGATTGTAAGAAAACCTTATGCCATCTAAAAGATCCCTGTGGCACTTGCATTCCATGTTAATTAACCTTTCTGAATAGCCTGGATATTCAGTTAATTAATCAAGGACTAAGTCCTACAATAATGTACCATGATTTTAAATGGCAATCACAATAAAATTATAAAGAACTTGAGCACATTTACTGCCTTAAAAATGCAATCAAACATTACTTCAAATTACAGTCTTTTGTTTGTTGAGCATCAAGGATTTTAGCATACATTTGGATTTTTTCTAATTTCCTTTACTAATTAAAATGTATTTAATATAATAAAGTAAATAAATAAAATACAGTATAACTAATCTGTTCAAATATTTTTAAACATTCTGCTTAATCTAATTCAGGGTTGTGGACTACTAATAGCATTATTACTTGTTATGTGAAAAAAAAATACGACACACAATAAAACCTTCATGTATGTTTTTAATTTAAAACTGAGAGTTTGATTTTAAATTTATTTTGTAAACCTAAGAGACATGACTGAATCACAATTAAATTTTTATCAGCAATCTTCATCATCATCTTTATTATAACTGTTTTCATGAATTCAAGTTTTTTTTTTCTATAATTCTATTCCTTCTGGAATCATCTATACAGTAAACAGCAAAGTACAGCTACAATAGAAAGACTTTTGCAGCACTGCTTACATTTATTAACTGCAAATAAGTAATCGTGTGCAACCCCATTTCCAAAAAAGTTGGATGCTCTATAAAGTGTAAATAAAAACAGAATGCAATGATTTGCAAATCTCATAAACCATAGAAAACATATCCAATGTTGAAAATGAGCCATTTTACTATTTCATGAAAAATATTAGCTCATTTTGAATTTAATGGCAGCAACATGTCTCAAAAAAGTTGGGATGGGAGCAACAAAATGCTGGAAAAGAAAGGATGAACATTTTGCAACTAATTTGATTATTTGGCAACAGATCAGTAACGTGACGGGGTATTAAAAATATATCTTAGAGAAGCAGACTCTCTGAGAAGTAAAGATGGGCAGAAGTTCACCAATTTGTAAAAAGCTGCGCCTACAAATTGTGAAACGATTTCAGAATAATGTTCCTCAATGTAAAGTTGCGAAGACGTTGAATATCTCATCATCTATAGTACATGATATCATCAAAAGATTCAGAGAGTCTGCAGAAATCTCTATGCTCAAGGGAAAATACCAAAAATCAATATTGAATGCCTGTGATCTTCCTGCCTTCAGGCGGCACTGAATTAAAAACAGGCATGATTCTGTCATGGAAATCACTCAGAGCTGAGGAACACTTCCAGTTCGCCATGCCATCCACAAATGCAGGTTTAAAGCTCTATTATGCAAAGAAGAAGCCATATGTAAACATGATCCAGAAATAATGCTGAATTCTGTGGGCCAAAGCTCATTTAAAATGGACTGAGGCAAAATGGAAAACTGTTCTGTGGTCAGATACATCGAAATTTGAAATTCTTTTTTTAAGCGAATTTAATTCTTTCACCAGGATAGCTTTACTCGACCGACATTATGTAGAACTGAAACCCTCCCCCAGCGTCCTTGACTCAATACCAACAAGTTTTTTCAAAGAAGTATCCAATGTACTAATTGATAGTGTGCTTGACATAATAAGTTCATCATTAGATACGGGGGTCTTCCCAGACTGTCTCAAGACTGGTGTTGTTAAACCCCTGCTCAAGAAAAATAATTTTGACTCCTCTGTTTTTGACAATTTTAGACCTATTTCTAACCTGCCTTTCTTAAGTAAAATCCTAGAAAAGACAGTCATTACACAGCTAAATGATCACTTGAATAAACATTCTATTCTTGACAAGTTTCAGTCAGGTTTTAGAACAAGTCACAATATTCTTATAAACGACCTTAGTCAATGGGTTGGCCCCTCTGGCAGTGTCTTAAATTGGTTTGAGTCTTACTCGACAGGTAGAAAATTCTTTGTTAGTTGTGGTAATTATACTTCGAAGACACATGATATTCTAATGATGGTCCACAAGGATCTGTCCTGGGTCCATTGCTCTGTTCAATCAACATGCTTCCATTAGGTCAAATTATCTAAAGGCATAACGTGAGCTACCACAGTTATGCTGATGACACACAACTGTATTTATCAATAGCGTCTGATGACCCTGATTCTCTTGGTTCTCTGACCAAATGTTTCATTTGTATTTCTGAATGGATGAGTAGCAATTTTCTCAAACTAAATAAAGAGAAAACAGAAATCTTAGTGATTGGCAAAAATGGATATAATGAGGTTATTAGAAATAAACCTGATCCATTAGGCTTAAAGGTCAAGACAGAAGTAAAGAATTCGGGGTAATTATTGACACTGATCTAAATTTTAAATCACATATTAATCAGATTACTAGGACAGCATTTTTCACTTAAGAAATATAGTGAAAATTAGATCCCTTTTAAATTTGCAAGATGCTGAAAAATTAGTTCTTGCATTTGTTTTTAGTCGACTAGATTACTGTAAGGCACTCCTCTCAGGACTACCCAAAAAAGGCATCAATCGGTTGCAACTATTGCAGAATGCAGCTGCCATAATCTTAACTAGGAAAAAAAAAATCAAAGCACATCTCTCCAGTTTTGATGTCATAAATTGATTACCCATACCATTTAGAACTGACTTTAAAATACTGCTTATGATTTACAAAGCCCCAAATAATCTCGCTCCATCCTATATTTCAGAATCCCTTTTACCTTACACTCCAAATCGTAATCTTAGATCTTCAAATTAGTTTCTGCTTATAATTCCAAGACCTAAACTTAAAAGAAGTGGTCAGGGAACATTCTGATGTTCTGCACCTAAAATTTGGAATAGCTTACCAATAGAAATTCGGCAGGCTAATATGGCGGAGCAATTTAAAAAACTGCTAAAACCCCATTATTTTAACATGACTTTCTGACTTTTCCTTAATATTCTGTATATGCATTGAATTATTGTTTTTATCATGGCTCTGCAATCCGTACGAACCCCTACTTTCTCAGCTGCTCTTTTTCTGGTTTCTGTGGTGGCGACCACCACCTGATCAAGGCACCATGCAATCCCTACATTGATGGTTTGAAGGCCAGATGTCCACATGACCATCATCATCTAATTCTTCCACGTTAAGCCTGAAAACCAATGTGGACTGATTTATCTCATTTATGTTAGATAGAATGCCTACTCGGGGCTGGACGGTCTCATGGCCTCAGAACTCCTGCAGATTTTGTTTTTTTTTTCCCCAGTCTTCTGGAGGTTTTTTTTTTTGTCCTCCCGTCCATCGAACCTTACTTTATTTGTTCTTATTTAGTATTGCCTACTCTTATTTTTACATTTTTATTTTTTATAAACTTTTCTTTCTTGTAAAGTACTTTGAGCTACATCATTTATATGAAAATGTGCTATACAAATAGATGTTGTTGTTGTTGGAAAAAATAGACATCGTGTCCTCTGGACTAAAGAGAAGAGGGACCATCCGGCTTCTTATCAGCACTTAGTTCAAAAATCTGCATCTCTGATGGTATGGGGTGCGTTAGTGACTTTGGAATTGGCACCTTGCACATCTGGAAAGGCACCATTAATGCTGAAAGGTATATACAGATTTTAGCGCAACATATGCTCCCATCCAGACAGCATCTTTTTCAGGGAAGGCTTTACACATTTCAGCAAGATAATGCTAAATCGCATACTGTATCTATTACAACAGCATGGCTTCCTAGTAGAAGAGTCTGGGTGCTGAACTGGCCTGCCTGCATTCTAGACCTTTCATCAATTGAAAACATTTGGTGCATCGTGAAATGAAAAAACGGCAAAGAAGGCAATGTAGGACTGTTGAGCAGCTGGAATCCTATATCATAGAAGAATGGGACAACATTCCTCTCCCAAAAAACCAGTAACTAGCTTCCTCAGTTCTTAGAAGTTTATGGACTATTGTTAAAAGAAGAGGGGATGCTACACAGTGGTAAAAATGGCCCTGTCCAAAGACTTGTTGCTGCCTTCAAATTCAAAATGACCTTATTCTATTCTTAAAATGGTTCATTTTCTCAGTTTTTGATTCACTCCATTTCCTGTACCCTAAAATGACTTTTGAGAATCAGGGTGCCAAGACGATGGCATGTGCATTCAAGGTTTAGGACGCCCATTAAAAAAACAAATACTTGGATTTGGGTCAAGCGGAGACTAGCATACAGTAATTATCAATATTTCTACATACAGTAAGGACTCCATTTGTTACTGTGAGTTAATCATTTTACACAGATTAAATGTGCTAATTTTGTGAGAACAAGTTTTGATGCTGTCACAATTCATCAAGTTCATTGTTTGAAACAGGAAAAATAATCTGTATTTACAGGTACCAAACCCAACAGTATAAAACAGGTGCAAGAGTGCTTGTGGTGTGGCAGTACCACTATAAGAATCAAATATGTTTTCCAGACATGCATCTCTTAATTTTCCAAGTAAAACTTCACAGTACAAATATACTTTTTTTAAGTTATTCAGTGATGCCTTCTGAAATGTGGTAAGCAAGAGGGCTCCCAGAGGTCCATATCTGGATAGTCTTCCCAAACAAAAGTCACAGGAATTTCTACTGTGATACTGCCCTCACTCACGCTTGCAAACATTTCAGCAGCATATTTATTGGTGATTTCTTCTGATAACTCAAAATCTTCATCTAGCACAGCAGAATCTAAGCCATCAATATCATGTGAAATATCTGAACTGAATTTATTTTGACAAGAGCAACGATTGGTAATTGATGCAATGCTGCAAAGCAAATTAGATAGATAGATAGATAGATAGATAGATACTTTATTAATCCCAAGGGGAAATTCACATACTCCAGCAGCAGCATACTGATAAAAAACAATGAAAAAACAATATTAAATTAAAAGAAAGTGATAGGAGTGATCAGTAAAATAGAGGAAAAGGTAGAAAAATAAAGTTGTACATGGAGCTGCTGGAAAGGCTGTAATGCCTGAAGTGTCCTTGACTCAGTTTATTTAATGGCCTTTGCTGCCATCTAGTGGATACAACCACACAATTCATTCTAGGAGACTTTAGTCTTCTTCCCCTTTGTGTGGACTTTTGTCACCACCCACCTTGAAACGGCTAAACCATAACATTGCTGTTATTTTAAAATTAACTTCTCATCAGGAACATGGGGGTACAGATGAAGGGTAGTTTTGCCTAGAAATTGCCTGTAGATGAAATAGTATGATATTTCTATACACAGGGAACTGTAGTTATAAGCTGCATAGTAGTATAGTGGAGAGTAGCAGGCTTAGACACCTTCAATAGGAGCTGACAGGCTATTTTGAGCTGAATAGTCTATTCTTATCCAATCCTTTCTTTTATGTTTTATAATATATCAGTTAGGTAAAATTGTATACAAATAGGCTGGTTTTTGCTTCCATTGTTATTTTAATATATCAATATAACAGTAGGAATTTCCTTCTTTCATTTAGGCTGATGTAATTATTCTATAGCTAAAGGATTTGACTGCGACATGTCTAAATGATTACAGACTCCTACATTAGTTATTATGGGAGAGTTTAAGCAGGCACTTTGTTATCTAATATCCAGCTAGACAAGCATATGTTTGTAAACAAAGCTAACAGATTTATTGAGGACTCATTCTCTCCATGCCTACACTCCAACTTAACGACCTTTGAGGTGCAAGTAATTGCACACAGTTCTTGTCTGTAGATTAATACTCAGTCTTCCAGCCCAGAGGCTTTTTAAAAGCTATGTAATTGACATAGGTGTAGATCAATGTGGTCCTGTATTTTATACTTTATTTGGTGAGAAGAAGGTAGTCAAATCACATCAGGAGCTCTCCAACCTGCTACTTCTCAACAGGAGAGTCCCCCAAGGCTGGTTTCTGTCAACACTTTTCTACTCTTTATATACTAATGACTGCTGTAATGATGTAATCTGGTTGGCTAGTTATACTACCCAAGCAGAGCAAATAACAATGAGAAATATTAGTACAAGAAGGTCGCTGCTTTTGTAAAGTTGATTCAGCTGAAATTTGATGAATGCAAATGAATCTAAAAATGTTATCTTTCATTTCAGATATAACAGAAATTAAACTTGGCTTCTTAAGGCTAGTGGTGAAGGTAGTGGATAGGTTAAATACAATACCTTTACACCTCCTAAAACAACTATCTTTTCTGCTGGACTAAAGCCCACTGTACAGTGAAAATAAGAATGTACTGGCATGAGAATCAATTTAGTTTGTCTATGGGAATTTATACTTAAAGTGCAACAATTTAAACATGCAATTACATTCACTGTTCTTTCCTCTGAAGAGAGGAAACTGTTGCATAACTTGTTATGATTTCCCATCATGCCAGTATGTTGAAAAATTGTTACCTTTATTAGTGACCAGTCCCTTCTAACATTTTCTTAACCACATAGAAGGTTAACATGGATCAATTCTACAGTAAGCGATTCCAAAATAGAAATTGTGGTGATTACATGTTTTAAATTAACTGCAATAAAAAGGTTTTATTGGCAGTTTTGCACAAGGACTATGTGAAATCCCAGACAGTTATCATAATAATCTGTTATTTAAGTGAATGTTTTCTTTTTTACTTTAATAATTTTATTTTGGATTTTATTTTGTGTTATTGATTCTACAGTATTTTAGTTAGCAGAATGCTGCAAAATTCCTAACAGCATCTCAAAAAAATGGACTGGCAATAAAGCTGACCTAACTTTACTTTATTGCAATGCTTCTAACTAAGCAAGTGCTGTAGGTTATGTAATATTTATGTGTCAACAAAATATTAATACATATATGTGCAGTTTTGTTTTAAGATATGTCATTGAAATGTATTATTATTATCAGGCATTATTTAGGCACCTATGTCATAAGGAAAGCACCAGAAAAAGGGACCGCAATTGTTTTTTTTTTTTTTTGAGTTGATATAGAGCATGGATGCCATGGTTGTAAGAGTTGTGATAAATAAAGTTCCCCTGCATATTTAAAAAAAGCGTCTTTCCATCATTTCATTTTGCACAATTTGTGAAAATAAGACAGGTTATGAGTTTAGTTTATGAACAAGATTAAATATTTTACTTTCACTGAAAGCCAAAACTGTTCTATTTACTTTATTTTTTCACCTAACCAATAATGATTTGTTGCAACCTATTGAAATGTTACAGAAAATATAAACAAAGAAATACCAGAAAAAAGTTATAGTCTATACTCATATCCTGTACCATGATTTATGCCTTCCTCTGAAGCTTGGATGACTGGCCACTGCTTCCCGAAGATATCTGATTGAGCACTGTACAAGAGTTTAAAAATGTGAACTGAAGAATCTAGGCAGTAATCAGGAGAAATAAACTGCCATATATATATATATATACTGTAAATAACGACAAAACATTGCATAAAGGTTTGGGGTTGTGAGCCCCGTATACTGTAAAGTAAATAGGTCTTTACATATTTTCCAGACAAAATCATGAACAAAAAATACAAGACAAAATGGAGGGTTGGAGGGACATTTTTAAAGGGAGGGACCAGAAATCAGGCGTGATGGCTGCTGGGTAGGCGTGGTGGTATATGGGAGATTGACGTCATCATCGGGGGACCAGATGGAAGGAGGGAACCCGTAAGTGCCGTTCTGCTTTCACTCCGGGCTGGTTTATGGCGGCATCGCTTCGTCTTTTCTATGAGACGAGAGAGAAAGGTTAGTACGCTGCCTTCGTCCCCCGGCAGACTGCTCAGCGATGCGCGTCGGGTCCGTCAACTGCTCCCGATGCACTCGTGCGTGACATGATGGGCGGACCGGACCGAGAGGTCGTGGATCCGGGAAAGAGCATCAGCATTGGCCTGCAGGCCACCCCGGCGATAAGTGACCGTGAACTTGTAGGGCTGCAAGTCCAAAAACCACCGCGTGACCCAGGGATTTGACTCCTGATGCAGAGCCATCCACTGGAGAGTGGTATAGTCCGTTATCAAGGTGAACTCCCGACCCAGGAGGTAGTACTGTAGATACGTCACCGCCCACTTGATGGCCAGGGCCTCCCGCTCAACCGCAGCATATCTGGTCTCCCGGTCCAGAAGTTTCCGGCTCAGGTACATGACGGGGTGCTCGACACCATCGACACTCTGGCTCAACACGGCGTCAAGGCCTGTGTCCGAAGCATCGGTCTGGAGGAGAAAGGGACGAGAAAAGTCAGGTGCTCTCAAAACAGGTGCCGAGCTAAGGGGTGTTTTTAAGTCACTGAATGCTCATTCCGCTTAGCTATTCCACACCACATGAAAAGGGGCCCACTTCTTTGTCAACTCCGTCAAGGGCGCTGCCCTCTCGGAAAAACGAGGCACAAACCCGCGATAATACCCCGCTAATCCCAGGAAGGCCTGCATCTGCTTCTTGACCCCCGGATGGGGCCATTCCAGGATGTCTTTCACCTTCGTACACTGGGGTTTCACCAGCCCTCCCCCTACCAGGTAACCTAAGTACTTGGCCTCGCTCAATCCAAAGTAACATTTCCGGGGGTTGATGCGGAGGCCGGCTTTCGCTAGCGTCAGGAGGATGGCGTAAACCTGCAAGACATGCGCCTTCCAGGTGCCGGAAAAGATGACCATGTCATCCAGGTAGGCGGCACAATAGGACCGGTGGAGCCGTAACACTCTGTCTACCAGACGCTGGAAGGTCACGGGTGCTCCGTGCAGTCTGAATGGGAGGACCTTGTATTGCCAGTGTCCACTAGGGGTACTAAAGGCTGTTTTCTCCTTTGCGGATGCTGTTAAGGGAATTTGCCAGTACCCTTTGGTCATGTCTAGGGTAGTTAGAAAGTGAGCCGTCCGCAGCCTTTCGAGCAGCTCATCAATCCGGGGCATGGGGTAGGCATTGAACTTGGAGACCTGATTGAGGCGCCTGAACTCGTTACAGAATATCCAGGAACCGTCCGGCTTAGACACGAGGACGATCGGACTGGACAGACTGGATGTCCAGATCCAACATACGTTGTACCTCTAGCTCCACCTCCATATGTTTCGCTTCTGGGAGGCGATAGGGTCGTTCCCTGACTACAACCCCCGGGTCGGTCGCTATGTCATGCTGAATTAGCGCGGTCTGCCCTGGTGCCTCACTGACCACTTCCGGGACTGACTGGATCGCTCCCAGGAGCTCCTGTCGCTGGTGAGGACTCAAATTGGGGCCGAGGTTAAGAACATCATTTTCTGAGAAAAGGGAGAGGGTCGGACCTGGGTGGGACGGTTCTTCCCTGTCCCTCCAGGGTTTCAACAGGTTCACGTGGTAGACCCTCTCGCTCAGACGACGATTCGGCTGAAGCACCAAACAGTCTACGAGCCCTTTCCTCTCTTTAACCTCGTATGGACCTTCCCAATGGGCCAACAGTTTGGAGTGGGAAGTGGGCATGAGTACCATGACCCGGTCCCCCGGCTGGAACTCCCGTCGGGACGAGTTTCTGTTGTAGTTGCGAGCCTGCGCTGCTTGAGCCTTGGACATGTGTTCTTTTAGGAGGGGCCTAATTTTCTCTAGCCTATCGCGTAACTGCGCGATATGTTCTAGGATATTAGTGGAGGGAAGCGCCTTTCCTTCCCAGCCTTCTTTTAGTACATCCAAAATACCCCAGAGTTGGTGTCCGTATAGGAACTCAAAAGGGGAAAACCCGGTGGAAGCTTGAGGCACCTCCGGATAAGCAAAAAGCACCAAGGGTAAAAGTTGGTCCCAGTTCTGACCATCCGCGCTAACTACCTTGCGAAGCATCTGTTTCAGGGTCTGATTGAAACGCTCCATCAACCCATCAGTCTGGGGGTGGTAAACAGACGTCCTGAGATGCTTGATGCGGAGCAACTTGGCAACCACCCTGAATGTATCCGAAGTAAAGGGGGTACCTTGGTCCGTGAGGACCTCTTTAGGTATTCCCACCTGGGCAAAGAGGGCTACGAGTTCCCGTGCGATGTTCTTCGAATTGGCAGCTTGCAAGGGAACTGCTTCAGGGTATCGAGTTGCATAATCAACCATCACTAGAATATATTTGTGGCCACGTGTTGAAGGTTCCAGGGGTCCCACTAGATCAATCCCGATCTGTACAAATGGCATGTTAATGAGGGGAATCGGGACGAGAGGAGCGCAGTCCCTTCTGGGAATCTGGCGCAACTGGCAGACCGGGGAGGACTGACAGAAGCGTCTGACCTCCTCGTTGATCCCGGGCCAATAAAACCGGAGCTTTAGTCTCTCCAGTGTCTTTTCGGCCCCGAGGTGGGCGCCTAAGAGGTGGGCATGTGCTAGTACACACACTTGCCGCCGGTAGGTCTGTGGGACTAGCAACAACTTCCGTACCTCACCTTCATGTTCCACAACTCGATATAACAATTTGTTCTCTAGTACAAAGTGGGGTCCCAGTGGAGTGGAATCAGCTAACGAAATGTTGTCCATGGATACTATCGCATTCCGGGCAAACTTCAGGGAATCGTCATTCCACTGTTCTCTTTTAAATGAAGCCAGTGTGAAGCGGAACTGATACTCCGCGCTGGCTAGGGGGTCGGGAGATGCCTCTTCTCGTGACAGGCCTTCCTCCGGTTGTATTTCCAGATACGGGTCTGCCCCCAAGGACGCTGCCTCCACGTCATCAGTAGTTGCCGAGGTGCACGGCATGGGAGCAGCTGGGAGGGAACCCTGTCCCTCCATTATCAGACCCAACTTGGTTTCTGGAGTGGCAGGTTTTAAAGGGAAAGACAGGAAGTGAGGTCATATGGATCAAGCACGTGGTCTTCCACCATTGGATCATAGCCGGACGTGACATCAGGGGGACTGGAGCTGGTGTGGCCAACTTCCATTGGCTCGGTCCCGGAAGTGATGTCAGGAGAGCCAGGTGGAATCCCCCGGGAATGGTCTACAGGCAAGGGAGAAAAAGAGTCAGTGCACTCTGCCACATCCCGGCATGCCTCCGAACTGCCTTCACTCAAGCCCTTTAGCTGCCTCCCATGCGCATGTGTGTGACAATATATATATATATATATATATATATATATATATATACAGATATATAATATATAAAGTCAGTGTGCAATTTAAAATATTTGTAACTTTGTAAGTATATGTGATAGAAAGAATCTGTAAAAAGAATTAGAAAGAAGAAACACATTTTTTATTGTTCTAGTTAGTTTTCAACACATCCACCATCATTACTAATACAAAAGGTAGTACGATTCTGTAGTTCTCGGAAAACATTTTCAAGCTGATTTTCAGTATTACCAGCAATCACATCAGTTATCCTAGCTTGCAAGTCTTCTAAAGAACGCGGTTTGATTGAATAAACATTAGCTTTCACATGTCCCCATAAAAAGAAATCTAATGGAGTCAAATCTGGCAAACATGGAGGCCAAGAAAATGGTCCACTTCTTCCAATCCATTTGTTAGGGAATTTCTCATGTAGAAACTGTCTAACATGCAAAGCAAAGTGACGAGGAGCACCATCTCTTTGAAACACCGTTTTCTCTATCAGTCCTAATTGTTCAAGTTGAGAAATGAAGCATTTCTAAATAGCTCTCACCATTAACAACACGCGCTTCAAAAAAGAATGGCCCTATGACTCGATTTTTTCCTAAAGCACACCACACATTAACTTTGGGAGAATCTCTTTCATGTTCAACAGACTCATGTGGATTTTCAGTTCCCCAAATATGGCAAAAATAAAACTTCTAAAGACAAAAAAATAGATACATCAAGCTTTCTAATCCTTTTTACGAATTCTTTCTATCACATATACTTACAAAATTACAACTGTTTTAAATTGCACACAGAGCAAGTATATATATATATACTAATAAGAGGCAAAGCCCTCACTCACTCACTCACTCATCACTAATTCTCCAACTTCCTGTGTTGGTAGAAGGCTGACCCCATCTTCACGAAATTTGGTAGGCAGTTTCCCTGCGCTAACCGAAACCGATGTACATACTTATTTCGGTGGTATGATGCCACTGTCGGCCGCCATATTGAACTTTCCAACGTCACTAATTCTCCAACTTCCCGTGTAGGTAGAAGGCTGAAATTTGGCAGGCTCATTCCTTACAGCTTACTTACAAAAGTTAAGCAGGGTTCATTTCAAAATTCTACGCGTAACGGTCATAACGGTCAACAATGTCTGCCATGTTGAACTTTCTTATTTATGGCCCCATCTTCACGAAATTTGGTAGGCGGCTTCCCTGCGCTAACCGAAACCGATGTAAGTACTTATTTCAGTGGTATGACGCCACTGTCAGCCCCCATATTGAACTTTCCATTGTCACTAATTCTCCAACTTCCTGTGTAGGTAGAAGGCTGAAATTTGGCAGGCTCATTCCTTACAGCTTACTTACAAAAGTTAAGCAGGTTTCATTTCGAAATTCTACGCATAATGATCATAACGGTCGACAACGTCCGACATGTTGAACTTTCTTATTTATGGCCCCATCTTCACGAAATTTGGTAGGCGGCTTCCCTGCGCTAACCGAAACCAATGTACATACTTATTTTGGTGGTATGACACTACTGTCAGCCGCCATATTGAACTTTCCAATGGTCTTTTTTATTTATGGGCCCATCTTCAAGAAATTTGGTACGCGGGTTCCCATCGCTAACTGAATCCTACTTACGTACATATATACGTCCATAGCCTGCAGCTTGGTCACCATGTGAGGCGGCGTTGGGTCCCCCATCCCAACGCCTCCCACGTTGTTGGTTGCCTGCCTATATAGGGCCGTCTGTCGCTCCAGTCTCTACATTCCCTTCCTTGCTTCGCCACGGGATTCACGTCTCCCTGCTGATAACTACCGCCTTTTTATTTAATCCACGGCTTCTCCGCTGTTTTATTGTTCGTTTATTACGATTATAGTTATTGTGTAGGTATTTTAGGCTTACTTTACATTGTTCAGGTACCCATTTCCTTTATCGTTCCAACCATACCCCTATTAACATGTCTGTCGAGGTGATCACCATCGATCAAAGAACTGTCACTTACCGAGTGGTTTCCATGCCCGGAGATGGCACCTACCTTTTCCATTCTTTTTGTTACATATTACACGGCCATATCGGGCTCACTCTTGATATCCGGAGGAACATTGTATCTTACGTATTGAATTACTGGGACAGGTTCAAGGTGTGGACTGATGACGGTACAGGAGATAATTATAATACACACAAGCACTATAAGAGTGAAATGCTTAAGCCCTTCACCTATGGCTCTGTATGTGAGTTGATGGCTGCCGCTGAATTGTTCGGTTGTCGCTTTTAAGTGTACCAAAATGGCCAATGTCTCTTAAACATCTTAGATTCACAGGTGACCATTTCAGTAATGGACACTTTGATGTTTATGAATGTTTAAACTCTCAAAAGCTGGATGTGAAATTATCAATGAAACCGGTTGTATGCTTACAACGCTTGACAGATGCCGAATGTCACTTCAATACAAGTCCTGCAAATACTGTTGTAATTGAAACAAACCATGAAACTCAAACCGATTGTGACAGCAGCAATCCAAGCTGTGAGATTTGAAACAAGATTACTTTTTACATGGCCAACTGTACGTTGCATGCTCAAGAGTAAGCTCAGCGCACAGTTTGGTCATATTACAACCAGAGGGCCAAAATGACAATGTGGTATACAAAGAGATCCTTAACAAATAATTATTGGTATATTTTCCCTCAGTTAAAAAAGGTTTAATTTTAATAAAAATTTTAAGGCAGTACTTCGCCGCTGCAAAGCGCGGGTATTTTGCTATTATATATATATATACACACACAGTGGAACCTCGGGTCATGAACGTCTCGGACCACGTATAAATCGGGTTACAACCAAACAGTTCGCCAAACTTTTGCATCTGTTCATGACCACACACTAGGGTGATGAACAAGCCAGTTTCCCTTCCGGTTTGTACATGCCGATGATTTCCGCATGTGTTCAGTCTCTCCCTGTGAATTCCCTGTGCAGCGAGAGAGAGAGCACGATTTAGCGAGAGAGAGAGCATGAGAGAGCAAGCGAGAGAGAGAGAGAGAGAGAGAGCGCGAGAGAGAGAGAAAGAGCGCAAGAAGGCAGTTAAAGAAGGCAGTAAGGCCGAGAAGGCAGTTAAAGAATGCACCGGGCTTGTTTTTAAAGAGAGTGCTTCGAGCATTGTTTTAATCTCGTATTTAATGAAGACTTTTTTCTATTGGATTTTAACCTCCACTTCACTTCTGTTTTTATGGGATCATTTATTTATTGATAGATAGATAGATAGATAGATAGATAGATAGATAGATAGATAGAT
>JANRMT010062833.1:33265436-33279072 GCA_026402145.1 Polypterus bichir lapradei
TGAGTGTTGCTGTGATCAAGGATTCGATTATCATTATTTGTTTCAATCAGGGTCGTATTTGTACGATGTGTTGTGTTCAAGTAACATTCTGTGTTTGTCAGTCGTTGTAAAGATTAAATTCTGTAATTACAGCCACATTAGCTCCACAAATGAGACACACGGGTTTACCGGCAATGTCAGTAAACATATACTCAGCCTCCCATCGGTTTTTAAAGGCTCTATTTTCAGAATCAACTTTTCTCTTCGGCATCGTGTGGGCTAGCTTCGCAATAACTTGCAGCAACGCGGTAAATGTTCGGCAAGGCAGCTGAATCGCTGCATTATGGGATCTGTAGTTTATTGTGTTACCAGCGCTTCATATACCCGGGCCATTAATAGCAATAATACAGTATATAAAATGATCTCGCGGGCCGGATATAATTACACGCCGGGCCGGATGTGGCCCGTGGGCTTTGAGTTTGACTCATATGGACTAAATTGAACTTGAAAAGAAATATTTTTTGGAATGTGATCGCGCAAGTCAGTACATCGAGCCCGCGTGCTATTGTGGTTTTGCTTGTGTGCTTCAGTAAGTTACCGTCCCCTCGCTCTTACTTTTTTACCGTTCATCTAATGAATACACTGAGTATGGCTTTACCAAAACAATCATTGATCGCGAATAAAGTATCCATTATTCATGAAGCTTCAATAGGTGAATAGGTGATCTGTCTTTCTGCGTTAACCGCATGCGTTTTCATACGTCTCAAACTAAGGGGATGCGAGGTTAAAATAAATCGAGAAGCGCGCGTACATACTTAGTGCATCCCCTCTCGGGAATCGAACCTCGGACGTGGGCGCTACAGGCGAATGCTTTACCATCGCGCCACTGCGTGTGGTTTATCTATTTGAGCGTAGCAGTGTAATTAGGTTTTTGTTCAGCACTCTTTGGAACTGTTACTTTTTGTCTGCGCACTGCGTCAGTTCACGTGAGCCGCTAAATATGGTTTTATATGTCAGTCGCTCGCTTCTAATTGTTTCGCTGCCTTCTTAATTATATAATGCATGTTTTCTAAAGCGCGTTTTGTAGCTCTTCCTGGCTTTCTACGTAATGCGTGATTACGTGAGAGGCGTGATGATGTCATACGGAACTCCGCCCCTCCAGCTCAACTCCATTACAGTAAATGGAGAAAATCAACTTCCAGTTATGACCATTACGCGTAGAATTTCGAAATGAAACCTGCCCAACTTTTGTAAGGAAGCTGTAAGGAATGAGCCTGCCAAATTTCAGCCTTCTACCTACACGGGAAGTTGGAGAATTAGTGATGAGTCAGTCAGTCAGTCAGTCAGTCAGTCAGTCAGTCAGTGAGTGAGTGAGTGAGTGAGTGAGTGAGTGAGTGAGGGCTTTGCCGTTTATTAGTATAGATATATATAGTGAGGTTTCTAAACGTTTTTGGGACTCCCCCCAAAGGGACGACACGGCGAAGAGCGTCCCAAAAGTGCAATTGCCATGTCTGTGGAAGACAGCTTATCTGTCACTGGGCCAACCACAGGCTCCCAGTGCTGCAGCGGCTCACCACAAAAACAAATCCAAGCCAACCACAGTTGCACTATAAGTGTCTGTCATCGATGGGTGATGCAAGGAACATTATAAATGCAGGGAACAATATTACTTGGCCTGTAACCTGGCCATGACCCTGCCTGATTGCTGTGTTTGTATATAGGAGAGTGGTAGATCCCACTACCATAAATAACTGTGCTGTTCCTGTTTCAAGCTGAATAAAGCTGGTTTTGCTAAAGTACTGAAACTCAGCCTCGTGTTTTGGGGAGCAAGGCAGGGACTCACACCCCACAATATATATTATATATATAATACAGATAGATAGATAGATAGATAGATAGATAGATAGATAGATAGATAGAGTGAGAGTATAAGAGTTCCTACGTTAGCAACAAAAAGAGTGGAAAAACAGGTCAGAACTGAGGTTACTGCTCTATAAAGCATTCAAAGGCACATACATTAATTTACACAACCAACTCTGCCTATTATCGTTAAGGGAACCCTTAGCAAAACTGTCACTCACACTGATTCAAATAAAAATATTTATATATATATATATATATATATATATTGCTGTATAAACAGGAACATTTCTATTGCCTTAACTGTGGTGAAGTTAAAAAGGACCAGAAAATATAAGAACTGTGATTTTAGATTTAGCTATGTTGCTCCTATTCTCTGAAACTTTGCCCCTAGGTCAGTTTATGAAGTTTTATGTTCAAATCATAGCTAAAAACCCACTTTATATGATAAGCTTTTGGGAAGTGCAGTATCTGAATAATTACTGTACTTCATAACCTTGCCCTTTACTTTCCATAACTGGTTAGGGTAAGGGGCATCTGAGATAAATAAAATGTTTTATTGATTAGCACTGTATGCATTTCAATGAAACTTTGAAATCTGTAAAATATATGGCATTATAACTGGCAATATCTATAACAAATTATTCTTTAAGTGGCTGTTCTTTGCCAACTGTGCTGATCCTAATTATTCACTACTGTCGACTCATTTAGTCTTTTTATACCTCTGTTATAATCAGTTTGTTTTTACATGTGTAGACTCTTCGAAGTGTGTTTGCCTATTTTATCTTCTCTTAAATGATCTTGTGCTGTACTTCATGTTTTTATTTACATCTAAACTTGTTGACAGTATAAAATGCCTTTTATGTATCTGTGTAGGACATAATGTAAAATGAAGAATGATTGCTTTTTAAGAATTTTTAATTAACAATACTGAAACATTCTATATCTGATTCACTTGTAAGATACTTTAGTTTCACCTTTATATAACAATATTACATTCTTATGTTCTCATTTTATAGTCACTGGGAGTCAACTAAAAAAAAAATCAGGAAAGTAATTGAATATGTGTGTTCAAAGGCATTGTATGTTTAAAAGCACATTTTTGGGACTTTCTAAAAGTGCCAATTTTGTTCAATTTACTGCTAAGGAAACAGATAGATGGAATAATAAAAGTTTGATAAATGGTCAGCTACTGAAACCCACTAAAGGCAAGGATAGTTTTGATAATTTGTTTACTGGTTAAAAACATGATATTTTTATAAATTTAGATGAAGGACCTTATTTGTCATATATTATTTATACCTACTTATCCTTAGATAAATATGATCAAGGAGACATTCACTGGGGATCTCATTACTTGTATCCATCTTTGTACATAATTTAGTTTGTAAGCAATATTTCATGCAAATTTATTTGTGAAAAGACTTTTATTAGTTTAAAATTAATCTCAAGCTAATGTTTTAATGATACCTTAATGTTTTAATGTATTATATTTTATTATTTTCACAAATATAGTTAAGCATTAACAGTTTAAAAATTTGTATGCAAACAGAAGCAGTATTTTTAATTTATATACATCTTTTTCCAAATAATTTGTAAACTCTGTTCATTCACTCAGACATGATAACTGTTATATTGTTGTCCACAATTTATCTAGTTTCACTGACACACATACACACATACAGTAGAAGGGCATTAGCTTACAGTTCCAGAAAGCAGGTCTGTAATCTCTATCTGATAAACTCCTTTGAGGAGCTGTTACATTTTCCCTTTGTCTATATGGCTTTTTCTTCATGTACTTTGGTATTCCTACCTCAACCCAAATAAATGTGTCTCAGGTTCATTGGGGACTTGATCTCGTTCTTCTTTGAGTGTTTATTGTGAAGGGTTGGTTTCTTGTGCCAGGTGATGCTGTAGCCTCTGATTCTCTGGGACCCTGTAACCCTAAGAGGATGAACACTCACATTATTTTAATTTAATTAAAAAAAATGTTCAAAAAACATCAAAATCATGTGCGGACTATATTTGGATTACTATTCAGCAAGTGAAATCAAAGTATTAACTATAATGACAGTATCTGAATAAGAAGAACAAAGATTAAATCTACAAGCTTAGGTATAGGTTAGTAAGGACAAATTTAACATTGAGTAGAATTCTCACTATAATGCTTGACAACAGAGAACACACACAGCACCTTACAACAAATTATCATTCATGTTACCACTTGTCCATTGATGTATTCAAATGCCAATATATAATCTGATGTTACAGAGAGGTTTTTCCCTTACAACAGGTTATGTTTATTTTTAAAATGTGCAATATGCTCTCTGCACATGCAATGCCCATTTACATGCTTAACTAGATTTTTTTAGACTGTAGACAGTTCATCTTAATCAGAAGCTTGCTTTCTGTTAGACCAAATTAACGAGTGCACCATGGTTGTTTGCAGTTCAAAATCTCCGGCCCTTCTTTGAGCCCCGCCTTCATGAAGCTCAATGCTCAATGAGCCATCTACTTGTTCCCACCAAGTTTAAATCAAAATGTATTTGTGATTGTCTCCAGACGTATATGTTATATATCTGGCTTCAGGAAGTCTAGAGCTTGTGTCTCAATATTTAACTTGAGCATTGTGTGTTTTTCTCATATTGTTTCTCTGTTAGTTTTCTTTGATTATAAATTGTTGTGTTTTTCTATGTGATTGTATATTGTGAGGCTTTGATTGACTGGTGACATACCCAAAGTTGGATACTACCTTTCACCCACTGCTCAAAATGTAGACTTTGGATCCTTGTCCCCCAAACCTTTATTGGAATAAGGAGGTGAGATAAGAGAGGTTTGTGGTGATGTGTGTTTTTAAATAAATAAATAAATAAATAAATAAAGACTGGTGGCTCTGTGCAGGTGTATGAAAAAGCATTAATAAGCAGCCCCAGGTTTAGTGGGTGAATTAACTAGTCATGCAGTAATTGCAGATGTGTGTGGTTCAGTCAGTTTCCTTGTTAATGCTTTGAGTTTCATGATTGCAATACCTGTATTGGATCAGTGCATAAAAGGGAGCCTGGGCAGGAAGCGACAGAAAGAAAAAAAGAAAGAGGTGAGAAGATCTGACAGTTAAAATAAAGTGAAATTTGTGAAAGCAGTGAATGAGAGAGAGGAGCCAGCGCAGTAGTGAGTAGACAGGTATCTGGGAAACTGAGCTCCGTGAAAGAGCATGCAGCTGTCACTTGAGAGAACTGAAGAGGGTCACTGAAGAGGGTTGAGTGATTTTAAGTAACAAAAGTGACCCGATGCTTGAAGAGGGATCACCATGTAAGGCTAAGGAGTGGCAGTGGGTGATGAAGGAATGAGGCTCAGCCCAGCATCCTGCTGGAATCCTGGGGTTTTAGCAGGGATCCAAGCCTGTGATTAAAGGTTGGCTGTGCCAGTCAGAAGGACGTCTCCATTTCCTGCAAGTTCCAAAATGGGGTAAGCAGATTTAGAAGATTTCTGCTGTTGAGACTTTTATTCTTGTTTTAAAGGAATATTTGTTTTTTATTGGATTTTAACCTCCACTGATCATTCAGTTTTATGGATTACTCACTTATTGAGAACTGTTGCACTGCACCTTAGACACTTTATTGTTTGATATTAATAAAAGCACAAATCACATGCACCTACCTCTTGCTGACTTTGTGTATCAATTTGCCCAGCTCATCCTCAGTCTATGACTATCAATAATTATGGGGTCAAGCTTCTAGGGACTGTGGGGCCAACCCAGACCATCATAGTAGGATCAGAAAATAAATTACATTTTCAGATGGAACACATGTTCATTTAATACACAAATATCTGGTATTTATTGACATGTGAAAAAATGTTTTATGAAAAAATTTAATAAAAACACAACATTACATATTTTTGTATTCCTATAAAAAGTGTAATATGAAGAAGGAAATTTTTCTCATAACTAAGGGAGAGTTGATGAATGATTTGGCTTAAATTAAGTCAAATAAATTCAGCAGCTGGGCAGAATGTCAAATTAACTGTTACCCAAGCTTATCCCACCTTTTGTTGGGAAATAGCAAAGGGCTGTAAAATACCATATTCCACCACAGAATCGTCCAGACGTTCTTATGGAACAAAGCCTCTCACTCCTTACAGGGCACAGGAAACAGAAACCTGTCACGAAGAAGCCTATCTTGTTCATACTCATTGATGACAGCAAGAAAACCAGTCCCAGCTAAACCACCCTGCAACAATGTAAAACTCCATGCTCTGCAAAACCTTAAAGGGGTTAATCCCAAAAACAGTCAAATTAGCTGCATTGTAATTAAAACAATTATCCAGCCCTTTTAACAAGTGCAACACTAAAACATGAAGATAATTGAATTACATTATTTTAATTAGAATGCTTAATTGATAATGAGTAATTGAAACAAAAATAGAGAGAAAGAGGCAATAAACAAATGGTAATTAGGCAAGGCCATACACTCTATTACAAAATAATTAATCTCCAAGGAGAACTTAAAAGAAAACCAGTAAATAGAAATATTTCCAAAATCCTCAAGAAACACAAGGAACACTTACTTGAGAAAAATGTTAAAACAAAATTAATCTCTTCTTCAAGAACTTAAATCTAAAACATGTCAAATGCCAAATGTTGAACGAAGTAAGAAATATGAAACCAGGAGTATTAAAAAAGCTCAAAACTGAACATTACCTTTAATATTCTCAAACTCATAAAAGCAGAATAAAAACTTCTGTAAAAAAGAAAAATACTTGAAAGACATTAAAAAACAGGTAGGAACAAAACAAGAAGACAGATGTAACCCAAAATGTGAGAATGTTGCCTGGGCAATAGAGACATGAATTGCCCCCTTTATTATACAAGTCCCACGCAGTTAACCAATAGTTAAACACTATGAAAATAGGAGGAGGGCAAAAAGGCAGAGAATCACTACACAAATTAAGATGTGTAGGAGCAAAACCAAATTTGGGTGCAAAATAAGCAGGGTGCAAGCTGTAAAAGTAGAAAGAGTATAAATGTCCTGGAAATAATGAAAGAGCTCAATAACTTCCGAGATCTAGGCAATGGCTCTTTTCTTGAATGGGTTTCTACACTTTTTTAAAGGCTCACCACAGAGAGGTTAATTTTTGAAAAACCTGCTAAATCCCTGTTACTGATTCTGATACCTATATTTGATCAGAGAGCCTGCTTCTTTCTACTTGCTATCTTTCTTCAGAGTACTATTCTTTAATTAACTTACTATAATAAAGGTTATTTCCTGCAGTGTCGTGAATTGAAAAACTATATAGTGCTTTCTTTGCCTCCAGATGTCTTAT
Organism: Polypterus bichir lapradei; assembly: GCA_026402145.1. Classification (NCBI taxonomy): domain Eukaryota; kingdom Metazoa; phylum Chordata; class Cladistia; order Polypteriformes; family Polypteridae; genus Polypterus; species Polypterus bichir. Next base: position 33,272,598 of record JANRMT010062833.1, read on the forward strand.
AGGTATTAGGGTAAAATCAGGTTTTAAATCTTCAAAATACAGATTCCTAAATATTAATTACACAGGTAAAAATTTTTACCATAATAATTTTCACATTTAATTTTCATTTTAATGATCAGTTCAGCTAGTACATTTTACTATATATTAAGTCTGACCTTTAATATTAATTTATTTTACCAGACCTTGAATGTGATCCTTGAAATCATGAATCAATGAAATGCTCGATTCTAAGGGAACTGACATACTAAAAGTATAGCTTCTCACAAAAACAGCCACAAAGTCTATGTCCTTGTTTGGCAGTGTTGTGTTAGTGAGTTACAAAAGCAAAATGGGGATAAATTTAACTAAGATGTCCAAAGTAAAATAAAAATATGAGGGACGTTCAAATATAAACAGGAATTTAAGAACTATACTTAATTCATTGAATACAGTGAAACGACTTACACACTATTTTTCTATGTAGCCCCCTGTCACTGCAATGCACTTGTTCCAGTGCTTAGGAAGCTTCTTAATTCCAGAAGAGCAGAAGTATTTTGACTGCATGTTGACCCATTCCTGCACAGCGTCAATAACCTCCTCATTTGACTTGAATTTCTTCCCTCTTAAAAATTCCTTACGTGGACTGAAGAGACGATAGTCCCTCTCTGGATGACCAATCATCCACTCTAGACTGAGAGGGACAATTACCCCAAACTGATTTTTAAGTCTCAAATAACTCCGAGATGGAATGACTCCTTTATTTGTCAAAAATGTAATAATAACTGTGTACCTCCTGCTCCAACATGTTGATTACAACTGACAGGAAGGGGGTAAAGAGCTGCTAGCACTACTAATGACAAATTCAAACATACATGTGTTGGGCCAGTGAGCCATGTCTACCTTGAACTCTTTATAAGAACAGAGCATGAAAATTCCTGTTTATAACTGAACACCCCTTGTATATACACTGCCTGGCCAAAAATAAAGTCGCCACCAAAGAAAAAGGTCACACACTCTAATATTTCATTGGACCGCCTTTAGCTTTGATTACGGCATGCATTCACTGTGGCATCGTTTCGATAAGCTTCTGCAATGTCACAAGATTTAGTTCCATCCAGTGTTGCATTAATTTTTCACCAAGATCTTGCATTGATGATGGTAGAGTCTGACCGCTGGTCTGGACTCTGTGGTGGCCAATCCATGTGTGAAAATGATGTCTCATGCTCCCTGAACCACCCTTTCACAATTTGAGCCCGATGAATCCTGGCATTGTCATTTTGGAATATGCCCGTGCCATCAGGGAAGAAAAAATCCATTGATGGAATAACCTGGTCATTCAGTATATTCAGGTAGTCAGCTGACCTCGGGTGTCAGAGGGCGAAGTCTGTAGATCTGACGCTGACGCCCGAGGTTCGATTCCCGAAACACGTGTCGCGTACTCTTTGCATTATTTGACAGTAAAAACTATTTCAACCATTCTATGATCTGCTTCTCACAACTCCACCGTGGCGGACGTTAGCCGACTTGCTGCTGAATGCATTGAATATATATATATATAATATATATATATATATATAGCAAGCTGGAGGGCTGATTGCACCCTCAGAAGACACAGACACATCCCTGGGAAAACCCCTGAAACACAGTCTACCTTCACATTGCTCCTTACCCTTCTTACTTGCGCTATGATGCGTGATAAACCTTTCGTTCAGTACTCCGCTTACTTAAAAGCCTTCTACAGTGCCTGTCAGCTTTGGAATTGATTGTTTGCTTTTCTTTCTCTCTCTCTCTCTGACATTCTCTGCTCCCGACGGAACTGTTATCTCTATCATGTCATGGAGCACGTTTAAGCTTTTGAAAAGAGACAAATGTTCGTTTGCAGTGTTTGAATAAAGTTCATGTCTCCACAACCTCCTGTGTTTCTGTGCAAATCTGTGACCCAAGCGTTACAAGTGGTACCAGAAGTGGTTGCACAGGTGGATGCCGAAGAGTTATTTCAAATCGCTCAGAATGTTCCACTTCCTTATGATCTGGAGGATGACCCGCCCTGAATTCAAGATCTGAATGTCCTGGTTCATAACCATCGACAGTACATCCCTTTACCTCCGCTACCTGAAAATTCTAAGAATGTGCTGATGAAGATGAGTCCATCCGATGACCCAGAGCTGTTCCTTTTAGCCTTTGAGCAAGTGTCAACTTTATTGGGATGGGACAAACAACACTGGGCCGTTATCATCACACCTTTTTTGTCTGAGGATGCTGTACTTTCCTTATGGAATGTGCCTTGCGATAAGCTCTGCGATTATGATTTCCTGAAGGAACAAGTTGTGTTACGTAAGACTGTGACTTTTTTGGTTAAAGGTTTTGCACTTAACGACTGGAAACTAAACATGGACGATCCCATCCGTGTGCAAATTCAAGATTTGATCCATAAAGTGCACTGCTGGTTTGAGGGAGACATGATGGAGTGAATTGTTGAGAAGGTAATCATGAATATATTATTGGCCGGGATACCTGGAGTTCTTCGAGATGAGTTTCTGCGTCATGATGTTGAATCATTATCAATTATGTCCAGACGATTGGAAGGTTCTCAGACCTCTTGGAGAAAGAGCGGTGGGTTTAGTGCTGTTTCACAACCTACGAAGGAGTGTCAAGGACTAGAGCAAAGACAAGCTGCAGGACCTGACAGTCAAATAGGGTCAGGAAGGCCTCCGGGGAATCCAGTTGTTGATGAAATGCCTATATCTGGGGAGACAGGAGCAGGCCGCGGAGGCTGTGGACGTCGCAGAGAATATTTCGGCAGTGGAGCTGACCGAAGATGTTTCCGGTGTGATCAACCCGGTCACTTAGCGAGAGAATGTTGCTTGTCTCCAGCTCAATCAATGGAAATTGGATTGGCAGAGGTTTGTTGCTCAAATATTCCCTATTCTTCAGATAAAAAAGATGGCTTGTTGATCTCAGTGAAGTTGGGGGGCCGAGAGATCTCAGCATTATTGAACTCGGGCAGTGACCTTTGTGTTGTCAGACGGGACTTTCTTGACGACAGATGCCTTAGTGACACTGAGACTGTAAAGATACACTGTGTACATGGTGATATTAAAGACTATCAGATATTACTTCTTACTTTGACTTATAAGGGTCGCCACTTTAAAGTTTGGTCTGCCGTTTCAGACTCGTGCCCTAGGTCATTACTCATAGGAAGGAAGAATGCCCTTTTTCCTAAACTAATTAATAAATGTCAGACACCAGTGGTGCAGTCGCCTATTAAGCTCAGTGAGGGGAAAGAAGAAGAAGAAGACGAAGAACTGGTGGCGGCCGGGGAAAATCTAGAGCCCCAATTAGATATTGAACCTGACCTCTCCAGTGAGACTGAGGGCACCCCATCCCCCCAATTTTCCAGAGTGGCAGACTGGTCCATCTACATCTTCTCAGATTGCAAATGCCTCCGAACACAAACTGAGCATTAGCGAACAGTCAGATTTTGTGCGTTTGCAGCATACTGATAGCTCATTAGAAAATGCATTTAAACAGGCTCGCTCTGCCAATGACTCTTATTACCAAGGGCGTGATTCAGGGGGCTTGAAAACCCCACACTTTCTAGAAAAGGCCTTTTCCGAGTGATTTCAGATCATTTAAAGGGAGAATTTATTGAACAGCTGGTTGTACCTGAAGTACATAGGGAAACTCTTTTGCATCTGGCTCACTCTCACATCTTGGGAGGGCACCTGGGTGCTCATAAGACCAGAGAGCAGTTATCAAAACGATTTTATTGGCTGAATATGGGAAAAGATGTTGAACGATTCTGTACTTCTTGTCCTGACCGCCAGATCGTCTCCGCTTGTAAACCTCCTCGGGCTCCCCTTTGTCCTATGCCTATTTTAGAAGTTCCCTTTCAACGGGTGGGATTAGATATTGTAGGCCATTTGCCTAAGACTAAAAATGGGTACCAATATTTGCTGGTGTTGGTAGACTATGCAACACGATATCCAGAGGTGATTGCTTTGAAAAAGGCCAACTCCTCCGCTGTAGCCAAAGCTCTGTGTGATATTTTTACTCATATTGGCATCCCTAGAGAAATTTTAACTGATCAGGGCACACCTTTTACTTCTCACGTGATGAAACAATTGTGTGACAGCTTTGCTATTAAGAAATTGAGTAGCACTGTTTACCATCCACAAACGAATGGTTTGACTGAGCGATTTAACAAAACTTTGAAACTGATGATCAGGCGAGTCGCTCATAATGATCCCACAACCTTGGACTCTGTCTTACCTTTTGTTTTATACACGGTGCAAGAATCACCACAGGCGTCCACTGGCTTGAGTCCGTTCGAGTTGTTATTCGGCAGGCGGCCGCGAGGCATCCTGGATGTTGTACGAGAGGAATGCATAGGAAACAAGACAACAGCTCAAGGACCAAGCTTTTCAGATCGAGTAATTTCATTGCAAGACAAAATTTCTATGCTTTCCTCTATTGCTGTGGAGCATCAACAACGAGAACAGGAAACTCAGAAGCGTCTTTACGATAGGCGCAGTAAGCTCCGTGAATTCAAACCTGGTGATCGTGTTTTGGTACTGGTTCCGTCTGACCCACATAAATTCTTAGCTAAATGGCAGGGCCCCGCAATTACCGAGGAGCATATGAGTCCGGTAAATTACAAGGTTAGAATACCAGGCTGGCAAAAACCATTCCAGATTTTACACATTAATCTCTTGAAGGAATGGCACGATCGACAGGAGGTTAACACTTCCTTGGCTGCTGTTTCTCAGACCGATGTTGCCATTGGTAATGATCTTACTGACAGACAAAAGACAGAACTGTTATCTTTGATAGAACAGAACACTGATGTCTTTTCAGACTTACCAGGCAAGACTAACATTACAAAACATAAAATTACCACTGAACCTGGTGTTTGCGTACAGATGCGGCCGTTCCGGATTCTGGAAGTGCAATGAAATATTGTGCGTGAAGAGGTAAAAAAGTTGCTGACATTAGGTGTAATTTGGGAAAGTAAAAGTGACTGGTGCAGCCTGGTCGTATTAGTCCCAAAGCAAGACGGTTCGGTTCGCTTCTGTATCGATTTCAGATGCTTGAATAAGGTCTCTAAATTCGATGCTTATCCGATGCCTTGTGTCGATGAACTGTTGGAAAAATTGGGTCAGGCGAGCTATATCTCCACGCTAGATCTCAAAAAAGGTTATTGGCAGGTGTCTTTAGTGGCTAGCAGTTGTGAGAAAACAACATTCGCGACTCCTGACGGACTTTATGAATTTACAAGACTCCCGTTTGATCTTCATGGGGCACCTCTAACTTTTCAGCGTATAATGGATCAGATCCTGCGTCCTCATTCTGAACATTCTGGAGCAAACCCTGATGATGTTGTGATTTTCAGCAATGATTGGCAAGCACACTTGGAGCGGCTTCAAGCTGTTCTTGAAAGCTTGAGACAGGCTGGCCTTACTGCTAATCCTAAGAAATGTAAACTGGGCATGTCCGACACTCATTGCTTAGGTTATTCTATGGGCAAAGGTTTACTTAGGCCACAATTAAGGAAAATAGAAGAAATGCTTGCTTACCCAAGACCAAAAACACAGAAACAGGTAGGTGCTTTTCTGGGGCTTGCTGGTTACTACAGAAGGTTCATTTCCCTTCTCACTTGCGCTATACCACGTAATAAAACCCTCACGCGGTACTCCGCTTACTTAAAAGCCTTGTGCAGCACCTGTCAGTTTTGGTATTGATTTGTTTTACTTTCTCTCTCTCTCAGACTGCCCCTGCTCCTGACGCGTACTCCTTTGAAGAAGAAGATACGCACGCTTACCTTTAATTGATAGATGAAACTGTCACCTCTGTCAAGGAGCAAGTTTGAAGAGACAAATTTTTGTTTGCAGTGTTTGAATAAAAATCCTTCTTGTTTATACGACCTCCTGTGTCTCTGTGCAAATCTGTGACCCAAGCGTGACAAGATATATATATATATATATATATACTAGCAGAATACCCGCGCTTCGCAGCGGAGAAGTACTGTGTTAAAGAAGTTATGAAAAAGAAAAGGAAAAATTTTAAAAATAACGTAACTTGATTGTTAATGTACAGTAATTGTTTTGTCATTGATATGAGTGTTGTTGTCATATCTATCTATATATATATATAGCAGAATACCCGCGCTTCGCAACAGAGAAGTAGTGTGTTAAAGAAGGTATGAAAAAGAAAAGGAAAATTTTTAAAAATAACGTAACATGATTGTTAATGTAATTGTTGTGTATATATATATATATATATATATAGCAAAATACATATCTATATACATATCTACATATACATATATATATATGCATACCTATCTACATCATATATACACACACATATACATACATACATACACAGACACACACATATATATAATTTGTGTGTGTGTGTGTGTGTATACACATACATACAAACATACACACAGGTATATATAAATATATGTGTATATATATATATATATATATAT
>JANRMT010062833.1:33287084-33331363 GCA_026402145.1 Polypterus bichir lapradei
TAGATAGATAGATAGATAGATAGATAGATAGATAGATAGATAGATAGTGTGACGGACAGCCGGGTCCCATGCCCGGCCGGGACGCCTCTGCTACATACGTCCCGGGGGAGCCATCAGGGACATTGCAGTACCTTCCCCGGGGCGCTTGGGGGCAGCCTCCCTGGCTGTGGATCCCTCCTCAATCTCCCCCGTGGCTCCATGGGACATGGAGTCCACCACAGCAGCCCGGTTGGGAGATGGGGTGGCCGCTAGGGGGTGCTGCGGACGACCAGCCACCACGCTGGACAGTTTATCAGCCCCACCCGGAGGTGCAATTAAGACCAGCTGGTCAGGCACCTGGAACACTTCCGGGTGGGGTATAAAAGGGCGTGCCTCCCAGCAATCCGGGCCAGAATCGGGAGGAAGAGGACGAGGTTGCCTGGGAGGAGTGGTGGTGCCAGGAAGTGTTTGGTTTGTGTGGGGTTTTTGTGCTTGGACTGTGTTGGGCCTGTGGGACACGGGGAAGACGTGTGCCCACGGCTGAAGAAAAGAAATAAAACCCTTGAGTGTGAACACGTGCCTCTGCGTAGTCTGTGCCGGGTCGGGCGCTATATAGCGCCTTATCACAATAGATAGATAGATAGATACTTTATTAATCCCAAGGGGAAATTCACATAATCAAGCAGTAGTATAGTGATACAAAAAACAACATTAAATTAAAGAATGATAAAAATGCATGTAAAAACAGACAATAACTTTGAATAATGTTAGCATTTACTTCCCGGGGTGGAATTGAAGAGTCGCATAGTGTTGGGGAGGAACGATCTCCTCAGTCTGTCAGTGGAGCAAGACAGTGACAAAAGTCTGTCACTGAAGCTACTCCTCTGCCAGGAGATGACACTGTTCAGTGGATGCAGTGGATTCTTCATGATTGATGGAGTTTGCTTAGTGCCTGTCGCTCTGCTACAGATGTTAAACTGTCCAGCTTTATTCCTAAAATAGAGCCTGCCTTCCTAACAAGTTTGTCCAGGCGTGAGACGTCCTTCTTCTTTATGCTGCCTCCCCAGCACACCACCGCGTAGAAGAGGGCACTCGCCACAACCGTCTGGTAGAACATCTGCAGCATCTTATTGCAGATGTTGAAGGACGCCAACCTTCTAAGGAAGTATAGTCGGCTCTGACCTTTCTTACACAGAGCATCAGTATTGGCAGACCAGTCCAATTTGTCATCCAGCTGCATTCCCAGGTATTTATAGGTCTGTACCCTACGCACACAGTCACCTCTGATGATCACAGGGTCCATGAGGGGCCTGGGCCTCCTAAAATCCACTAGCAGTTCCTTGGTCTTGCTAGTATTCAGGTGTAAGTGGTTTGAGTCACACCATTTAATAAAGTCTTTGATTTGCTTCCTGTACTCCTCCTCCTGCCCACTCCTGATGCAGCCCACGATAGCAGTGTCATCAGCGAACTTTTGCACGTGGCAGGACTCCGAGTCGTAGCCGACTATACTTTCTGAGAAGGTTGGCATCCTTCAACATCTGCAATAAGATGCTGCAGATGTTCTACCAGACGGTTGTGGTGAGTGCCCTCTTCTGCGCGGTGGTGTGCTGGGGAGGCAGCATAAAGATGAAAGACACCTCACGCCTGGACAAACTTGTTAGGAAGGCAGGCTGTATTGTAGGAGTAAAGTTGGACGGTTTAACATCTGTGGCAGAGCGACGGGCATTAAGCAAACTCCTGTCAATCATGAAGAATCCACTGCATCCACTGAACAGTGTCATTACCAGGCAGAGGAGTAGCTTCAGTGACAGACTTTTGTCACTGTCTTGCTCCACTGACAGACTGAGGAGATTGTTTCTCCCCCACACTATGCGACTTTTCAATTCCACCCGGGGGAGTAAATGCTAACATACACAAAGTTATTGTCTGCTTTTTTATTTTTATTTTTTCATTTTTCATTTTTATTACTATTTAATTTAATATTGTTTTTTTTTGTATCAGTATACTGCTGCTGGATTATGTGAATTTCCCCTTGGGATTAATAAAGTATCTATCATCTATCTATCTATCTATCTATCTAAAGAAGTTGTTCATCAGGTTTGCTCTCTCCACGTCTCTCTCAATGGTGGCGCCCCTCTTCGAGCTGCAGCCAGTGATGATCTTCATCCCATCCCACACTTCCTTCATGCTGTTATTCTGCAACTTCTGCTCCGGCTTTCTCCCGTACTGCTCCTTCGCCGCCCTGAGCTGGACTCGGAGTTCCTTCTGCACGCGCTTGAGCTCATGCTGATCACCACCTTTAAAAGCCCTTTTCTTCTGGTTCAAAAGGCACTTGATGCCACTTGTAATCCATAGCTTGTTGTTAGCATAGCAGCGTACTGTTCTTACTAGAACTACAATGTCCATACAGAAGTTGATGTAATCAGTTGTGCAGTCAACAGCCTCTTCAATGTTCTCACTATGTGACCCCTGCAGTATATCCCAGTCTGTAGTTCCAAAGCAGTCTCTCAGAGCCTGCTCTGCCTCAGGGGACCACTTCCTGAATGAGTGTGTGGTTGTAGGTAGCACCCTCATTCTTGGTTTGTAGTGAGGCTGAAGCAGAACCAGGTTATGATCTGCTTTCCCAAGCGCAGGCAGTGGGGTGGCTCTAACAACTACTATCCCAGATGCTAATGTGGAGCTACCCGGGTTTAGCACAGTTAGAGCGGACAGAGACACAAATACCAGCAGTAAGAAGAAAGGAGGGGGAGTTGCTCTCTATGTCAATACAAAGTGGTTCAACTCTGGACATGTAAACATAAAAATCTCCACTTGCTGCAGGGACATTGAACTGTTGGCTGTAAGTCTGTGTCCCTATTACTTGCCAAGAGAGTTTGGACACATGATTGTTGTTATAGTTTACATCCCCCCTCGAGCGAAGATAGCGAGTGACGTCATCCATTCCGCAGTTGCTAAGTTACAAAAGCAGCACCCTGAGGCGCTTGTGATAATTGCTGGAGACTTTAACCATTTAACACTGGATAAAACATTACCTGCCTTCTCCCAGTATGTGGACTGTAACAACAGGGGAAATAGGATTATTATGGCATATTATGGCTGTGTATGTGTGTGTGCATTAATCTAGATCCATGCCCAAACTTAGCTGCTGTCTCCCTTTTACATCTGTTTACTTCATAAATAACTTCAGTTTCTTTATCCATTTTTTTAGTTCACTTTTTTCCTACTGTAGGAGTGAAGTAATCAAATGCAAACCAAAGCACACACATTAACCATCAGGTGTATTGTAAATAGAGTGACATGTGAGGCAGACAGAGAATATCATAGTGTGTGTATGTTGGTCAAGGATTTTCTCTGTACACTTTACCCATGACAGTAATACTAAAGTAAATTTTTATACCAAGTATAATTGATTTGTAAACACAAGCATAATTCATAACACAAATAAGACACTGTTGCCAGAAATCAAATGACAGTCTAAACATGATGAATAAGCAGTGGTTGTCTTCTAACCAAATTTTGCCAAATTCAAAAAAGATTTCACAGTGTAGTAAATGATTATTAAAATCCCATTTACTAGAATGTGAATGGACCACTTCCAAAATGGTATACAGATGTTTCAGATTAGTCTGAACATGTTTAGTCTCTCCATGAAATGTCTGGAAACCGCATCTTTGATATTACATACTCTCATATTACCTTGGTGAAGCCAATGTAAGTCTGTCAGATTCTCCTGTGGCCCATCTTCTAACACTTTTAGGGCATTTTCTTCCAGGGCTGCTACCAACTTTATCTCCTGCTCTTTGGAGACCAACCTCTTGCAGCTGTTAAAATTTCAAGGAGTAGCTCATTCTACATTTACCATGTGATGCCTGTTTCTGTTTGAAAAAATGTTGACATAAAGCCTGAATAGTGTGAATATCTTAAAATTAAACATTTTGGGACTTTTTTTTTTCATAGTAGTATATCATAGTAGTACTAATAAACAATTGTTGGATATCACTTGTGTTGATTATTCTTCTGCATATATTTTTACATACAAAACAAAAATAAGATTTCAGATAAAAATTTGCATTAATGTCAAATAATTGGGACAGAGATTTTGCACCATAATCCATTACTTTCTGCATTGTACCCCTCTTCACACTGCACCTTGAACATCTTGCTTGGTATTTTATAAAAAGCTGTCTGAAATTCACAAATTATGACATGTGCCACTCTGATCAAATGTTTCATGCAAATTAGTGAAACACAGTTTTTTTCTTCTTGACCTCCCAGCAATATGCTTTAACTTGATATGTTGCCAGACTTTTCATTAATAATTACTTCCATTATCTTACCTGTTGTCCTACCTGTTGCTAGGACTGGGCTTATCACCTTCTTATATAATGGGGCATTTATAGGACTTAATTTTTTAGGTATTTCATCTGTGTGTTTGCATTTCTGGAAAAAAAAAACAAAAGTTAAGTGATTTTATATTTATAATCAATAGTTTACTTTTACAGCATATACAAATGTAAATTGATCATTTAAAAAAGATTAAAGATAAACATAAAAGATAATTTAAAGAAATCATGTTATGTATGTTAAAATATGTAACAACAATGGACTAATTAATTATTTTCTTTGTGTGTTTATCCTTGTCAGAATGGTGCAAAACACTAATATGAAAGAAAAATGTCTTTGACTGGCTGACATGATTGTATGCAGATTTTCTGTCTAGGCTCAGTTTTTCATTAGATAGGGAAAATTAAAAATGTATAATATTTTAAGGATCCTCTTTTGGACATGTCATTGTGATGTCCTCATGATGATTATAAACTATCATAAAACTTTCTGTGATATGATTAATTTTATAATAAGCAGTCTCTTTATATATCCCCTTTAAAAGAGTATTGATATTGCTGCCTGCAGAAAAAAATGGCTATATGCTTGACAAAATTGTTTGAAACGTAATCTGTTTTCATTTATTTATTTAATTTTCTGCTTTGCAGAAATTAGGTCATGTACTTATGACAGTATTTCAGCCAATACAAATACCCCTGAAAATGTTATAGTTCAATCCTTAAAACTTCAAATATCTACCACTGCCTAGTCTGCAGTTTATTTGTAAAGCTAAATGCAATCATCCTACTATGTCAATAGTGAAACTTCTTTTCTTCCTTAGACATTAAATGGTCTGAGTGGACGAAAGTGCCAAAGTTGGCACTTTTAAGTGTCATCTTTGGTACATTATATTACTGAAATATTTACTAAAGTGCCAAACTGTTAAGTTTCTTCACAGCTCCTGTTATTCAATTTATTAGCAGCACCATGTGCTCCTAGCATTGTATTTTATTTTGATGCTTTTGTGTTATGCGTTTGAACATTAAATGATTTATTTCCCTTACTTTGCAAGTAGTTAACATGTAATATTCAAGAAATATTGCATTATGATTATGAGCAACTTACCTGCTTTTATGAACAACGCTTGACATACTTTATTATACTATTAGCCACGTCAAAGCAGAATCATAAAGTATAAATTTAGCCAGGTTTATTTTTAAAAAACATGCATTATTCTCTTTGTTTATCAAGAGGTTACCCTCAGTTAATGCGCAAAATTTACCCTGACCTACTGAATTTTAAATACAAATCTCCTCATTGCTGCTTAAGTTTCATAAAATGGTGTCCTTTCTGTAACCACTTTCTCTGCCTCAGCTCAGACAACTAGCACAAACTTCTTACAAGAGATATTAAAAACACTTTAAATAATTTGGAATACAGAAGTGTTTTTTTCCCTATATTTACATATATAGGGTGGTCCAGATCTAATTATGCAACTTTTAATGCAATGCAGGAAAACAATACCAGACAAAAGAATTGTTTGAAATATTTTGTAATAAAGAAAAATTGACTTACATTGAATTAATTCACTGATTTTCTATGTAATGTCCCACTTGTCCTCCATTTTTTTGTGAATTCCCTATGTAATAAACTTAATAAGTTATAGCATAATGAAAATTGCATGATTAGATCTGGACCACCCTGTATATATACTGTATATCTATATCTATACTATATATATATATCGTGGATTGTTGTCGGGTCTAGGAGACGACGCAGACAGAGGAGGGAAAGAAAGGAGAAGCGGGGCCACAGATCCGGCGTTATGCTAAGGCTATAAAAACAACCATACAAGCCCTATACAGAACTTTTTTTCTGCACTGAAGGAGCTGCTTTTAATCTCATTGTAGATGTGTATAGTGACAATAAAAGGCATTCTATTCTATTCTAGAAACAACAATTTCATACTGTACTCACCCTTTAATTTGACATCTTTGGGCTGCAGGAAGGGAGGAGGAGGAGAATGAAACAGAAGGTGGTTATTGTTTAGAAGGAGCCTCCTTATGCAAATCTTTTCTTTGTAAAATTGTCGAGATGGTGGAGTTCGACATGCTGTACATATTAGCAAGATCGGTCACACGAACAGCACTCTCATATTTCCACACAATTTCCATTTTCATTTCGATTGTGATCGCTTTCTTTACCTTCTCTTCCTTCCTTAGCAATTATGTGTCTTGCTTGCATGGTCTTAGTGAATTATATATATAGATAAATCACTGCAATGACCGAAATTACATCCACAAACACATGTATCTGGGCTCCAACTGACGCTACTAACGCTCTCAGTTGTTTGTTTACAATCGTGCAAGCGGATACACGTGACCGCATTTGGGTCGTAACGCAAGATGTTGGTCATAAATCAAAAGAAAAAATTTTATTTTAAACTTCCCGATAAAAATTAACAACTAAAACACTTTTTTGAATAAATTCTTTATTTAATTTAAAGTACCGGCATGCAAAGTTACTTCTTCATCTGAAAGATGGCTCTGTGGTTTCGTCATTATTTACTTCCATATTGATCGGCAAAACCGGCATTGCGCTGGAAATCTTGAATCTGAAACGATGCTCATTGTATAAACCGACCCCCAAACTCCAAGCCAAAAATCTAGGACGAAATTCTCGGCTTATATTCCAGGATCTACGATAAATAAAATAAATAATAAATATAAATACAGTAAATGTTACATGATTACAATGAGGAAACCATCAGTATTACTGAAGGTCACGTAATGCAAGTGAATAGAAATGAGTCTTTAATCTTGTTTTGAACAGTTCAATTGTAGACAACTCCTTTATGTAATGAGGTAAGGAGTTCCACAGGCGAGGAGCAGCAGCTGCAAAAGCCCTGTCCCCCTTAGGTTTACACTTGGTACGAGGGACAGCAGACGATCCAGAGGCGGTCTTAGCCTGTTTGGTGCCCTGGGTGAACACCCCCTCTGGCGCCCCCCCCTAGACACATAAAACATATTAAGAATTGTACATTAACATATTTAATTGTAAAAACTGTTGTTGGAACCATACTGAATTTAACCAGATAAACATATATATACAAGAAATAGAACTTTAAACATAAGACAAGCACACACAGAAGTCAAAATAAGACATACATATAACAATTATTATATAAAATAAGTATAAAAGGTAGATAAAATTAAAATAAGGCATTCCTAAATTGCACAATTAACATAATTGCACTTCGCACAACACACACTGATATGAAATAATTGTCATCTAAATCAGGGCCTTTCTTGCCTTCCTTGATGCAAAGTCATCAATAATGTCATCATATGAAATCTGGTCAGCAATTGCATGATTGATGCTGATGATGGCAAGGCCAATGAGGCGTTCCTGAGACATAGTGAACCTCAGATATGTCTTCACAAGTTTCAGCTTTGAAAAGATCCTTTCCGCTGAAGCCACAGTTACAGGTAGAGTAACTGCAATTCTCAGAGCAGTCCACAAATTTGGGTATATTTCTGAGAGTTCACTGTCATGCACAAAGTTCAGCAGCTCAAGAGAGGTCATAGATTTTGATGGTAAGTCTGGCAAATTCTTAATTTCCTGTGCAAGCTCTCTGGCATCCCAGTCTGATTGGTCCTAAAAAAGCAAAGTAGCACTGAGGGCCTTACACTGTTCAGTGAAGTCATCATTTGAGAGATTTGGAAAATGTGTCAGTATTCCAAATTTCTTTCCCACGTTTTCCAATGTGGTGAATCTCTCTTGGATGGAAGACACTGCAGCATCAACAACAACATTAAAAAAGTCACCTCCAGCTTCTTTAGGGCATCACTCAATGGCTCATCAAATGATTCGTAAGAGAAGTGCCGCTTTGTAGATCTCAGTCTTTTCTGTTGCAGAACAGCCTCTACGTTCATGTCCTCACACATATCCTTGGCTGACATTTGTGCAGATGTAAAGCCTGTTGCCCTGTAGTTGCAGAGACCCCTCTCTGTCTTTTTGAGGAGATTGACCGCTACATCCACATGCCTGTTGGAAGACTGCATGAGCTTGCTCTCATGGTGGATTTGGTTCAAGACGTTATACCACACCACTGTACAAATGCTGAATGATCCCACCTCCTCAGACAAAGACTGGGCCTCAGTCTTTATGACTGAGTCTTTGGTGTGGTCTCTCACCTCAATCGAAGCCTCTCTCACTGCAGATGCTTGGTACCTCAGGGGCTCAACGCTGTTGATCTTACTTTCCCACCTTGTTTCAGACCACATCTTCAGTGTAATGTTAGCATGTTTTTTCAGGACGGCCCATCTCTGAGTGGAGGCTGAAAACAAATTGTAAAGTTTTTGCAAAATTCCAAAGTAACTTGTGGCATCAATAGATCCCTTTGCAGCATCAGCCACAACCAAATTCAGTGCATGAGCTCCACAGGGAACAAAGAGAGCTCTAGGATTCAGTTCCACAAGCCTGGCTTGAACGCCCTTGTTTTTTCCCCGCATGTTGGCCCCATTGTCATATGACTGACCTCTGAAGTCCTCAAAGGGAATTTTCAGCTCTTCCAGCCTGTTTAAAATCATGGATGCGAAATGTTTCCCTGTGGATTCGTCAGCTTCCAAAAAACCCATAAAATACTCCTTAATATGGGGCTTCTCTTGTAATGACACAATCTAAATCACAACTGACAGCTGTTCAGTGTGACTAATATCTGGAGTGCAATCTAGAATTATGGAGAAAAACTTTGCCAGCTTGATATCATCAACCATTGTTGAAGTGATCTTGCTACTCAACAAATCAATGAGTTCGTTTTGTACATGGTGACCGAGATACAGTAGCTGGTGTGACTGCAAGTGCCTTTCTGGACACAGTTAATGTGCTCTTGCATTATGGAATCAAACCTTGCAATGAGTTCAACTTCTTTTAGAAAATTGCCATTTGATGGAGAAAACATTGTTTCTTTGTGTCCCCTTAGTACTAAATTTCTGATTGCGAGAGACTGAATGATAGCAGTGAGACGAGTCAGCACCGCTCTCCATCTTATTTTCTCAGCCTGCAGAAGTGCCATCTCTTGTTTGTCAATTGTTTCACCTTTTTTAATCCTCACTACCAATTCTTTCCATGCTTTCATGGAGTTATGGTGTTCAGGACTATTGTCATGTGAGGTGAGAAGAGAACTGACATGCTTCCAATCTGTCAGTTCAGAACTTGTTAAATTGATGTGTCTTTTAGAAAACAGCTTGCAACAGAAGCAAAAAAGGCTGTTGTTTTTCTCAGAATATACTAGCCCGCTTCTAGGCATCTTTTCACCGCTAACTAATGTTTTCTTAAAATACTGGTGGTGGCAACTTCTTCCATCACCCTCATTTCTAGGGAAAACAAAGTCAGGTACTACCTTACTTGGTCCTTTGCAAATCAGCTGTATTCGAATGCTGTCAGTGATATCTAAAGGCCAGTTTGCAGGGTCCGTAGGCAGGGGCTCATCCTCAGAGGGTTCAGCTCCAGGCATATCTATGAGCATACATTTGCATTAGTATACACAAGTTATTTGGAATACACAGCATTCATAGTGGCAAAACAGTCTTTGCAAAATATTATGCAACACACACACACACTCACTCAGGCTACACACAATCACACCTGAAGTGGCCGCAATTGGGTCTTCATCCTCGGGATCAGACATTTGTGGAGACACATATGTGGCTGAGGAGGTGGATGGCTCCTCATCTTGGGCAGTGGCAGTGGCAGAGGGTGCTTCAAAATATTTCAGAAGTGCCCCTGAATAGAAACCCAATATAAACCTTTGATACATGCATGCATCATTTTCATAATTAAAACAAACATATAATTTTGCCCAATTTATCAAATATTCAGAATTATATGTATAACAAGCATTTTATTGAATAGGCTATCACAACATCAGTGTTTGGAAGTAATGAATTACTCTGTAATTACAGTAAGATAACTTTTCTAAATAATGTAGCCTAACAGTGTAAGGGATTTTTTCTTGCTAAGTCAGCTAGACTACAACAGAATACTATCGTCCGGTTTTAGCATAGCATAGTATGTGTTATGGTGTATAAAATCTGTACATTTTGGTTTCCATTATATTTTGTTCGAGACAAGACGACCGATGAACTAAGACAAATTAAAGCAGGTTTTCTTCCCTTACACCTTACTTTTGTAACACTTGTTCATAGCTTAGTATTACTTTATAGAATGACATCTGGAACAACAATTTGGTTTACAGCCTGGGAAAGGATGCTGAGCTGATACCTCAGGCTATTGATTACTTTATGGATGGACATCTGGAACAACAGTTTGGTTTACAGCCTGGGACAGGAAGAACTACTGACACCTCAGAGTACATCAAAGGTTTTGTTGTTTGGGAAAACGGACAGTGAATTAATTCATCAATCATTTTGACAGCCAGCCAATCAGGTGCATGTGTTGTGAAACTAAGGCATGACATTTCATAATAAATATGACTTGGTTAGAAAGAAGCAAAGAGACAAGAGAAGAAGAAAAGAAGAAGAAGGAGAAGAAGAAGAAGAGGAACAGACGAAGACGGCACTGGTTGTCAGAAAGGCATCATGAACATCGATTGCTAAATCAAACGCCTCCCTGGGACATTCATCCTTGTCATCTGTAACTTTTTCGTAAGCTTTTTCTAAAAACTATATATATTCAGAGTTTCCTATCTGTACCTATTTTCTAGTATTCTTTGTTCCTGTGGTATTATTATTATTCTTGTAATAAATACCATGCTGCTCTTAACTTTCTATGCTTTGTCTTAATGTCTAGAGTAATTGAAGTAATAAGTTAGATTTCTTTGAGCACCTGGTGACAGCCGGATTTTTGCCATTATTTCTGTGCTGCGAGGTTCATAAGGCTGAGAGTGAGAGCGCTACTCAGTAGTTAGGGACAATACGATAAAGAAGGTGTTCTTGGCTGATAAATGGCATATAGTCAAGAATTCTGAGTCTTTGTATGTTTAAATGTATTCTTGTAGACCAAAAGTAATATTTAGGTCTGAGATATCACTAAAACATCGTATGTTGTTCGTGCCGAAAATAAGTAAGTCTCTTGAAGTGCTGAATGACAGGCTTTTATTCCTATAGCATCTGTGTGGTTTAAAGTGCTAAGGGTTAATCGGCATGTGTGTGTCATTCATGGGGCACTGTTGTGGTTAGGGTCTGTGTGTGTGTTTATCTATGTGTGTGTGTGTGTGTTCATCTTAAAGTGCAACAGTAGACCAACCCGATAACGAACTTGACGAGAACACTTACTCTTGAGGAAACAGGTAAAGGGCAAGTAGAGGGAAATACCACGATAATACAGTATGCAAATAGCTAATAAACAGCCATTATAAATCGTCATACATTGAGAATAGGAGACTACCGAAGCATATTAGGGCCACAGTGAAGAAAAAAAATATGGACACAGTAAGAAAAAAAAAACTAAATGTCGAGATTAAAGTCAACATGTTGACTTTATTCTTGCCGTTTATGCCAAGATTAAGGCTGACATTTCCATTTTATTCTCGTAGTTTATTTTGTTAAAGTAGAATGTCATAAATTAAACTTCATCTTAAAATAAATATTTAATTTACTAGATTTTCTCAAACCCCATCATAAGTAAATGTAGCACATTAAATGCTTTGTGTTAACTTTTCCCTGACCCAGTTGTTAATCACTACACTTCTTAAACTGACTTCCTCTTGCATTGAGGAGGCGCAGGCAACAATCGCCGCACAGAATACATTCACTTCACGATATTCCTGCTCTCTGAATATTTAGAATCCTAAGATATATACTTGATATCATTTTCATGATGAAATGTATTAAAGCTGGTATTAAACATGCACAGTGGTGTGGCGGTAGTGCTGCTCCCTCACGGTAAGGGGTCTCCAGGTGTACATTCAGTGTAGAGAACTTTATGGCAGGTGTGATGAGGCTCCAAAAAACTGGATGTATGAATGGGTATCGCACAGGTTTAACTAAAATATTCTGTAAATGTTGGGTTCGTGATCTGGTGGTCAGAGACACGAACACAGAATTCAATGGATGTTCTTCTGAGTGGGCTTTCATTTGCATGAGTGCTGTCTCTATCTGACGTACCAAACGTTCCTATCCTTCCTTTTCTTTCTCTACATAACCAATCACCACATGATAAACATTTTTGTGAAATTAAAATTAGTTATAAACTTAGACCACGGAGTGTTCAGAACTTTAAAAAATCTTGGTTATACATTTTTAAAAATGCCATTCATTCAGGGTTGCAACCATCCTAGCAAGCTCATTGCATGGTGAATACCAGCAAACACATACCCCAGGGTCAATATAGCATAACAAAACTCCACTGCCTACATGACTTTGAAAGGAAACTGAAGAACGCCGAGTAAACCCACCAGTAAAACATGCAAACTCAAGGCAGGGTACACCCGGGACCCCCTTGCTGGCAGGCAGCAGTGCAACCTCTACGCCACCATGCCCCCACATGATTAGTACATGCTTTAATGCATTTCATCCCCCAACCCGAGAATCACCACAACGTAAATTAATAGACCTACACCTTAGTGCACAGATTCGGTTTGTATAGGGTTTTTTTTCTGCAATTTCGCACAACCCAAGAAAAATTAATTGTGACATAATGGGCTTGGATTGACAATATGATGAATGAAATGTGCTTTATTTGGAAGCACCCCGCCCCCTCCCCTTTGAACAGGTTGTGTGCGAGACTTCAGCACAGCAGCAGCAGCAAGCAGGCGCACCGAGGGCCCTCGCGCTCACTTCCCACATATGTGGGTGTGATAGAATTTAGAAAACACATCGGTGCAAATTATAAGTCTATATCATAATGTCTGGTGCTTTTTGTGTTTGTTTGTTTTTATTTTGTTTCATTTTGCGAGCTGGTTATTAGATGCCGCTCCAGCCAGCCAGAGACTCCCCCGCCGTCCCTCCTCCCTGTGCGGCAAGTAGCAAGCAGCAGGTGCACCTCGCAAATGGAGGGCGCCCTTACTCCCCACAAATGGGCAATAGAAAACCGATTGGTGCCCATACAAAAATGCGCTGGCATGATGTCGGGGCAGCATGGCTGCGCACAAAAAAAAAAATTTTTGCAGATGCCCACGATGCCGCCCCCCCCCACGATGCCGCCCTGGGCAACGGCCCATGTCGCCCATGTCAAAAACTGCCACTGAGAAGATCTAAGCACTCTAGATGGCTGGTGTAAAACACACAATTCGGATAAATAGGCAGGAGCAAGCCCATGTAAAGATTTAAAAACTAGCAACAATATTTTTAAATCAATTCGAAAACTGACAGTCAGCCAGCGTAAAGAAGCTAATATTGGAGAAACAGAATCAGACTTTCTTGCTCCAATCAGAAAGTAAGCGTCAGCATTCTGGACCAACTGTAACCTGCGTATCAGGGATTTGCTAATCCCAGAATACAGCGAGTTGCAGCAATCAAGGCGAGAAAAGATAAAAGCATGAGTAGCTTTCTCAAACTCCCTAGAAGATAAAAAAAACTTGATCTTACCTAATAGATGAAGCTGGAAAAAGCAACTCTTGACTACAGAATTAAACCTGTTTCTCAAAAGAGAGGTTACTGTCAAAGATAACACCAAGATTGCAGACTTGAGATTTGCAAAAGACAGAGAAAGAGCCGAGAAGTCCAAGACCAATTTGGGCTTTAGCTGATGGATCCACTATAAGCACCTCTGTTTTATTTTGATTCAGATCAAAGCCATCCAAGATCTTAATTCAGAAAGACAGTTGTGCATTTGATGTATTGCAGAGTTGCAGATGGGAATATAAACCTGTGTATCATCAGCATAGCAGTGAAATGAAATGTTAAATTTCCTAAAAATAGCTCCAATAGGGTGAAGGTATATAGAGAACAAAATAGGACCCAAAATGGATCCCTGAGAAACAACACATTTAAGAGGAGCAGTAGACAAAAAAGAGGAATTTAAAGTCACCGAAAAGTGTCTACCAGTTAGATATGACCTGAATGAGTTAAGAGCAGCCCCTTTAAGCCCAAGAAGATGTTCAAGCCACAATAGTAATATCTCATGGTCGATAGTGTCAAAGGCAGCAGACAGGTCAAGGAGGACAAGGACTGCAGCGCCACCTGAGTCAGTAATAATAGAGATGTCATGTCATACTTTAAGGAGGGGAATCTCAACACCATGATAATGCCTAAAGCCAGATTGGTAGATCTCAAATAAATTATTAGAGTTAAGGTGATCAACCAATTGATTATAAATAATTCTTTCTAATATTTTAGCCAGAAATGGCAATCGGGAAATCAGGCGAAAATTGGCTAAAACTCCAGGATCTAATTCTGCCCTTTTTAGACAGGGACATACTGCAGCATGTTTAAAAAATGAGGGCACAACTCCCTCACTAAAAGAAACATTGATAATGGCTAAAGGTGGACCCAAAACATCAAAGGCTTCCACTACGAGGCGTGGTGGTACAATATCAAGAGGACTGAGAGCTGGTTTAAGGGTGTCAATAGTTCGCTTTAACTGTGAAAGTGAGACAAGATCAAAAGATTCCAAGACAATACCATGATTAAAAGTAGGAAGTTCATAGCCAGTTGGAACAATGCCACATCGGATTTTATCAATTTTACTGACAAAGAATGAAAGAAACTGCTCACAGTGCTATTTAATCCCATCACAGAATGAGGGTGAATGGCCGCATTAATTGAATTAAATAAGACCCTAGGATTCTTAGAAATCACTACTAAATCAGTGAAGAAATCATGTTTAGCTTTCTTAACTGCAACCTGGAAGTTGAATCGAGAAGTCCTAAAAATCTGTTTATAAACAAATCAGTCCATCTTTTTTCAAATGCCGTTCGACAGGCGTGGTGCAGCAATCGCATAGTTTAATTTAGCCAGGAAGCAGGTCTTCCCTTATTATAGTGTATCTTGAGCAGAGCAATTGAGCCTAAAACCGTTTTACAACAAGAACAGAATCATCGATACCTTCATATTGGACATGCACATCAAGACTAGAGAATATGGTTTTAAAATCGGATATAATAGTAGAATTTAAAAAGCGAGAGCAGCGCGGAGCACAATTAGTAGTAGGGACATCTACAGTAATATTCAGATCTATCATTATAGAAAGGTGATCAGTAAAAGAAACATCGCATAAATCAATATTATTAACTGAAATATCACGTGTGACCAAGAGAGTGAGCTGGCATATTAATATGCTGGATAAAATCAAATGAGTCCAATAGTGATAAAAAAATCATTAACCAAAGGTTTCGATTGACAACAAACGTGTATGTTAAAATCACCAACAATAAATACTTTGTCATGAGATAGGGTAATATCAGCCAGGAGATCAGATAATTCAGAAATGAAGATATCATTAATTACAGGAGGTTTATAAACCACAGCAAACAATAAAGAAGAGGAGCTGCACATTTTGAAAAGTTGCAGTTCGAAGCTACTAAACGGACCCCTTGTAAGGCTCCTACACAAGAACATACTTTTAAAAACCGTGGCAATGCCCCCACCACGACGCGTCAGCCGAGGAGAGTTTAAGAATGAATAACCTGATGGTACCAAGTCAGTAAAACATGAAGAGTCACCATTTACAATCCAGGTCTCAGTGATGAAAAAGAAATCCAGATTGTCTGAGATAATAAGGTCTTGCAGAATAAACGTTTTATTAGACACTGATCTCACGTTCAAGAGAGCAGCCTTGATAGGAGTTGAAGAGCTCACTGCGGGATGAGCATGGATGAGCGTGCGAAGATAGCAGCGTTTACTCCCCAAGAGCACACAGAGGAAGAGTTATGCTGCCTTGAAATAGAGAAATTAAATCCGGTGTCCAGTGCCCATGAACCAGGGATGGAGTCCTGTGCAGGAGAAGATGGGTCATAGACGACTTGCAGGCATCAGGAATCCAAGCTCTGGGACTTGAGTTGGCATTGTTTAACAGCAATACCGGCTCTTTTTCCCCGGCGGCGGTGGGTGCGTTTGCGTCTCCAAGAGGCATTCAGCTCACTGATACACATGGACACCGGCGTCTAGGTGAAGAAGTCAGGAAATAAATGAAACAAAGGTGGAGGTTCATATAATATCCCATCAGGAGATGAAAATTGAGAGGAAAGCAAGCAAGAAAATATGGTATGTAAAGAATCACAATCATAGGACAGTGGCAGTTGAGATAAACTTAAAACATAAAAACAAAAATAAAACAGATTAGCGAAACGAGCAGACGGCCAGCCACACCAGTCGGCACCATCTTGAAACACAGTTCAATTTTGCTTCATCACATCAAACCATTCATCAAACATCGAAGCACCCACATCAATCCTAGAGGATCCTAAAAGCAGCTGGAGTAGCAAGAAATTCAGGCTGGAATTCAGGATTTGAATGTGGAGAGTTACAGTATGGCAATATTCCAGAAGAAGGAGATATGACTGAATTTGGATAAATGTATATTGTTGTACATGAATAAATATGATATCCCCTGAAAATAAGCCCTAGTGCATCTTTTGGAGCAAAAATTAATATAAGACCCAGTCTTATTTACGGGGAAACACGGTAGTGTGGTACTGAGGTGTCACCCATTGCATGGCTGCACTCAGATCCTAACCTGGGATCCAGAGTTGGTTTGTCATGTGATGGGTGTGGCAATACACTGTATCAGTGCATGCTTCTAACCCTCTACACTGTAAACAACTGGAAGTCAGCATGTATCTAGTATTTATATTTTTTATTATTTTGAATATGACTGATGAATTCATTCATATTAATTTTTCAGATTCAGGATGGTTATCGCTACACAATCATATTAGATTTGAATCATATGCAAAACAGAATTGAGACACTTTTAAGTGCAATCTAAATGTAGCCTCAATAGACTGCAGCACCATATAAAGTCAAATATAGGTGGTATGGAATTGTTCCACTCATTTTTGCCATTGTGATTTTGCTCTAGCTTTGGTAAAGTATCGTCCCCACATGATGGTGCCTATGGCGATATGTAAAAATCATGAAAATGAATGCCAATACCATTTGCTGAAATGTGGTTATGAAATGAACACTGGAAGACTAAACCTTTTAAAATAAAACAATTTTCACAATTTCTAAAGCTATTACATGATTAATTCTTAAGGCTCACACATAACCTTATTATATTATAATGTAATATTTTCTAATAGTAAAAAATAAAGATACATGAAAATGCCATGCTTACCAAAGTGCCTCATGAAATGATTGCCTTGTCACCTCATCGTATGAGCTGGCCCTGCTTGGTGCTACCGCTCTACGTCTGAGCTCTTTTCCTGTCCACTGGGAGCCTTTGATTTAAAGTATGGAAAGATTCAGATAACATGGTAAGCACAGACATTACTGCAGAATGCTCAGATGGTGGGGAGCTAGTTTGCCAAGCTCTCCAGGACTGTGACTATGTCTGACTTTTCCTGTTATAAATTATCATTGACCTATCAGACATTTATTTTCTCTTACGATACCCCTGACTGGAGTTTTTGTTTTCCTTTCCTCTGCTTTTAATGGATGGATATTATTAGGTTCCATTTCTGCTAATAATTTTGGAACACCTTTGTTTTACTGTGTTTGAATAAATCTGTATCTGTTTTTATGTGTACATACAGTATTATGTAATTAGTAAATTGTAAAGTTTACTTCCAGGTATCCATGATGCCAAATTACATGGTACAACTGGCATAATCATATGGTGGGCATGTTTTTTATGTCATATTGTATAATCACATGTAATTGCTAATTGTGTTAAGACACTGTAAAACAGACTTGGAAGTATGTCAACATCATCAACTCTTCTAATTCTGCACATTATTTTTCTTAGAATTGTTCAGCATATTTTGTTTGTTTATCTTGTCAGCCTTATTTGTTTAAGGGACTTTACATATTTCTTTTTCACTTTTTCTGCATTTTGGAATTTTGTTAATTTACTGTAGACATATTGCCACACTGACTGCTCAGAGTCATGGGTTGAAGACTTACATCACATGCTTCCTTCTACAATTTTGATGAGTCAGTGTTATACACATATGTAAAATAAATAAATACATATTTCTTCTTTCATGTGTCTGCTGTCAATGCAGCCTTAACTGAGCTAAAAGAAGAAGAGTGACTTTGTTATGTTGTTACAAAAGTGGTCAGTTTAGTTAATGTTGGCAAAGTCTCCTTCTGTTGCTTAACCAAGTCTCGAAGTAACTCATTCCTTAGATGCACTAACTGCCTTGCCTCAGAGTTAAGAGTCCTTAATCATGTTTATAATAATTACATTACATGTGATCATAAATTAATTTTCAGAATTTAGACTTAGGCATGGGAATGGCATAGACTGTATACTCAAGTGAAGTAATGTCATTAGAAGCAAGAGGCATTCAAGATTCTGTTGTAGTTGCAATTTTGCAAATTCTTTAAATAAAGTCAATCCACAGATACCATATTTTGAAGCTATTATCATGCTCATTTTTAGAGATTTGGAGCCTACATCTTGAAGAGTTTTGCACTGGGATACTATGACCCTTGCTCTGGTTTGGGCTTTAAAATCAAGCACTACTTTTTAGTTTCTTCTCACATCATAAAAACATAATATTTTAGATTATATCAGAACTCTAAAACCGAACTAGTACGAGTGAATGTAAATGTGTCATGTGATTCACTGGGTTGGCTCTTGCCTTGTGCCCAATTCAGCTTAAACAGGTGTGGGATTCCAGCAGCTGAGTCATGTTATAATGTTATAAAAATGATGAATGGCTTTAATACTGAAAATAATATCTGTAATTTACATTGCATTATAATACTTAATAACAATCATGCCCATAAGTTTTTATTTTTCCTAACCGACATGCCAATGTTTACTAAATATGCATAATCATTCAATAAAATAATGTGAAATGCACTATATTTATCACCTAAAACATCATTACTTTTTGTTTAAGCTGTTGAAAACCAGAGTCACACTGTACATATATTTACTGTATTTATGTTAATTCATCATAAATAAAGAATCAATAACACTATAAGATCCTACATTATAACATTTGTCATACTTAAAATAAAACACGGTCCAAAACACATAATCAATAGTTTTTATTCTTTCAATAGAAAATGAAATGTGAACTTTTTTATTTACATATTTCATGTGGCATGTAATGAAAACAAATCTGCTCCATGTTTAAAAAGTATAATGTTAATCTTCAGAGATAAGTATAATAAAGCATCTGGTGGCTTTAGTAATCTGATTTTCAAGAAGCCTGCTTACAAATATGAAACAGTTCATTTTTACCTTCCAGCAGAACATTTCTCATGTCAGGTGTTTTTATTTTTTTTGTGCACTTTCCATGCTTATGATTTATGTACATAATTGTGTACGTTTCATACATAAGTGATGGAATATTTTTTTAATTACAATTTATGTATTGGACAGACACACACACATTCAGTTGAATAAGTATGATTAAAGTGGATTAAAATTGGATCATAATTGAATAAGAATGATTAAAAATGGAGCATAATGTTTATTCAGATTGCCCCTAAACATGGTAAACCTTGCATTTGCACTTACTTTTATTGATCTGAAAAACAAACTGCAGTCAGTGTTACTTATTACTTGTATTTAAAGTGAATTAATAATAAAAAATATAAGATAAAAATATATACCTATATATTCTGATAACAGGAATGACTAAAAACTAATATATATATTGATGAGTCTGAAATATCAATTTCATAAATAATTACATTGTTAAAAGTAGGCCCCATAATCATAAAGACTATTTCTTGTTTGATCCAGTTGATCAACTGACACTGCTGTTTGAAACTTTACGTTGGTTAATATTGTAAATGAAAGCATAATATCAACCTTTTAAAACATATTTTAACCAAATGCTTTAAAAGGATAATATTTGTTGTCTGAATTCTTCAACTGGAGATAAATTTGATGATACAAAAGAAAGCACACTATTCAAACTCAAAATTACTGCAAAACAGTACTTAATATTCGACTGTCAATCACACAACAATTACAGTAAGAAGATTATCTGTTGTATAGTTAACCATGCATATTACTGAAACCTTAAATATATAAACAACTGTCCATGAAACAGTCAACTGAGTGCTTTAAATAACACCTGTTTTTATAAAAGTTACATATTTATGCATTGACAATGCAGTACATTGATATGGCACAATATGCAGACACCTAAACAAATGGCAATGCTAATAAAAAATAGCAATAAATATAAAAGCGTTGTGGCGAGTGGCTGGGGATGGTACCCAGCCGGCACGCCCAGAAGGACCGGAGGAGGGATTACGCCTCCTCCAGACCACGAGGGGGCGACTGCCCTGGTGGCTTTGGGGAACAGAGTTGAGAAGCTCAACCTTATAGGGGCCCATGGTCACTGCCAGGGGGCGCCCGGATGCCTGAGGAGCCCTGGCCCTCTGCACTTCCGCCACACCCAGAGGTCCTGGGGGGAAGAAGACCAGGGACACCCGGAGTGCTTCTGGGTGCATAGCCGGCACTTCTGCCACACCTGGGAGGACCGGTGGAAGGTTATCGGGAGGCACCTGGAGCTTGTCCGGGTGTGTATAAAAGGGGCCGCCTCCCTCTATTCGATGGCTGAAGTCGGGAGCGGAGTAGACGAAGTCTTGGAGGAGAGGAGTGGAGCCGGACCTGAAGAGAGGCATTTGGTAGAGGCCTGGACTTTGGGGGAGTACTGGGGTTGTGAGTGAGCACTAATTGTAAATAATATACAATAAACGTGTGTTGGGTTTAGTACCTACGGTGTCTGCCTGTCTGTGTCCAGGCCAGTCTCCACACTGTACAAAAGAACAAAATTGAAAATATAAATATCAGGTATAAATATGCTCTGTATCATTTTCCAGCCAGAACAACCAGACAATTTAATTAACTGAGCTGCAGAATGCTCTGTACCAATAAAACGTTAGTGTGAGTACTTACATAGAAGAGACTCGGTCATAAATCAAAAAGAAAAGCAGTTTAAAAGTTTGGGAGTTTGCTGGTATGGCATAAAATGCTACAAAATTGTGTGCTGAAAGCCAAGGAGGTAAAGAGCTTGTATTTGGAGTGTGTAGGGCTTGAGAAAATAAAAAGTACTTTGTTTAGGTATCTCTTTAGGTATGATCTGGTATGGAGTGGAGTGCAGCTCCTGCCATTTACAGTGAAAATAAAAAAGAATCCACAATAATTAATTACATAAAAAATATAACACTAAATGAGTCAAACAATATTACAGGCTAGACTTTTTCTTCAAGTAATTTTCAAAGTTAAAAAGGCTCAAAGCAAGCAGTAAAAGTGAACTCTAAGTCATATTTCAATATCAAACATTCTCAGAGAGACAAAGACTCAAAACAAATCAAAATTTGGAAGTCTTGAGACAAATGAGACGAATGTAGTAAAACAGTATTTACAGTAGGTTATCTGTAGCTGGAATGTGAATATGGGAAACCAATACCATTCGTAGATTTACAGTACAGGCCAAAAGTTTGGACACACCTCCTCATTCAATGTGTTTTCTTTATTTTCATGACCATTTACAGCACTCCATCACTCTCCTTCTTGGTCAAATAGTCCTTACACAGCCTGGAGGGGTGTTTGGGGTCATTGTCCTGTTGAAAAATAAATGATCGTCCAACTAACCTGACTTCTGCACAGCACAACTGCTGGTCCCAACCCCATTGATAAAGCAAGAAATTCCACTAAATAACCCTGATAAGGCACACCTGTGAAGTGAAAACCATTTCAGGTGACTACCTGTTGAAGCTCATCGAGAGAATGCCAAGAGTGTGCAAAGCAGTAATCAGAGCAAAGGGTGGCTATTTTGAAGAAACTAGAATATAAAACATGTTTTCAGTTATTTCACCTTTTTTTGTTAAGTACATAACTCCACATGTGTTCATTCATAGTTTTGATGCCTTCAGTCATGAAAATAAAGAAAACACATTGAATGAGGAGGTGTGTCCAAACTTTTGGCCTGTACTGTATATATATATATAGTCACACATGTTTGCATAGGAGACAGTTTATGGGCTCAGATAAATGTGTTTCTCCGAAGAACCCACCTCATAAAACCATTACTTCCACAACTAGTCCTTCAGAAACTGCCTCCATATGACATCATTTCTGCTTCCAATCCTGCCTCTTCCTATCAATCAGCTATATATCGGCCATCTTTCCCAATGTATTATGTTCTATTTTCGACTCAAGTCTGTAAACACCTACTATTGTTTTTTTTTGCTTTTTCATTGACCAACTCTCAAGTATACGGGATGGCTACCCCTAGTCTTTTTCTGTCTCCTCTTGTTAATTTTACAATATATATATCATGTGGAGTGGTGGCTCTAAGGCTAGGGATCAACACTGGCAATCGAAAGGTTGCTGGTTCAAATCCTGTAAATGCCAGAAGCGATTCCACTCCGTTGGGATCTTGAGCAAGGCCCTTATCATGCAATTACACCACCCTCGATAGGACGTTAACCAGAATCCTGCCCTGCAAGTAGGCCCTCCGACCTCCAAGGAAAACGTAGGGGTTGGTGGCAGGATTGGAATTCCAGCATCTGTAAAAAACCTCACACTGTTTCATTCCATCTGAACTAGTGTGGTGCTGAGGTGTCACCTGTTGCATGGCTGCACTCGGGTCCTAATTTTGGATCCTGAGGTGGTTTGTCAAGTGGTGAGTGCTGCAAGACGCTCTATTAGCCCATGCTCCTAACCACCTCACTGGGAGGTGCTCCAGCTCTCCAAACACCTAACACAAAGGCTCAGACACAAGTATAAAAGCACAAAAGAGTGGTTATCGTGGGAAACTCTTTCTCTGTAAGTGTTTCCCATGCCACAGCCACAGTGCAATGGAAATGGAGGGTGGGTTTATGCAGCAAAATGGATATCATTCCTAAACAGCTCAAACAATATTTTTTTTGTAAACCCATTAAATTAAAGCTGAAAGTCTACACTTCAATCACATAATGATTGCTTTATTTCAAATTCGTCATGGTGGTGTACAGAGCCAAAGTTATGAAAATTGTGTCATTATCCAAATACTTTTGGACCTAACTGTATCTGTCTATCTATCTCTGTTATAACTTAGATCATCTCCAGGCACTTAATGGCCCTGCAGTTCAGGGAACAAGGCTGAAAGTGGAGCAACACAGCATTTCAATGTTCAGCATTTTATGTTGCCTGGTTGTTGTGTGTGTATAGTTTGCATGTTCTTCCCATGTATATAATAATCTAATGAGAATTAATATATGTTTGTCTGTAACTATTTGCATTAATTTATAATGTAGTAATTTGAGGTGTACAGTGCCTTCTGATAGTGTTCTTTATAACATAGACGCTGCAGCTTTGTGCTCCCCGAATAGGTGCTCTTTTCTGCTATTATTGGTCTTAATATTGACTTTCATCATTTTAGACATGGATGCACAGATAATTATTATAATACAGAAGCAATACCACAGGAGATTCTCAGATCACCGGGACTTACTGTGACTCCTGCACTTGGAAGACGGAGACACAGATGGCGCAGGGAGAGGATGCAAAAATGAGGCATTACTAGGATTACTAGTTAGGCTAAAGGCTGCTCCGCATAAAACCCCTCTTCCTAGCGTTCTTCTTGCGAATACTAGATCACTCACAAATAAAATGGATGAGCTCCAACTGGATTTTTCCACACATAAAACTACAAGGGACTGTTGCCTTTGGATTTTTTCTGAGACGTGGCTGGATCCCACCATACCGGACACAGCAGTTGAACTTGTAGGTTGTACGCTCCAGCGAACCCCCGATTCAGGTAAGAAAACAGGTGGAGGACTGTGTGTCTATACTAATAAAGCATGGTGCACTAATTTAACTGCAATCAACAAGTTTTGTTGTCCGGACGTGCACTATCTAATGCTAAGATGTTGACCGTTTTACCTACCAAGAGAACATACCGTCATTATTGTTATGGCAGGCTAATGTTAAGTCAGTGCTTGAAAAATTGTTTGATGTTATCAGTAAACAACAGAACTTGCACCCTGATACAGTTTTTATCTTTGCTGTGGATTTTAATCAAGCGAATCTTAAGGATGTATTCCCCAGATTTTATCAGCATGTACATTGTAAAACCAGAGAGGAAAACACCTTAGACTACGTCTATACAAAGATAAAAGACGCCTATAAGGTCATTCCACACCCCCACCTCAGCCAGTCTGATCATCTCTCTTTGTTTCTTGTTCCAGCACACTTATCAGCAGTACTAATCCAATTAGCAAGACTGTTAAAGTTTGGCCTGAAGCTGCCATTTGCCAACTCCAGGACTGCTTTGAACAAACAGACTGGAATATATTTTTCATCAGACAGACTTAGAGACATATACTTCATTTTTGCTGTCATATATTAATTACTGTGTGGACAATGTCACTGTCAACAAAAGGATTAAGGTCTACCCAAATGAGAAACCATGGCTGAATAGTGAAGGGACAAAGCCTTTAAATTAGGAGACACCTCAGTCTATAGAGCTGCCAGAGCTAACCTCAAGAAGGGCATCAAGCCTGCTAAACTAATGTACAAACAACGGATTGAGGAGGACTTTGACAGTAACTCAAACTCACAGCAGATGTGGCAAGGCATCCGATTAATCACGGATTACAAAAAGAAAAATGACTACAATACACACTGGCCAATAACAATGCCAAATTAGCAGAGAGAACTTAACAGTTTCTTTGCACAGTTTGACAAGGAGAATAACCAGCCTCCAGTCAGCTTTGAGCTGACCGGAGACTCACAGACTGTGGTCGTACACATACATGATGTGCGGCTGGCACTTGAAAACATCAATACAAGGAAGGCAGCAGGTCCTGATAATGTGCAAGGACGTGTGCTCCATGCCTTCGCTGACCAATTAGCAGAGGTATTTACACGCATATTCAACCTCTCTCTCTCCTCAGGTGTAGTCTTGTGCCTGAAATCCACAACCATTGTACCTATTCCCAAAACAATAACCTGTCTTAATGACTATCGACCAGTCGCTCTCACCCCTTTCATCGCAAAGTGCTTTGAACGACTGGTAATCACCCACATCAAAGCCTCCATCCCAGCTGATCTAGACCAACACCAGTTTGCCCATCGGTCAAACAGATCAACTGAGGATGGCATCTGTGTGGCTCACACCTGGAGCTCCTCCCGTCAGGAAGATGCTTTAGGTCAGTCTGTGTATGCACAAACAGACTAAAAAATAGCTTTTTCCATCTGCCATAAACTTTCTAAACTCTGAATCTCCTCAGTCTGAGATCGTTTTTAATTGAACATGTGCAATAAGCTATATTGGTAATGTGCGATATACTAATGTAATACAATATATAATATGTAATGTACTATTCATTAACAGGTGCAATAACAATTTATGCTGCTGTACTTTGAGCAATAATAATTTGTTCTGGTTACTTGATCACTTAACACTGTATACAACATTTTTGGAATTATTTGACTTTTCTTTAAATGCACCTTAGGGCTGTCACAAAAAGTAATCTAATTGTGTTACACAATGACAATAAAATGCTTGAATTTAAACTTGTACTATTTAAAATTAAGATTAAATTGAACATTGACAGACAAACTTTAGATTATGTACAAGCATTCATTTCACACAAATGAAATTACTGTTGCAATGCAAGGGAATACGTCTAAAAGCCATTCTTTGTGTGATTTAAATAATGTATTTATTACTCATCCATCTATTTGTTCCAACACTGTTGCCTCATCAATATTCTCTGCTCAGTTTTTTGTATCTACTCTGTTATCATTTTCTAGGTTACTCACATAAACTCCAAATGCTTAGTCTTGAAGTGTAAGCCATATTTATTACTTAAATTTTTGTCAATTATAGATTATTTTCTGGCCCCAAAGGTATATTTTTTGCCCAGTCATCTTCCTTAGACTTTTATATTGATCGTAAGAAAATGCGCCATCAAAACAAAGGAGCAGTCAATACATGTAATCCTGTTCTCTGAAGGTTCTTTGCTGCTCTAGTTGTACTGCAGTGTCACCACACATTGGTCTTCAAGGTAGATTGAGTTTACTGAGCGAGTGTACATTTGTGAAGCCAAATGAAAAATACTGAATGGGTCATAAGTTATAACCTTTTAAAGGAAAATCAATTGCCAATTTAAAACTAATGCAGAAGGATGTACAAAATGCTTTTATTGAGTTTCCACAAATATGGAGCAGAAAAAAATGTGTATAGAGAGTTTGAATTGGGATATCTGTGAAATAAAACAACAAATACATTAAAAGAGGACAAACTGGGGGAAATAATTATCATAGAAAAGTGAGAGAAACAAAGAAATAGATTATAATCATTAGTACTGCAAAAATCACTGTTCTGAAACAATGCCCTAAATTCTTAAATGAAATTGAAAAAAATATTTATGGACACCCATCTGCATCGCTGAAGAATAAATGCTGCCTCAATTCTTGTGACTCTAAATATAGAAATACAGTAGATGGATGGGCATACAGTGTATTATTCATGAACACCTACTTTAATTGTCATACCTAGGTAGATACAATGCCTTCAGAAAGTATTCAGACCACATTTTTTATTTTTTTTTGTTGCAGCTTTTTTACAAAATCTTTTAAATTATTTTTTCCTTCTTCAAGCAACACTCAATACACCAGCATGGCAAAGAGACAACAAGACATTAGAAATGTTTGCAAACTTATAAAAATAAAACTGCAATGTCACATTGACACAAGTAATCAGACCCTTTGCTATGACACTTGAAATCTGGCTCAGATGTATCTGGTGATCATCGTTGAGATGTTTCTGCATCATGTTTGGAGTTCACCTGTGGTCAATTGAAAGATCCACAGATAACAATATGTATAAGAGGAAAAACCAAGTTATGACGTAAAAGGAATTGTCTGCAGAGTTTAGGGGTTAGATTGTGTTGAGGTATAGATCTAGGGATCAATAGAAATAAATCTACAGCATTGAAGATTCTCAGGAATACATTGGCCTCCATAACTCTTGAATGGAAGAAACAAACTTTGCAACTTGTTGGGATTTTGGGGGCTTGGTAAGAGAGGTGATCAAAACAGGCAAAATGACCAGTGATGACATACTAGGGGGTACCCAAAGATAAGTGGAGCTGAAAATACAATTTTTTAATAATTTTTACTTACTGAAACTTTAGTTTCCTTCAAAGTACTCTCCATATGAATGAATGCACTTGTCCCAATGGTTTTCCCACTGGTGGAAACGTTTTTGGAATTGC
The DNA here is from genome assembly GCA_026402145.1 of Polypterus bichir lapradei. Classification (NCBI taxonomy): domain Eukaryota; kingdom Metazoa; phylum Chordata; class Cladistia; order Polypteriformes; family Polypteridae; genus Polypterus; species Polypterus bichir. Next base: position 33,314,699 of record JANRMT010062833.1, read on the forward strand.
TGAAGAGGAATATTGTTCAATGCCTGCAGCAATTTTTCTTTGACTGCCTCCACGGTACAAAAACACTTTCCTTTGAGTTCTTTTTTCATATGCATGAACAAGAAAAAGTCGCACGGAGCAAAATCAAGTGATATTTTCCCTCGTTTGAAACACAACAACCACTTGTAGACATGTGGTTTACTTAAAGCTTCCTCTTTAACTCTTTCAGGGCTGATGTTGAAAGAGGAGTTGACAACGAAAAACCAACCGCTCTTTTTTAGTTGGATGCTCGTTGCTAGAAGGAAAGTTAGATTCATTGGTTTGACCGAGATTTCCTGCACTCGTGTGAGTAGCAAGGCGTAAACAACGGCAAAAATGGCACTGACATTTGGCGAGAGATCAAAGTGAATGCGTAAAACAAAACATTCCGTGGAAGACATTTTGCCTGTTTTCTCTAAGGTGGACTATGACTTGTTGGACTCAGATTTTGATACAAGTGACTGAAAACGAATGTAAGGTTCCAGCTTCAGCTAACTGGTCCCCAGCTAATCGTACTGACAATGTTCACCAGGGAGGACTGCCACTTAACAATGATAACAGGTAGAAAGCAGATTGCAATGCACTGTGACTTTGACCCATCCACACAAAGACAGCCTGGCAGCAAGCCTGCTGCATATTCTTGGCAAACTGGCAGCCACAGCATTCAGCAACAGACATTTTATGTTGATTTCTGTGTGAAACCATTGCTTTTCAGAAACTGTTTTTTGGAAAAATTATTCAGCCCTCAAGGAGTTAATAGAAGTTTCGAGTATCACTACAGTTCAGCAGCTGTTTTCCCTAAGAGAAAAGAAAATTGAATGCAGACTTGTGGTTCTTTATGTTCACCTATCACAAAAATCACAGAACACATTTAATAAGCACCAAGAAAAGCCAACACGGAATGCAATATAAACAATACAGATCAACGCCACTTGGCAGACTGCCACAGAAAACTGTAAGTATGCCACACCTAGCGTCTAAATTCACAACTAAGTCTAGATTGCGTGCCAGGTATGGATTCCGGTTATTTTTGGGTACCCCCTCGTACATAAAACATATCATTATGGCCACAGACTGAAAGATTTCTATTAGAAATAGAGTTGAATACTTTCACAGCACCTTTGTTAATTTTGACGGGCATATGAGGCACTACTAAACCACTTTACCCTGTGTCCAGCAAACATAATTTTGAGAACATACATAGGGGAAGCTTTGTACTTACAAAGAGTTGTGAATATATATGGGAAGCACAGCACAGAGCGGAGCAGCGAGCGGAAGCACAGCACAGAGCGGCGGCGTCTCCCACAGGCATGTAGCCCTTTGCAAACACCCGAGCAAGTTCATCTGAGGTAAAGCCGGAAGCTGACCAGTAGAAATAACCGTCAGTGAGAAATTAAAGTCGATCACTCAGCGGGTGGTGGAAACTTAAAGCCGACGGTCTCTTAGTAATTCAGCTGAACACGGAAAGCGCCGAAGCACCTATAAAAACGGTGAAGATGACTTCAACACTTAACGTAAGTTTATCTGCTCTCTGCCCGTTGAGGGCATGTATATATGTTGTGTGTCCTGCAGCATGTACAGTTCAGGTTTTCCGGCTGACAGTGCAGACAGCTTCACCCGCTAAAAGTGTTAATTTAGAGTTGGTCGGGAAAATACACCATCTTGGCCGCAGTCATGTGATCTTAAATCACAGGCTGTTGTTTATCCCACCTGTTATTTTTCTGAAGCTGTTACCCAAAATCCCTGTCGTGGGGCATCCAGTAAATTTAGTCTTGATACAAACCCTAAATTAATTGATAACCAAAAAAATAAGGTGTATAATTAGACCAAGGGATAAAACCAGACCCTTCACCAGGGGCATCTGTAATAGAAATTTACTTCAAATTAAAACATAAAATATATCACCAGTTCAGAAAGAACCATGCAGTTTTAAATGCTGTTTATTGAACATTCGCTCTCTTGGCACTAAAGCTGTTTTGGTAAATGATATTATATTAAGTACAAAATCTGATCTGTGTCTTCTCACTGAAACCTGGCTTAGTAAATATGACACTGTTCCCCTAGCTGAGGCGTCACCAGATGGATAATCATTCCTTCATAAGTCTAGAGATTCTGGTCGAGGAGGAGGCCTTGGAATAATTCATTGTAACAAAATGCAAATCACTTCTAAAAATGTAGGCAACTTTACATCCTTTTAGGCATTCATTTTAAATATTAAAACAGATTCCAACACAATTATAGTGCTAGTCTACAGACCACCAGGGCCATATTCATTGTTCATGACTGAATTTAGTAACCTTTTATCTGATTTGGCTATAAATTATGATCACATAGTACTGATGGGGGATTTTACTGTACACATTGATGTGGAAACTGACACTTTTAGGAAATGTTTTACTTATTTGGTAAATTCAGTAGGTTTTGTCAGATTGTCAAAGGTCCAACTCATAATCATAACCACACATTAGATTTAATTATAACTTATAAAGTTGAAATTCAAAATTTAAATATTACTCCATTAAATGAAGTTATTTCCGATCACTACTTAATTTCATTTGATTTAGTCCTGCCCTTGCCAATGCACTCACAGATTAAAACAAAGACAGTGCGACATCTAGAATGTAATTCTGCTTCAAAACTTATAGATACCTTGAGTAAGTTGAGTGTAATTGTGGAAAACCATTCAGATCAGTTAACAGCAAATGTATATGTGGAAAACAATTTAGATCAGCTAACATCACACTTTAATGTGACCTTGAGAGATGCTCTGGACACAGTGGCTCCCCTTAAAACAAAAGTGATCAAAGCGCATAGAAACTCTCCCTGGTTTAATGAAAACACTCAAGCTCTTAAATTAGAGTGTCGAAAACTGGAGCGTAGATGGAGAACATCAAAGCTGCATGTCTTTCATATTGCATGGGCAGAGAGTGTTAATAAATATAAAAAAAAACCCTCTTTAAAGCTCACTCAGAATACTATTCTACATTAATAAATAGCAATAATAAAAATCCTTGGGTACTGTTTAGAACAGTGGCTAAATTAACAAATGGGAATTCAGATCTACAGTGCAAAATACCAACAGATATTAGCAGTACAGACTTTATGAACTTCTTCAATGAGAAAATTAAAAATATAAGATCCTAGATCTCTGCATCACAGTACAAACCAAATACTAGCTTAGCAGACCCTGTCTCACTTTGCATTCAGCACTTTAGTAATTTTAATCCTGTAACTGAGCAGGAAGTCTTAACTTTAATTTCTAAAATGAAGCCCACTACTTGTTCCCTAGATCCAGTGCCAACAAAACTAGTAAAAAGTGCAATGGATGTTCTTGCAGCGCCTATTCTAAAAACTATCAAGAATTTATTATTGCATGGCACAGTACCTGATGCATTAAAAGTGTCAGTCATTAAACCATTCTTTAAAAAGTCAGACCTAGACCCACACATACTAAATAATTATAGGCCTATTTCAAATTTAACGTTTCTCTCTAAAATACTTGAAAAAGTAGTCGCCAGTCAGCTTCAGTCACACATTACGCTTTACAATTTATTTGAGAAATCCCAGTCTGGTTTTCGCACTGGTCATAGTACAGAAACGGCACTAACACGGGTTGTAAATGACATTTTGATATCCTCTGATGAAGGAAACTGCACTGTAATTATGTTATTGGACTTAAGTGCAGCATTTGACACCATTGACCATTCTATTTTACTGCACTGGCTAGAAAATGATGTTGGGCTTACAGGCCCCGTGCTCGCTTGGTTTAGTTCTTATTTATCAAATCGATTCCAATATGTACAGAAATATGCTGACAGTACTCCATCATTATACACAGAAGTTCAATATGGTGTCCCGCAGGGCTCAGTACTGGGATCTTTACTCTTTTCACTTTACATGCTTCCACTGGGATCTCTCATTAGGAAACATAATGTTAATTTTCGCTTGTATGCAGATGACACCCAGTTATACCTTTCATTTAAATCAAATGAAATTTCTCCAATGTTGTCTTTAATTAGTTGTGTTAGCGAATTAAAGGAGTGGATGGATGAGAACTACTTGTCTTTAAATACAGATAAAAAAGAGATGTTAATTGTTGGAGGGAATGACGCTGATCACAACAATATTTTGTCATCATTTAACTCAGTTTGAATCCCAATTAATTTTACTGAATCAGCCCGCAATCTAAGAGTTATTTTTGACTCTAAAGTGCATATTACAAAGTTGTCCAAAACATGTTTCTTCCATCTTAAAAATGTTAGGAAATTAAGGTGCTTTCTAAATAAACAGGATTCTGAGAAATTAATTCATGCATTTCTCTCTAGTAGGATTGACTACTGCAATGTGGTTTTCACATGCTTTTCAAACTGTTCTCTATACAGCCTTTTCTGCCTCACTCCACACTGCCTTGTGCAATGCGGCCGCAGAGAGCTTAAACAACTCGGCACATCCACATAAAAAACGACAAGGGGTGAGCGAGCTATCTTGAAGGCTTTTACTGGACGTACTTCATTGTAAACTGAAATATATACAAAAGAAACATACAGGCATTTACAAGTGTACAATCGAAGACAATAAAGAATGATTTACAAAGCAGTACATTGCAGACAGTGTACATTAAACAATAAAGCTTTAAAAGACACTTACAAGGCGAGTGATTTCCATGGTTGGATCAAGACGAAGAGAAGCGCATAGACAGAGGTTCAAATTGCTGCATACCACAACTAACCAGACACAGGGGTTTATATACCCTAAGGACACATTTTGGATGTGACCGAAACAAGAGATAAAGGGGTGCCTACGTGAGACACATGGGGTGTATTGTATTCAAATGTTTATTATGGGACCTACGTGCTTTACGTGAGTTTCATAGACTTTTATAGTAACGCTGTGAGTGTGGGACGTGACTGACAGGTGTGTTAATAAATGACAAGATGAAGGGGGAGCACAGTTCAACAAATAACAGTCTCAACTAACAAGATGTGGGGCAGAACACAGCCTCCAGTTAATCCAAAATGCGGCTGCAAGAATTATTACAAGAACAAGAAAATACGAACACATAACTCCAGTTCTTAAATCCTTACACTGGCTCCCGGTAAAGTTTAGGTCAGATTTCAAACTTCTCCTTTTGACATATAAAGCATTAAATGGCCAAGGTCCGACTTACTTGTCTGAACTTATCATGACTTACAAACCAGAGCGCACATTAAGATCTCAAGATGCCGGTCTGCTTATGATTCCAAGGATTTATAAAATAACAGTGGAAGGTCGAGCTTTTAGTTACAGGGCCCCTAAACTGTGAAATGGTCTGCCTGCTTCTATAAGAGATGCCCTTTCGGTCTCAGCCTTTAAATCCCGGCTGAAGACTCACTACTTCAGTTTAGCATATCCTGACTAGAGCTACTGATTTACTGTAAATACTGCATCTCTATTGTTAGTCATTAGCACTAAAACATAAGTAACATGACAGTTATAATTGAATACTAACCCTCGCCTATTCTGTTTCTCTTCTCGGTACTCAAATGTGGCACTTGGTGCGATGGCCCACCTGCCAAGTTGTTTTGCCTGCCTATGGTAAAGTAATCCTTGATGGAGGATTGCAGGAATCATGGGAAAGAGGGGTCCTTTCATCAGATTGGCTGGCACAGCACTGTTTCAGCTGTGGAATGGCCAAATGGGGGAGGCAGTTTGATGGATGAGGTCTCCAGGACTCTAAAAATATCCAAATCTTATTATATGATATCATCTACTGTTAAATTCTGCTCCGTACTTCTAAAATTTTTATTTTTATGCTGTATTGAGGATATGTTCTGTTCTGTGTATCGTATTATATTGACCCCCTTCTTTTGACACCCACTGCACACCCAAACTACCTGGAAAGGGGTCTCTATTTGAACTGCCTTTCCCAAGGTTTCTTCCATTTTCCCTACAAGGTTTTTTGGGAGTTTTTTCCTTGTCTTCTTAGAGAGTCAAGACTGGGGGGCTATCAAGAGGCAGGGCCTGTTAAAGCCCATTGCAGCACTTCCTGTGTGATTTACAAAAATAAACTGTATTGTATATATACAAGTAAGAATGAATAAGCAAACTGCTTCTCCTGTTAATAATAATAACTCATTACATTTAAATAGCGCTTTTCTCAGTACTATCCACACAGGGAGGAACCAGGAAGCGAACCCACAATCTTCCACAGTCTCCTTAGTACAAAGCAGCAGCACTACCACTGCACCACCTGTAACCGAAAAACCACTTTTGGTTGAGAGTGGCTGCTTAAAATGAAGTTGAACTAGAAAGAGATAAAGGCTTGTCTGCCAATATACATTGAAAGCTGTGTTGCAGAAATATGCTTCTGTCTTTTCTAAGAAATTTGGAGTGAAGAAGAAAATTTAAGCCAGTATGTAATAGAAGCCCGAGTACTAGCTATGTTCTACCAACTATATATTTTTCCACATGTACTGTGGTCAAAAACTCATCCTGAACTAAACTGGAGTGTTACCATATTTACAATGCATAAATTGCGCTACTCCAATAGTCTCAGTATTTAAATAAAAAAAGTGTTAATGCAAGTTTGTGAAGATGTCATAGTGAATCTAACTCCTGTTGTATATATTGAGTACTATGAAATACTTCAAATTTGTAGTTATGAAAAGTCATGGAAGCTCCTAATAATCGGCATGCAGAAAGGTTTGTTCTGTTCTAATGAACTTCTATGTGGGAGTATATTAGCTACAGTCACTAGGTTTTAAGAACACTATGATCAAATACTGCAGGGCCTACCTAATATTTATTGGTATTTGGAGGATATCCAGGTGACTGGGCATAATGCTGCGAAACACTTGGATACAATCTTAGGACATCTTGAAAAATATGGATTGTAAGGTAATAGATGAAAATTTGATTGTTTCAAAGATTCATTAAAATGCAGTGGCCACATTTTTGATGCTGCAGCCCTGCATAAGTCACCAGAAAAGGTTGGGGCAATAGTTAAAGAGCCAGGTCCATTCAACCTCAGTTAACTGAGAAAGTCAACTGAGTTCATTCCTGGGCCTCATTAATTACTATGTCAAATCTATTCTGGTGATCCTTCTGAATGTATTGAATGTGCTCTTGTGGGAAAAGAAAATGCTGATGTTTGTCAGCCAGACAGACTTTAGGAGACAGAGGCTTATGCTTTAACACTAGAATTACCAGAGCCAATGAAAAAACTCATAAATCCAGCCCAACTTAAATCCCTTCGCACCTCTCCATCAGCGTCTTTTGTCTTCTAAATGTTTTGATAAGCTCAAGCAGCAAACAACCTGCTATACCACCCCCCGCCGCTAAAGAACGGGCAAGAAGTTCTCCTAGTTCCTGCCTTGATTGATTATCTGGGAGTGAGCTACCCAGAATTGTAAGGGGAAATAATTTATGTGTGTTTTGTGTCTACAACAATATGTGTAAACACATCATTAAAACAGAAACTTTTTCATGTTTTAGTAATAAATAACAAAATGTAGACATGAACTGTATAATGTGTAAGCCTTTTGTGAAAGTGTTTGTTTGATATTTGGCCATCAGCCTTCACACATTATACAAGTTTTTTCATTGGCTCTGGTAATTCTAGTGTTAAAGAAAGTGGAGACATAAACTGAGAAAAATAAATCTGAGGAGTTGTTCACTTTATGGAAAAGAACTGCAGATGAATGTAGTGTCCAGCTGAAGCTGAAGTAGAAGAAAAAAGGCTCTGCTGACAGAGACGTGTATCTTTGGCTAAAAAAATAAAAGAAAAACTTCTGTTATAAGTTTAGACCTTTTCACTTTGTCAGTTATTTATCACAGACACACCTTGTGTGTGTGGATAGTGAGCAAGTTTGTTTTTACTGCAACAGCTTTGAAGAATTAGACAAAGTACAGAGAAGAAGAATGTGTTCTCACTACTTAGTAAACACCAGGCTAGTTAGCTTAAGAGCCAAACATGAACATTTTATTTTAATAGAATCGTAGCTTGTAATTACAGCAATATTTTTTTTGTGTGTGTCTGTCGTTTGTCTTATGGATAAATGTTTATGTACATGTTTTATTACTTAAAATGTATTGTAAGGGGATTTTAGTTATTTTACTGTTTTTATAGTCAGTGAAAAAATTTGTTTATAGTCGTTGAATTACATTTTATTACTGAACATGAACACAAAAATACAAAAGGCTTCTACAAGGCTCGCTATGTGGTAGCTTAGAGTAAAGAAATTTTTTTAAAGGATAAAGAAATCAATATTGGAATCAGAACTGGCCAATTCTAGTGACATGAAATGCTTGGTATTGGCCCATATATATTTATACATATATAAAAAATTGAGGTCTTTGTGTCCAGTTCCACACAGCAATCTGTGGTTTGGTTGGTGAATTTGTCTTTGGTTACACGAAGAAGAAAGAAATGTGAGATACACAAAGACGCATGCTGAGAGGATAGCTTTCAGATGTCGGAAAGTATAAAACTGATTAGGAGATGAGAAAGGCGTCTCAAAATAATGCCAGTCTTAGAAACAGACTTTACAGGAATGTGCTTGAGAAAGGGAGCTCTGGTGAAGACAGACACTCAAATAAACAGGAAATGCACTGAAAGGACACATATGGCAAGATAGCAAATATGTTTCATTACTGTCTTACCTGTGATGAATATAAGGGGGCACCATCCATCCATCCATTATCCAACCTGCTATATCCTAACTACAGGGTCACGGGGGTCTGCTGGAGAGGGGGCACCATAGAACCCCAAACATAAATACACAAAACAAGTCCCAGGTTCAAAATAAAGGGATTTATTATAAAACAGTACCTTCCAAAGATAATTATAACTACTCTTCCCCTCTCTTCTCTTCACCACATTGCTAGTCCTCCGAGGAAAGTGTTGCCCATCTTCTCTCCCAGCTCCAACTCACCTGGACAAGGCAGTGTGGTTCCTTTCATTGCAAAGTATTCTGGTGTCCTGAAACCGGAGCTCAGAAGCACTTCCGGGTACATTTCAAGTCCCACAAAGTAGGGCTGTCTAGTTCCTTCAGTGCTCCCCCGGTGGCACCCACAGGACCCAACAGGGCTGACCCAAAGAACTACAACTCCCATGGTGCCCTGTGGGTATCTGTAGGGCTACTATAGCCCTAGGATGCTGCAACCTAGCATACTGGGGGAATCAATAACCTGAATATATTTCCTTCCCCTGTCCTTCCATGATATTGGCATCCAGGCCAGGTAAGGATCCCAAATCAATTCCAGACAGGAGCCTGGTCCCAGCATGTCATCATAGGTCTGGTCTTATTCTCCTAGTACGTGGTAGCCTACTGGACAGAAGCTGGATGTTGGAGTAGCAACAACAAGTCTGTGATCAGAATTAACAAACTGGGCGATTTTGTAGACCCTGCAGTTCTGTAGGAGCCTCCAGCATCTGCCAATGAGGATGAGATCAATCTCCTTCACTCACCACCAGTATTGGAGTTCAACGTCCAGTGATGCAGCTCAGGATGCTGGAGTCAGGATCTCGCAATCTGCAGCCCCTGACCTTTTGCAAAGTCAAGGAACATGGAGCCATTTTTATCACGGTTGCCAGACCCATGGGGGCCAACACAATCCTCATGGCCAGTCCTGTCAGTGCCAGTGGTCACACTGAAGTCATCTGTGACCAGAGGAGTGTCACTTCGCGGGTACCCATCAACCACTGAGCGAAGTTGCAAATAAAATGTCACCCTCACTAAGACATCACTCACCGCAGTTGGAGCATACACTGAGACAAAAGACAAGGCACCCAGAGACTGCCTTAATCTTAGTCTCATAATATTCTTGTTGAAAGGACCATGGCAATTATATATAGATGAATACATATACTGTATAAATTAATACATTTACTATATCCTCATCAATCTACAATGACAATGTGAAAACTTGTTTTTAGAAAGGTGTGCAAATTTATTAACAATCTAAAACTGAAATCTCTTATTCATATATGTTGTGATGAGGCATAGTTCAAGGCAAAGGTATAAAACCATTTCTAAAGTTGGAAGAATCATTTGGACGGAATTATCAAGGTGATCAGCTGAATGTCTCCAGAATAAAATTGCTAATCAAACTGACAGCATGTCTTGAGACTGGAAGGAAAAAAAATACATGGATGAAGAGAAAGAGGACATGCAGATGGTAGTACACCCAAGAATCCAATCCAAAATATTATTAAGCGACTAACTGTGACTGCATAATTAATTTATTTTTATTTTTTAATATTCATAAGTCATCTTCTGAACAGACCACATTCAGTATTTAACAATAACCGAAGGAAAATTTGAAGAAATATCACATTATATGTGGTTATATTTTTAACATCATGTCAGTTTGGTGTTTATGTGAATTAAACCAATTTGAATTTTTTATATTTTATGCATGAATAATTTTGAAGACCCTGCCCTTTACATTACCTGAGAAGCTAAAACTTAAATAACACCCTTGCTTTTAGCCTTAACAATGTAACATTGTATTTAAATATGAATACTCTCTATTCAGTCTTATTTAAGCATGATAATATGTTGAAAGGTTTTCTTTTTTTAGCATTAACAAGATGAAGCTGGGAAAGGGCATATACAGGACACAGAAACAACTGAGGTTTAATCTCTAGAATTTACTGCTAGTGCATGTCATGAAAGACAAAACATTGAAGATTTTTAAGAATAGATTGGATTTATGATTGATATCCACACCGGAGGAGATGGGGGTGATCTATTAGTCAAGGATTGCCAAGGATTTTCCTGCTACTATTACAGTTTTTTCCCCTCTCCTTTTATCACTGCAGTGACTCGCAAATTGGCTACATGATACAAGCAATGTTGCCTGAGGCCATCTAGAAATTTTCTCTTCTACACGTCTTAGGTTTAGTTAAGTCACTTTGTGTCAGGCATATACCTGTTTGTAATTTTTAAACTTTTATTTTTTTATTTATGTCCACTTTAATTCTGCAAACCTTATTAATTGTGGTGGTAAAAATGGGAATATTTTTTACCAGAAAGAAACTATATTTACATACAAATCTTTTTTGAGCAAATGTAAAAGTAGAGTGCATCAGGTGCCATATACGGAAGAAAATCAGGACTTACAAATGAAGGCATGGATGACTAGACAGTTCCCATAAGAAGATGTGAGAAGACTGAAACACACACAATACAAGATGATATTTAGGTAGACTGGATAGCTGCATGGACAAACAAATATGGAACAGCCACCAACTGCTGGAAGTAGGCCAAACATACAAAGAAAACAACACCAAACCCCCAGGGTTAGGGATATGAGTTGCACAGTCAGCTCATAAGACCTATGAGTTGTTGGCAGGTTGGATGAAATAAAAAAAAGAAAAAAGATATTGTCCACAATGGCCAAACCTAAATCAATAAGGAAGAGTCACCTACATGAAAAGAACTTGACCAAAGACATCAGAGAATGTATACAAGATTTAGATCTTTGCTTTTTTCTTTGAAAATAACTTGACCTTTTCACAGGAAATCTTTCATTCCTTCTATTGTTGGTAATAAATCATCTTTCAATTATAGATATAAAAGACGTCAGTTCAATCTACAAATGTATTCAGAAAAAAACACAGAAAGGTGAGTGCAAAACCAAATATGTGAAATTGATCAGTGGGCATCTTTGCGTGGAGTAAATTACACCATATGTATATGTGTCACACATGCGCATCAGAGGGTTTTCCACCCACACTCAATGAGGGCAACTGACTCCACCCCTTTCGGTCCCCAGACTGAAGAGCAGAGCACTCCCCGAAGTAGGCATCTCATTTGTGTACAAGCAACCTGATGAATGTTGTTCTATCCTAAAGTATGATCGCTCTTCTTACTTTTTTCCACTAAGCTAACAACTGAAGCTCCATTTTGTTACTTTTCATGCAATGTTTCACTTGTTATTTTGGCTCAAATTATTATTTCAGTAAACAGAGTGATCCAGTTGGCACCCCAACATTTTATTTGGACTTGTGCATTCCTCTCCCTCAACAAAAAGTGTTAATTGAAGTGTTTCTCAAAAATGTGTTAGCTTTATGCATTTCAATGATCTGTCCATTGAGTGGCTGCTCATACTGAGAACTACTCACAAGTATAACTAGCTGCTAGAATCCTAACTAGGAAAAGAAAATCTGAGCACATTTCTCCAGTTTTGATGTCATTACACTGGTTATCTGTGTCATTCAGAATTTACTTTAAAATATTGCTTATGGTTTACAAAGCCTTAAATAATCTGCGCTCTATATTATATATTGGAATGTCTGACATCTTATATTTCCAAATCGTAACCTTAGATCTTCAAATGAGTGTCTGCTTAGAATTCCAAGAGTTAAACTTAAAAGAAGTGGTGAGGCGGCATTCTGCTGTTATGCACCTAAAATTTGGAATAGCCTGCCAATAGGAATTCACCAGGCTGATACGGTGGAGCACTTTAAAAAACTGCTAAAACACATTACTTTAACATGGCTTTCTCATAACTTCATTAGTCATATTCAATTAATTATCATTACTATTCATGGTGTTTGCTCCAAAATCCGTACTAACCCCTACTCTCTCTTCTGTTCTTTTTCCGTTTTTCTGTGGTGGCGATTTGCACCACCACCACCTAATCAAAGCACCGTGATGTCCTTACATTGATGGATTAAAGGCCAGAAGTCCACGTGACCGTCATCATCAAGTCCTTCCGTGAGAACCCTGAATTCAATGAGGACTGATCATTCATGTTAGGTATAATGCCCAGAGGGGGCTGGGCAGTCTCATGGCCTGGACCCCCTGCAGATTTTTTTTTCTCCAGCTTTCTGGAGTTTTTTTTTTATTTTTCTGTCCTCCCTGGCCATTGGACCTTACTTTTATTCTGTTAATTAGTGTTCTTTTATTTTAATTCTTACTTTGTTGTTGTTGTGTGTGTATGTAAAGACGATAACTTGAGTACGCTTTCAGTTTGGTCAACCAAATTTTGCATACAAGTATTGGGTACAAAACATAAATTTCTATCAACTTTTGAGCTATTTTCACTAACCGGAAATGGTATTTTTTTATTCATACAGCTGCAGAGTCCAATTTATTCCACTTTACTTTTATAATAATTGTTCAATATATTATTAATTTGATTTGATTTGCTGTTGATGGTTCTTTAATGTACATTGGAATGTATAAGCAAAGTGAAATATTTCTAAATGAAGGCGCAAAAGGCAGCAGGGCCAATTGTTGTTTTTAATATGCTTAAGCTTTTATGTTACCATTTGCTTATCACTCACTAATGATTTTGTTAAATTCATTACTGTGTTTAGAATTCTAGTAAACCTTGGCATAGTGTCCATGTTGGGGGGAACACAGATTTGTTTAGTTGTGTTTAGTTATGTTTAGTTGTGTCTCTTCCACACTGAGTACTTATTCTAAATCTAACAGTGAAACAGAAAGCATTTAGTTATACCATAAATTTAACAGCCCAGTTGATACAAATATGTACATACAGGGTATGTGTTAAATTAAAAAACCTTTCATTTCACACAGTAAAGCAAGAATTTTAGCATACAACTTCTCTTGTGCCAAAGTTCAAGACTTTTCAACAAGCATGATGAAATTTAAAGAAAAGAAATAGCAAAAGTAATGAATTCATTGTTTATGAGTTTTGTTTCTTAATGAAGGGATAACTTCAAAAGAATCAGGACTACTAACACAGTTTGTCCACAGTCATAAATATGCATAGTATAAAATAAGAGGATTTAAATTTTCATTTTACTTTTTTAATTTGGTGAGGTTTGTCAGTCTATCGATATTAAAAGCAAACTTGAAATGTAAATAATAGCTTCAATAAACTAATTTTAATTTTTTTGTTAACTGTATAACATCCTTTGTACTTGAAACACTGTTTTGGATAAAGTAAGCTACATATGGCTGACTGTAATCTGCCTAAAGAATGACTATTTATTTTTTTCCAATATCTTCTTTTGCATGTCCTTTTTACAAAAATGTAATCTATTTTAATATATCGGTGTATGTATAGGAAAAAAATAATTGATGCACTTATTTTATAAGGGATGCACAGTTGTGCAATTAGTAGTTCTGTTTCTTCAGGGTTTTAATGTCCTTTATTGAAATCCCACAACTAGTCATTGTCTGTGTGGATTTTGCATGTTCACCTAGTATCTGTGTTGTTTTTCTATAATGATTTACAAGTGAATTGACCATTCTACCCTTCATCACCAGTCCTTTACAGGGCACACTGATGCATAAACTTATGGTAAGATAAACAGAAGTCACTAATTACTCTTGCATGTATATCTTTGGAAAATGAGAAAAAAAAATTGTTAATGAGGATTGAGGACCCTACAACTGTTGAGATAGCCACCATAATCAACATGCCGTCATGCATATCCGAAAGAATAAAATAAATTAATAAATCAAATGGCAATTAGGTCAGTCAAAGCCCCAGTCCACATACTGTATGGCATCACTCTGGTCTTCAACTACAAACCAACAGTGAGGGAGCTACCTACAACCACGCGCTCATTCAGGAAGTGGTCCCCTGAGGCAGAGCAGGCTCTGAGAGACTGCTTTGGAACTACAGACTGGGATATCCTGCAGAGGTCACATAGTGAGAACATTGAGGAGGCTGTTGACTACACGACTGACTACATCAACTTCTGTATGGATATTGTAGTTTCAGTAAGAACAGTACGCTGCTATGCTAACAACAAGCCATGGATTACAAGTGAAATCAAGGGCCTTTTGAACCAGAAGAAAAGGGCTTTTAAAGGCAGTGATCAGCATGAGCTCAAGCGTGTGCAGAAGAAACTCCAAGTCCAGCTCAGGGTGGCGAAGGGGCAGTAGAGGAGAAAGCTGGAGCAGAAGTTGCAGAATAACAGCATGAAGGAAGTGTGGGATGGGATGAACATCATCACTGGCTACAACTCGAAGCGGGGTGCCACCATCGAGAGAGACGTGGAGAGAGCAAACCAAATGAACAACTTCTTTAACAGGTTTGACCACCCTAACCCACTCTTACCTTGAAGTACTGCACCCTCCACCTCCTTCTGCTGATACCAACATAGGGGAGACATCCCCACCCACAATTAAAGCAGCCCAGGTGAGCAGACAGCAGAGGAGACTTTGTACCAGCAAAGCAGTGGGTCCAGATGGAGTATCGCCACGACTGCTGAAGGCCTGTGCGCTGGAGCTGGGGAGTCCTCTACAGCACATCCTCAACCTGAGCCTGGAACAGGGGAGAGTCCAGAGGCTTTGGAAAATATCTTGCATTAACCCAGTCCCAAAGGTATCACGTCCTAGTGAGCTGAATGACTTCCGGCCTGTCGCCCTGACATCACATGTGATGAAGACCATGGAGCAGCTGCTGCTCCACCACCTGAGGCCACAGGTCCACCACGCCCTCGACCCTCTGCAGTTCACATACCAGGAGAAGGTGAGAGCAAAGGATGCTATCTGTATCCTACACCAATCCCTCTCCCACTTGGACAGAGGCAGTGGTGCTGTAAGAATTATGTTTCTGGACTTCTCTAGCACCTTCAACACCATCCGACCTCTGCTCCTTAGGGACAAGCTGACAGAGATGGGAGAAGATTCATACCTGGTGGCATGGATCGTGGACTATCTTACAGACAGACCTCAGTATGTACATCTCGGGAACAGCAGATCTGACATTGTGGTCAGCAACACAGGAGTGCCGCAGGGGACTGTACTTTCTCCGGTCCTGTTCAGCCTATATATATTGAACTTCCAATACAACTCGGAGTCCTGCCACGTGCAAAAGTGCGCTGATGACACTGCTAGCGTGGGCTGCATCAGGAGTGGGCAGGAGGAGGAGTATAGGAACCTAATCAAGGACTTTGTTAAATGGTGCAACTCAAACCACTTACACCTGAACACCAGCAAAACCAAGGAGCTGGTGGTGGATTTTAGGAGACCCAGGCCCCTCCTGGACCCCGTGATCATCAGAGGTGACTGTGTGCAGAGGGTACAGACATATAAATACCTGGGATGCAGCTGGATGATAAATTGGACTGGACTGCCAAAACTGATGCTCTGTGCAAGAGAGGACAGAGCCGACTATACTTCCTTAGAAGACTGGCGTTCTTCAACATCTGCAATAAAATGCTGCAGATATTCTATCTGACGGTTGTGTCGAGTGCCCTCTTCTACGCGGTGGTGTGCTGTGGAGGCAGCATAAAGAAGAAGGACGTCTCACGTCTGCACATACTGGTGAGGAAGGCAGGCTCTATTATAGGTATGGAGCTGGACAATTTGACATCCGTGGCAGAGCGACGGATGCTGAGCAGGCTCCTGTCAATCATGGAGAATCCACTGCATCCACTGAACAGTATCATCTCCAGACAGAGCAGCAGCTTCAGCGACAGACTGCTGTCACTGTCCTGCTGTACTGACTGACTGAGGAGATCATTCCTCCACCACACTATGTGACTCTTACCGGGGGGGTAAATGTTAACATTATGCAAAGTTATTGTCTGTTTTACCTGCATTTTTATCACTCTTTAATTTAATATTGTTTTTTATCAGTATGCTGCTGCTGGAGTATGTGAATTTCCCCTTAGGATGAATCAAGCATCTATCTATCTATCTATCTATCTATCTATCTATCTATCTATCTATC